>CM040123.1:389978713-390578713 GCA_022559845.1 Amorphophallus konjac | reverse complement strand
TTGTTGCATACAAAGGTCGGTGCACATTTGCCTTGTTCATATAGAAGGTCGGTGCACATTTGCCTTGTGCACATAGAAGGTCGGTGCACATCTGCCTTGTTCACATAGAAGGTCAGTGCACATTTGCCTTGTGCACATAAAAGGTCGGTGAACATCTACCTTGTTCATATAGAAGGTCGGTGCACATTTGACTTGTGCATATAGAAGGTCGATGCACATTTGCATTGCTCATCTTCAAGGTCGAAGCACATGCATTCATGTCAGTGCACATGCATTAGGCAAGTCAGAGCACATGCATTTGAAGTCAGAGCACATTCACTCAAGTCTGAGCACATGCATAGATTCCTGTCTACACAGGTCGGTGCACATGCACATATAAAGTCAGAGCACATTCACATTGTTAGTTTGTTAAGGTCAGTTCACATGCACTACTTTGCTCTGACAGGTCAGTGCATCCATTGTTATCTTACTAAGACAAGTCGGAGCACATACTTTAGAATGCTGCTTTAGGTCTGTGCACTTTTCAAGGTCTGTGCAAATGATGCAACAAGGTCTATGCACAAGTGCAGACCGAAGTCGATGCACATGTAGATTATCGTTAACAAGTCTGTGCATCAAAATCCATGCTCTAAGGCATTTGCATATACATTCATATTATGGGTTTGAGCAGAATTTTTCTCTGATTACTACCTAAGTATGAACTCTAACGTATAAGGTGTTTGACTAAATGCCTATCTTCTGATAGGTAGGATTAAGGCAAACATCAAGTGTATGAGAGCAGCAGAAATTCAAGTGGAGCACGTGATCCAAGATTCCAATAATTGGCACGTGATCCAAGATGAATACTATTATGAAATTCAGCCACGTGGACAGCGAACCTTCAGCGTCCGACACGTGGACATCCAACAACACATTCTTTCATATTTCCTTGGGCAGGAACGTGTTTTCCACACGCCCAATTCAAATTTGCTGGGGTCCACAGAGTTCGTGCTTAATTGCCTATAAATAGAGGCATGATCGCTCAAATGAAGAGATACAAGAGAGTATAGCAGAAAGAAGTACAACATAAAAATCTGAGAGAGCACAAAAATATGAGAGCACTTGCAGAGAGAGAAGAGAAGTAGATAGAAGAAGGGCAATCGAGGAAGAAAAGAATCTGAGAGGAAGTTTGTGAAAGCCAGTTGCAGCGAGTTGAGGGAAAATAGAGTATCGGAGTATCTGCTATCTGAGTGAGTTGTATCTTGACTACTGGATCAGATCTAGAGTTGAATTGCTCAATTGTGAGCTACATTTGCATTTCTGTTTTCATTTTCTTCTCAAATCTCTTGTAAGTTGTGTATCAACAGAGCAAGCTGTGAAGCTCAGCAGGCAAGGTTGAATCCTCGGACAGCAAGCTGTGAAGCTCAGTGGTTGAAGCTGTGAATAAGCGGTCTAGCAAACTGTGAAGCTCAACGAATTGTAGGGATCTAGTCCCTAAAGTTGTGGATCAGCGAATTCAAGATGTGAGTCAGTAGTATGCCTTACTCAGTTGGTAAGGGGTGGATGTAAATCTCGACCTCGAGATTGAACCACCTAAAATTACTTTGTTCATTTTGTGTCTGCTTATCTGCTTTTCGCCACTCTACTAGATGAATGTCTAGGAAAGTCCAGTTCTAATTTCTCTGATTTGTCTGCGTACTCATCTGAAGCCTTCTATATTTGATTGATGTGCCTCTTAGTTGAAGTCTGAATCTATTCTGAATTGAGTTGAATTTCTTCATCATAATTCTGGCTTACAATAGATAACTCAGTGGTATATAAAAAGGCTAAGTTAGAAGGATAGATTACATCTATCTGGAAAATTGACCCTTGTGTGAGGAGATTATCTAATCAACCCTCCACCTAGTACCATACTGAGTTAATGATTCAGTGAATTGTTGTTTCCATAGATGATGATTCATATTGGTTCAGTAGTATGATTTGCAGTAGTTCATTCCTAATTTCGCATTTCTTTTAACTGTTGTGAATTAATCAAAATTTGTGGTAGATCTATTCACCCCCCCTCTAGATCTGTATTCATTCAATTCAACACGTTTAGGCTTTTTCTTCTTTTACAAGCCAAGGCGTTGATGTAGCTTCACTCTGGGCTCGATGCAACCAGCTGAGCTGCTTCCAACCAGAGCATGGAAACGGAGGGGTCGACTCCTGGGGTTGACTCTTCTTGATGAAGGGCGCGTTGTGCGTCGACGCAACAGACAATGGGGTCGATGCAGCCTTTGACTTGTTTGTGCTTTTTCCAACCTTTTCATACTTGGCCAATCAAGGATGTTTCATGAGTTTATAAGTTGATGGGCTAATGACTTATAGTAAGACATCATCAAAACAATATTTTTTCTAATATTCTCCGCCTTTTTTATGATGGCAACTATGAGTCATTGTCCTCATGTTTTTATAGCAGATTAATTTAGACATGCAGCGCATAATCATGAGGGCTCAGTAGGATATGCTGTGAACATGATATGCAATGAACAACAGTAATGGACACACTATGCAAGAGACACATGCAGACATTACTCTCCCCCCTTTTTCTGACATAGCAACTCTCTCCCCCTTTGACATCATCGAAACATGAGGGGCATGTTCAGAAAGGAGATTCAAGACTAAGACACATTTTTGGAAGTGATTGGATCAGCTCCAAAATCATATATCTCCCAGCATATGAGTATTGCATGGTAGTAGAAAATGAACTGATGAATTTAAAATTAGGAACCTTTTAGAAGTGACAAATTTTAAGCAACTAACAAACGAGTACTCACACAAGATTACTTAAGATGATGCACACAAGAGAATTGAAGTCCTGGAGAGTCCCCATTCGATCTAACTCATGAGATTCAGTGACTTTTCAGGATTAACTACCATGAGTATTGAAGCCAAACATTCTGGAATTGTGAGAACTTTTCTGAGCATGCACCTTTCGAACTGACAATCAAGTGCAACTAACACCTTTTTACGTGAGGAATCACATTTGTCAGATGCAAATGCCCCAGTTACTCAGTGTAGTTAACTGTCATGTCTCATTTTGATCAGAGATAGCTTGCCACATCATGCCTGGCCCGATATCACTTCATTGGTGAAGGGGTATAGTTTCTCAGTGGACAAGAGCCATTGCTCTGTTAAGCCTTTCTTGCTCATCACATATTTTTTGAATAAACTTGATCAGATCAGAGTTAGTCAAGACATTACCTTTTGACACGAACCACCTCACGTCTTAGGTGAAGTGTATCTGGTTACTCAGTAAGCCCTAACCATTGCTCTGCAATGAGTGCTTTGGATAAATCTCACTTGATATGATCGTTTGATCACAATACTCAATAGAAGTACATCAACCAAAGTTGTCAAGAAAAATGCATAAGCAGACTAAGGAAGATCAGAACTTATAAAACTTAAGGCATCATCAATAGTAAGCTTGAGGAGTCTCTCCTTCAAGTTTCTTATTTTCAGACTTTAGGAAGTTGCTGACTTTAAGCCTCGATTCATTCAAACAGCCATGACAAAAGGAGATGCAGAAGATTGCTTTCAGAGAAGTCAGTCAATAAGAACAGTCTTATAAGAGAATCTCTCCGTGAAATATCAAGCTCCCCCTTAGTGAAAGCAAGGATTCGGATGACAAGATGTATACCTCAGAAAATATTATAACCTCCCCTTGACCCATGCATACTTAAATGCAATGTGAAAGTACCCTTGATACATGGCAGAGGACTTGACTCACACATAGTGAGTGTTCCCAGGCAAACTGAGTGTGCCCTTCCACACATCACCATTTTATATACCATAGGGTGATGCACATTAGAAAACACAAAGTACAACATGTGGACTAAGATGCAACTATTGAGATGCAATCAGCTAAACATGCATGATGGACTCCCCCTAATAGCAACAACCGGTGATCACTTGGACTTAGATGAGTAGAATCAAACACGAATGATCAAGTGGGGGGTCTACACCTACCCAATTCCCTTCTCAAGGTGGAGAATCTGTCATTACTCAGAGGTTTTGTAAAAATATCTATAATTTGTCTTTCAGATTCAACAAAATGTAATTCAAAGTTTTTCTTGCTTACCTCATCCTAGAGGAAGTGATGCCTTATTTCAATGTGTTTTGTGCGGGAATGCTGAATGAGATTCTTGGTTAAGTTAATGGCACTGGTATTATTGCACAAGATGGGTGTGCATCCAAGATCTACTCTGTAGTCCTGGAGTTGATGCTTTATCCATAGCACCTGGGTTCCACAGCAACCTGCAACAATGTACTCAGCTTCTACAGTGGAAAGTGCAACAGAGTGCTACTTCTTGGAAGCCCATGAAGCTAAGCATCCACCCAAGTATTAACAGTAGCCACTAGTACTCTTTCTATCAAGTTTGCATCCAGCATAATCAGCATCAGTATACGAGTTTAAACCAAAAGAACATGATGATGGCTACCACAGCCCTAAGTCATGCGTGCTAGCAACATATCGCAAAATCCTTTTTACAGCAATTTAGATGGGATTCCTTAGGATTGGCCTGAATCGAGCACACATGCAAACACTAAACTGAATATCAGGCCTAGAAGCAGTGAGATATAAAAGAGATCCGATCATACCTCGATATGTCTTAGGATCTATAGATTTACCATTCTCATTAGCATCTAGAGATGCATTTGTTCCCATGGGCGTGGAGATGTACTTGGCATCCTTCATTCCGAATTTCTTCAGAATCTCCAAAGTATACTTGGACTAGTTTATGAAAAACCCTTCCTTTGTTTGTGTGACCTGTAGTCCAAGAAAGAATTGGAGTTCACCGATGAGGCTCATTTCAAATTCTTTTGTCATTAGATCAGTAAATTACTTACACATGTTTGAATCGGTTGAACCAAACACTATATCATCCACATATATCTGCACTATCATGATGTGCCCATTCAAGACTTTTGATAATAGAGTTTGGTCAATTTTACCTCTGATGTAGCCTTTGCTGGTCAAATGCTCACTCAACCTGTCATACCAGGCTCGTGGGGCCTGCTTTAGTCCATACAATGCTTTGTCCAATTTATACAGATGGTTAGGAAAGCATCATGTTCAAATCCAGGCGGCTGTTCTACAAAAACCTCTTCTTTTATTAAGCCATTCAAAAAGGCACACTACAAGAAAATTGGCCTATAGCCATGAATTTTACCTACGCTTTCAAAAAACATAGGTATATACGACATATTCCAACATTTTTAAAACTACGTAGGTAAATTTCCTACGTTTCATTATAGCGTAGCTACATGGTCATCTTATTCTGAAGATTTTCAAAAAAATGTAGGAAAAGATCATATATTTTGACATTTTTAATGTAAACGTGAGAATAGACCTTAGATATTATTTCGCTTTTAATAAAATGTAAGAATAAGATGTTTTAAAATAATAATAAAAAAATTAAAAACATAGGAATAACATATTAACCTGATGGCGCCAATGCACAATGTATTTGGGGAGCCCGATAGATTTTGATTTTCCCCCCAACTTTTTAGCCTCCCCATCCTCAAATATGTCTTCCCCGTCTTGACCTCCTCCACCCCATCCTACCGATGAGCTCCCTTCTTTCTCCGTCCCCAGCAGCTCCCTTCTTCTCCGTCTCTGGTGATCTCCCTGGATGGTCGGTGTCCCAAAAAAAAAGATCGGAGGGCTCACAGGTGGGAGTCTAGAATGCCGCTCGAGGCATCCGTCCCACGACTGGCAGGGACTCTAGCGCCACCATCTGTGGTGTCCGATATAGTCACAGACGGCCTCCGACGACATGCTCTGCAGGGACTGGCTGAAGGGGGTTTCGACCAGACAAAGGAGGGTGGGTGCTTCGACACGACCATCTGCTGTGTACGGTGGAAGTGGTTCTGGTGGCATGTCCTCTTGTGTGCGGTGCAAGGGGGCGGTGGATCCGGTGTTTGAGGCCGACGAAGGTGAGGTGGGGGTGGGGCTCCGCTTCGACACTGGTTAGCTGGGGCTCTGAGGCCGCATTCGCCCACGTCTAGTGATGAAATCACTGGTTTCGGGCCAGGCGATGGCAGGGTCGCCCCTCCTGCCTTCTCCTCTGTCCCCTCTCTCCCTCATTGTCGATGGAGCTTGCGGCTAGGGTTCTTGCAACCACAAATTAATTTTGAAGAGAGGGGCTCCGCTTCGGCACTGGTTAGCTGGGGCTCTGAGGTCACGCTGGCCGGTGTCCAGTGACGAAATCACCGGTGTCAGGCCAGGCGATGGTAGGGTCACCCCTCCTGCCTTCTCCTCTATCCCCTCTCTCCCTCATTGTAGATGGAGCATGCGGATAGGGTTCCTGCAGGCATATATACGCCGTCAGAAGCAGATTCTACAAAACCGCAGGAGCTCCAAAAGATACTATCGTCTCACAAATTTGTCAGGCGAGAGACACAAATGGATGAATCTGATCTGGGGAGGAAGAAATGGACAGGTGGCATTTTAGTATGGCAAGCTTGCATATCTGAAATAGATTCCAGAAACTGCAGTGTTCAGAACTGGTCTGCTAATTTTTTAGCTGCTTGTGCTAATTTTGATGGTTCAAGGTTGTGTGGTGATAATTGTACACCACGGAGCTATGCAAATGAAATGACATGTCCAACACATCTTAAAGAGCACTAAGGATGGATACAAGTCAATAATGAAGAAAAGTGCCACCAAGGTAAATTCATATTCTTGTATCTACATGTATATGTATATATCTTATCTCTATATGTATACTTGTATATAGGAACATACACATATAAGGGCGACTATATGTATACTTGTATATGTGACTGTATGGATCCTCAAATAAATGGACATTTGTTTTGACAAATGGCTTCCATATATGGGAGGTTTTTATTGGCATGAGCATACAACTATATGTTGGGTGCATAAATAGAGATAAACGTAGATCCAGAGGGGGGTGAATGGATCTTCTTAAAACTTTTCACCCAGTTTAAAAATGTGTAAACTAATGATCGCTTGTTCAGTGGACAAATCTACAAACACTAGAGATGCACGCCTAATTAACTATTAGGGGACATACAGGCGGAAGCTATCTAGACGATTGAGAACAATCCATCTCACACGAGAAAACATTCAATCACACTGAACAAGGTATTTTAGGAAATTCGGTCAGCTGACCTACATCCACCCCATACTCCAACCAGAGTATGGCTTCTTGCTGACTCACAGCTTGAAAAACCGCTGGGCCTCACAGCTTGCCTACAACCGCTGAGCAGCACAGCTTGCTGTCCAGAGGAATCAATCCTCTGCAACGCTGACAAGCAGCTTGACCCGCTGGGCTTTACAGCTTAGCCGACCAGAGAAAACCTCCTCTGCAACCGTTGACACACAGCTTGAATCAATGTCAAAGAAGAAGAAAAGAAGAGAAAAATAAAAGGGACCAAACACAGCAACAGAAAGCTATCAATAGATCCACACCAAATTGCTCACGCAGGAGCCAAGTGTCTCGGATCTGATCCAGAGAACACTACAGAAACCTGATCTTCAATGTGCTGCTCTTGCTGCCCTTCAAGCTATCTCTCTCTCTCTCTCTTTCTATCTCTTTTCTTTTCAGGTGCTCGAACTCCTCTTTTTCTCTCTGATTCTTCTGTATCATGCTTACGCTCTCTTCTTCTCCCTCTTTCCCTTTTTATGGACATCAGATGAAGGGCGCGTGCTTTCCACGATTCCCGCCCAAAAATGCCTTGGCAACTGTGGCAGCATCCTAGCTCAATGCTTTCCACGTGTCTCGATCTTGGCACCTCCTCCACTCTTGGATCACGTGCCATTTTAGAAGTTACGATCACTTGGCCTCAGTTCTCTGGAGAGAAAATCTCTGTCAGGAGAATAGTAGTCATTAGGTCAAACATCTTATAGGCAGAGTTATGCATGCACGGACTCGTATATGAATAAGTCAACATGCACTGACTTGATACATATATTGGGCAGGTCACACACACAGACTATCGATGTACATAATGAGGTATGCACAGACTATGTATGGGTGCATCCTTCAAGAGTGCACTATATGCCAAACCCCACGATGCATAGACCTTTCGATATGTACAAATGAGAACGTGCACTAACTTCAGTAATGAAATGCACCGATGTTGAAATGCAGACCAAGCAAAGGCTTGCACCGATCTTCTATGTACGCCGACCTAGAAATGCCTTACGCCAAGGATTGCACCGACTATTGAATGCACTGACTTTGGTGAAAGCGTAAACAGGACCAGCACCGAGGATAGATATGCAAGACACGCAATGCACCGTCTATGTATAACATACAAGAGCACATGCACCGACTATGAATACGTTGCATCGACCTTGAATATGCAAACAGCTAAGACACATGCAGTCGTTATCTGCCAAATAACGTGGTATGCACAGCCCTGACTATGCACTGACTTCTTCAACCTATGCATGGACTATATCCAACAAACGCAAGGTACACAGACCTTGTATGCTGAATGACTCAACTGTGCACAGACATACATTTTATATGAAATGATCAAGTGCAGAAAAATTTATGCAATCCAGTCTTCACATGACTCATAAATTGTCATCATCAAAACCAGGGTTCCAACACTATATACACTAGTACATCTTTCTCCCCACATATAACAAAGTTGAGGTGCCATCCACTTTTAAGAGACAAAAAAAGGAGGTTCATCATAACTCATCTACTAGCCTAACATATGTAGTAGTGGGTTCTGCCTATTTGTGGCTTCTGTCTTCAAATGCGTAGAGCCCTGCAACCATGCACATTAAAAAGAATACTATCTCTCTTTGAGGTAGTGTAAGTTCATGAGGCCAGACTAACCATGCCACATACTATTGAATAGAAAATTGGTTAATTAATTTCAAAGAAGCTTTAGTCTTGCATCAGCTATTATGATTGATGGTAGCCCCCTCTAATGTGTAGTAATATTCTATTATTGACTAGTACATTTATCTTCATTAAATGATAACATCAAATTCCTGCATGAACAAGCTGGCTTTAGATAATTTTTCTTGCCCTCTCAAAAATTCTTGGACTCATTCAACCTATATAGCAAATTACATGATTTAAGTATGTTCTTCAGTTGTGATGCAACCCCAAAGAGAACTCTGATTTGAATCTTTTTATGTTTTTGAAGGATTGTCATTCTGCTTTTGGTTGAAAATAAAAAAAGCTCATGATTCCATTATCAACCAATTGTTGTTTTTATACAACATGGCTAATAGTTTAGGTGATAGGAGGACTGCTTCCCTTTGGTAGCATCTGGGTTCTTCCCTGTTTGTGAGATGGATTTATGGGAAGATCAAATGTGACTGACTCGGGAGACAGGTTTGGAGACGATATCACGTAAATGGGCATCGGCAAAAAAAAAAAGAATACACTCTGGGTTATATGCCTTGTTAACCCCTTAATGCAAATCATTTTCCAAGTGCATGATTCTTCGTCATTTTGGGGCTTTTGCTGTTGAATTGTAGCTTTTACGTTCCTTTTAGGTGATAGTACCATACATCGCCATTGCCGTTGACCTATGTTAGGCGGATGCAAAGTAACAACTCTACAGTGGGAATGTGTATTGTCTAGTTTTTATCTCAGAATGAGGCCTATAGCCCTCTCCAGTATGTACCTGATGTTGCTGGTCGTTATGTGTTCAAACAAGTTTTAGGGCCCTTGAATTTTTTTTAAATAAGGTGAAACTCTCAGCATAGAAATTGTGATGGCATAGTGCTTTTAAACAAGGGGAATCTGGATACATGTTCTTTGTGTTGGAGTCGTGACACTGCTAGTGGGAACTGTAACCCTTTTTTGTTTTTCTTTTACCTTTGGCAAATAACCTTTTTTTCACCTTTTTATCACTTTGTGCTTACTAGCACTTACATGTGGCACCATGGAATGGTAGCAAGGCGGACCACTGTGAAATGATAAAAATTGCCTGCTAAGTGACTAAAAATGTAGAATCTGGATGATAAGTTTTATCTATCATTGTTTATTCTTCAGAATGATCACCCCCTTTCTTTGTTATGTTGGCTTTAGATAACTAAAACATTATTTTTGTCTTAGCAGAAAGAAAACTGTTCACCTTTGTTCATGTTGGGGTTCTGATTTTTGAACCTTGTTGAAATAAAAGTATGCTTAATGATTATTCCATTCTGACATCTGTTCATGAGTGAGGGAAAGTGTTTTCATGATTACATGCACACGTGTGTTTGAGCATATCTGCATGTTCATGGGCAATTCATATTCCTAATCTTTTGAATGGCATTGAAAGGCACTATATTTGCCTGCCCTTTATAGAATAACTGTTAGCAGTCACAATTTTTCCGCAATCCCTGACCTTTACCACTGAATCTAAGATGCTTGCTTTATGTGGCAAAAGCGAGAAAACAGGTCATGGATGCATCCGAAAGATTAGGTGGTCAATACAGTGCAAGCTTACATCCTCAATGCACCCATCTTGTGGTTCAGATATCCTATCAAGAAGCATTTAACAAGTTACAATTGGTTGCTGATTATTAGTGAACATCTATTTTTGTTAGAAATTGTGTGCAATCCAAAACTAGAAAAAGAGGTCGCTTACTTTCGGTTTAATTCCTTCCAATGTCCGAGCTTTGGTGCAAACTATTTGATATCTTTCTTGGGAAATGATGTTTAGTTTTTAGGCACCTCTTGAAGTGGATATTTTTTTCATTAAAAGAGCATAGCCTTTTGGTTTAGAATCATTTTCAGGAACCACCTTTTTGAGATTTGCATCTTATTCTTTCCCTCATTTTGTCTTTCATTCTGTGCATATTTATTGTCTGCTCTTTTAACATGTGTAGAAAACTTGAATCACCATGTAGAAAGCATTTCCATAAGAAAGATTACTGAGACCAGTTTTAATGATGCTCCGAAGCATGGGTTGAAGAATGATCTTTTGGACATTTCATTGAAGTATTTAGCTGGCTCTTTTACAGTGCGAGGGTGGACAGTCCTGAAAAACTTTTGAGGTGGCATTTCTAAAGAAAAATGCTGTTCATTTTTTATTTATTTTGCTACTTCCTGACCATTTTAACATTTTCAAACTTTTATATCTTAAAAAGAAGAAAATCTTTGGAATGCCAACAATTTTCTTACTATATATCTTAAATACCCTGAACTGTACCTTCAAAAAGGAAAAAATCCCAGAACTGCATTTTTATCTGGGTTTCATGAGAAAAATGTGCTTCATTTTCAAGTTACTAAATAGAGAAGCATTAATTTAGCACACTCAGAAATATTTCATTTTAAATTTTCTTTTAACTACAAGGATATTAGGCAAACAAGGGTCTTAACAAATTCTGGGAGGAAGCTATTACTTGATGCGGAGGTCCAAAGTTCTTTGAAGCAAAAGGTATGTGGCTGAGCTTTAGCTCAACTAGGTTCTAGGCATTTGGAGTTTATCAGGCCAACTGGTGACCATATAGAACTGATGCACTGTATAGCAGTCTGTAATACTATACCATGTTTTCAGTTCAACATCTTTTATTCTGGTTACATGTCTAGATGTGAAGACATTTGTCCATATGTGAAGATTAGAATACTAGATCCAGATGGTGCTCTACATCTTCGAGTCCTCCTGCATTGATCCTCTCCGCTGGCATATCCAACTGTAGTTGGGGGTGCCGTAGATCTGGGAGCAGATTCGGCACCATTGGGAGCAGATCCAGCATCCCCAACTGCGGTAAACTCCAAATCCAAACAATATTGGGGATCTCTTATTCCTCACGCTGGGCTATCGGGTGCCCAAATTCAAACAATCTGATAGATCGTGTGGAGGAGGCCTCTGTTGGAAGTTTTTATTTTTCTAATTTCATGTGGTTTTGAGTGTTGTAGGTACCTTGCCGAGTTCAAGACTGGGGCTGAGCGAAAGGATGCTACTAAGAGCAAACTTTTGGCATACAAGGCGGCTCAGGTATACTAATCATGTCTCGTGTTTTCTACATCCTAGAATTGTAGGTATTAGTATCCAGTAGATTGGGAACATAGAGTGTTCTCTGTATCCCTGTTTGATATTCAAGTTGGGGGCTGTGCTAAAAGTTTGTTTTCAAGTTTGTTTGCTCCTTGGCAAAGCTTACAGATGGATTTCCTTGCCAGCAATAGCCCTGTACCCTGAAAAAGAACTATTTACTTCTATTGGGTGGCACGTGAAATTCAAACCCCCAAAAAAGAAAAAAAGAAACAGAAAAGAAAAGTTGAAATGAAAGTTAGATCCTGGTTGTCTCTCTTTTTCATTCATGTGTGTCGTCGCCATCTGTTTCGTCCTTCCAGTCTTTTGCCTGTAGCTCTTGTAAACTATTTATTTTGCACCACTCTCTTTGGTGGTGCAAATTTCTTTGAATTGTTCTTATGTGTATGGAAGTATGATGCTTATAGATTATTATTTATCTTTTTATAGATAATATATGATGCACATACGCATCCAATCTTGTGGTTGTTTTGACTAGATGTGTAAGTAAGAAGGGATGGAGCATGTCAATTGGAGAAATTGTGATATTCATTTCTCATAGGGAGGTCCGTGGAGTAGTTTTTGGAGGCGTTGCTTGGTTTGTAGATTGTATTACAGATCCAAATTGTCATGGTTTCTCAATTCATTGAGATGCATGTAATGTTTTGATTTGGTATTTTGTAATTTGGTGGGATAAGCAAATGGGGCTGGTAAAATGGCACCGCTATCTGTTTTCCTAAGTGTGAACTATGTGGTAACTATGTGGTAATGCTTCCATTGTTTAGAGGGTCGGTGGTAAATTCTGTAATTTAAAGGAACACTGGTCTTTGGGAAGGTGGGGCAAGCCTTTCTGGTAAGAAGCATATTCTAGGTATGTGAGGTTTGCTACAGTGATATTTGATAATCTTTTTGCCTGTTTTCTCATGTGTGTCATTTGTGCTCATGTGAACAATCCAGTTCTTCTAAACAAACATGGTGAACCAATCAAGAAATCTTCCGGTCCTCAATCTAGAGTTATGGCTAGCCAAAACTCTGGTCCTTTGCCACTAGTGCTTCCTACAACATGTCTCATCACTTCCGGGCCTATTTCTTCTGGGTCACTCAATTCATCTGGTGCACCACGAAAAGTTTTTGGTCCACTGGATTCTACAGGATCAGTCAAGTTACATGGTATGCCTATTGCTCACAATCAAGCAGTCACTAAACTGAGTCAGGTGGAAGAATATTCATTTAAGAGCAGCATCCCAAGGTTGATGTTTTATGCTGTGATTCTACTTTTCCTGATGGGCTTCATAGTAGGAGGTTTCATTCTTGGTGCTGTGCACAATCCAATTCTTCTCATTATTGTTGTAGTCCTCTTCAGTTTTGTTGTTGCTCTTTTCACATGGAATTCTTGATTGGGAAGGAGAGCCATTACAGTCTTCATTGCTCACTACCTTGATGCTGAACTCAGAACTGCAAAAGATGGACAATATAAGAAAGTCTCTGGGGTATGTAATGGTAATCTATTGTGCAATTTTAGGATTTTTTTGCAAGTACTGTTTATCCTTTTCCCGAGTGAAAAGTGTTCATCAGTTTATGGCAAGTGATTTTGCTTATGTGGACTGCACTTCTGTTTTTCTATTTCAATGTTTGTTGGATGTCTGTCTAGTTTTGCTCTTGCCTACCCCCTTCATGTTGATTTTTGAATGTGATATAGTGAACCTTTCCAAGGTGCATGGAGGAGACCATTCCCTCTAAGCTCTAGCTTTGTACTCCTTCATGCCTTCCATAAAGTCCTACAAAATGTGTCTGATCATTTGCACATATTCACAGTCTATTTTCCTCAGGTGCTTTTCTATAGAGCCCTCTTTTTTTCTCCTTTAAAAGAAAAAACTCAAAAAAATGTCTTTATGCCAGTTCAGGAAATAGGAGAAAGGTTCAATTTATGTGGCAATCTATTGTTTATTTTCAAAGTTCAGCGTATTTTTTTCTACTCTATTTTCATTGAAAAATTGTAGTTGTTTCTTTTTATTCTTCTTTCCCCCATAAGGACATGTTTAAAGACCTGAAGCCTTTCTCTCTACGTATCCACATGTGATTTGGGCATTTAGTATGCCTCACATGTTTTTCATTTGTACAAAGTGTATGTTGTGAGAGTTGTTGCTTGCCACCATAATGTTAGCTGTATAATAATAATATATTGTTTCAAAGAGTTGTTTCCTATCATTTCTTGCTATCTTTATTGTAATTGATGTATTTTAACTTTCTTCAAGTAGTTACATGTGGAAACGTTCCTCTAGACTCATCATTTCAAAAGGTTCCTAGATGTGTGTACACATCGAGTAGCTTGTATGAATATAGAGGATGGGACTCAAAAGCAACTAACCCCACTCATCATCATTTCACATGGGGCCTTAGATCACTGGAGGTCAGTTTGCAGAGGTTTTCTCTTTTTTGGGACTATTTTCAGGTAGATTTAGCACGATCTTACTTTTTTTTTACTCCAACTAGGTGTAGAGTGGTCAACAAACAATTCATTGTTGCGGTGTGGCCCTTGTTGCCATTTCCTTTTTTCAAGTTCTACGACCTTGCAATTCTGTGTAATCTTTAAGCTTTAACCATCTGGGCAATTTCGTTATATACCTGAGTGTGTGCTTGTTATAACAAACCCTATCTATTGTTTTAGATATTACTTTGACCTTAAATTTTTAATAGTTAAACTCCAAATTTATAAGTCTATTAGTTACATTTGTTGATCTATATTTTTCTCAGTGCCTTTAGTCACTCATTTTTTCCCTTGAAGTTATGTCCTATGTGTAATTAGATGTAGGGTTTTATTTTAGATATATTATGATCCATCTACCTGAAGCTTTCATATTCACTCTGTATTCTATCATTTAGGTTTTATAGGCCTTCTTTTGTTGCTTGTACTTTTAGTTCGTAAACTTTTCTTGTTTGCTTCTCTATATTATTCAGATTTGACCCTAAGGAAAGTAAAAAGGCTATGAAGTATAGTGATATTGGTTGACTGAACTGCAATGTGAGCTTTATAACCATTTCCACTCTGATCTGCGGATAGGTATTCTTGTCTCCTTTGGTCCAAGATTTTCCTCTGTTACAACAATGCAGTAAGCATCATTATTTGTTGCCCATTTTTAGGAATCAGATCATAAAAAGTTTTCCTCAATGCTTCATAAGGCCTTGGAGGGTGCTGTTTAATGTCATGCCTGCTATATGCTGGTACTACTATTATCGATCATCTATTTTGCTATTGTAATATTATTAAAAAAATTCTCCATGCAGATAGATCTCCCAAATTTTATAGTGATTCAGGTAAAGCAAATGTATGTCCTATGGATTCCCTCGTCTAAAACTTCTCAACCAATTTGTTTTGACTATTTCTTTGATGGAATGGAAGACTATTGGAGTTTTTTTTATTTTTTATTTTTTATTTTTTTGAGAAATAAGATTATTTTATTAATGATAAATAGGGAGTACAAAAATAGCCGGGGCAAACCCCAGATAGACACAGAGCTAGACCATTCTTATACTGCCAAAGGAGACTTTGTCTAGAAGGACATTTCCTCTACAGGCTCGGGGGAGAGTAGAGGCCGAACAGAAGATTGTATTGTCCGTAATTGTGCAGGCATATGAAGCAAGGGAGTCTGCAACTCGGTTTGCCTCCCTATAGACATGATCAATAGTGAGCTTGCTGGCGATGAGATAGCACATCACGTTGCACCACGACTTGAGGATATGCCAAGATGGGCAAAATGTGCTGTTGATAGACTGGACGAGCATGACAGAATTAGACTGTACAGAAGAGAGGTCGAAACCATATGCAGTGGCCAACCACAGTCCATCACATAACGACCGGACCTCCGCAATAAGACTGTTCCCCGTGCCGTAGAAGTGGGCAAAGGCCACTATGACATTACCTGAAGGATCTCTAATACATCCTTCACCTCCACATGGGCCTGGGTTCCCTTTACAAGCACCGTCAACGTTGAGGCAATGACCTGAGTTGAGAGGCATCCATCGTACCAGCTTGAGGGCCTTCTGTTTCAACCTCGGCTGATAACCACAGTGAGCAAGAGTAGCAGCCTGATACTGTGTGATCTCCGATTGAAAGCTGATCTTGTTCAATGCCCAGCTAACTTTGTTAGCTATTGAGGAGATAATGTTCCGGCTGGAGGCAGACTCGGACTGGAACCTCCTGGAGCATCTAGCGTTTCGCAGCTCCCAGATAATAAGGAGATAGGTATATGGAGAAGCAAAGCCGAAGGGTGAACCAACACTACAGTGTTCGAGGAAGCTCCAGAGGTGAATGGTCACCTGGCTATGTAGAACAACTCCCGGGCTTATCAAAGGAGAGAACCAATGCCATAGCTCTGCTGCCAAATCACCACTGATAAAGAGATGGTTGAGGTCCTCGACCTTAGGAATGCGACAGCAGGAGCATTTGGAAGCCATTTGAATGCCGCAGTCTACAACACGGCTATCCACAAGGATGGCTTTATGAAGGACTCTCCAGCCAAAAACTGAGGCACGCTGATAAAAGGCATTATGCCAGAGCTTAGAGAGCAGTGGTCTGCGAATCCCCATCGGTCTAACCAGCTGGTAAGTAGACTTAGTGGTGAAGACTCCGCTCGGAGAGGGAGCTCAAATGCGGGAGTCAGGTAACTCCTCACATAGCAAGACTTCATCAAGGAAGCTAGTAGAAGGAAGAAGGTGCCGCATCGGGTAGTTGCTATCGCTGAGAACCTGATAAACAGAGGCCGGAGGGCCATCATAAGGGGTGGGAAGGATGGTCCTCAGAGGCGAGTTACCTATCCACAGGTCATCAAGAAAATCAACCGACGAGCCATTGCCAATTGTCCATCTCGAATTGCCTTGAACCAGGCCATAGGCAAGACTGAAAGTAGCTTTTGGCAGACCCCGAGGGAAGGGGTCGAGGCGTGGGGCAGCCCCGTTCATGTACCTGTAACGGGCATAATTGGCCCAAAGAGAATTCTCATGCAGGATGCTCCAAATCTGCTTTGCAGCAAGAGAGACTTGGATGTGCTCTAAACTCTGGATACCAAGGCCACCCTCCTGATGGGGCCTCTTCAGAATCTCCCAGGAAACCCAATGACGCCTGTGATTATTTACACTGTCACTCCAAAAGAAGCTAGCACAAGCCTTTTCAATATAATTGGATATGGTATTAGGAATGGAGGAGGAGGTATCTAAGTACACAGGAATGGATGTAAGGACAGAGTTGATCAATGTCACTTTACCCACCTGAGACAATAGCTTAGATTTCCACAAGGTAGTTCTGTGGTTAATTTTATCCAGCAAAGACTTATAATCAGTAACAAAAACCCTGCCAGGCTGAAGTGGGGCTCCCAGGTAAGTGAGAGCACCAACCTGTCTCTTATAGCCTGTGAGGGCATGAATGCAACTGGCAGTAGACATAGGGGCCTTGTCTGAGATAAAGAAGGTGCTCTTAGCCTCGTTAATCTTCTGGCAGAGGATGCTTCATAACGCCTGAGAAAAGCTTGCAGCTTTCTGATATTATCTAGGTGTCCATTGAGGAAGATTAGAGTGTCATCTGCAAATAACAGATGGGAGATAACCGGGCATCTACAAGGGCCAGAATAGGGTATCAGACCTCCTGCAGCATGAAGCTTCGTTATACCTCTGCTAAGAGTCTCCTGCATAATAATGAAGAGCGCGGGGGCGATTGGATCACCCTGCCTAAGACCCCTCGTGGATTTAAAAAAACCAACAGGCGAGCCATTGAATAAGACTGAGAACCAACAATTGGAAACCAACATGCCAATGAGGGAGGTGAATCTGGTGGAAAACCCAAATTTAGTTAAAACAGCCAGCAGGTGTTGTGTAGTGGATAGCGGATCTAGAGGGGAGGGGTGAATAGATCTGCCCCTCTTTTCGTAATGCAACCCTCTATATAGCTAGATAAGATAAATTGCAGCGAATATAACTAGCTTATTGAAGAACACTATGATTCACTTGGCATGATGAGCAATCCAATATATCGATTCGAACCTAAGCAAGCATCTAGAATGAGCAATCACATAAACAAACCACAACACACAATATTTTAAGGTGGTTCGGACTGAATCCCCAGTCCTACGTCGACCCCTCACCAAATCCGGTGAGGCTCCACTAGTGCCACGCACTGAACCGCAAATCGGAAAGACCTCCAATTGCCTTCCTACTAACCACAGGTAGGGATGTCAACACCGCAGATCGGACAACTTCCGATTGCCTTCCTACTAACCACCGGTAGGGATGATCTTCAGTTTCAATCGTTTGTATGAAATGAAAAAGAACAAATATGAAAACACTCAATCATCAAACAAGATATAGAATATGGTTAAGAAGAAAAATCTTGTCTGAGATTGCTGGAGCTTGAGTTGGATGCTTCAATGGTGTCTTCTTCCTTGAGAGATGATCTTCCTTTAGTTGATGAAGAAGACTATGGATGTAGCTTTGATCTTCCTTGAAAACCTTGTGAAATCAGCTTCCTTGGATCACCTTGATAGCCTTGCTTGCTTCTACTCTTGCTTGGAGGTTGATGGCTTCAGATCTTGGCTTGAATCACCTTGGATGGATGAAGAATTCCAGCCCGAAGTACTATTCACGGAGGTGCTACAGTACCTGCGAATCTCCTCCTCTAGCCTCCCTTGATCTCCTTTGATCCAAATGAAGCATTAGGGTTTCTAACCCCTCATGTGTTGGTTTTATAGACTTTGAATGGTCCTTGGACATCCCCCAGATCAGATCCACAAATCATGGGAGATTATGTGAGTTTTGATTAAACAAATCTATGGAAAGGGGCTGGCCACTAGGTGGAAATCGAAGTCAAACATGGCTGCATCGGGGCTGGCGGTCGACCTACAGCTTCTGGCGGTCGACTGCTACTGAGAAACTTGCAACCGGATGGTCCCTGGGATTTTCGATCGACCGCTGTTGGCTGGCGGTCGACCGCTACTAAAAGACATGCAGACTGGCGGATGCTGGCTGGGGCGGTCGACCGCCCCTGTGCTGGCGGTCGACCGCCAGCTGGGCAGAACCCGGGCTTGCTCGGGTTGGTCCGTTAACCTTCTTAGCTCCATCGCTTGACTTCTTTAGCAGCCGGTTCATGTCTGTGGCATCACCCTTGACTGTCTTGAAGATTTCTGTTGATTATATCGCTCCTATAATCAGAATTTTGTTCCGAGGGCTCCGCCCTCAGAAACCCCCGCAAGGGGAGCTGCCCTCTTGACCCCCGCGACCTGACCGCGCAGGTCGATCCGCATGCGAGGGCGCAACATTGAGCTTTCACCTTTGCCATTTCCACTGAATTCCTTGTCCATTTAATGGCGTATCTGTCATGAACAAAACATCACGTGTGTCAGTTGTGGATCATGAATAATCCACTACTAAGAATAAGAATGGGAAAAGAGGGAGAAAAGGGGAGCATGCGAGGATGCTAAGGGGAATGTGATCGCCAGAGATGCGAGGGCCTCAAAGGATATAACAATAATAAAATGGAGGGATCGCGAAAAATACCTCAAATGCGGGGATTGATGTGAGTGCTTTCCTTCTTTTCCAATCGACCGGCCGATGAAGAGAGTTTTTCTTGATTGATTACCCTTGCAAAATTAACAAACACCAATAAACAAACATGGATTAGAAACCAAGATGTGTAGCATCAAATCCAAATGTAAATATAGACATAGAAAGTATGGATATGAACACACCTTATTGGTGTTTGGCCTTTAAACCCCTATGCAAAAGGGTAGGTAAAAGATGATGATGATATGTAAAATAACAAGTGTGCAAGTGTTGCACCAAGGAGTCTCAACGTGGTTGAGAAGAAAGATTAACAGAAGATGCAATATGCATGCATATTTATGAACAAAAGAAAAGAATTGAAAAAAAGAAAAGAAAAGCCTGCGCTTTTGATCTTTGGCTTTGATGCTCAATGGGGAGGAAGACTCTGTCGGATGAACGATGATGTGCAGGAGCTTCCTCCTTCAGCCAAGCAGCAGCAGCAGCACCCTGCGTAAAATCGAGAAGAAGAAATCCCCCCCGAACAGAGCCGCAGGGCTCTATTTATAGGGCAAACAAACAGATCTTAATCGGATCAGAACAAGCAATAATCAGCTTAGGCAAGGACTCTAGTTCCCTAATGGAGCAAAGTGATCAAACACGGCAGGGAACTGTTCAGGAAAGCTGCGTTCGAGTAGGACACGAAAGGTGGAAGACGACCTCGGTAAGGGCGTCAATTCACAAATTGACGACCTGCCATAGGGCGTGAATTGAAAACACGTATGGGAACAAGGCGTCATTTCCTGAATCAATTTTTAGAAATAAAACCTCCCTATATTTGAAAATTGTGAAAGACGCCTGAACTAAAGGCGTTAATTAAAAATGCGCCCTACCAAGGGACGTTAATCAATATGATAAACAGCCAAAAGAGAAAGGACGACTGTCGATTCGGGCATCAATTTAATTGACGTCCGAATCAAGATCGTTAATTCAAAATATTCAAAACAGGGTCATTTTTCATTTCTCAATATTATTTTCCCATTTTTTAGGTGGAGGTGCATCCAACTGTGCTGATTCCAATGACTATTTTTACGTATTTTTCTGACACCCGGAAGGCCACCAAATCACCT
Source organism: Amorphophallus konjac (assembly GCA_022559845.1). NCBI lineage: Eukaryota > Viridiplantae > Streptophyta > Magnoliopsida > Alismatales > Araceae > Amorphophallus > Amorphophallus konjac. The sequence goes on along the minus strand of CM040123.1, from coordinate 390,558,077 downwards.
CTGGAAGAGGGTTTAAAAATAATATTAAAATAATCAAATTGAAACTGACGCCCTTGCATTTGTAGTGAATTCCATTTTTTTTTAATTTTTATTTTATGAAAAATCAAAATAACGTCCCATGCTAAGTTGTTAATTCCAAAATAATTTCGAAAAATCTTCAGAAAAATCCAGAAAATTGGGAAAATAGAGGAATTGACGCATGATGGAAGTGGCGTCAATTCTCTTTTTATTTTCTTTTAATTTTCTTAAAATAAAATGACGCCCCTCTTCATGTCGTTAATTCTGGAAAATTCATAAAAATAGAGAAAAATACTCAGAAAATCTAGAAAAATAGGAAAAAATAAGAAAAGGGAGGAAAAATAGAGAAATCTAAGGAAAGTGGGAAAAACACTCAAACAAAGTTAATTTGAGGGTCAAATTGGGATATTACAAGGTAATATGAGATGTACTCACAGTAACGTCAATTTTGGCGTATCTACAGCTGCCCCGCCTTGGCGTCTGCTTTACAAGGGAGCAGAGCAGACTGAAAAGTAGATGCCAAGGTGTGATGAGACACGCAATCAACATCACTCGATGAGAATTGAAATCAAAAGCTCGAGATGAAGCAATCTCGGGAAATTCAATGAAATCAACGATGTTTGGATAAGAGGAGGAGTGTGCACGCGGGCACGAAGGATAATGATCAACTTCCAGCGCGGTAGAAGTACCCCAGGTCACAAACCTGTAGGTTTCACCATTGGAGGGCGATTGCCAGCCAATGTGGACGTGCTGCAGCGAAGGTGGATCAAGGGAAAAGGATTGAAATAAGATGATAGAAATCCAAACAAGGAGCTTTCGAGAAAATGACTCAAAACAGCGACAAAACGAACTGAGGATTCCATTCAGCAATGAATATCTCATATCTTGAAAGATTAAGATCAATTTGACTCTCCAAATCAGCTTATCAGAATGATTTTCCAACGTTAATTCAAAATCCTATATGAATGCATGCTGGGTTTAAAAGGAAAAATTAAAACAAATGAAAATATAAGATAATCAAGGATAATATTGTTGAACTGCCAAGACTGGGTCAAGAAGCCGATTTCGCGAGCTGATACTAAGCCGAAGCCCGTTTATCCACGCACCAACTCGCAAAAGTGAACCATCGTCTCCAGTCTTGGACGGGTCAACGGCCTATCCGTGTGACTAAGACTCCTCTGGAATCATCATTGTTTTTGATGAAGGGGAACTCAAATTCCAGATTTACCAAAGTCACAAGGTCCTTGATATAATCTAGTAGCGTATGTAACATATAGTAGAATGCATACAGGGGGGATGGTGATAGCAATGAGCATGGGGGAACTGAGAAATGAGGTGCAAGCACCGTGGGGCTTGGATGATGATGCCCAGTCGGTGGGACCAAGAGCTTCTTCCTGCGCTCAAAGATTCATCAGCCAAGATATAAAAGATAACAAGCAATGAATAAGGCATTTAAGCATAGCAAGCATAGCATGAATCAAAACATCAATAGCATGTATGTATCATATTCAAGAATAGCATAGATAGCATAGCATCATTGTTTGTCGTTTGTCATGAGGATGACAATCTTGGCATATGAGATTGAGATTGGATGATCAGGATCAATCAAGTGAAATCAGCAGGAGTTGATTAAAAGATTAGGAGATGAACGATCAGTTAATGCCCAGTATAGAGAGATGGTAATCAGGAGTGTCCATAGTGACGAATCATGATGATATTGGGAAGAATCAAGAGATTGATAGCGGTGAATGGAGAGGACTCATCCCGTGCTCTTGGTCCTTGCAAAATTATTGTTCCTGTAAAAAAACACCATCAGAAAATATAATGTAATTTTTTTAGATTTTGAAATATGCATATTTTGTGGGTTTTGAAAAAGATATTCAATTTTCATAGATTTTGGAAAATAGTTGAATTTTTTGATGATTTTAGAAAATATTCATTTTTTTGGATTTTGATCAGGAAATATTCAATTTTTTTTGGATTTTGGTTTAGGAAATATTTATTTTTTTTTTGGATTTTGATCAGGAAATATTCAATTTTTTTTTTGGATTTTGATTTAGGCTTCGTTAATGCAGCATCAAAGGGTGTTTTTTAAACCACTGGCTAGGGGTCCTTGTTCCTTCCCCTTTCAAAAAATTACCCAAAGCCGGGCGTGCATTGAAGGGTAGCGCCCTATAGCCGACTGCCCTTGATTAACGGTGCCCCTACCAAGGCCATACCCGAGAAACATTTGATCTTAGAGGGAGAAGAGAAGAATAATTGAGGATAAGCTTTATGCAGGATGGGAGATGTCGGGACTTGAATTCCTTCCCAGGTATTTCCCCTCAAAGAGGTAGTCTGTTGTGTCGGGGCTTTGTGCCTTTGATTTTTAGACCCTTGACATGCATACGACCAGGGTTTTCCCTGCGGGGACTTTGTCACTCTTGACACGCCATAATTCACAATTTTACTTTTATCGAAATTTTGACTTGATTTTCATAATAGCCCTTTTGGCGAGATGTATATCATGAAAACTCATATTCAAACTCATATTGATTTTGGGTCAAGACTGCCCCTATTTGAGACTCCTCTCGTATTGGGGATTACCCTGGGTGGGTCATCTCATCCGTCAACCTCTTGCCCCTGCATGCGACCGAGTAAAGAAGAGAAAAAGACTTTCAGGAATTCTCATGGCATGGCCAAAGTAGCAACGGTGTTTTATCAAAGAGCCGGCTAAAGACGCCGTGAAGTGTGTGCGATGCCCAGCTAAGGGTTGCTCTTAACAAGCAGGGAGAGAACGTTGAATTCCCAGCGTGGGATTTTTATTAACCAAAGGTGCTGTAAAAGCAAGCCTAAAGACTCTTTTGATGATGATTCAATTAAAGAAAGGCCTAAGATAAAGATCTAAAACACCACTTCTAATCTTGTTAAGAAGTACTTCATTTTGAAAATCATGCGTGAAGCAATGAGATAATGATATCATAAAAATGCATACTTACGCCAATATGTTACCTTGCAACCTTTGTAGAAGCAGCTACCGCAAGAGGTGAGGTTAATCATCATGAGATTTGTCCTCTTTGGCAGATAAAAAGATTGGAAGCAAAGGATTTGGAAGTGGCTTAACAAGAAGGAGTGGTGCTCAGACCAGACTCAGACGAACAAGGATAAAAAGGAAGAGAGGCGAGGGCTAGAACTCCCTCACTAAGGTGTGGAGACCCTGATCACATGAAAGGTCTACAGAAGGAGAGGAGAATTAGAAGGAGGAGTGAGGACTAAAGCCTCGAAAGCAGTGGGAGAAAGGGCAGATGCCCAAGGCAGTGGATGTGGAAGAAGTTGGGTCGGACCCAGATTAGGGGGAATCAGAAGAAGAAATTGATAGATGGAAAGAGGCGGATCTGGAGGGTCTGGGAGTAAAGGAGGAGAATCGTGATAGGAGGAATCATCTGGAGGCTCCGGAGGGATAAGATATCGAAGGACGCGGTGCCCAGGGAAGAAATAGGGAAAAAGATGATGGAAAAGGAGGAAGAAAATGAAGGATGTGATGTCCCGGAGGAGCAGAAAGATGAATCGGAAGAAAGATGGAGGGTCCGGAGGTTCCGGAGGAATGAGATGCCGAGGGACACAGTGCCCAGGGAAGAGTGGATGAAAAGGATCAGGAGGGTCCGGAGGTTCCGGAGAGAAATATCGAGGGGCGCGTTGCCCTCGGAATGAAAAAAGATGATAGAAAAGGAAGAAAAGAATGAAGGACATGATGTCCCGGAGAAGCAAGAGGATGAATTGGAGGAAAGATGGAAGGTCCGGAAGTTCCGGGGGTAGAAAATGGAAAGGGGCGTCATGCCCAAGGGATTGAGAGAGGGGTGAAGGATCTGGAGGTTCCGGGGGAAGAAGATAGAAAAGGGCGCGATGCCCTGGGAGAAAGCCCGGAGGTTCCGGAGGAAGAAGATGGAAAGGGGCACGATGCCCAGGGAGAATCAGTAAGAAGCCCAGAAGATCCGGACTTGAGGGTGTGCAGGGGCGCGATGCCCAAAGAGAGAGATCCGGAGGTTCCGGAGGTTCTGGAGGAGGAAGATACCATGGGACGCGATGCCCAGGGAGGACGGGAGAGAAATTCGGGGAGTCCGGATGCAATGGTTGGAAAGGAGTGCGATGCCCTGAGGAAAGATTGGAGAGGGTGCAATGCCCGGGCAGTGTAAGGGGACCCGCAGATCCTGAGGATGAAGATGAATAAGATGGGAAATGCGGAAGATCCGGAGGTTCTGGAAGGCGGGGAAGATACGGGTCCGAAACCCGGGAAAGAAGAAGTGCAAATGTATGCGGATGCAATGCAACAGATGCAATGAATGCATGAAATGCAAAGAATGTGAAGAATACGAGGGATGAGAGGATGGGATCCTCCTCTTCGCCTGTGGAGTGGCCTATGAAAAATCGATGATAGATGTGAATGTGGGTGAAGTTGAATAGAAGGTGGAAGGTCCCTTGGTGGAAGCATGTCTACCCCTCCACGGCAGCAAAAGTGTACAACCGGATAAAATCAAAGTCTGTGATGGAGCTTTAACAATCACTGCCAACTCCCTTGGAGGGTGAAGAGTGACAATGTGAGAGAATTGGAAAATTAGAGCGTGAAGCATTGTCATATCCAAGGATTGTGGTGTTTGAAAAGTGTTGAACAAAGCGGGCGTTCGCCCCTTGTATGAAATAGAAGGTTCCAGATTGAAGGATCGGAACAAGGGGTGCCCTGTCTGGGCCTTGGACATAGACTTATACGGCATCAACACTTGGCATCCTCTTCTGGCGAGCAGTGGCGGGGGCTTGGCCTCTTCGACCATTCTTGGCACAACAACCCGGATTGGCATTCGACAAATAAGTTCTTGCATCTTGAACATCATGGCCGCGGCCAAATCTTTCTTTTTCGGCTCTTGATCATCTTCATCACAAGTACTTACAGAAGAACACCCGTTCCGAGTAGTAAAGGGGGGTGAAGCAGAGGCGGAAGGTTCCATAGATGGTGGAGGTATAATGGAAGGTGTTGGAGAAAGGGTGAGTGGAAATGGCGGTTCAAACACGTCGAGCTTCTCCCTTTGCTCGGAAGCAGTCGGGGTTGGCTCGAGTGCAAAAAAGGGTGAACCTTGCTCAGGACTAGCCACAAGTAAGGGTAAAGGGTCAAGTAATGGGGTAGGGGTCACAGGCATAGTGGACGGCTGAGGTGGCGAACAAAGAGGAGGTGTAATGGAAGGCTTGGCGGAGACTGGCGTAATGGAGGGTAATGGAGGTTCGGTGGAGGCCGGTGGAGTGGAGGCTATTGGGGTGGTTACGGGAGGGGTGAACGGAGAAGGTTTAGTGTGTTGAAAATGCCGGATGGGGCGAGAGGTGTTAGGGATAGGAGACATGTCTTGGTGCAACGACATGGGTGATTGGAGTATTGACCCATCGTCGTAACACCAATTAGTCTCATAAACGGGGAATGTGTTGGGGACGGTGACTTCGTCCTGAGCAGGGGGTTCATCAAGCGGTAGTGGAGGGAGAGGGAAACGAAGGAAACTCGGAAGGGGTGCCTGCATAGCTTCATCATTGTGTGCCTCAGATTCTTCAATTGCCGGTTCTTCATCAGCCGGTTCAAGTGGACACCGTAGTGGAGGCGTATATGTGGGTGGAGGAAGGACAGCGTCCACTTGAACATTGAAATTTTCCGGCTCTTGCTCGCTTGAACTGTCGACGCTGCAACCGTCTCTCCTATCCTTCCAATCTTTCTCCATCTTTGTAATGTCGTTTAGAGCCGCGTAAAGGGGATTAACTGGAGTAGGAGGAGCGGGCCGTGGGCTCGTAACCCTCTTTAATTGTTCCTCCAACGAAGTGACTTTGTTGAAAAGAGTTTGTTGGAGGGGCGTGACCTGAGCAACAGAGGGTTGGCATGGCCTTGAAGGAGGGGCCGCATAAGAAGGCCGTGGAAGGGAATTAATGGGCCGACCCATAGAAGGACCCAGATGGGTCGGGTTGCAAGGAATAAATAGGCCTTGGGGCTGTGATGGAGGAGGAATAGAAGGGGGCGGGCATTGGACCACTCGAGGAGAAGTGTGAATATGAGATGGGTGATGGGCCACCCGAGTAGGAATGTGAATAGAAGAGGGAAGGGGGTGATGGGCCACCCGCGTAGGATTTGAAGGAGGATGAGAGGAATGAGATGCACCCTCAACAACGTCCTTAAGGGCTTGGATTTGTTGAGGGGTGAGATGATCCAATGCATGCAAGATCTGGGAGACCTTCTCATCGTTGGGAGGAGACGGTCCCGTAGGAGTAGTGGCTCGCGATTGAGGCGAGGGACCATGAGATTGGATATTGCCCATGGGTCGAGCAAAACCATAAGAATGAGGACGTGGTCCCTTGAAAATATGGTGAGGATTATGACGAACATGTTGAAATTGAGGAGTATAAGACGTGCTAGGTTGTGCATCCTCATGAGCAAAGTTTGGATTAAACATGTTGTTTTCTCTATCAAGGTAAGTCATCAATCAAAGTTCAAGCAAAATAATTTACAAAGAAGCACACAAGTTGGAATGGTTACCTTTGATTTCTTTTTGTTTGAACCTTGGTGAATTAATGATTTTTAACCAAAATTGGAGTGATTCACACAAGGGAGGAACCTAGTTTCAATGTAAGTTCACTTCGATGCCAACTAGGAACACTCTCTCACCGTGTATAGGCCAACTAAACCCAGGACTTCAAAGGTACCACCTGCCCAGCGTCCGTGAGGGAATCCACGGGTGCGGGGACTTACGGAGGCTTGGTTTAGGAATTTCCGGTCAAATGAGACGGAGTGCTCAATAGAGGGTCCTTCCTTCACCAAGAGGGGGTGTGGCTCCTAATGTAGAGAGAGGAGGTCTCCCAAACCAATGCAAATGGATGAATGCAAGATAAGATAAGCAGCTCACACCAATATAATCAAATAATAGAGGTAAGTATCAATCCAGCATGAATGATCACAAGAAACAAGCCTATGTAAACGCACAGGAAAGAGGCGACCTGGCAGCAGTCGCTACCAGTAAAAGAGACGACAGCGTCGCTGTCGTGAATCACAAAACCGCGCCTTAGTGTAAGGCGCTAAATGTGAAAAGACGCCTCTGGCAGAGGGCGTCAAAAGTGTGTGGTGCGCACGCTCAAAGAAAAACACGCCTTGATGGGAGGCGCTTCTCAACAAAAGGACGCCCTCAGGGAAGGACGTGAATCCTCAGAAAAAAACACCAGGGATATGTGATGAAAGACGCCTTCGTAGGAGGCGTCGAATATATAAAACACACCCTGGATAAAGGCGTTAAATCAAAACGCGCCTTTGTGAAAGGCGTTAATTCAGAAAAATCACAAACTGGCTCATCTCGGGGAGTATGCAGTGTGCACAGTGGAGGGTGCCCGTGGGGCACAAAGGAGAGGTACCGTGGGTACCAAAGGGAAAGGGCACATGTGGGTGCCAAAGGGGAAAGGGGTAATCAATAGAAAAACAGTGAAGTCCCACCGTGATCGCCAATTTGTGGATCATGAATATTCCACTACTAAGAATAAGAATGGGAAAAGAGGGAGAAGAGGGGAGCATGTGAGGATGCTAAGGGGAATGTGATCGCTAGAGACGCGAGGGCCTCAAAGGATATAACAATAATAAAATGGAGGGATCGCGAAAAATACCTCAAATACGGGGATTGATGTGAGTGCTTTCCTTCTCTTCCAATCGGTCGGCCGATGAAGAGAGTTTTTCTTGATTGATTACCCTTGCAAAATTAACAAACACCAATAAACAAACATGGATTAGAAACCAAGATGTGTAGCATCAAATCCAAATGTAAATATAGACATAGAAAGCATGGATATGAACACACCTTATTGGTGTTTGGCCTTTAAACCCCTATGCAAAAGGGTAGGTAAAAGATGATGATGATATGTAAAATAACAAGTGTGCAAGTGTTGCACCAAGGAGTCTCAACGTGGTTGAGAAGAAAGATTAACAGAAGATGCAATATGCATGCATATGTATGAACAAAAGAAAAGAATTGAAAAAAAGAAAAGAAAAGCCTGCGCTTTTGATCTTTGGCTTTGATGCTCAATGGAGAGGAAGACTCTGTCGGATGAATGATGATGTGCAGGAGCTTCCTCCTTCAGCCAAGCAGCAGCAGCAGCACCCTGCGTAAAATCGAGAAGAAGAAATCCCCCCCGAACAGAGCCGCATGGCTCTATTTATAGGGCAAACAAACAGATCTTAATCGGATCAGAACAAGCAATAATCAGCTTAGGCAAGGACTCTAGTTCCCTAATGGAGCAAAGTGATCAAACACGGCAGGGAACTGTTCAGGAAAGCTGCGTTCGAGCAGGACACGAAAGGTGGAAGACGACCTCGGTAAGGGCGTCAATTCACAAATTGACGACCTGCCATAGGGCGTGAATTGAAAACACGTCTGGGAACAAGGCGTCATTTCCTGAATCAATTTTTAGAAATAAAACCTCCCTATATTTGAAAATTGTGAAAGACGCCTGAACTAAAAGCGTTAATTAAAAATGCGCCCTACCAAGGGAGGTTAATCAATATGATAAACAGCCAAAAGAGAAAGGATGACTGTCGATTCGGGCGTCAATTTAATTGACGTCCGAATCAAGGTCGTTAATTCAAAATATTCAAAACAGGGTCATTTTTTATTTCTTAATATTATTTTCCCATTTTTTAGGTGGAGGTGCATCCAACTGTGCTGATTCCAATGACTATTTTTGCGTATTTTTCTGACACCCGGAAGGCCACCAAATCACCTCTGGAAGAGGTTTAAAAATAATATTAAAATAATCAAATTGAAAGTGACGCCCTTGTTTCGTGAATTCCATTTTTTTTAATTTTTATTTTATTAAAAATCAAAATAATGTCCCATGTTAAGTTGTTAATTCTAAAATAATTCTGAAAAATCTTCAGAAAAATCCAAAAAATTGGGAAAATATAGAATTGACGCCTGATGGAAGTGGCGTCAATTCTCTTTTTATTTTATTTTAATTTTCCTAAAATGAAATGACGCCCCTCTTTATGTCGTTAATTTCAAAAAATTCATAAAAATAGAGAAAAATACCCAGAAAATCCAGAAAAATAGGAAAAAATAAGAAAAGGGAGGAAAATAGAGAAATCCAAGAAAAGTGGGAAAAACACTCAAATAAAGTTAATTTGAGGGTCAAATTGGGGTATTACAAGGTAATATGAGATGTACTCACAGTAACGTCAATTTTGGCGTGTCTACATCAGTCACATGAGAGTGAAAAATATCAATGACTAATAGTGTTTAGCCATTATAAAAATCAAGAATACCACAGAACTCATATGACCATATATAGGATGATGTCGAATGACCCAAGTGACCACAGGATGACTTAAATGACCATAGTGACACAACATCAGGAAATCCCATTCAACTCTGTCATACGCCTTCATCATATCGAGCTTCAATATAAGATTATGGCCTCTTGTCTTCCTGTTTAAATCCTTGACCAATTCCCTAGCAATTGAAACATTCTCTAAAATAAATATACCTTTAACAAAAGCACTCTGTTCATCCGAAATGATCAGCGGCAGGATGTCAGCGACCCTTGTGCCAAGTATCTTTGACACTATTTTGTAGATGAAGTTAGATAAACTTATAGGACGGAAGTCGCCAAAGGTACGTGGGATGGCCACTTTAGGAATTAACGCAACGAGGCTAGAAGTGATGCTACGCGGCATCGAAAATCCTTTGAAGAAGCATTGGACCACTTCAATGGTAGAGTGAGCGATAATGTCCCACCAAGAGGTATAGAACAGGCCAGTGAAGCCATCAGGGCTAGGATCCTCATTGCCGTTTAAGCCCCAGACAGCCTCCTTGATCTCTGTCACAGATGGAATTTCATAGAGAAGCTTATTGTGATCTGTACTGGTGATAGAAGGGATGGTTTGAAGGAGATCCTCTTCTATATTATGAGCTTCCGAGGAAAGGAGGTTCTTGAAGTAGGTAACAGCCTCTTCCCTCAGCCTGCTCTGATCATCACACCACTGATCATTGATTTGTAGGCGATGTATATAATTCCTCCTCCGATTACCCTGGACAACGGAGTGATAGAAAGAAGTATTCCTATCATCATTGTCCAGCCACTCCAATCTAGCCTTTTGGGCCCAGAAAATATCTTCACACTGTAAAGCTCTCCTAAGATGGGCGTTAGCTTCGTTCAAAGCAACTCTAGCAGCCACGGTAGGATCAGCATCAAATGTGCTCTGGCAAGAAGCCACATTTAACTCCACTATAGCAATATTCTTCTTGACGTCACCGAACACGTCTTTGTTCTAGGCTTTCAGGGTGTTCTTTACATTCCGCAGTTTAGATTGCAGGGTAACTAGAGGGTTAGGGTGATGATAAGCAGAGCTATTCCAAGCCTCAGAGACCACCGTAGTGAAAGTGACATGAGTGCTCAACATAGACTGAAAAGTAAAGCGAGCAGGAGGCCTGTGGGAGGCAGCCTCATAAAGTAGAATAGGAGAGTGATCAGATGGCCCCCTAGGTATATGTTTGACAGTGAGATCTGGAAAATAGTCTTGGCAATTAGAATTCAGCAGAATGCGGTCCGGTCTAGCTTTGATAGCAGCACCACCCGTTCTATTATTCGACCATGTGAATGGGGCTCCAACAAATCCTGCATCCTGAAGACCGGCAGTAGAGATAAATGAGTTGAAATCCAACATAACGTGAACACTAGAAAGAGTGCCACCCGATTTCTCCGCTGGGGAAGCAGTGCAGTTGAAGTCACTGCCTACAATCCATGGGCCACGCGAGTTCCCAGCTAAGTCCAAGAGGGAGTCAAACAACTCCCTGTGAACACTAGAGTTACAGTCACCATAAACCACTGTGAGAAAGCAAATATCATAATTGTCTTTAAGGAAGCTAATAGTAAGCTGTTGGTCAGAAGAGCCAACAACGGTAAGATGAGTTCCAGCTTTCCCAAATAACCAGATTTTAGAGTCTTCCCCAGTATTAGCATAAATAGAATCCATTCCAACATAACGGCAAATGCGCTCCACACGACTGAAAGGGATCTTGGTTTCAGAGATAGCAACAAGGGAGCAATGAAACTGACGAACATGATGTTTAAGGGTGCGCCTGGAGGCGGAGTTGGCAATACCTCTGATATTCATAATAAGATGGGGAGGGTCAAGTTGAAGAATACCCCGAGGACCCCTCTGCAGCCTTTTGTTGTGACCAGGTTCGGACCCCCATCACGTGGGCCACCGCACCTCCTTTCGTGATAACCACACTAGGCATGAAGATATTTTCAACAGTCGCCACACGAGAGACCTCAGCAGGTTGGAGGTTATCCAATGGTGGAACCTGTCTCCTGTCCAACTGGACCTAACTGCATGAAAGGTTACCCTTCACTGGAGTATCTCCGGTGCTAATATCAGCCACAATTCATTGGGTGGGTCCGAGGGAACAGCGCCATGCATGATGTGCAAACCTTCCTGATGCTCGAAAGTCTCAGCAGCGGGTGGACGCCCAGTAAAAGCCTCGTCCCCATGTTGTTGGGTATCATGTTCCGCTGAAGGACTTTTAGCGTTTATTATTAGCGCATCTGCAGGGCAAGGGTCAGCACAAACCTCCGACACCGGCTGGCCCATGACACAAGGTCCTTCCTCTAGATGAACGTAAGAATTCGATAAAACCAAAGAATCACGCTCCAACGAGGGTATCGACCCTTTCTTACGCTAGACCTTGGCCTGCTGGAACCCAGTCTCAGCCGCCACGGTAGCCACATCAAGTTTCTCAACAATTTTATCTGGAGCAGAAGCAATTTTCTTAGCCCTCGTATTACAAGCCTCAGCGGTGTGCCCAATCTTATGGCAGAAAGCATAAAGGGCAGGGACCTTGTGATAGTTGACTTTCTGCCAGAAGCCATCGCCGTCACAGCCTATCCAAAGACGCCCAGGCCTTGGTTTGGAAATATCCATCTCAACACATACAAGGGCTTCTTGAGTTTGTGTCAGCGCCAACGTGGGCTCATGGCTACGTAGAACAGGTCTGATATTAGAAGCAATGGAAGAAAGGTAATCATCCGAGTAGAGATTAACTGGAAGCATGGGAAAGCCAATCCATATACAGATGAAGCTTTTTTGTTCATATTGACGTGTTCAATAAGTGTAAAAGCCTTTTTTATTGTAGTGACAATTTGTTTCTAATAAGTGTTCTTAGTTATTAGATAGTTTTTGAGAATGAATACATGGTTTTGATGTTTTTATTAATGTGATTTTAGGAGAATGTATCACTTGATATTGATGTGTTCAATGTGAGATTTATACAAGAAACATTACATGAATGTATACATGTGTAATATGATTGCACAATGAGTATGTAAAAAAATAAAAGAACAATATACCTACGTTTTTTTAAAATGAGACTAGTTCTTTTTCCTACGTTTTTAAGACAATGACGTTAATACTTTTTCATACGTTTCTTTTAGTACGTGATAAAAAATAATACCTATATTTTTAAAATCATATTTTTAACCTACGCTTTTTCTGGACTATTCCTACGCTTCGAAACGTAAGTATAGGTCAATATCTACCTATGCTTTTTGATGAACTATTCCTACGCTTTGAAAGCATAGGGATAGGTCGAACTATACCTACGTTTCATAAAAACGTAGGTATAACCTATAGTCACGCGAAGCAAATGTGGCTAAAGGCTTTAACTATATTTTTTGGATCTATACCTATGTTTTACAAACGTAGGTAAAGGCCAATTTTCTTGTAGTGGCACTTTTGACATCCATGTGTTGTAATTTTATGCCTAGGGAGCATGCAAAGGCTAACAACATTATGATGGGTTCTAGTCTTGCTACAGTGGCATATGATTCTTCAAAGTCAATGCCTATCTCTTGGTTGTACCCCTTAGCTACCAGTCTGACTTTATTTCTTGTTATGACCCCTTCCTCATTACCTTGTTTCTAAAAACCCATCTAGTTCTAATGACATGTTGGTCTGTGGGTCTAGGAACCAGATTTCACACATGATTTCTTTCAAATTGATTAAGTTCCTCGTGCATAGCATTAACACAATTTTCATCTATTAATGCTTCTTCAATGCTTTTGAGTTCAAATTGTGAAACTAATGCAATGAGGTCTTCATTATGCACATCTTTGTGAAATGATCTGGTCCTAAAAGGATCATGCAGGTTTCCTATGACATTTTAGACAGTATGATCTTTTAAGGTTTGAATATTTGTGGAAGACTCACCGGGCAAGAGAGGGTGTGCGGGGACTTCGGTCAACCGACTTGTTTCTTGCTGTATGGGCTATTGTTGACTGCCTTCTCCCTGCTCTTCCTTGGACTCCAAGAATACACCATCTTCTTCCTCCATTTTCCTGTCACCAATGTCTTTGTCAGATTTGTCATTCAGCTCAGCAAACACAACATGTGGAGTTTCTTCCATTGTTTGATTTTTCACATTAAACACCCTTTATGCTCGAGAAGTTTCAGAATACCCTAGAAAAATTCTAATATCACTCTTGGCCTCAAATTTATCCAAATCAGATTTGTCATTATTATGCAGATAGCACTTTGATCTGAATGCGTTAAAGTAGGCCAAATTGGGTTTCTTACCTTTTAGCATTTCATAGGGGTTTTCTTACACTTTGGCCTTACCGGCCATGGCTCAGTTGATTATGTAGCAAGCCGTGTTTGCAGCTTCAGCCCAAAACATTCTAGATAGTTTGCTCTCAATTAGCATTGTCCAAGTAATCTCCACAATTGTCTGATTCTTTCTTTCCACAACGTCATTTTGTTCTAGGGTCCTGGGAGAAGAAAATTTGTGAGTTAACCCTTCTTTATTATAGAATTCAGAAAATGAGAAGTTTTCAAATTCTCCTCCATGATCAGATAGGATTGTAGAAATTTTGAACTTACTTTCATGCTTTATTTTTTTGAAGAACTTTTGGAATTCAGAGAAGGCATCATTTTTGTTTGCTAAGAAGAAAATCCAAGTAAACTGACTAAAGTCATCTACCACCACATAACCATATTTCTTACCACTGATGCTGGCAATTTTGGTAGGCCCAAACAGATCCATGTGCAGAAACTCATAGGGCATGGATGACAGTGGCTCACCTCTAGGCTTGAAGGATTTTCGGGTTTGTTTCCCTAGGGAACATGCTTCACAGACCTGAGTGTTCCTTTTGTAGGGGAGTTTGGGCAGACCTCTCACCACACCATACTAGTTAGCTTGTGCAATGTGCTATAGCTGACATGGCCAAGTCTTCTGTGCCACAGCCACGCGTTATTGGGCTGACTAGCAGATAGGCAGAGGTTTTATGAAAAAGGATTGTGAAGATCTACCATATAAACGTTATTTACTCTATGTCCCACAAACTTTACAGCATCAAAATTCTGTTCAAAGATTTTACATACCTTGGCATCAAACAATACCTTGTGGCCTTTATCGCATAATTGGCTTATGCTGAGCAGATTGTGCTCAAGGCTGTAGATCGTGATAAATCCACACATGAACATGGGGAGTTTTAAATAAGAGAAATATATATATATATATATATATATATATATATATATATATATATATATATGTGGAGATGATGATATGAAGATAAAGAAGCAAATAAGCACGTGGTGCTATGGAGGAGGGTGATCGCCAGAGGGGTTACCTCAATAACAAATAAAGAAGATCGCGAATACCTGGTGAAAAATTGAACGCGGGATAGATTGTGAATTCCTTCCTCCGCCTTCAATCGGCCGGCCGATGAAGGGGGTTTTTCTTATTGATTATCCTTGCAAAAATAAGACAAAATAAACAAGAAGGAGATCAGCCAAATGCACGTAGTATCAATCCAAAGATGACATGAAGATAAAAAAAGACGAAAACATGCGCACCTTATTTTTTTGGTTTTTTTAAAACCCCTAAAGAGGAATTAGGGAAAAGAAGAGATATGTGATGAAGCTTAATGCAAACGTAAAAGAAGAAGAGACAATGATGATGATGAGACTAATGCAAATGCAAAAGAAGAAAAAACACAGTGGCGATCGGTTGATGAAGACGAAGCAACACAAAAATAATAATAAAAGAAAACCCTGCTGTCCCTGACGACAGTAAAGGGAAATAAGTGGACGCGGCCGGCTAGATGCAGAGGAAGTAGAGGAAGAAGAGCTCCTTCAAACAATCGCACAGGAGGAAGACGGAGCTCTGAACTTGTAACCCGTAAACCTCTGTTTGATTTGAACTCTCTGACCCGTCCAACCTCTTAACCTATGAACCCTTCAACCTCTTGAACCCCTGCCTCGATCGACCAGAGCATCCTTTTATAGGATTTCAATCGAAGATAAGCTCAAATTTTGGGAAGATAAGGATAGGCAATGATCAAAGAAGGCAGGACTCTAGCTCCAATTCGAGCAAGGAGACCAACGGAGGCAAGGAACTCTCCAGGAAAGTTGAGTTTAAGCAGGACACGAAAGGTGAAACACGACCTTGCGAAAGGCGTCATATCCCAAATTGACGACCTACATCAAGACGTTACTCAAAACACGACCATGATCAAGGGCGTCACTTCTTGGATTTAATTTTGGCAATAAAACTTACTTTATTTGAAAATTAAGAGAACACGCCTATGATGAAGCGTTAATTGAAAACACGCCCTGAGGAAGGACGTTAATCAATAATTTAAATTAATTTTGAATTTATTTTGAAACCGGATAATACCAGGAATTGACGCCTTGACATTTGGTCGTCCTTTCTTTTGAACACGCCCTAGATAAGGTCGCTATTTAAAACACGCCCCTCGTCCGATCACGAATCACAAAAATGCAAGAACAAATCAAAACCACACACAAAAAGATAGAAAAACTTTATATTATGAATATATTGAAGTTCACTTTGGGGCGTCAACGTGGTGACATGAGATTTGATCAACATAGCGTCAATTTTGGCGTGTCTACAGCTACCCCGCCTTGGCGTCTGCTTTGCAAGGGAGTGAGACGAAATGAAGGTGACGAGCGGAATGAAGTGGAGTGAACTGATAAGGAGACGCCAAGGTGTGATGTGACACGCCTCAGACACTAAGCATTGGAAATCTTTCCAAGATTCAAAGCGAAACAACTCCGAGTGAGTCCAACGAAACAT
Organism: Amorphophallus konjac; assembly: GCA_022559845.1. Lineage (NCBI taxonomy): Eukaryota > Viridiplantae > Streptophyta > Magnoliopsida > Alismatales > Araceae > Amorphophallus > Amorphophallus konjac. The sequence continues at coordinate 390,541,923 of CM040123.1, read as the reverse complement.
CGATTTGTTGGATAAGGAGATTTAAACTAAGTAAATAAAAAAATGTAAGGTAAAAGGTGTGCGCGCGGGCACGACAGGGAGACACCATTGGAGAGCGGTTACCAGCCAATGTGGACGTGCTACAACCAAGGTGGATTTGCAGAAAAATAAAGGGAATTGAGATGAAGATCCAACAAAGGGACATTTTTCAAGGAAATAGCCTGAGCGGCTTCAGATAGAATAGAGTACTTGATTTGGAATGGAATATCTCATGTCAACTCAATCAAGAGCGAGTGACCTTCATTATTGCCATAATATGAAGATTTCCAACACGACACTCAAAGTCCTACATGATGCATGTTGGGCTAAAAGAAAAGATTAAAACAAACTAAGAATATAGAAAATAATCAAGGATAATATTGCTAAGCCATCCAGATTTGGTCAAGAATCCAAGTTTCTGAGCTGACACTAAGCCGAAGCCCGTTTGTCCGCGCATCAACTCAGAAAGTGAAACCATCGTTCCAGACCTTGAACGACTCAACGGCCTATCCGTGCGATCAAGATTCTCCTGGAACTATCACTGTTTTTGATGAAGGGGAACTCAAATTCCAGGTTCATCAGAACCACAAGGTCCTTGATATACTATAATAGCGTAGATACCATATAGTAAAAATGCTTACAGAAAATAAATACAAGATGATGAGCGCGATGTTACTTCCACGAGCAACCCAAGCGTCTCGAAACCTGCACTCTGCTGCACTTGAAACTCATTAGTCCTCACATGATTAAAAATAATCCTCAATTTCCAAAAAATGATCATAAGTGCTTAATTAAAACAATTTCAATAAAATAAAAGCACTTAAGTTCATCAGATCATATCCAAACTCATTAACTCACAAAACACGCCTTAAGTCATGGCGTCAAAATCATGAAAGGCGCCTTATTGTGAGGGCGTCAAAAGGAGCAACACGCCCTTCATCAAGGCGTGAAATTCATCGATAGTTCAAGAAGGGAACGACCCCCTCAAGGGCGCTACACAAAACACGACCTCTGCAAGGTCGTCAATTCAAGAATTGACGCCCTAACAAAAGGCGTTAATCAACCTCAAGCTTCCGTTTCCGATTCGAAAAGCCAAACCCAGTCCTTAAGCCAATCAACCTTCTAAATCCGAACAGCCTTAAGATTTCCCGACCTCTATAAAGGGAAGGCAATTCCAATTAATCAAAGCAATCCTTCGAGCTCTGTTCTACTGCTTCTGTTCTTCTGTCTGTTCTTTTGCAGGCACCGCAACCGTCAGAACTTCTTCCTGGAAACTGAAGATGGAGAGGGCGATTAAGAGGTCCAAGTCCTCCACTCCCAGGTTAACCGATATCAATGGGCATATAAGCAGCAGGATTTCTATGAACCAGGTAATGTATCCTCTGTTCTTCTCTTAACTTCACCTGAACCAAAAGATGTTCTCAATTGTTCTGCTGTTCCTGCATGCTCACTTGCTCTTCTGTACATGCATTCTTTTCTGTTCATTGTTTTCCACAGGACTATCCATTGGTGCCAGGAGCTAGGAGATTTACAAAAAACAAGTGGCTCCCCCTTATCCTTTCCAAGCTTTCTTCAGACATGAGAATTTATCTTGCAAGATGGCACCTTTTGGGCCTAGTCACCCATGCCAAACATCATGATCAGATCCATTTAGATTGGGCAGCCATAGGAGCTCTACTTGAAATATGGCACCCTTCCACTCATACCTTTCTCTTTTCAACTTTTGAAGCCACTATCTTATTAGAGGAATTGGAGATCATCTTGGGTTTGAAAAGAATGAAGCAAGGAGATGAAGAAAAGATGGCCATCATGCCAAAACCAATCTCTTCCCAAGAACTGTTAACAAGCTTGATTCCTAGCCCAAACTTAGTGAACCAAATCAAAGCTACCAAAGGCATCAACCTTCTAAAGCTCGCTTCATGGGTGTACAAGAGAGCAGACCAAGCCAAAGAAGATGAGGAGATAGAGCGGGTAGCAAAAGCCTTCGTGGTGTGCTTAGCAGGAGCGATCTTATTCCCGTCCACGGAGGACTTTCTAGAAGAGGCCCAATTAAGCGCCATAGTGAGCTTATGGGAAGGAGATAGAGTTGGACCGGCTATTCTAGCCTATCTCTATAGCGGGCTCACCTCGGCGGCGATGGGAAGGCCCATCTACGGGTGCATGCTAGCATTCTTTAGTTGGGTTGATCTTCACTTCAAGTTCGATCCATGTGATGAGGCCCAACAACCCTCAAGAATCTTTTCAAAAAGCCCACTCTCTTATATGACCGGTTCACTTGGAATAAGCAATAGAGTGATGAACCGAATTCCTCAAATCAAAAAGAGAGTGGAATGGAGATAACATCTCAAAGTAATGCCCAAGAATCTCTTCACTTGCGCCCCGGGAATACTCAAGACTCAAGATATCCATGCAAGATTTTCTCCCGAGACGGACCTTCGTCTCATAGGCGCTTCGAAATTCGTGCTATATAATTCACACCGGTGCCTCCCTCAACTCGGGCTTCCACGACAAATCCTCGAAGATCCATCTCATCTTCCTCCAATCAAGACACGAGATTTAGGCGGCAATGATGATGGTGAAGAATGCACCACAATTGAAGCTCTCTGGAAAATCTGCAAGACTTATCAACCTGTGGAGAACTTAGAAGAAGACAGGGAACAGTGGAAGACATATGTAACAGCCTTGAGAAAATTGAGGCCCAAGGTGGCTCATTAAACATTGTAATCTTTCTTTCAAATAAACCAATGATCTTTCCTTACTGAGCCATCTTACTATTTTTCTGATCAAATGTCCAACGTTCTGTGATTCTGCTGCAAATAACGCCTCTAGCAAGGTCGTTAATTATCAAAAGGACGCCTTAGACAACGTCGCCTTCAACATTCAGTTCACACATTTGACGCCTTACCCATTAGGCGTTAACTAAACAACGACTTAGAACAGGGCGTTAATTGATTCAAATTCTCCAAAAATATTCGTTGAAATTCCAAAAGTAACGCCCTTAGGAAAGCCACGTTTCAACAAGGTAATGCCCCAAGCTCGGGCGTTAATCAAAATCGTAATAATTGCTTCAATCACATCAATCAACGCCCATTGAATACGTCTGACGACGGTTATCATTCCCCATGCAAATAAAATTGACGCCTCAAGATACGTCGTCTACCTTGTAAAAATGCCCACTGCCGCAGTCGCGACTTCAACAAAACACACCCCTCCTCAGGGCGTGACTTCTTTTCGAATGCTAAAAAGGGCTTTTCCCCTTTCTTCTTCCTCCTTCGTTCCATTTCCTTGTTCTGCAACCCTAACCGAAGCTCCCCCCCATCTCCTCTATTCTCTCCCTCTCTCACCCAAGCCCTAGCTATGGCCGGAGGAGGATTGAAACGGCAAAGGGTCAACGCCCCCGAGGTCGTTGATCTAGACGAAGAAGGACACGCCATGGAGGAAGCCCCTCCCGTGGCGGTTGAAGACGCACCGGCGGCGGCGGCGGCCGGCGGCGAGGTCGAAGGAGGCCAAGAGGCCAACGAAGAAGATGATGCTGGAGCGGAGGGAGAAAATGAAGAGGGAGAAGAAGGAGAAGAAGAAGAAGAAGAAGAAGAAGAAGAAGGAGAAGAGGGTGGTGATGAACCACCGCCCGCGGCGGCGCCCCCTCCCCGTGCCGGCCAACTCCGACGGCCACGGAAGCCACGGCCTCAGCCACAGGAACCCAAGCACAAGAAGGTAAGCCTCAACCCAAATTTCCATTTTCATTTATTTTAATTTCATTTTTATGCAGTTTCCATAGCCCTCGGGGTATAAACCCTGCAACCCAGAAAGAAGGCACCCTCGGGGGCGTCACGTTTTACAAAAGACATGCCCAACCCAAGGGCGCTACTTAAATCATTTTCATGAAAAACAATTAACCTCATGAGAACACGCCCTAAAGCATGTCGCCCATTTAAATTTACATTATGCTGTTAATTTTCGCATGCTGTTATTTTTATTTCATTTTTTGAAAAATTTGGAAACCACGCCCCACACCAAGGCGTTAATTCAAAAATAGACGACTAAACCAGCGGTCGTCCATTCATTAATTCTTGATTAATTAACGAACCCAATTGGAAAACGCCCCCCCTCCCCAAGGGCGTGAATTGATAAAACATTTTTAGGATTTTAGAAATTAACCACAAACACACGCCCAACACAAAGGCGTTTCATAGATGAAGAATGACCTAGGGTAGGTCGTTATCTTAAAGCACAAACAGAACCACGCCCTCCTTAAGGGCGCTACTTCAACGAAAAACGACCTGAGGAAGGTCGTTAATTCCAATAACATCAAAATTCAACCTGGGGCAATCAAAACGAAATAAGCATGAATAATCAAAACAATTAAACCAAAAATTCTTATTTTATGCATGCAGGGGCTGATGAGGACACGCATCTCATGGGTCATGGTCCGGGCAGCTTACTACGGTCTCCCCGAGTTCCAGAGAGAGAGGGTAGATACTATGGGGTTCGGGGCCTTCCTTAGCATAGAGCCAGTTAGACCCGACCTACCACTCATTCAGGTTCTACGGGAGAGATGGGATAGGTCTAGCCGGGCATTCCTGATGCCATGGGGACACATGATTCCTACCCTGGAGGACGTGGCTAGGATTACGGGGTTGAGGGTAGATGGAGAGGCTGTGAGTGGGATTACCTACCCAGACTACACCGAGTTCGCCGAGCGGTTGCTAGGATTGGAGATGGTTTATGAGACGCCTAGCGAGTGTAGGACCATCTTCCGCACCGACCTTACTACAGTGATGGGTTTAGGGAATGCTAGGCACAGGTCAGGGGAGACCCTAGAGCAGTTCTCGCAGAGGTTGATAGACGGAGCTAGGGCAGTCTACTGCCAGGACCCAGCTGACAGGGAGAGAGCGGACTGAGACTTGAGGAGGTTCCTACTACTGCTGCTCGGGAGGCCATTGCTCGGGACAAAGGGCGACGTCATCAACTGCCGATTCCTAGGGATACTCGAGGATCTGGAGGTAGTTGGCAGCTACGCCTGGGGAGCGGCTCTGCTGGCGCATATGATGGCCGACTTGTCCACGGGGACAGGTCGAGAGACGACCGTCAGTGGCTTCTCACCTTTTCTTCAGGTATGCATTTTTTCTTCTTTTCTTTTCTTTTATTTTTGTTATGCATGTGAATGCCTTCCTAATGCAATGCATGGGTGCAGGTTTGGAGCCATCTCTACATGCCGATGGGGCGCGTTGACCCACGGCCTGGAGGTGAGGGAGCTTTCCCTCTAGCACGGCGCTGGGTGCCGATCGTCTTCAGCGCCCCACTCGGCTACGAGTTGTGGGTTTTACGGAGAGAGTTCCGCGACTTCCCTCCCTCGCTGGTATGTATGAATGTTATGCATCTTTATTTTACATTTATTTTGAATTTATTATGATGATGAAATGATGACATGTATGTTTATGAATGCAGGTTCAATGGAGACCCTATGAGGGGATGACGGACGAGGGCCAGCCGTGGGTCGTAGTGGGTCGTCCTCGTTTTGAGCGTGAGATTTGGGTTCACTGCTTGAGCGAGATCGAGCCGTTACGGCTTAGGTTGGTGATGAGGACACTGGGCCTCCACCAGGAGTGGGTAGAGGTAGGCGAGCCGCGGGGCATTGGGAAGAAGACGCACGGTCGTACGAAGGCGACCGACTGGAGAGTGCGGTTCGAGGAGCAGTACGCCGACTGGCAGCGTGGCGGGGCCAGAGTCATCTCTCGCGCGACTGACAGCTCCGAGTACCTCCGGCGCTACTGGGAGGTTTACGCCGGCCGACCCCAGATGAGGGTCTTAGGGGTATGTATGAATGCAATTATTTCTAAATTAAATGCAAATGCTTATGTTTCTATCATGTGACTAACATGCAATGGATGCAGGATGCGCGGGACATAGTGGCAATAGATGCCCAGGCCCACCTACACAGCCTGGAGGACCAGCTAGCCGCCACACGGGCAGACCTAGAGACCCTGGTGAGTGTTTAAATTATTTCTATATGCAAATGTATACATTTTTGTTGAATTATTGATGATTAGCCACTGACGATCTCAATGAATGCAGCGTGCCCAGCAGGGAGCAGTGAGGAGAGACCCAGGGGAGGCCTCCAGCTCGAGAGGGCCCAGTGCAGAGGTGACTACACTGGCAGAGCAGCTAGCCGGAGCGATTGCACGAGCCGAGGCAGCAGAGCGCGACCTCGCTTCACGGGTAAATTCCAAAACACAAGTCCATTCAAATATTGATTATATAATTGTGCACTGATGAAAATTCATTTTCACAGACTGAGGAGCTTCGAGCCGCTCTTACCTGCGTAGACGAGGGCTTCCGCGCGACGAGCGCACAGGTAAATAGTTCAATCATATATTGCTTGAATTGAATCTTTGCATTAATTGTGGAATTGATGATTTGCTTACCTGTTTGCAGACGACTCAACTTCAGGCGGTACGTTTCGAGTTGGCGATCCGTGATCAACGGATCTCAGAGCTTGAGCGGTCCCTGAGGCGACGGGAGGAGCTTCCTCAGGACATGGCTGAGCTGCGAGTGGCTCTTGAGCTGGAGCGACGGGAGCATGCCCGGGAGCGCGAGGAGCGTGCTCGTGAGCGGGAGGAGTACCAGGCAGAGCGTGCTCGGTACCAGGAGCAGGTAGCAGCACGCGAGCGAGAGCTAGCAGACTCGAGGACCCAGTTGATCCTTACTCAGGAGCGGCTATGGGTGTCCGAGGAGCGTCTCCAGCGAGGGCGCGAGCGAGCACGGGCTGCGGGGTACTCCTTCACCAGCTCCACCTTCGTGGCGGGCTCTTCCCTCCGAGAGAGGAGCGAGGTAGGCGGACACGTTCAGGTTCCTGCTTCTTCACGGGGGCCCATGCCTCCTCCACCAGCGCCAGCTCGGGACGGCGAGGAGGAGGTTGAGAGTAGGAGAGAGAGGGTGGAGGCGAGAGCTGAGGGATTTACTTGTACTCCTCCACCCTCACACCTGTACATGATAGACATTCATGATGTATATATATATATGATTGAGATTTCTTTGTTACCCCAGCACTTTGTGTAGTTGTGGTCTTTGTGTTTGTGTACTTTCCTCTTTCCACGTTCTTCGTGTTTGCTTTACTGTGCCCTGTTTCTGCAACTGTAATCCACACTTTGAACAAACAGGTTAATTCATCTGTTTGACTTGGCCCCTTGCCCAATAAGCAAGAGATAGCAATATTTTGACCTTAATGAGGGGTCAAGGGGCCAAGCCTTTAATCAAATAAGGCAAAAATAAAATAGCTGATAGCGGGGAGATGCCTTATGCAAAGCACGCATATGCCAACCATAAATAAAAGATGCCCATGCAAGCATACATCGTGAAGAAATGCAATTTTTTTCCTTTTTTCTCATTATATATTTTTTTTGTTATTTTTCTTAAAAACGCGCCTTAGAGTAGGTCGTGGTTCGCATGAAGACGCCTTAGAAGACGGCGTGAATTTAAAAAGGAATTTGATTTTTTGAAAAAGAAACGACCTGCTAAGAGACGTTATTCTGAAAAAGACGACCTAATCTAGGACGTTAATTCTATAAAAGGCGCCTTAGCCGAAGGCGTTTAATTGAGTTATTCTGCAAAAAGTTGTCAAGGCTACCAAGACCACAGGTCCTACATGGTCACCATCTAAAATTCATTAACCTTTCTTGAGTAATTAAAAGGGGATTGACGGGATCATAGTTGGCTTGTATTCGAGATTTCGCACAGTGCAATTTCTTTAGTCCGTCTTGACCATCCTGCCAGTTCGTGACTTACCACATAGAAAGGATGGAAGAAAATATACGGGAAGCCCATAAGGGATTCTGAGATGCTCAAGGCAAAGTTACCTGCCCTACCCTATGCCTGTTGGGGTTCGGTCTTTGGCGTAGGAAATTTGTTACCTTTTTGTCTCTTTTACATTGCACGCATACACCCAAGGTTTTCCTTGCGGGGACTTTGCCATCTTGACATGCTTTTCTTTTCACAATTTGACTTTCACTTTGAATTGATTTGCATTGACGAAAATAAACCTAATTGTACTTGGGCTTTTGTGGCATTTGCTCCCTTTTGGGCCCTGACTTCCACCTACTAGGGCGGCGGATAGGCTTGGCGTGTCTACCCCGAAGCCTCCCTTCCTCCCTTATGGGCCGAAGAAGAAAAGAACGGGTATTACCTTTCACTTTTAGTCAGGTTTTCGACTTTCCATCGGATTTTGCACTGCTTGAGCTCAAGAATGAAGCGTGTAGTGTGTGCGGGAATCAACCCCCCTTTTAAATTAGCAAGACTGATGAATGAATTCTGAATTTTGACCTTTCGGACCTTGCTCCTTCGTATGCCATGGCACCAATTTTGATCTCTTCTCTTTTTTTTGTTTGCTTTTTTTGGAATCTCTATATTTTTTGGTTTTTTTTTTGTTGAATCAAGGGTAGTATTTCTTAAGATATAAACCATTCCAAGGGTGAGTTAACTCTTCCCCTTCAGCATTACTCAGTTTATAAGCATTGCCAGGATAAACTTCTTTTATGATAAACGGTCCTTCCCAATTGGGTTGGAGTTTGGAGCGGGGGCCACCCGGCTTTACAAAAATTCTTTTAATTACCATCTCACCGATTTTGAATTTTCTCTCAATTACTTTCTTTTGATAAAAACGTGGGAGCCTGCTTTGATAAACGCACGCATGCTCAGCGGCGACCAGACGCTTCTCATCTAGGAGTTCCAATTGGGCCAGGAGTGAATCACGATGTTCATCAATAGAAAATTCCTTATCCAATTGTACTCGCAGAGAGGGAATAAGAATCTCATAAGGGACTACCGCCTCCATTCCATAAGTAAGGGCGAAAGGGGTTTGCCCAGTAGGGGTGCGAATGGAAGTGCGATAGGCCCAGAGAGCTTCAACTAGCTTATCTGGCCAATCCAAAAATTTATTAGCCTCACACGTCTTTTTAACAATTTTTATCAAAGTTTTATTAGTAGCCTCTGCTTAGCCATTGCCCTGCGGATAATAGGGAGAAGAATGATGCAATGCAATGTTATACCTATTGCAGAGATCCTTGATTTCTTGAGAGATAAATTGAGGTCCATTGTCGGTGACGATGGTGCTCGGGATGCCGAACCTCGTGATGATGTTCTTCATTATAAACTTGCAGACGGTTGACGCTTTAATTTTCACGTAAGCTTCTGCTTCCGCCCACTTGGCGAAGTACTACGTTGCCGTGAGGATGAATGATTTTTGTTTGGTTAGGAGGTTCGAATCACCAAGAGGTCTAATGATATCAAAAGCCCACATGGAGAAAGGCCATGGGGAGGACGTGGGATGGAGTGAAGAAGCAGGAGAATGAATATTATCGGCGTGCAGTTGGCACTTAACACACCTTCGAACATAGATGGAACAATCCTCTTCTAGAGTTGGCCAATAGAAGCCTAGCCTAAGGATCTTCTTAGCTAGCATCTGGCTATTCACATGACCACCACACACTCCAGAATGCGCCTCTTCCACAACCTTCCACGATTCATCATCATCGAGGCATCTTAATAAAACACCGGTGAGCCTCTCCTATAGAGCACACCTCCAACCAAAACATATCGTTGAGCCACTCTTCTAATTACTTTCTTTTCTTCTGCGGTGGCTTCCTCAGGATAGGACTGATCATTGCAATACCTGGCAATCTCATAATACCAAGGCTTCTCTTCGTCAGCCAATTCTTCTTCCCAGTCTAGAAGCATGACCTCTTTGCCTTTAAGAGATTCCCTCTGCTTAACCTTTTCAAGCACTTGATCCCTAATATCAAGGAATGCACGATCCTTAATAGCTGGCGTGTCGCGCTGATGAATTAGAGGAACATGAAAATCACGCTCAGGGGGGAAGACTAGAGCAGAGGCCAAAGAGGCAAGGGCGTCGGCCAAGATATTCTGGCTGCGAGGAACATGGACGAAGATCAATTTGATGAAGAGATTGACATAAGCTGAAGCGAGTTCCTGGTAAGGTTTGAGCTTAGGATTGATAGTGCGACACTTGACAAGCACCTGGCGCAGAATAAGCTGACTATCACCCACAATCCTCAAATGGGTGACACCATATCGATGAGCGGTTTGAAGACCGGCCAAAAGAGCTTCATACTCAGCTATATTGTTGGTGACAGGAAAAGTGAGCTGAGCAGCAAATGGGATGGTGACCCCTTCTGGAGTTAAAAGAACCATGCCGATCCCTCTTCCTTGGGAATTTAGAGCTCCATCAAAATGTAATGTCCACATAGGATCGTGGGGTTGATTAATGGACATCAGTTCTTCATCTGGAAACCCTGAATTGACAGGATCAAAACGAAGTAGAGGGTGATGAGCAAGATGTTCGGCAATGGCGTAACCTTTGATAGCTTTCTGTTGAATATAAGTGATATCAAACTGAGAGAGGAAGCTTTGCCAGCGTGCTAATCGATCAGTGAGGATAGATTTTTCAAGGAGGAATTTAATCGGATTCATGCAAGAAATAAGGTGAACTTCGTGAGCTAGGAAATAATGTTTTAACTTCTGAACTACCCAGACTAAAGCAGCGCAAGTTTTCTCCATGGCTGAGTACCTCTGTTAACAGGGGTTAAGAAGTTTAGACAAATAGTATGCTGCCCTCTCCTTACCTTCTTCGTCCACTTGAGCTAAGACAGCACCTACAGAGTCATCCAGGACTGAGACATAGAGAATAAGTGGTTTGCCTGGAATTGGCGGCCTCAAGACAGGAGGATTGGCCAAATAATCCTTCAACCCGTCAAAGGCTGCCTGACACTTGTCATCCCAATTAAACTTGACTCCCGGCTTAGTAAGCTCGTAAAACGGCCTACATCTTTGTGAATGCTGGGAGACGAAGCGGCGAATGAATTGTAACCTCCCGATTAATCCTCGAACTTCCTTCAAATTCATGGGAGGAGGCATATCTCTAATAGCCTTTGCCTTGTTGGGATCAACTTCAATTCCCCTCTTGCTGACAATAAATCCAAGCAATTTCCTTGAAGAGACGCCAAATACGCACTTCTTGGGGTTCATCTTTAACTGATACTCTCGTGATCTTTGCAAGACTTTAGCTAGAACCCCAGGATGTTCAATCCTTGTCCTTGATTTTACTACCAGGTCATCCACATACACCTCAATATAAATATGAATCATATCATGAAAAATTGCCATCATAGCCCTCTGATAGGTGGCTCCAGCATTCTTGAGTCCAAAAGGCATGACCACATAGCAATAAGTGCCCCATGGTGTAGTGAATGATGTTTTCTCTTGATCTTCCTCAGCCAGACGAATTTGATTGTAACCTGAAAAGCCATCCATGAAAGAGAGAGTCTCAAATCCTGCCGTGTTATCAATCAGAACGTCAATATGAGGGAGGGGGAAGTCATCTTTAGGACACGCACGGTTGAGGTCCCGGAAGTCTATACAAATCCGAACTTTTCCATCTTTCTTCATAACCGGGACGATGTTAGCCACCCAATTAGGGTAGAGGACAACTCTAACAAATCTAGCCTTATGGAGCTTGTCGACCTCTTCTTTCATCTTTAAGGCCACATTAGGGTGGAAACGCCTCAACCGTTGCTTGATCGGCACAGACCCTAGCTTAAGTGTAAGGCGGTGTTCAACGAGCGCAGGGTCTAAACCAGGCATATCTTCATAACTCTATGCAAACGTGTCCTTGTATTCTTGAAGAACCAAAATGAGCGCCTCCTCTTCGGAGGGCGGCAAATTTTTGCTTATGAGGACAATCCTAGGGTCTTCCTCGGTACCCAAATTAATTTCTTTGGTAGGCTCTTCTACGTAGGCTGATGGTTCGTCAAATCTCCTCATGCCACTGGCAAAAGCATCAGCCTCGTCCTCATATTCTTCATAACTTTCGTCCCCCTCTTCAATAGGGTCCTCGTCATTCATGATTTCATAGACACCCAAACCCTCATAAGAGACAACAGCATCCTCATATTCTAACTCTGGCAGGATGATCGGGTTCTCTATAAATTCGGGGATGGCTAAGCAAGCCTGACATCTAATAACTAACTCTAACAGAAACCTATGGGGAATCTGCTTACCCTTGGACTTCTTATGTGAATCTACCCCTTGAATCTTAGTGTTAGCAGAAGAAGAGGAGGAGCAATTAGCTTGATCAGAAGGAGGAAGGGGAGGAAGTGAAAAAGCGGATACAGGAGGTGATACAGATGAGGGCCCCTCACCGGAGGGGGAGAAAAGATCTAGCAATGAATCTTGAAGGAGCGGCCCCTGGGTCGGGACACACTCGGGAAAGAGATAAGAAGTCTCTTCAACGGAGATGGAGGATTGGAAAGTTGGAAATTTGACGTTTTTTTTTCATTTTTATCTTTTCCTTTATTTTTCTTTTCTTTTTCAAGAAGAAAGCAATGTGTGGGGAGAATAGCAGGAGGAGTGGAAATTGCAAGATCGGAGAAAGATTTAATCAGTGACGGCCCGCGTGGGGGCGTGATGGAGAGTTCAGAAAATCGCTCGAGGAGCGAGGGGGGGATTGTGAGAGCAACTTGGAATGAATCTGGAGACAAATTGATTATAATCGGAGGCGATCTTGGGATGTGACCAAACCAATGGGAATATAGAGAAGTAAGCACAGATGGATGCATGGAAGTGAGAGAAAAGAGGCCGGCCCACAGCCTGTCCACAGTAAAACCTTCTTCAAACGGAACATCCGGCTCTCCAGTATCAGTGTAGTCACTCAGCAGCTGCCTCTTGTCTGTAATTACAGCTGGCATTTCAATCAATTGGTGTATTAATGGCGGCCATTCTGGATCAGTCGGCATGAAAAGGCGGCTCAAGGAAATAGTGATATCATTCATGTCAAACCACCTATACCAGTCACATTCTGGATCATCCATCTTCCTTCTCTTGTTAGGCCTTAAAGACTCCAGAGCTTTATATGTGGCCAGCGGGGCAATATGACGAGCAAACTGTCTAGCATGAACATCTTGACAGTCTAATATGGAAGTAATTATGGTAGTTTGCTCATTATTTTGAAAGCCACCTGTGACAAAATGTGTCTTCAGTGTCCAAGTAAGCGGCTGGCGATCTGTCTTCAGAGTGGATGTCATAAATGCCCATGGTTCATCTTCATTTTTGCATGGCCCTTTATAACCTAGGCCGCCTCGTGCAATCAACTTTTGAGGTTTAACGGGCCTAGTCCTGCCTTGGAGTTTGATACCCAGGCCTTTGCCACTTTGATATCCCATTTTCATTAAAATGTTCCAGCTGGAGGTATTCATCATATTTTTCTTCTTTTTCCCCTTGGAAGGCAGGGGTGTCATAGCAACTGTTGTGACAGTTTTAGATGGCGTTGGCTGTGGACAAGGGACGTCCAGCACAGATAATAGTGGCTTATTGGCAGGCCATATAGAAGGAACTGATGAAGCTACGTGAATATCCTCTTCTGGCAAAATTGGCATACTGGTGACTTTAATAATGCGGCCCTTGTGTGGAAATTTAAGGCATTGGTGATTTGTCGAGGGCACCGCATCGAGCTGTTGAATGTAGGGGCGTCCCAAAATGCCATTAAATGTTGGATCCATGTCCAGAATGTGGAAATCTGCTGTAATGGCGGCAGGACCCAAACTCACCTTTAAAGTAATCATGCCTAGAGGAGGCTTCTTCGTGTTATCATATGCAGTGACTATGATGGTGGATGGCCGAATTTGGCTCTCTGGAATACCACACAATTTCAGAGTGCTAGGTGGCAAGACATTGATGGATGCCCCAGTGTCCACCAGACATTGCTTGACAGCTACCTTGTTGATATCAACTGTGATGCACAGAGCATATTTTCTTGCTGGGAGTGGTGCCAACTCATGTTCATGAAAAGTAATCGCCGGCTGGCTGCTAGCGGGCGTCAAAACCGTGACTATCTGCTCAACTGGAATGTCCTCATTGACCATCACTTTCTGCAGATACTCTTTTAATGCTAGCTGATGAGTGGTGGACCGTTTGATCAACTCCAGGATTGAAATTCTTGCTGGAGTCCGGTCCAAATGCTTTAACAAATCATATTCGGTGCCGGGCACGGACCCTTGCTCTTGCGGCCCGTGTACGAGCTCTAGCTCTCTTTGTGGAAAAATACGGTGAAAAATCCGTCCACTGCGGAGCGGTGCCACGCCTTGTAGCGCCTCTGTCGGGGCAAGTATGGGAGGAGTAGTGGAAGAAGAAGAAGGTGTGTTGGCATTAAGAAGTGGTGGAGGGGTGTTTGAAGAAGGAGTCCCCACGGGGGGTGTTGATGAAGAATTCAATAGAGATGCCCCTGTAGGAGGCGTGGGAGTAGAAAGGGATACCCGAATGCAGGGGGAATTGGTGGGGGGTGGAATAAGAAGAGACCGAGGCACAAAAGGTGGTGGTACTAAGGGTGGAGGGATCCTTGCCGGTAAAGGAGTAGTGATGGCGGGTGCAGTGGGTGTTGGTGATGGGCTGGTAAGGAGTGGCCTAGATGGCAATGGTGAAGGGTTGGTGGTGGATGGGTTTTGTGGTGGCGTAGGCTGTGGAGATGGTATACGTGTAAGAAGGGGGCGGACCGGCAAGGTCGGAGAATAGGCGGAGGTAGGTGGGTTAACGGTGGGCAGAAGGGATCGGCCCGATTGAGGGGTAGGAGAAGGAGTAGGGGTGCGCAAGAGGCGCGAAGGTTGGTTTTGATTGTGGTTAAATGTCCCGACAAAGGCGTTCTCTTCGTGCCATCCCTGCCCTCTCTCCACTTCGTAGAGAGACGTGACAGGGTTCACGTGCTGGTTCGGCGGGTGCTCCGGCAGTGGATTGTGGACGATGCCCATATTGTGCTGAGGTGCTGGAGCTTGTTGCTGCTGCTGTGGAGCTGGTTGCTGTGGCTGCTGAGCTTATTGCTGTCGAGGAGCCCTTCTTTCTTTCATGGTGGCGATGAATTGTCTCATCTCATCCCAATTGATGTCACCCTGGTCATTTAGATCATAAATGTAATCTCTGAAGTGGAAGCAACGATCAAGGTTGTGACCAGGTGCGTGATGGAAAGCGCAGTAACGGGATGTGTCAACATTAGCGGGCCACGCTGTTCTTTCCCTTGGTAATATGAGCAAATTGGCGGCCATTAAAGCGTTGAAAATATCCGGGAGACTTTCTGGTAATGGAGGATAGTGGTCCCTTTTGGGGCCAAGTGGTGGTCTCCGTTGTTGTTGTTGGCCATAGTTGGCAGGGGGTGGTACTTGGTGGTACTGTTGCGGGGTTGGAGGGTTAGCGCGGGGCGCTTGGTTTGGCGGTGAAGCAAAGGAATGTTGGGGTGCGAATTGGCGTTGTGGAGGGGAGTTGAAATGGGGGTTTTGTGGTGGAAGTGGGTTCGGTCGTGGGTTAGCTTGGTGGTGTGGGTGGCCAACTACACCAACCTGTTCATTTGCAATGGTGCCCTCAGTCGTGGGCCCGCTGTTGTTGACATTGGTGGCTTTCTTGAATAGCCGTGGCTTCGGCTCAAACATGCCCATAATGGGCGAGTCCTTCATCTGTGTCTGAATATAGCGAGCCCTTTCATAGAGCTCCTCCATGGTGGTTAACCGGTTCATGGCCAGTATGTGCCGGAACTTAGGAGTGGCATTGGAGATAATCATCTTGACTTGTTCCGGTTCGGACAGTGTATCTGTCAACTTTTCGGCCATAGACCGCCATCTATCAGCAATCATTATGAAGTCCTCCTCGGGCTTCATCTTTTCCGCGACCAGATCTGTGAGCGAAAGGGATGGTCCGACCCGGTCTCTGTATTTTTGCAAGAACTTCCTCTGAACAACATCGAAGTCGCCGGCATCAGCGGAATCCAGTGAATAAAACCATTCAAGGGCTGGCCCCTCCAGAGATCTCCTGAATAAATAGGCCAAAGAGGCCTTGTTGTCTTGCCAGAAGGAGGTCTCGTACATAAAATCCTTTAGATGAATAAAAGGATTACCAGTCCCATTATATCGTCGAAAGTTCGGCATTTCAGATGGTGGTAAGTGGAAGACGGGCAATGTAGGGAGTGAAATTTCCGGGACATTCTTAGCCGTGGTGACCTTCTTTAATTGCTCTTCCATGCTTGCCAACTTCTGAAGCAATAGAACATTAGTGTCGGACTCGACTGGGGCCGAATTTTGAATAAAAGAATGCGGTATAGGCATCCGTAAAATTCGGGGAGGTTGGAGAAATTGGTGCCTAACCGCAGAATGACTCGCCTGTTGGGCCGGTATGGCTGCACCGGGCGTTGGTGGACGGGAAGGAGGTTTATGCAAGATCGCCTGGTCATTAGTGAGGTGATGGCCACTCTCGGCCGGAGGGGGATTGGAGGATGAAGAGGGAACAGACTTCCCTTTCAAAGCGGCCTGAATAGCCTGCCGCTGGGAATCGTCTAACTAAGATAAAGCATTAATTAAATCTGTGACATTGAGGGATGGAGGAGAATTCCCTGAGGTGTTGGAGGGTAAAGTTTGAGAAGAGGGCACACCCTCTTGAGGAGTGGTATCAACCACATGGATTTGAGGATGATGGGACTGAGGAGGAGGGTAATTTCCCTCATAATAGATGGAATCCTGGAGGGGGGTCTCATATTGACCAAAAAAATTCTCATCCTCATCATCATAAGAATACCCGTAGCCTGCCATGTTGACGATCTTACCTGAACGGAGTTTCATGTTTAAGAGGAGAGACAGCTTTATAAAGGCACTATCAAACAAACAACCACTCAATCCAAACGAGTCAAATCAACCCAAACAAGTTTATGCAACCAAGTTGAGATGAACGCAAGGTTTTAGTGTTATGCTTGAGATTAGAGTGGATTGAATTGTTGAATAGTTCACTTCTGTTTGCAATGTGAAACCTAGTTGATCCAAGTGTAACCTCCGGGTCAACTAGATTCTTTCTCTCTCCTCACTAACGATAGGTTCTCTATACTCCGGGTACTTCAAGGGTACAACCAGCCCGGCGTTCGTGAGGGAATCCACAGGTGCGGGGACTTACGGAGGTCTTGGAAAAGGGATTTCCGGTCCAAAGAGACGGAATGCTCAATGGAGGGTCATCCCGATTCCAAGAGAGGTGTGTGGAATCCTAGTGTAGAGAGAGGAGGTCTCTCAACCAAATGCCACAATATGCAAAATAAGATGATAAGATCACAGCAATATAGGCAAGCAATGATATAACCAAACAAACTGTCACAAACAGCAACAGGAAGCAGGATTCTGTAAAACGCAGTAAAGAGACGACCTGGGGCAGGTCGCTATCAATCAAAGCAACGACAGTGTCACTGTCATGAATCACTGCGTGAGGCTATGAGCCGGCAGCGAGAAATAAAGAAACGCCTCGGATTGAGGCGCGAAATCTGAAAAGGACGCCTCTGAGTGAGGGCGTCAAATCTAAAAAAGCGCCTTGAGGTGAGGCGCTATGCAATAAGAGAACGCCCTGGGACAGGGCGTGAATTCATAGGCAGCGTGATAAAAGCAGTAAAATGATGAAAGACGTCTTGACAGAAGACGTAACACAGTAATAAAACGCCCTGGATGAAGGCGTTAAAGAAAAGGCGCCTCTGGCTGAGGCGTGAATTTAGGAAATACGCAATCACAAACTGGCTGATCCCGGGGAGTGTGCAAGGTGCATAAGGGAGGGTGCCCGTGGGCACAAAGGAGGGGTACCGTAGGTACCTAAAGGGAAAGGGCACACGTGGGTGCCTAAGGGGAAAGGGCACACGTGGGTGCCGATGGGGAAAGGGCACACGTGGGTGCCAAAGGGAAAGGGATAATCAATAGAAAAACAGTGGAAGTCCCACCGTGATCGCCAATTTGTAGATCGTGATAAATCCACACATGAACATGGGGAGTTTTAAATAAGAGAAAAAATATATATATATATGTGGAGATGATGATATGAAGATAAAGAAGCAAATAAGCACGTGGTGCTATGGAGGAGGGTGATCGCCAGAGGGGTTACCTCAATAACAAATAAAGAAGATCACGAATACCTGGTGGAAAATTGAACGTGGGATAGATTGTGAATTCCTTCCTCCGCCTTCAATCGGCCGGCCGATGAAGGGGGTTTTTCTTATTTATTATCCTTGCAAAAATAAGACAAAATAAACAAGAAGGAGATCAGCCAAATGCACGTAGTATCAATCCAAAGATGACATGAAGATAAAAAAAAGACGAAAACATGCGCACCTTATTTTTTTGGTTTTTTTAAAACCCCTAAAGAGGAATTAGGGAAAAGAAGAGATATGTGATGAAGCTTAATGCAAACGTAAAAGAAGAAGAGACAATGATGATGATGAGACTAATGCAAACGCAAAAGAAGAAAAAACACAGTGGCGATCGGTTGATGAAGACGAAGCAACACAAAAAAAAAATTAAAAGAAAACCCTGCTGTCCCTGACGACAGTAAAGGGAAATAAGTGGACGCGGCCGGCTAGATGCAGAGGAAGCAGAGGAAGAAGAGCTCCTTCAAACAATCGCACAGGAGGAAGACGGAGCTCTGAACTTGTAACCCGTAAACCTCTGTTTGATTTGAACTCTCTGACCCGTCCAACCTCTTAACCTGTGAACCCTTCAACCTCTTGAACCCCTGCCTCGATCGACCAGAGCATCCTTTTATAGGATTTCAATCGAAGATAAGCTCAAATTTTGGGAAGATAAGGATAGGCAATGATCAAAGAAGGCAGGACTCTAGCTCCAATTCGAGCAAGGAGACCAACGGAGGCAAGGAACTCTCCAGGAAAGTTGAGTTTAAGCAGGACACGAAAGGTGAAACACGACCTTGCGAAAGGCGTCATATCCCAAATTGACGACCTACATCAAGACGTTACTCAAAACACGACCATGATCAAGGGCGTCACTTCTTGGATTTAATTTTGGCAATAAAACTTACTTTATTTGAAAATTAAGAGAACACGCCTATGATGAAGGCGTTAATTGAAAACACGCCCTGAGGAAGGACGTTAATCAATAATTTAAATTAATTTTGAATTTATTTTGAAACCGGATAATACCAGGAATTGACGCCCTGACATTTGGTCGTCCTTTCTTTTGAACACGCCCTAGATAAGGTCGCTATTTAAAACACGCCCCTCGTCCGGTCGTGAATCACAAAAATGCAAGAACAAATCAAAACCACACACAAAAAGATAGAAAAACTTTATATTATGAATATATTGAAGTTCACTTTGGGGCGTCAACGTGGTGACATGAGATTTGATCAACATAGCGTTAATTTTGACGTGTCTACAAAGGCCTTCAACAAGCATGATGTTTTCAATGTAATTGGAAGAAGTCTTACCTATGGTTCCTGTGCCAATGACTGTTCCTTTGTCCTTGCCTCCAAACCTCACTTGACCTCCTTCTTTCCTGATCAAATGGATGGATTTCTCTTTGTCTCCGGTCATATGCCTAGAGCAGCCGCTGTCCAAAAACCAACGGTTATGCTGGGTTGCTAGGCACTCCTGCAAGTATCAATTCAAATGGATACTTTTGGAACCCAAACAAATTTGGGTTCACTGTTACAGTTGAAAGCATGCAATCAGGTTTTTGGAGTCAAGATTTGCTTGAAAATCCTTATTCTTTGACCAGACCAGCACTGGTTACTGGTGTGTCCAAGTCGGTTGCAAGTATGACAAACAGATTTCATGAAATTCATGGAGTGTGAATTAGGTTGAGGTCTGGTTCTCAGGTTTCCAAATGTGTTGAATTAGGTATGGAAGGTACCCAAGTTTGGCTGACTCTTAAACCCTCTCTGATTGTTGAGCCAGTTTTTCTTTTTGGAATAGTCAGATGAGCTGCGTCGATGCATGTTTCCTGTGCGTCGACCCTGGCGCTTGGCCGGCTGTGGTTGAGTAGGGTTGCGTCGACCCTATGGGTTGGTGTTCTGACTTGTGCTAGCTTTGGTCTTAGGAGGATTCAGCCTTGATGGTTCTTCAACGATTAACTTTCCTTTGCCTTTTTCAAGACAAAACAAAATGGTCTTGAATTCAAAAGGCCTTTTTTCAGAGGGGGTTAAATCCTAGCCCTTCTTTTCTGAAGTTGACTCTAGTGGCTAAGAGGGCATCCAAGTTGGATTTCCCCTGGGTCATTCTCTCTAGGATAGATTGTCTATCCTTTAACTCCTTTTCAGCTTTTTCAAGACTATTATGTAGATCATCATTAACAGCTTTGATGGCTTCAAACTTTTTAAGGTTGATTTTTACTTCCTCTTGGTGTTGTTGATATTTGATTTTGGCTTCTTCAAGTTGTTTTCAGATATTCTCACTCTCTTCCTTTAAATTTTCAAGTTTTAAGTTATTGGATTCATGTTCCTCAATCTTTCTTTTCAACTTCTCATTTTCAATTTTTAGAATCTCAAGATCTTTATTGATAAGGTTGTCATGGGCTAAGGCATTTATCTTCTTTTTGAGATTCCTGTTTTCTTTCTTAAAAGCTTCATATCTTCAAACAGGACAGTGTATGCCTCTTCCCACTCTTCAACAGAAAAATGATCGAACAGTGTAGTTACCTGATTTCTTTCTCTTCATTACCATCTGCCATGAGGCAGAAGTCATCCTCATCTTTTGATCCTGAGGAGCTTTCACCTTCTTCCTCGTCATCGCTCCATGTGCACATCATGGCTTTGGGTTTCTTTTCCTCGGCCTTGCTCATTTGTTTGAGTAGCTCAGGACATTCTCCTCGCATGTGTCCTACCTTCTTACATTGATAGCAAGTAACACCATCAGTTTTCTTAACTTGAGTAGATTTCAGGTTGAAGGTGTTACTTACCTGTGGTGTCTTCCTCCTTTTCTGAAACTTACCTCCCCTTTTCAAAAAAAAATTTAATTGCTTGGTGAGCAAGGCATGGCCGGCTGAGCTTCCTTCCGGAAAGCCATCTTCTTCATCTTCAGATTCATCAATGCTCTCAGATACCTTGAGAGCCATAGTCTTATTGAGCTTGGTGTCTTCTTCACTTCGTTTCAGGTTTAGCTCATATGTCATGAGCGAGCCAATCAGTTCATCAACTGTCATTACAAACAGGTCCTTGGAGTCCTCTATAATAGTGGCCTTCGTATGCCACGCAGAGGTAAGAGATCTAAGGATTTTATGAACACGGTCACTCTCAGTGTATTCTTTTCCCAGAAGTTTTAAGTTATTTGTTAGTTAGGTGAATCTTGCATACATTTCAGAAATAGACTCTTCTGGTTTCATTTTGAACATTTCATAATCAGAAGTTAACATGTTGGCCT
This sequence comes from Amorphophallus konjac, assembly GCA_022559845.1. Lineage (NCBI taxonomy): Eukaryota > Viridiplantae > Streptophyta > Magnoliopsida > Alismatales > Araceae > Amorphophallus > Amorphophallus konjac. Next base: position 390,520,688 of record CM040123.1, on the reverse strand, counting down.
TGGTGGCCCTTACCTCCGATGTCCCCTCATAGATTAACTCAAGCCTATCCCACATTTCTTTTGCAGATTTGCAAGTGGATACCCTTGAGTATTCTGTGGGGTGGATGGCACACTCCATGATGTTCAAGGCACTCTAATTTGTTGTGGATTTCTTAACCTGGTATGGTGTCCAAGTGTCATCTACTTCTGGCAAAACAAAAGGACCTTTACTCACAACACGTCAAATCAAGTGATCCTGGGCATGTAGAAAAACTTTCATTCGATTCTTCCAATACATATAATTTGTACCATCGAAGAAAGGCAGCTTGTTGATGGTTTGGCCCTCAGTAATGTAGCTGCGAGGGACATTCCTGTCTGATCTCCCTAGGTCGTTGGACAACATTTCTAGGGAACCCGCTCTAATACCAACTGTTGGATGGTACGAGAGGATCTAGAGGGGGGGGTGAATAGATCCGACACCCACTTTTTCAATCTCTTAATAAGAACTATGCAAGAATAGCAACATAATGATTCGAAGCATACAAAGCAAGTAGTTGCAAGGAATATCAGCAGAGAAAAGCTATGAACGCACTTGGACAAATACAACACACGTGAAGGGAGGTAGAAGATATGGAGATTGCATGCCACAACTCAGAACTTTTTAAGGTGGTTCGGCTGCTATCCAGCAAACCTACGTCCACCCCTCAACAACCTAGTGAGGCTTCCACTCTTTGGCCAAAAGAGATCCACACACACATGCTGGTTTCCCAACAGAACACGGGGATGCGCCCCAACCACACACACACGGGAACAAGTCCTACGGGGAAGATCCCCCCCCCCCACACACACACAAGAAAAGGAAACAAACCGTTGCAAGTGCAACAAAACACGGGGACAGATCCCCAGTCACACACTCTTGGGAAGTTTTGAAAATGCTGAAAGCAAAAACACAAAACACAAGCACACGTCTTTAACGGAATGGAAACAAGCCGTTCTGGCTAAGGCTTTTTTTTTTGGTTGGATGGCTGGCTGGCTGGCTGGCTGGCACTCTTCTTCTCCGCCTTCTTCTCTCAGGACTGCATTTCTTTTCTTTTCTCTCTTTTCTCTCTTGGACTCTCACGTTCAGGCCTTCTCCAGATTTTTCATAGACTCCAGCAGCAACTCCATGCAAGCACGATATGTCCTATTTATAGGCACGGGCATGGGAAATTTCCCTCAAAAGGATTTAAAAATTGGCTGGAATAAACTAAGAAGGGTTTGACCAAAGAAGCCTACACCATCTTAATTTTTGTGGGCTGGTTTGTAGAGACGGTGGTCCTTTTGTCCAAGGAAGTTTTTCTATTCAGATATTATCTTGTTGGCTGACTCCAGGGAAGGACGTCCTTCTGTCCTAGTTGATGTGCTGACAGAAACTTTGTCCAAAAGGTGGCTCTTGTAACTTATGATGACGGGACATTTTGGGAGTCCTAGGAATCTTCTCCATACCTCAAAAATCATGTTTATGGAGATTTGCATCGACTATTTTCGCTCTCTGGATCACTACTGCAATTTGACAGTATTTTCCTGAAAAGGCTTGAGCTGCGTCGACGCAGTGAAGGTGTTGCGTCGACGCAGCCTTCTACTATGGGCCACTTGTTACTGCAACGAGCTATTTGTCAGCCCTATTGGCTATTTATCACCCTTATGTCTCATTTGTTACCCTTACATAGCTATTTGTCACCCTTATTCTTCAGGACCCGTCGCCTTTGCTGCCTTGTGGGTTTCAACATGACTGACGTCGACTCCATTTGCATTTGGAGTCGACCTCAAACCTTCAATCTTCATGCTGTCAGCCCTGCCTTCTATTTTTCAGCCTTATGACCCATTTGTCAGTCTTGAGGCTCATTTGTCAACCTTATACATCCATTTGTCACCCTTAATCTTCATAAGCCGTCACCTTGGTCTTGCGAGCTTCCACTTGATGACATCGACGTTGGGTGGGCTTTGTGTCAACGCAGCTATGCTGAAAAATTGGTGACTTCAGCTCCACTAGCTATTTTTCAGCCTTGTAAGCCATTTTACACCCTTGGGTAGCTATTTGTCACCCTTATGCATTATTTGTCAGCCTTGTAAGCCGTCGACTTTGTTCTTCATTTTTCTCAGCTCTGCTTGATTGCATCGACGCAATAAGGACTTGGGGTCGATGCAACGTGGGCTCGTTTGGGCTTTTCCTTCTTTTACAAGCCAAGGCGTTAACGTAGCTTCACTCTGGGGTCGACGTCGCCAGCTAAGCTACTTCCAACCAGAGCATGGAAATGGAGGGGTCGACTCTTATTGACGAAGGGGGTGTTGTGAGTCGACGCAACAGACAATGGGGTCGACGCAGCCTTTGACTTGTTTGTGCTTTTTCCAACTTCTTCATACCTGGCCAATCAAGGATGTTTCATGAGTTTATAAATTGATTGACTAATGACTTATAGTGAGACATCATCAAAATAACATTTTTCCAACATATCATATTAAGGTAATTTGAAGTGACCATGGAAGAGAGTTTGATAACCATGATTTTGATGATTTTTATAAGAAATAGGGGTTTACACATAACTTTTCAGCACCTCGAACCCCACAACAAAACGGAGTCATGGAACAAAAGAATAGAACACTCGTGGAGATGGCGAGAACAATGCTTACTAAAAACGGCTTACGAAGGTATTTTTGGGCCGAGGCAGTTAATATGGCCTGCTACATCATTAATCAAGCCATGGTAAGACCAATACTCAAGAAAACTCCATATGAACTGTATGAAGGTAAGAAGCCAAACATTGCATATCTTAAACCATTTGGATCTTTATGTTACATTTTGAATAACTCTAAGGATAATTTGGAGAAGTTTGCCGCAAAGAGTGATAGAGGTATTTTCCTTGGATATTCATCATCATCTAGAGCATATCATGTATATAACATGCGCACTCTTGTGGTAGAAGAAAGCCCTCATGTAATTATTGATGAATATACTTCAAGGCTGTTTGATAAACATAATCATTTTCTGGATGTAGGGTATGAAGATGGAGAAAAAAAGAATGACACTGAAAATCAAAGAAATGTGGATCAAGCAGAGTCGAGTCAGAAGAATGATGATGCTCCAGCCCAAGAAGAAAATGAACAAGAAATTCAAAACCTCACCAGACAATGGACTGTACTCAAAGATCATCCTCTTGAAAATGTCATTGGGAGCGTGGATGAACGTGTAAAGACAGGGGCTTCAATAAGGGAAGTTGAACAACTTGATAATCTAGCTTTACTTTCTCATATTGAGCCCAAATCTGAAGATGAGGCATTAAATGATAATTCCTGGATCTTGGCTATGCAGGAGGAACTACACCAATTCCAAAGGAATGAGGTGTGGTTTCTTGTGCCTAGACCTAAGAATCACCCAGTAATTGGTACTAAGAGGGGTTTTAAGAAAAAACTTAGTGATCAATGGGTGGTGATTAGGAATAAAGCCTGGCTAATAGCCAAAGGCTATAGCCAAGAGTTAGGAATTGATTTTGATGAATCGTTTGCACCCGTGGCTAGGCTAGAAGTAGTTAGAATATTACTTGTCTTTACATGTTTTAGAAATATAAAACTCTTTCAAATGGACGTTAAAAGTGCATTTTTGAATGATTTTGTGAAGGAAGACGTCTATGTATAGCAACCACCAGGATTTGAAGATGAAGAGCATCCGGACCATGTGTACAAACTTGACAAAGTATTATATGGTCTGAAACAAGCCCCCCGTGTGTGATACGAAAGGCTAAGTACATTTGTTTCAGAAAATGGCTTCAAAAGAGATAACATTGACCAAACCCTTTTCATTAAGAGCTATAATGAACATATGCTTCTTGTATAGGTATATGTTGATGATATTATTTTTGGAGCCACCACTGATTCACTAAATAAAGAATTTGTTAAATTGATGTCGGGGGAGTTTGAGATGAGTTTAATGAGGGAGTTAACATTTTCCTTGGGTTTGCAGGTGAAACAGTTAAAGGATTGAATATTCATCAATCAGAAGAAATACACAATGGAGTTCATCAAGAAATTCAAGTTCGACAACGCAAAGCCACAATGGACACCAATGTCAACATCTGTCAAATTGAAGAGAATGAAGAAGATAAGTCTATTGATCAAAAACTTTGTAGAGGGACGATTGGTTCTTTTTTGTATTTGACCGCTAGTAGGCCAGATATCATGTTTAGTGTTTGCATGTGTGTTAGATTTCAATCTGATCCAAGAGCATCACACATGTTAGCAGTCAAAAGTATTTTCAGATATTTGATTGGCACAACTGATCTTGGTCTTAGGTTTCCGCGTAGTTGTAATTTTGAGTTGGTAGCTTATACCAATTCTTATTATGCTGGGTGTTTAGTGGGTCATAAAAGCACAAGCAGGTATTGTCAATTTCTTGGAGGTTGCATGGTTTCATGGGCCTCTAGGAAATAAAACACTGTGGCATTGTCAACTGCTGAAGTCGAATACATGGTTGCAGGCAGTTGTGCAGCCCAAGTGCTATGGATCCAACAACAGTTAGTTGATTTTGGTATTTCCTTGAATAACGCACCCATTCTTTGTGATAACACCTCTGCCATTAGTATATCTAAAAATCCAGTCTTACATTCTCGAACAAAACATATAGAGATTCGACACCACTTTTTGTGAGATCATGTAAATAAGGGTCATTTTCAGCTTACATTTGTAAATACTGAAAACTAACTTGTAGACATTTTTACCAAACCTTCACAATAATAAGAAGAGAATTAGGAATTTGTAGGTTAGATGAGTAATTGTTCATATCCAGATTGTAAATATACTCATGCTTATTTTTGCTAATAATAATTCATTTTTGCACATATAGGATACACACTTAATCTCATGCTTCATATTGCACATACCATTGCATACTTGTGAATAGGAATAATTCTTCATTATCATTTCACTTACATACATATGCCTATATATACTTTATATCCTTGCATGCTTTAATGCCATGATTTTCTAGTATATCAAATGGTGTTTGTGGAAGGTTGGATTATGTCCAGCTGGAAACTTTCACTACGCGTGAGGTGATCTTCGGATCTAAGTTCTCCACCTTGTACCAGAAATCACCTTGTATGAATATCTTACTACATCCTTGAATGTTTGCTTGTAAATAGCCTACGTAGCCATTTTCTTGAATAGTTCTAAGACTTTACCTCTTTCCTAAATAAAAATGCAGTGATTTGATCATTTGTGGAACATGACATATACAAAGGGGGAGGATTTATTTCCTACTGTGCATACATTTAGGGGGAGTCATATCTATGTTCTGACAAATTCATTTTCTACAAACAAAATAAATACCTACACACTTTGCACATAATGAAGTAAATAACTTTGATCGATAAGGATTTTAGAAAATCTTTTCAACACTTTAAAGGGAGCTTGAATCTCTACATGGACATTAAAGAGTAATCGTGAGAAAAAAGCTGCATACCCCATAAAAATTAATAAGTGGAATGTTGATCCTAATAGCCGAGAATCTCCATTGAAATAAATGAGGACACTCGAGTCGAACGGTGAAGCAAAGATCCACAAGAAAAATCAAAATAAGTGATGATTCCTAATAGTCGGGAATCCCCATTGAGACATATGAGGAAACTCACGTCAAACGGTGAAGTCCATTAAAAGAAAAATAAATGGGGTTGTGCGAAGCTACCGATAGCCGAGAATCTAAAGTGAAAGTGTAGAGAGGAGATTACCTTCTAGTGTTCTTAGGAAAATCTGAATATCCATATATTTTGAAACTCATTCTTCATTGACTTACTTTTCACTCTTGGGTATTATTGTGATAGATGTATACTCTGAATTTTTCTTCATCATAGTATATACAGTGCCTCTAGTTTATGCATGCACAACCTTTTTGATTATACTTCATGTCTCACATTTTGACTCTGAATCAACTGTCCAATTGCTATCCTTCTACCACACTGAGGGGGAGTTATAGTATTATGTGTTTGATTGGCTTTGATGCTTGCTTGCTATCTTACTTGAATAATTTTATACATATCATACTTTATTTCGCACATATCTTTAGGTCTTACATGTCCATATCATTTCTAATAACCCCATTATCCATCGATTTTTATTGATGACAAAAAGGGGGAGAATAATGTGCGTTTCAGTCATATTCCATAGTGGTGCATACACTTGATACTTGATACTTTATAGTTTTTTGTCACATAGTTCATACACAACATATACACTTTCAAAGTTTTCAATCACACAATTCATACACACATTTTGTCAATTGATTGTCATTTGAAAAATTCATGCACACATCGTTCGTTTTATCATCATCAAAAATGGGGAGATTGTTGGATCTCCTAGTTGATTTTGATGATTGAGTTTTAATGATGACAAATTGACGAGGACATCAAAGTGGGGACTTGGCGGCCCAAACCTTTTGGTGGAGAGGGCGCTCCCATCCCTTGTCCCATTGGGTCGACCCCGACAACGCTACGAATTTTTCTCTTTTTATTATGATGTAATTTCTTTTTATTTAGCATTTAGTTCTTAATGGGTCGGGTAATTGGGCCCAAAAGGCTACATTAGCTAGTGGGTCTAGTTAAGGGTCATAGGTTGCTTAATGTCACCCCCGGGATAGCGGGGCCTTTTACCATTTGTTAGGGGTAACTAATGTCTTTTGTAACCCCTGGCTTCCCCTATAAATAGGAGACTAAGGGCTCTCATTTTCAGTTAGTGAAAGAGTGAAGAATAGAATTTTGAAAGTTGAAGTTGAGAGAAAATTCTCTTGGTTACTCCTCCCCCTCTCTCTCTCCTAGTTGCACCTCTCTCTCTCTATCTCTTCCCTCTCTCTCTAGGTCGGACCTCCCTCTCTCTCCTCACAGCCCTAGTCGAACTCCCCTCCCTCTCTCCTCAATCCTCCCTACCACGTCAGCCTCTATCCCTAGATTCCCTCCCCCTCCTCCTCCAACTAGCGCAGCCCCCACCCCATATCCCTCTTCTCCCTTGCGCAACCACCTCCCTTTCCCTCCTCTTCCTTTCCTGATCTCCGAAGGAAACCTAATCTTCCCCTATTTTATCTCCCTCCCTCCACTAGAAAATTCAAAAACCTCCCTAAATTCCTACCACCTCAGCCCCATCTAGGGAAAACTCCCCTAGAATTTCTCCCACCTTCCCTTGGATCAGTCGCACCCCTCTCCCATCCTGCCCAGGCCGCGCCCCCTCTCCCACAACCCTAATTTGCCCCCACACCAGCCCCCATGTCCCAGGCTCCTCTGCACTTCCTCCTCCCTCTCTCCCACGTTCTCCCAACCTCCAGGACGCCCTAGGCGGCACCGGCAACCCTCCTTAATCGTCCATCGTCTCCGAGTTGCAGATCAAGGCCGACAGGTCCTACAGATCCGTGAACAGAGTCTGGACTTTGTTGTAAACCATCTCCCGGTGTCTCTAGGGCACCCCTGCTTGTGCCAGTTCGTGGGTTCCCATCTCTTCGTGTCTACTTCCTAATGAGACCAGTCTCATCCCATTTCGCCGTCGGAGTATAGCGTGGTGACAGTTCCTGTGGACCTGCGCCGACCCTGTGAACCCCTATTCGCATAGAGCTCGAACGCAAGTTACAGAGCATGTCACGACCATCCTGCTGCTCCGTCGACCATGCCCTTCCTTGGGGGCGTCCCTCTCTGCATCTTCAATCTTCTCCAACTGGTCTGATTGCGTTTGGACTCCCGAGCGAGCTGCACTGGCCTGTGCCGCAGGATCACGTCAGACTGTGACCCAGTTTTCTAGAGCTCGACTTTGAAGACGACTGCACCTTGTACGATCATCAGATGAAGGCCATATCTTCATGGTACGTCGAGGCTTATATCCTATTTTTTCTCCAATTGGTTTCACTCTGATCCAATGTTCATGGGGTCCGTAGCAACTCCGACAAGAGAACTGCGTGATCCTGTCCTGCAGGGCAGACTATCGCGAGTCGGATCTCTCGGCCTCCACCGCCTCCCAGCCGCATCGGATTGCACCCGGATCGTCAGGAGCACTTCTGCACCTCTTTCTCGACGCGTGGACACTAACGGCACCTTCATCGGATCTCTGATCGTGGCATGAAAGCCGAAGCACTTCGGTTCTATCCTATAGAACAGCACGCAGGGCAATCGGCCCTTTCCCTTTCCTCGTGCTCCCCCCTCTAGCGCGAGGGTAGTTATTGTACTGTGTACTCCCGTCCCCGAGCTCCCCCTTCCTGCGTGGAGGTTTGATTTTGGTTGTACACATAGGTTCGCACTAGTAGCCGCCGTCGACGTTCTGGTCGGGTGGGCGAGTCCCCATGCGCATACCCATCCCGCATCACAAATCATGTGTGCATGTGTTATTGAGAATATCCATTGAAGAATCCTTGTTACACAAGGAGCTTATATTTTGACTATCTTGCTTTGCAGGATTAAAATCCTTGATGGACACTTGGAACTCAAATGTATGCATGAATGAGTCATCTTGCTATCAAAGATTCAAAACAGGTGGTAAATCACATGATTCATTCTTTAAGAAAAATTGGTAAGGCCTTGCATTTCTCAAAACCTTCAAATGGGAGAATTTTGGGTAAGCTTTACATTGCATGAATGCATGGTATTTTCATTCTAACTTTTAGTTGTGAAAAATGGATATTTAGAAGGGGCTTAAAGCCTTTTATACACCTGCTATTATAGGGTTCGACTCACATAGTCGACCCAGCTCTTGCCTGGAGGCTTTCTATTTTCTAGGGCTTTGGCAGTTCAAGCAAACAGGTGTTCCATTCGACCTGGAGATACAGGGCAGTCAACTAGTCAAAATAGGGTTCTGTTTGAATAGAATACACACAGACTAGTCGACCGGTGGGTCAAGACCGGTCGACTTGTGGAATTCCTATATTGGCTGGGTTGTAAACAGGTGTCGACACCCCTTCAGGTTGATCCGGAACGGGGGTTTCGAACCCCATCCGAAACCCATTAAACCTAATCCTATTGGACTCCTTTTTGACCCCTTTGCCCCTAGGGTTATCATACACATCTCAGAGGGATTTTCAAGGGTTTTTGCATAGACTTTGTGGTCATTAGAACATCTCTTTGTGCCTCTATATAACACTTGTGTTTTCTGGATTTCAAAAACATGAAAACAGAAGTGTATGGCCGCAGGTGGAGAGGAAGAGAGTTTTCTTGAGTGCTTATCATTTTCTTCCTCTTGCAGGGGCGATCTAGGTTGGAACCTTTCAAGACTACATCCATTTTCTAAGTGTCCAAGCTTCAACGTGGTCGAATCTACAAGGAGGAGTTCGTTCGGCTTCATTTCTTCTAAAGATCGACCTCCCACCTTCAGAGCTTCAAGGAAGAATCAGTTGCTGGCCTCAAATCATCAGGAGATAAATCAAAAGCCTCATGAATGTTTATCTTCAATATTTTTCCTTCATCAATCCTGAGTATTGAGCATGTATTGAACATCTTTTTGTTTTCTCAACTCTGATATATCCTGTGGTGAACCATCTGCATATGGTTGTGTGTGTAGGGTGCTGTGTTTGTTGCAGTGTGTGTGTGTGTGTTGATCTGGTCATCGGATCTTGTGGGAGACTATGTCTCCATGTGTGTGGGGTTGTAACTCCATGTGCTTCTTTTAGAAGCGAGTGGATCCTCACCGATTCGGTGAGGGGTTGATGTAGGAGAACTTGTTTGTCCTGCCAAACCACCTAAAAATCTGTCTCACACTGTGTGTTTGTGGGGTTGCTTGTTTATTCTGCTTATCTTGATCATGTGGGAATGGAGAGTCGGAGATAATGTTTTCCTTATAGGTTCAAATCTAATTTCTACTGAGTTCAAATTTAAGAGTTGCACAAATCATGTTGCGTTAGTCTAAAATCACCATTACTTTACGATGATAATTCAACCACCCTTCTTGTCCTCGCGTGTACCTAGGGCCAACAAGTTGGAAACCGTTTACTGAATAAAAATAGAATTTAGTATGCAACCAAGCAAATAGTGGGATGATGTTTATTTGGGTGGATCGACTCCCGGTATGAGGCGGAGAACTTAGATTTGAAGATCACCTCAGACTTAGTGATAGCTTCTAGCCAGACTTAATCCGACCTTCTGCGAATCACCATTTTTATATACTGGGGAATCAAGACATGTAGGCATACAAGATATGTGCATCTGTACATGTATGTGTATGCATGTGCGAACATATGTAGGTAGATTAGCACATAAAAGTTTATCCCCTTATTCAGAGTTGCGTGTAGAAACTAGCTCTCGATAGAGCGCGTATGTAACGACCCAAGATCCGGATACCGGGAAGGACCCGATACCATTCGAATTCTGGTCCGCCGTCCACGAGTCGAGGGCTCGGAGTGCTAAAGGATGTGTGTGAGTAAAGTACATAGAAATATAAAATAAAGCAGGCAAACAGATAATATAACAATTAAATAAACTAACTATAGAGTTCACTCCAAAGAAAGTATAGTCTAAGACAGAAAACGTACCCAACACCGAGTGAACACTTAGCCCGGTGAGCTGGCAACTACGAACCTCCGCGTTGCACCTCCGAACCTCGAGGAGGGACCGCCACACCTGAAAAGTAGGGAGTGAGCTGGTCTCATTGGCTCAGTAGAGGTCCCGCGAAACCCCAACCATAAACAACGGTGGTAATGAAAAGTAGCAACAATAGCAGGAACAGCACACAAGGTGGCCGGTAAAACCTTTGCTCTACAGCTACTCCTACTGTACCGAGAAACACACCCAGATCTCCCAGTCGGGGAACCACCGGACTAACGAGAAAACCCTGGCTACGTTGCGAGGAGAAACACCACAATAATGTTGTCGTGAAGGCCTGTCCTCGCTGACTAAGGCCTGGCCCTAGACCACGCGGTCTGGGAACACGGTCACGACCTCGCTGTCATGAACCTAGAGCCATCTAGGGAAAACCCTTGGTAACGCAACCAGAAACCTTAGACCTCGGTGTCGGAAAACACCCAGAAACTACACTCAAAACATGAGAAAACCCATCTCGTGTGACAGGAGTACTGCCCACTAGAAGTAAGGCCGGATGCGTCCATTGTCATCTTAGTCCGCGCCTCAAGTGTCTCCCTCGCCCTAGGCAGAAATCGAGACACCGTACTAGTAACCACAAAACAAGGGTCTAGTCGGGGTCGTGCTCGTCAGCACGCGTCCGAAGTCCCCGACCATGTGTGCACACACTGACTGACTGCACTTGTCAGGCCCTCAAGCTAGTTTTCCTCTAGGCTCGGACTAGAGCTACTACCGGGGAGGCCCTACGGTAACCAGCCTAGAGATCGTCTCTCTCCAGGGAGTCGCTCTCCACCTACTCCCTGGTGGGTATGCACACACGTGCAAAGGCAAGCTACGACTAGTGGGGGCTCACTGATTAGCAAACGACTCTCGAAGAACCTGACGGAATACGGACAGGCTACGCATGAGCCCGTCATAAATTAGCTCAAAAAATAGGTGGCACGATCCCACCGGAATCTGGGTAGTCCACTAAACCTATTAAACCCAATGACCCTCGAGTCACAAGATTCTGGTCAAGGCCGTTGCACAGGACAGCCGTAGGCCGTCAATCTGCCCAACCCCTAGGTCAGAAGCCTCGGTAAAATAATCCTCAAGGTGGCCCACGACCGCTGAGCTTAATTCCTTCGAAAGGGAAGCTGAGAAACCCTCCAGCCCCAAGCTGGGTAATTGGACTAGCAGTCTACAGGCCATACGCATGGCCCACATGGAAACCACTTTTTGGAGAAGCTCACGACGTGCAGGAATAGCTCTCCGCACTCATGCCGATATACGGTGACTCGATCAAGCCTAACACAGAAGCCCAGAACACGAAAAGGGTCACCTAGACCCTTAAAATCCATGGGCACACTAATCGAGGTAAAGCGGTAACACAAAACTCCCAAAAACATGGTCACGGTACCCACGGGGTGTCTGGGACAACCACGGGGCCATAGGTCGATCATTGGGTCTCAACCGGACCGATCGGAAGCCAAAACAGGCGAGACGGGTGCAGTTCGGTCGACCTGCCCAGTCGGGTTGGTCGACCAAAGCACCCTGCGGTGGTCGGTCGACCAGACCGATCTGGTCGGTCGACCGGCATGACCAGGCGGCGTCGACGCAGCGCGGGCTGGGTTGACTCCACTTGCCGTGGGCGGCCAGGCGCAGCGGGCTGCGTCGACGCAGCGCACGCTACGTCGACCCCGACAGCAGTGGTCAGTCGACCGGCGCTCAGCGTTCAGACGATCGAAATCCGTAGAGCGCCCCTACTCGCAGTGGGCCGTTCGATCGGCCGTACCTAACCGGTCGGTCAATCAAATACGGCGAAAACCCAGTCCGAGCTCACCCCAGGGGCTCGGTTTCCATGCCCACTCGACCCCAGTCAAGGAGGAAAACAAGGGGGATCATTCCCCGGGTCCCAAAACCTAAAAAGGAAGGAAAGAAAGCGGGAAAACCTCGCTCGATCTGACGAATCCGTTGTACGCCCTAAAAACATGATTTTGAACCTGCGATGAGATATAAACCCTCTCGGCTCACCACGGGCTACCAAACTTGCAGAAAATGAAGTACATGGGTTAAGGAACCAACCCCCTACCTCCACCGAAGATTCCGAACACCGTGGACGTCGTGCCACACGAAAACGTCACTCAAACCCTCCCCGATGCCCCAAACTCGCGATCGCACGAACGCCACTCCTCCTCCTCGATCCTCGACCCGACCTCGCTGCTTCCCACCTCATGAACCTCGCCACCTTGCCCCTGTCTTCCTCCGTCGGTTGCCGGAGAAGAGAGGGAGGGAAGAGAGAGTGTGAGAAGAGAGAGGGAGAGAGTGAGAGTTATGGGGCGAGAGAGGGGTGAGAGTTTAAATAGGAAAATGATTTGGGATTTAAAAATCCATAAAATAAAAAATAAGGAAAAATACTCCCCACGATCCTCAAAAAATGCACAATGCTCCTGCAATGTCTCGGAGCCCGACAACACATCAGTTCACCCTGCACAAGGTTTCGAAGGTTCATCAGACACAAACTCGCGTAAAGCCCAAAACACATTCTGGGACTCACAACGATGCTCAGAACTCACGGATCTTGATCCAGAAAAATGAAAAAAAAATTGGGGTGTTACAGTTCTCCCCTCCTTATAGAAATTTCATCCTCGAAATTTGAAGCAACCACCAAGGCATAGGGGAAGAACAACACACCCAGCTGGCAACGCTCTCAGAGCTCCAACAAAACCTCGACACTCGCAGGACATGGATCCTGAGGGACACAGTCAGACCTTGATCACGAACAAATGCCTTGCTCTGCTCACAACACACATCGATCATCAGAGTAGGCATAACACAAAACGGAACAAGTCTAGTGTCACTTCAGCCACCACGAAATTCCAACCGTGGCATCGCTGCCATGATCTCGCTCACCGAGGAAACACAATCCTTGTTACAAGAAATAGCAGCCGATCAAATCCCATGCTCGGCGGACCAATCACGCGTCAGCTCCGCTACCAGCTAACTGATCTCTAGCTCAGCACAAGGGACGACCATCACTGAGCTTCGCCAGCTCACACAGTCATTCCAACTGACTGTGACAAATCCGTCGGCTCTGTGCCATGAACCATCTCACACCTGGTAAGCCGAACGCCAATAACTGCACTGAACCAGCTCTGTCAGAACTCAAACTTCAACAAATCCCAGATCCTATCCGAGAAAAGGCACATCATGAAAATAGCCATCAAAGGCCTCGCTTGCCCACGGCTCTCGCCATTCTCGACTCGCTACAACCAGCATCTTTTGTCTGTGAAAGACCATACACTAGTCACCAGACACTCATCAACGGGAAGCCTTCACTCGCTCGAGTTCTTTCTTCCTTCCCTGGTCCATCACCAGATCCGATGATCACCTTGCAAATCTGGTCTGGCCATCCGCTGACTCTCGCACAGACCATTACCACCTCATGAACCGATCCTCACTCAGATACCATATCCAATCCAATCCTCATGCAAACTCTACCCTCTCAGGGGAGTACGAGGAAATCCTCCCATGCTAGTCACAAGACCAAGGTTCACCATCCAACGATAACGTCCTCAAGGGACCTTCACACGCAGGCATCGTCCATTGCACTGTCTCGTCAAATCCTCCGTCTTAATCAGTCCAAATGGATGCACGCCAATACTCGGCTCCGCTCTCACCACAGAGCCACGGGACAACACCTGAACGATCCTCAGCACACGTCTTCAGAACAGACAAGTGCTACTTGCCACTATAGCATCATGGTCGATGACGACGTGACCAATGCACACGAGTCCCCAAACCTCGCAAATGATTATCACCGCTGAGTCCTCATCCACATCATTCCGAAACTCTCGGACTCAACTGGGCCTCTTGATAACACAGAACTTGCCATGGTCAACTATTCGACTAGCCTTACAAGTCGTTCACAGCTACCACCTAGGACCCATAATCTCTCAGAGATCACTCCTGGGGAACCACGATCTCTTCCGAGGACACAGCTTCCAACATGCGTCAAGCACTGAGCTTACCAACTCTGATCGCGTCTTCAACCTCTATCAGGCTGCTATCTCATAACCTCCATCCAATCCCAACACTCAACGATGGGCACAGCTTCCAATGCAAGATGGGAACCAAGCCACCCACTCTGAGCATCACATCCTTATCCTCCGTCTGGCGATTCCTCAGCAACCCCATCCGAGTTCAAGACCGAATGCCTGACATGGCTTCCAACAAAGGAACATGGTACTCATGCGGCAACCTTGCCGACATATTTTCCCGATTCTCTATCATGCTAGTGCCACAAATCACAATGACTTCATCAATGGCACGGCAACCAACATGGCTCACATAGCCAGAGACAATCTCACACCGAGGTAGCAATCCTCTGATGCTCCACACAAATCCTTGGGAATCCACCCGTAGAAACCAACGCTACGATCCTGGGCCTACAAGGTTATAAGCCCACTTGACTTCTGCTGTGCACTTTGATCTACGCGCGCAAAAACCATAGCAAAGACTCAAGATCCGCCATCCCGACAATCCTCAACTCGGCTAGCTAACTCTGGAGAACAGGGTGAGGAACGACCCAATTACCTCGAACCCAAGCACATATTCTCTCTCCTAATCTGGCAATCCTCCGCAACTCCGCAGGCTCCAATCCAACACATCGGGAACCACAACACCAGCTACGAGTCTTCACAATCACCGCCCAACTGGCATACATCCTTTCGGAATAATGACAACGCCCTTAAGCATCAAGGGGAAATGGGCAACGCTTCTCATAGCAACCTCATTGCCGCAACACAAGACTCGTCTCGCACGAACTTCATGGCATAGAAGAGAGGCCAACGAATCCGAACACATAATGCAAGACAACAAACTTGGCAAAATGCGATCTCTCTAACCAAGGAGAAACCAACATACTTCCTACAAATCGGGAGATCTCCACGCTCAATCTGACCTCCAACCTTGCACACGCTAGGAACAGCACCTTCCAACACCCGTAGAATACCATTGTCTCTCGTCAGGTTAGCTCCTCTGACAACACTAGCCAAGTGTTCTGTCGGACCACGATCACAGCATCTCTTGATGCACCACCACCGCAATTCCACGAACTGCAACTCGCCATGCCTCAAGCACTGATTCTGCTGATCGCCAGCCACACACTGCCACAGCAGTTGAGCTAGCCGCTGCCACACACTCCTCACCTGAGTCTGCATCTAATCTCAAAACCATTAACACGCCAAAACACTTATCGAGGAGCGAAGAAACCACGAACGACGCTAGGCTCGAAGGCTGCTACATCTCTAGCCACCAGACATTATTCCCTTGATTATGTCCGTGCTAACACTAATCCATTCTCGACACTCAGATCCTCAAAATATCCATCTTCGGAGCTGCCACCGTGTGGAACACCACGCCAAGAGTCACGACACGAACCATGATCGACACCTGCCAATGCTCATCCTTCGTCCCAAACCTTCTGCGAAACCTTCACATCTCACCTAAAATCTCGCACAGCGCGTCCAAGGCAGTGCATAATGGCCCTAAATTCCACAATCTGGGCCAAAACCAAGCCACCGCCACACAATCTCAAACCCAATCTAGGACTCAGACAGTCCATTCACTCGTAGAAGCGTAGGACTTAGAGCTCATTGGGACATCCCTGCCCAATCTTGCCTCAAAATCTGTAAAATATTTGGGACTAGCACGTCATTTCTGACGCCACAGATCACAACAAGAACATCGGGCTGGACAATCAACAGCTCATCTGGAAGATCCTCCGCTCATCCGAGCACATTTCTCCACCAGAGCACCCGCTCTGCCACCTCAAACCACGATCTTGGCACCTCAAGGGCTGGATAAACTTCAAATTGGGGTGGCCAAAATGACAAAAACACCTCAGGAGCACACTTATGGCCACTTAACCACGAACAATCTTCACCAGCCACCTGATATCGCTACAAATTCCTCGAACGCAGCACCACAGCAACGCACCTACCGGCAACCTCTACCCAACGCAGCACAACTAAGGCCACCCCCCATCGGGAAGAAATCTCTCTATCTCATTCCTCAGGCCCCACGCCAGCACTCAAACAAAGCAACAACTACCTTCACAACACCAATGCAGCGCACTCAAGCTCTCAAGCGAGAAACAAAGCTGATGGGGTCATCACCATCCGTCCTGGCACTCTCGGCCCTTCTCGTCACCCCGGAGGCGTACGTCATGGTCTAGCTATTTATTATGAGTCCTATGTTGTATTTCTTTATTTTTATTGAGTCATATCGTTGTAATTTCCCTTTTATTAGAGTCATGTATCTAGGTCTTTGGTTTATTTCCCTAAGTTTGAGTCTCTTTAGGCTAATTTAGACTAGCTATTGGGCCCAACCCAGTGGACTTGGCCCATGGGCGCCCCTACCTTGTTGGTTATTAGTCAATGTGCCAAAAGTCAGGGTCTTATCGTAAATTGTGGGATCCCTATAAATAGGACCCCACTCTCTCCATTTTGAGGTAATGAATCAATCAATAAAGAATTGCCATTTGAGAGTTCAAATTTTCTTAGTGGAGTGAATCCATTACTTGGGTGAGAAGCCCTAGGGAGTGAATCCCACCTACCCCCCCTTCTCCTCTCTCTCTCTCCCTCCAAGAGGAGGGCGCCCCCTTCTCTCTCTCCTCCCCTCCCAACCACCTCCACTCTCCCACCTACCTCCATTAAATCCTCTACAACTTCCCAGAAGCCATCATTACTTCCCCCTAGTCCCAAGAGACCCTCCACCAATCCACACCCCACCCTTCAAGCCCCAACTACCCATCCCCTTCCCCAAGCAGCCCTCCACCTTCCCAAGACACCTCTTCCCATCCCCAAGACCACCATTGATCACCCCACATTAAAGGAAATTCAAACTCACATTCCCTCCACCCACTTGTGCCCCCCTCACCTTCCCCCTTTTCCCTCCAAGCCCAAATTCGCAGCTCCTCTCTCACCAACTGTAAACATCCCATTCCAGACCCCATTCTCCCTCTCCCACACCTTAGAACACCCCCTCCCAGGCCCCCTCACAACTAGCGGTCACTCCCACACCTATTCACCCCATTTCCCCTTCCATATACCCCATTTCCCCCATCATCATCAACCTGCAGTTCACTATTTGGAGGCATCAAAGAAGCTATTGGTTGCAGAGGCTGTCCCATCGTCTCCTCATCGAACCAGGTGGCAAGTCTTATATTGCTGGAATCATCTTTGAGTCGGCTTTCCAACGGTGGTGGTCCCGCCGGCTTCCAAGGTTGGAGCTATTAGGAGGAGACGATCTACTACGACTGCGCAAGACTTCTCAGGCAGAGGACCAGAACCTGAGTGGAAGCTCTTCCACGGCAATTCTAGCATGAATCTGGGCGAGAGTTCTTCTACAAACTTCTTCCTAGACCTGTGGACTTCCAGGATCAAGAAACGGAACTCCGATTGATGGCCGGAATCAAGAGTTATCAATTTCTTCCTCCAGGTGCTTGGTTCTGTTCCTTGTCAGTCTGCTCCGACCTCCCCTCCTTGTTCGAGTTCTACCGGTCCACTCCGACATCATCTGGCTTCCCCGTTGTTTCGAAGAGGACTTGACAACGAATCCATCGGTACCAGCCATGCTCATATTGGAGTTCTGAAACGCCCGTGGTACCCTTATCATTCAGCTGTTGAGGTTCTGCGACAGTCAAGAACAGCAACCTGCTTCCCTGTTCAACCCTCTGCCCTGACCAGAACCGACGACCACAGAAATCAAGAAAATTCTGGCATCATCCCGCTCCAGTTACAAAGAATTCCCCACTGATCCCGTCATCAGAAAAATTCTGGAGTAGTCACAGCAACCACTTCTTTGACTGTCTATCAGCACTCGTAGAGAGCAGGCAGAACTGATCTCGGTCTTCATTCGGCGTTCTTTCCCCCGTTTCTCCCCTCCCCGCTTGGCCGGCTGAAGGCCCCTCCCTACGTGGAGGTAGTTTTGGTTGTAACCACATAATCCCAACCCCAAGATTCCCCCCCTTGAATGGGGGTAGTTCATGTAATAATTACACTCGTAGGTTTGAAGCTTCATCGACGCGGCATGCGGGTGCTCCCCTCGCCTCCCCGCTCGCCCCCGTCCCCGACTGGAGTCGGTTTCTTCAAACCGGCTAGGTGAGAACACGTCCCTTGCTCTCATTTATGCTTGTTCATTTAATATTCTCCAATTGCACCGTCGGTTAGGGATAGAGCGCCCGATTCTAAGGCTCCACCGTCTTTGTGCGACCACCGTGGGTGTGAGTGAGTGACCCGCGCCCTTTGGCCATTGCCGGCTCATTGAGTTGGATATCCATTCCCCAAGGGGAGGTTTACCTTGGATGTTGCTGGCCCTCTACCAGCAAGGGTCTTGTCCCACTTCCTCGACTCGGCATCCCCGAGTTACCCCCGGGTTGAGTGTGTGCGCCATACGAAGGTCCGCTTACGTAGGCTTCTTAGCCTTGTGGTTGTGCTTGCATACTTAGGTCCGAGGAAGCATTGGTCTTGTGACTATCACCCCAAGGTGGTGTCACATCAAATTGGTATCAGAGTAAGTTCTAGACTTGTCTCTACTAAGTCTTGTCCTAAGGCCATGGCATTTAGAGTCTCCGGTGCATCAACCACTAGCATGGCTACCTCTCTTTGGTCAAGTCCATACAATTCGGCCCTCCATAAGGGTCCGATCGGTCCACCAACCTTGAACTTCATTCTAGATGAGGACATTACCTTTGACGGATCACATTCTAGTGATTATCTTAGGTGGGAGGCTACCATGGAAAGATATTTTGAAAATACTTGGGTATATGGACCCGCAAGAGTCCACAAGGCCAAGGAACGGTTTCGGGGTCAAGCCAAGAGTAAGTGAGAACACATAGAGGGATTAAGAAGGGTTAGGAGGCAAGAACCCATTTCCTCATGGGATGATATGAAGGTAGAACTTAAGAAGATCTACATCCCTAAATATTCCCACCCCTCCTACTCGAACACCCCTAGCCCGAGGAGCACTACCACTCCTCCATCCCCACCCGGCCCGCTTGAGACCGCATTTAGGCCTCCTCCCCCACAAATCCTAACAAATTCCCTCTCAACTATCGCCACTACACTTCACCACCAAATCTTATCCCTTAAGACCCAAATAATCCAAACATCCACCCCCCCACCTAACCCCTTGAGAGTCCCCACACCCCAACCAAAACCCCCTTCCACAAACCTCACTATCCAAACCCAATTGGCCCCCACTTTCACCCCTCCACAACCGGCCGATCCCAAGGGGAAGAAACCCCTAATCGACCCAGTTTCCCCAATAAGGACCACCACTACCCCTCCATCTTCTCCTATAAGGGAGACTCCCCCCAAGACCGACCAACTCAAGCCACCCCAACCAACTCATCTCCCACTCCCTCCCCCAAAACTCCCATGTCCTAAACCTCCACTACTTCCCCTCCCTATTCCAAATCAAATTTCCCTTTACCCTCTACCCCGGGAGCACCACACACCAACCCTCATCACCCCAAAAGACCGTCTCACCTCCTTAGTAGAAGAACTCATACCCGATCCAATAGTGGTGAACACTCCAAACCCACTCCCTACCTTGGAGGAAATCCATGCCCAAGTTGAAGAAGAAACCCCACATGATAATCTTCACCCTACACCACCCTCTCTAGTTGGGGTCAAGCTCATCTTAGGAGAACCCCTTGTTAGTTGGCTAAGGGAGAGCCTGATTAGAGAGATCTCGGCCCATGTTTGCCCTCCCATAGAACAAAATTTTCCATAGTGCCCTTCTTCTCCTATCACATCAGAATCCAAGCATCCTATCAAGTGGAGACCTTAGAGGATTTTCTTAGGGGCTTAGCATGGCAAATTGAGTTCACTAGCATGTTGACCCCTATGGCCGAACAACCTAGGAGCCTTGGCCTCCTACACCTATGCATCGGGTCTATCATCTCGATTTGCACCATTGGTTGCTACACTAGCGACCTCCTTCTATTCCTCCCTACACCCGATGAGCCCAGCCTTCTCCTCAATTTAGAGCTTCTTATCTCGGCTAGAAAGCCAAACCCTCCCTTCATGGCCGACCCACCCACCAAGAACTTTGGCCCCATTGTCTCATTAGAGGAGGATGACCCACCACTATTTGAGGATTTTGAGGACATAGGGCCCCTCCCCCTCGATAACCCTTTTTATGATCCCTTTGATCCCTTCCAATGGGGGTCAAAGAACCCATGGAACCCAACCACCTTATCCACCACCCACCATTCCCTATCCCAACCCACCACGTTTGACCCAATTCACCCCATCCTAGACCCCGGTTACACCTTGGGAGCCATGACCTTGGGCCACATACCCCTAGGTAATAAGGTTGTGCCCCACCCCATGATGACCACCTTCTTAGATCCATTCGATCCTTTCCAATGGGAGTTCAAAGGTTGTCCCACACCTATACACATGAAAGACACCTTTAGGAAAAGCATGTATGTGTCTAGGCTTACTACACCAATTGGCATGAACATTATGTTGGGTCCATTCATTCATATCACCCACATGTCAAGTAGAAAGTATGAGTGGTCCAAATTCGGATGTAATGGCCCACCTTCACTCATCATGAGTCTTAAGCATGATAGGAGCATTCTTGGATGTCCGGGTCCCCCGGCATTTGTCACCCCCATAGATGACCGGATCACCTACGTATGCCCCGGCCCTCCAACCTTTGTTAGAAAGTCCATGCATGATAGGGCCACATTTGGTTTCCCCGGCCCACCAAGGTTCATCAAGGTCCATATGGCATCATGGCATGATAGGTCCATCTATGGTTGTCCAGGTCCACCCATAACCACTAAAAGGACAGCATTCACAAAATTGTATGATAACCTTGCAAGCACATCAACAAGAGTCATGAAATTTACAAAAGACCGACCGACTCACTGGCGCCACCAAGAAATCTAAATGGGTGATTCCTGGATGGTGAGGAATGAGAGGCTCTCACATAGAGATAACTCAAGATTGAGGTTTTGTGGGATCAGCCCCTTCCAGGTTTTGAGGTGCACTAGCCCCACTACTCATAAGTTAGGCCTCCTCGAGGGATATGAAGTTAACTTCAGTTTCAATGTGGAAGGCCTTGTGCCACACAAGGGACCCACGGTGGCACCAAGTGAGGATTTCAAGCCCCCTTCCTCCCTTGAGAGAGCACCCACCCCTCCCCATGAGAGCACCGTCAGCCCAGAGAAGCCCGACGTAAGCAACTTGAGAGAATATTGGATGAACAGGAAATCATCACTCGGAGCAAGGTGTACGGGCACTACCTCGCTAGGTGGAAGAATCGGCTTCTTTCGGAAGACATGTGAGCGGTACCACATCTGCACCTTTCCGAAGAGGGAAGGACTCTTACTCGACGGAGTCAAGTTCTCCGCACCCCGGGAGTATGATGGGGTCATCACCATCCGTCCTGGCACTCTCGGCCCTTCTCGTCACCCCGGAGGCGTACGTCATGGTCTAGCCATTTATTATGAGTCCTATGTTGTATTTCTTTATTTTTATTGAGTCATATCGTTGTAATTTCCCTTTTATTAGAGTCATGTATTTAGGTCTTTGGTTTATTTCCCTAAGTTTGAGTCTCTTTAGGCTAATTTAGACTAGCTATTGGGCCCAACCCAGTGGACTTGGCCCATGGGCGCCCCTACCTTGTTGGTTATTAGTCAATGTGCCAAAAGTCAAGGTCTTATCGTAAATTGTGGGATCCCTATAAATAGGACCCCACTCTCTCCATTTTGAGGTAATGAATCAATCAATGAAGAATTGCCATTTGAGAGTTTAAAGTTTCTTAGTGGAGTGAATCCATTATTTGGGTGAGAAGCCCTAGGGAGTGAATCCCACCTACCCCCCCTTCTCCTCTCTCTCTCTCCCTCCAAGAGGAGGGCGCTCCCTTCTCTCTCTCCTCCCCTCCCAACCACCTCCACTCTCCCACCTACCTCCATTAAATCCTCTACAACTTCCCAGAAGCCATCATTACTTCCCCCTAGTCCCAAGAGACCCTCCACCAATCCACACCCCACCCTCCAAGCCCCAACTACCCATCCCCTTCCCCAAGCAGCCCTCCACCTTCCTAAGACACCTCTTCCCATCCCCAAGACCACCATTGATCACCCCACATTAAAAGAAATTCAAACTCACATTCCCTCCACCCACTTGTGCCCCCCTCACCTTCCCCCTTCTCCCTCCAAGCCCAAATTCGCAGCTCCTCTCTCACCAACTGCAAACACCCCATTCCAGACCCCATTCTCACTCTCCCACACCTTAGAACACCCCCTCCCAGGCCCCCTCACAACTAGGGGTCACTCCCACACCTATTCACCCCATTTCCCCTTCCATATACCCCATTTCCCCCATCATCATCAACCTGCAGTTCACTATTTGGAGCAGCAAAGAATCTGTTGGTTGCAGAGGCTGTCCCATCGTCTCCTCATCGAACCAGGTGGCAAGTCTTATATTGCTGGAATCGTCTTCGAGTCGGCTTTCCAACGGTGGTGGTCCCGCCGGCTTCCAAGGTTGGAGCTGTTCAAAGGAGGCGATCTACTACGACTGCGCAAGACTTCTCAGGCAGAGGACCAAAACCTGAGTGGAAGCTCTTCCACGGCAATTCTAGCGTGAATCTGGGCGAGAGTTCTTCTACAAACTTCTTCCTAGACCTGTCGACTTCCAGGATCAAGAAGCAGAACTCCGATTGATGGCCGGAATCAAGAGTTATCAATTTCTTCCTCCAGGTGCTTGGTTCTATTTCTTGTCAGTCTGCTCCGACCTCCCCTTCTTGTTCGAGTTCTACCGGTCCACTCCGACATCATATGGCATCCCCGTTACTTGCGTTTCGAATAGGACTTGACAACAAATCCATCAGTACCAGCCATGCTCAAATTGGAGTTCTGAAGCGCCCGTGGTACCCTATCATTCAGCTGCTGAGGTTCTGCGATAGTCAAGAACAGCAACCTGCTTCCCTGTTCAACCCTTTGCCCCGACCAGAACCGACGACCACAGAAATAAAGAAAATTCTGGCATCATCCCGCTCCAGTTACAAATAATTCCCCACTGGTCCCGTCATCAGAAAAATTCGGGAGCAGTCATAGCAACCACTTCTTCGACTGTCTGTCAGCACTCGTAGAGAGCAGGCAGAACTGATCTCGGTCTTCATTCGGCGTTCTTTCCCCCGTTTCTCCCCTCCCCACTTGACCGGCTGAAGGCCCCTCCCTACGTGGAGGTAGTTTTGGTTGTAACCACATAATCCCCACCCCAAGATTCCCCCCTTGCATGGGGGTAGTTCATGTAATAATTACACTCACAGGTTTGAAGCTTCATCGACGCGGCGTACGGGTGCTCCCCTCGCCTCCCCGCTCGCCCCCGTCTCCGACCGGAGTCGGTTTCTTCAAACCGGCTAGGTGAGAACTCGTCCCTTGCTCTCGTTTTTGCTTGTTCATTTAATATTCTCCAATTGCGCCGTCGGTTAGGGATAGAGCGCTCGATTCTAAGGCTCCACCGTCTTTGTGCGACCACCGTGGGTGTGAGTGAGTGACCCGCGCCCTTTGGCCATTGCCGGCTCATTGAGTTGGATATCCGTTCCCCAAGGGGAGGTTTACCTTGGATGTTGCTGGCCCTCTACCGGCAAGGGTCTTGTCCCACTTCCTCGACTCGGCATCCCCGAGTTACCCCCGGGTTGAGTGTGTGCGCCATACGAAGGTCCGCTTACGTAGGCTTCTTAGCCTTGTGGTTGTGCTTGCATACTTAGGTCCGAGGAAGCATTGGTCTTGTGACTATCACCCTAAGGTGGTGTCACATCAAAAGCGAAAAATAAACACAAAACCCTATGCCAGCTGCCGACTGTACTGGACCTTATGGACTTTGATCACTATAATTATCTTGAACTCCCATGTACACTCCATAAACACACATCGCTTTGATACCATCTGTAACGTCCCAAGATCCGGATACCGGGAAGGACCCGATACCATTCGAATCCTGGTCCGCCGCCCACGAGCTGGAGGGCTCAGAGGGCTAAAGGGTGTGTGTGAGTGGAGTACACAGAAATAAGAAATAAAGCAGTAAAATAGATAGTATAACAATTACATAAACTAACTACAGAGTCCAGTCCAAAGAAAGTACAGTCTAAGGTAGGGAAACGTACCCAACACCGAATGAACACTCAGCCAGGTGAGCTGGCAACTACTAACCTCTGCGTTGCACCTCCGAACCTCGAAGAGGGATCGCCACACCTAAAAAGTAGGGGGTGAGCTTCATCTCTCTTGTTCAGTAGGGGTCCCGTATAACCCCAACCATAAACAACATCGATAAAGAAAGTAGCATCAACAGCAGGAACAACAAATACGGTGGCCGGTAAAACCTCGGCTCTACAGCTACTCCTGCTGTATTGGGAAACACACCCCGATCTCCCAGTCGGGGGACCACCGAACTAACAAGAAAACCCTGGCTATGCTGCCAGGAGAAATACCATGACAACGCTGTCATGGAGGCCTGTACTCACTAACTAAGGCCTGGCCCAAGACCACGCGGTCTGTGTTGTGTCTCCTCTGGATTTGATGTCTAGTTTTGATGCTGGCAATAGTGTGTTTGACCTTAATTTGACTCTGGCAACATTGTTATTTTAAAGTCTTTACTTTAGTCAGAAGAAGTTCTTGTTCATAACAAGGTCGATGCATATTCATATTGTTGCATTGAAAGGTCAGTGCACATTTGCATATAAGTCTATAAGGTCGGTGCATATATCCACTTCTGTTCTGAAGGTCTATGCATGTGCAGAATTGTTGCATTGAAAAGTTGGTGCACATTTGTATATAAGTCTATAAGGTCAGTGCACATTAAGAAATCCTGCACTATAAGGTCGGTGCATACATTCATTCCAGTCCTGAAGGTCGGTGCATTTGTAGAAGTCTTGCACCAGAAGGTCAGTGCATATGTAGAAGTATTGCTCCATAAGGTTTGTGCATATTTTGATTCTAGATAAAAGTCGATGCATGTCATAGAAAAGTCGATGCTAGTGAGCTAGCGTCTGCAGCATAGGTCAATGCATGTTATAGAAGGGTCGATGCTAGTAAGTCATCACTCTCAACGTCGATGCACCTTGTGCATTCACTATAAAGACAGGTCGATGCACCTTCATTACAGAGTCAGTTTATCTGGCGAATAAGGTCTACCTGTATAACTCTAAGGTCGATGTTTCTATTCTAACCTACTGTATGTGTTAGCTATATAGGCTAATGTATCTCATTTATGCATCGATGCTCTTGAAGAATTTTGTGCATACACTTATATGAATTGTCTAACCTTGTGAAGCATCTGAAACTGCATTTGCTAATAATTATTACATGCTTCATAAGTCTCATAAATCTTTGATTCTATTTTGGACAGAAAGGAAGAAACAACCCAGATCCATGCTCGAACACATGGGTTGCATAAAGGCAGACCACATTACTCTCACATGGAATTTAAAGTGAAGAGGATTAAGGGCACGTGATCCAAGGTAGGAAGCTGAACTAACATCCTGCCACGGGGATCATCTTATCTTCTACTCCTGACACGTGGGCCCTTGAAGTGCACATTCTAGATAAAATTATTAGGCGGGAGTGTGTCTTCCACGCGCCCAAAATTTGAAAAGCTCGTGGGACCACAGACTTGCGCTCTCCTATATAAAAGGTGATCGAGCAGTCAAATTCGAAGAGTGAACACGAGAGAAGCTGATCAGAAGAGGAGAAAAGAGCTGAAAAGTAAGAGAGTTCCAGAGGTTAAGAGAGAAGAGTCTGAGAAGAGTTCGAAAGAGAAAGAGTCTGTTGTAGAGAGTAAGAAGAAAATAGAGTGCTGTAAGTCTGTCTAAGAGAGAGAAGTAAGATTGAGCAGAAGAGTATTGTCCTGACTTCTGGATCAGATCCAGAGTCAGATCGTTCTAGTGGAGCTACAGTTTATTCTTTCTATTATTATTTTTCATTGATGCTGTAGTCTTCTTTTTGAAATTAATGCAAGCTGTGTATCAGCGGAGCAAGCTGTGGTGCTCAGCGGCGAGGTGTGATCCTCGGACAGCAAGCTATGTTGCTCAGCGGGAAAGTAAGCTATGAAGCTCAACTGTTTGTAAGGATTTCATCCCCGAAGCTGTGGATCAATGAAATTCAAGCTGTTTGGCAGCAGAAGCCTTACTCAGTTGAGTAAGGGGTGGACGTAGATCTCAAGCTCGAGATCAAACCACCTTAAAAATTGATCTATCTTCTGTGTTATTGCACATCTCTTTTTACTGCAACTAGATGAATGCCTAGGATCGTCTACTGCAAGTCATTAATGCTTTCAATATATTCATATGTTGCTTATGCCCGAGTACACAACCTAGTTGTTTGAATGTCTTCTGAATTGTCTATGCTAATTCATCATAAGTTGACATTGCCTTCAATCGTTCAGTAGATTTACCATCCTCTATCTGATCTGTGATCGGTAACTCAGTGGTATATAAAAATGGCTCAGTCAGAAGGATAGATTACGTCTATCTGGAAAACTGACCTTTGCGTGAGGAGATTTTCTAATCAAACCTCCGCCAGGTACTATATTGAGTTGATTGATCTATTGGTTTTGGAGTTCTCAGTGATTGACAGCTATTCCATAGCAGATTCCCTTATTGTTAACTCAAACTATTTTTAGTGATTCTGTTCACAATAGTTTCTTTTAATTCTGCATTGTTATTAACTGCTGTAGAATTTGAAATTGGGGTAGATCTATTCACCTCCCTCTAGATCACCCGTTCATCCATTCACACATCACATGGTATCAGAGCCTAACTCTCCCTAAGGGCTTAACATCCCAGAGAGATTAGTTCAAATGGATGCTAGAGGTCTAACTGTTGAGGGTCATTCCACCAGTAAGCCGCCATTCTGTGACGGAAAAAACTATGCTTACTGGAAGAATCGTATGCAGGTCTTCTTTCGAGCGAAGGATTATGAAATTTGGAAGGTTGTTAGTAAAGGACCTTTTGAGCTCCCTGAGGATGAGGAGGTCTGGACCAGGGAGCAGATCCGTAGGTCTACATTGAATTGGAGTGCAGTAAATGCTATGCAGTGTGCTCTTCACCCTACTGAATTTTTAAGAGTTTCCTCCTATTCCACAGCCAAGGAAATGTGGGACAAGCTGGAGGTAATATATGAGGGAACGTCTTAGGTTAGAGAGACCAAGGCTAATATGTTAGCCTCAGAATATGAAGCGTTTAAGATGAAACCTGATGAGTCTATATCTGAGATGTATGCTAGACTGATGGTACTCACTAATAGCTTGAGGAGTCTAGGTAAGGTTTACAGTGAGTACGAACTTGTTAGAAAAATTCTTAGGTCTCTGACACCAATTTGACACACCAAGGCCACAGTTATGGAAGAGTCTAGGAACCTAGCAACTACCATAGTAGACAAACTCATCGGTTCTCTCGTGACATATGAGCTGAATCTCAAGAGGGTCGATGAGTCTGAGAAGAAGAAAAAGCCCCTAGCACTTAAAGTGACTTCTAGTAGCAAAGGGTCATCAAGTGAGCACAGTTCTTCTAGTTCAGACGAAGACCCAGATGAATTTGCAATGCTTACTAGAAAATTTAAGAAGTTCCTAAGGAAGGAAGGGAAGGGATTCAGAAGAAAGTATTTCTCGAGGAAGAGGTAGTTAAAATACAAATCTGATACTGTCAAGAAATCTGATGGTATTGTTTGCTATAATTGCAAGAAAGCAGAGCACCTAAAGGCAGACTGCCCTGAGCTGCAGAAGGAGAAATAGCCCAGGTTGAAGAACAAGAAAGGAAAAGCTATGGTAAGCACCTGGAGCGATGAAGATGAAGGTAGTTAGAGCAGTACATCTGATAGCGAGGAAGAAGACAATCTCTTCTTGATGGCCAAAGAAGAAGAGAAGGAAGATGATGAAGAGGTAACTTCCCCTTTCGAGAACTTTACACATAGTGACTGGGAAGATGCCTATGCAGAGATTTTAGATAAATATGATGATGTGCGTAGAGAGAATATGCATCTGAAAAGAAAGATAAACTCTTTAGTGAATGATACATCTTTGAATGACAAAATTGCATGCCTAGAAACAGAAAACTGTAGTTTGAAGAATTCTCTTGCTGAATGTGAAAATTTCAAAACTGTCTTGAATGACATGAGGTATGAAAATGAACATTTGAAAAACACCATTGATAAATTAAAAATCAGAATGCAAAAATTTGAGGAAGAAACCAGAATTATAAATGAAAAATATGATGTTGTTAATGGTGTGAATAAAGAATTGAAAAAGACAATTGAGAACTTAGAAAAATAAAATAAGGATAAACAACATTCCCTTGAAGGCATGACACAGGGAACTGAAAATTTGAATGCCATTTTGGAAACAAAGGTAAACTTCAGAAGGGAAGGATTGGGTTTTAACCCAACTAATAAGAAACGGTTTGATGTTAAGACCATTTCTTTTATTGCTGAAAAAGGAACATCAAAATCCAATCCTTTGATAAAAATGAATTATGAAGTAAACCACACTAAAAAATTCGCAAAAATTAATAAACAAGACAAGCTCAATGCCAAGGAAAAGGGCAAAGGGAAAGTGGACATGTCTCGAGGTCCTAGCATACGTACCACTACACCTAAGGCCAAATATCAGGTTAGGGGTCAACCAGGTAAACCCCAAGTCCAAGGGAAACCCAGAACCGAAACAACTCAAGCACAACAGAAAGGTCAATGCAACAATCAACCTGCATCGACGCACAATTCATCTGGGTCTCACATTTTTAGAAGCCAAGGTCAGAGCAGGGGCACCTCAGGTCGATGCTACTACCTTAGTGCATCGACCTATCCATCATTCCAAAACTCCTATCATTACCACTCCGGTAGGAAAGGTCTAGGCAGCCTCAACATGAGGTCGATGCAACATAACATCCAGAACTCACATCCTAATCAGGTGCATCGACCTTACCCTTGGAATGCCTCTGTGCAACCTAGGCTCAGAAACTTCAGAAACCAGAACTCATATGGCTTTGTCCATTCCATGTTTGTTCAGCCTAGGATCTACAGTGCACACACTCTTCCAAAGGCCCATTGGACCAATCACTGGCGCAAAAACTCTCAAGCCTTTAAGAATAAGAATGTCACACCACGGAAAAGGCCAACCAAAACTCAGAATGTTAATGGGAGACAAGACAAACAGAAAATTAAGAAATCCACAACTCAAGTAAAAACACAAAAATAAATGTGGATACCAAAACAGTTGTTGTCTTGTCTGCATGATTTAACTATAGTTATGGGGCCCAAATAGTCTTGGGTTCCAAAATTTTCTACTTGATTATGTTTGCAGGTATGCCTGGCAGCCAATCACAACATGTGATATCTTGATAGTGGCTGTTCCAGGCACATGACCAGGGATAAAGAAAAGTTTTGCATGCTGGTATAAAAAGATGCTGGTCATGTTACCTTCAGAGGTAATATAAAAGGAAAAATCATATGAACAGGTAAGGTTGGTAAGTGCTCTTCCTACTGTATAGAAGAAGTTTTGCTAATTGAAGGGCTTGCTTATAATTTGCTTAGCATTAGTCAGTATGCGACAAGGGCCATAAAGTTAATTTTTATTCTCTTGCATGCACCATTTTTTAGCCCAATTATGAAACTATAAAATTCACTGGAAAAAGAGTCAATAACATGTATATGGTTGATTTAGATGATGCAACACACACTAACTTGTGTCTAACTGTAAATAAGGTTGACTTAGCCTGTCTTTGGCATCGCAGGTTCGGTCATGCTAGTTATAATGTGCTGCATAAATTGAATAAGTATAACATGGTAAGAGGTCTACCTGAAATATCTTTCAAAAGGGACAATAAAATATGTGAGGCATGTACCCAATGTAAACAAACTAGAAAGTCATTTAAATCCAAAACTGAAAACATGTCTGTTGGTTTTAATGTGTCCCTTCTTTTGCAAGATGGGCTATGATGCCAACTATGATGAAAGTATGAGCCAAGTAATGAAATCAATCAACCTATGAACATGTGAATCATGAACCTAGGCAACCAACATAAGCTCTAGCATGGGCATGCTAACTCAACCAAAACTAAACTAAGCAAAGTAAAGAAAAACACACGTCGGGACGTGGAATAAGGAATAAAGAAAAACACACCGTATAGGTGGAACAAGCAAAGATAAAGAAGAGATATGATGAAAGAGAAAGCTACTGCCCAAACTAGGAAAAGATGTGATCGCCACTAATGTAAAAACAAGCCAAAGACCTGATAAATACCTTAGAATAGGAGGATGATGCACCCGCCCACGGGAGAGAGAAAACAACCGAGAAACTGCAGCTCTGTAGAATGTAACTGTCTAAGACTGATGCGTCACAAAATTGTGACGGTCCCTCGATAGACCGCTACAAAACTCTAACGCGCCTCCTCTAGACCGTCATAGATTCAACAGAATAGAAATTGGGAATCTTTTGATCTCCAAGCTTTCCAGCCGGCCAGAGAGCTTGGGCCTCGTGCTATGGACTCTGTAAACCTGCAAAAGAGTGTAGAACACAAGAAAAATAACCCCAAATTAGCCCTTTAACAAAGGAGTATCAATAAGCCAAAGAACTTAAGAACATGCAAAAGGAAAGGGAAATACCGGGGAGGTTGATTTTTTAACCCCTCTGGGGCGTTTTAAAAGATGGGAGGATGTTTTAAATGGATGCAGAAAGATGGAAGAACATGGGAGAATGAATAGGGACAATGCTATGAATGCTTGAAAGAGGGAAAAAATACTAAGAACACAACTTGACTGAACTAAACCCTTGAAAATGATACTCCCTGGACTTGGAAGCAGATGAACGTGGGGAGCAGTTCTCCTTGGTTGATTCTAGCTCCAGGATGCGACAGCACTTCGACGCGAACTCCAGATGTCTCTTCCTCAAGCCATGAAGTCAAGGGTTCTATTTATAGACCCTTAAAGTCTTGGCTCGAGTTGAGAATAATCCAGCTAGAAAGTAAGACGTTTATTAGCAAACTCTTGAAGATAATACTCCCAAGAGTCCATAGAAACAAACAGAAGGTCCCAAGGATCAGATTTGGAAGAGAAATCAAGGAATCAAACTCTTAATTCGGCCACGGAGTAGCAGAGAAAGAGTAGTTCAGCTAGAACTCTCTGTTTGATGTAACGGCTGCACGACAGACCGCCACACGGATGTAACGCTCCAGGAAGGGACCGTCACAGAACCTTATCCATTAAAAGATAAAGCCAACAGGCGAAGTTTACGCACTCAGGACTCTAAAGGAATGTAACGGTTGAGGAGTGACGCATCACAACAAGTTAACGGTCGCACGATAAACCGTCACAATCAATGGATAAGCTAAATGGATAAGCTCTGAAAAAAAACCTTCAATGTAAGGGCTCTGCAAGGATGTAACGGACCAAGGCTCATGCGTCAAAGACGGTAACGCACCATCAAAGGACCGTTAGAGACAAATAGAACACAAATGAAATGAAAGTTTGCTAAGCTTCGTCCAGCGAAAAGAAGCAAGGGACCAGACTCAACCAAGGAGACACGACCCATGAAATAAACCTCAAATTGACCAAGAAGGCTCAACAAAGGTGAACAACTCGGAGCATCATATAAGATGAACAAGTAGATGACCCAACTTATTGGTCATAAAACGGATGTTAACAGATGCCCCTCCTTAACGTCCTCTTTGCAGGGGAGCGAGCGGAGGTGAAGCGAAAGTGAAATGGAACATGGAGATGAAGCGGAGCGGACTGAAAAGCGGGCGTTAAGGCAAATGACACCCGTTCTCAACCAACGAGCGATAGGAATTTTCTGGAAAACTTCATACTAACCACAAGGAAATAGCCAACCAAATGACACATGTCTGGAGGAACTAACAACTAAGGAAAGGAAAACACGGCCAGTGGCCGGAGCAACGGAAAAAGGAAAGAGACGATTAACTAAACTCCAGACAGGAATCTTCAGCTAACCAAATCAAGTGAATAGACCGAAGGAAACCTTCCAATTCAGAATGGAATGACTCTCCTTATTCAAGATCATTGAACATAGCTATTCACCATAATCGAAACACCCAGACAAATGAAGCTCATTAATGCTCAAAAATGCGCATGATGCATGCTGGGCTAAAAGAAAAAAGAAATCATTAAAACGAATGCAAAGAAAGAATAAAATAGCAAGATACTCGAGAATAGTATTGCTAGACCGGAGAAACTAGGGTCAGGACACCATCTGCAACCACAGCGTGAAAGACAGAATCATCGTCCCCAAGCTTTTCCAACCTAACGGCCTATCCAACGATCAAACATGTGCACTTAGATCATCATCATTTTTATTTAAGGGGAACATCAGATCCCAGAACACATGAATGACCAGCCGGTTCTCCAGATAATATATCATAGATAACATATAGTAATGCATAAAGGGATAGGGAATCGGGATACAATACCTGACTTACCTGCACGGCGAGCAAATACGACGACTTAATGATTCTCATGATTTCATCCATAGAAAAGAGATTAGCCAACAACAATTAATCATGAGCATAGAATAAGGCCTAACCATTCATTGTATTGAGCATGGAAGCATGACGATCATTCAAGCACAAAATTTTGATAAAGAGGGCATTATTATTCATCAAATGTTTCAAAGTATCTGACGGTCGAAGACAGATGCGTCAGACTCATTTAACGGTCCTAACCTGGCGCGTCATACAGCTTCAGTTCACATTTTCAAAAATTAGATGACTGAATAACCTAACGGTCTAAGAGAGACGCGTCAGAGACTGTGACGATCGTACGATAGACCGTCACATTTTCTGAGCGTTCAAAAAAAAACAAACCGAACAGGAGTGACCCTCATTCACTCAAACACCTAAACCAAAAAACACCACCGAGCAAAACCCCACCAGCGAGCATGACCGGCGCCGAGATCCCCCAGCCGCCCATGAGGAGGGAGAAAGGGAAGAAGATGAAGGCCATCAAGGGCAAGGCCCTCAGGAGATTTAGGGCAAGGGTGGACCAAGAAGAGGTCCCCCCGGCGGTGATCGATCAACCGACGGTGACGACAGAGCAAACGGCGGAGGAGGACTCTCCCAAGCGCCGAGGAAGGAGGAGAAGAGGCCATGGAGGAGACTGCTGGCGATGAGGAAGGGGCTACGACGCCAGAGAAGAGAAAACGAGCTCGCGACCATGAGGTAGGTCCCCCACCCTAAAACTCCAATTTTAATTTTTATGTGCATGCATGTGTGTTTGAAAGGGATAAAATGGGTCTGTGGACCCATTAGGATGATATGTAGGCCATATAGGCCATTGCCATGGGTTGGGAGAACGAAGGGGATAACGCCCCGTTGCAGAAGATGTGACGGTCGTTGCAGCGACCGTCACAGTCCTGACGCACCACTCTTGGAGCGTCAGAGGAATGTGACGCGTCACCACAGGGCCGTCAGAGTGACCAGAGGCAGAAGAAATTTTTTTTTTGGGATTTTTTAGTTTATTCAATTTTTGTTATTTTCATTTCTATTAATGTTATGCAATGAAATTATGATGTAATGACTGACTTATGCTCTAATTGTGCAGGGGAAAAGAAGAATGAGGACTTCTTGGCTCCAGATCCGGGCAGTATACCAGGCATTGCCCGAGTTCCAGAGAGAGAGATTGGCCAGATGGGATTTGCCGAGGTGCTGAGCATCGAGGTGACCAGGATAGATACGCCACTCTGGTACGCACTTCACGAGAGATGGGACCCCGTGAGCCGAGCTTTCATCTTTCCATGGGGTCACATGATCCCCACATTGGAAGATATGGCGAGGATCACCGGCTTGCGATTCCATAGAGCAGCAGTGACCGGGTGGACCTATGGAGATTACAGAGTGCTAGCTCAGGAGCTATCAGGCCGGGGCACACATCATCACAGCTCTCGAGGTCGAGATTGCAGGATAGCTTGGGACTGAGAGGAGCGGCTATAGCGGTCGGCGAGCTCCCCTAGCAGCATATAGACCGAGTGATTGAGCAGGTGTGCCTGCGAGTGACGACAGAGGCAGGACAGGAGGGAGACCGGGTCCTGAGATGATTTCTGATGCTGTTGTTCGAAAAATTGCTTTTTCCGACCCGAGCAGATGTGATCAGCTGCAGGCTACTGCCGCTGCTGGAGGATTTGGGCAGAGTGGGGAAATATGCATGGGGAGCAGCAGCGCTTGCCTTCCTCTTCGAGTCGCTCAGCACCACAGACCGACAGACGATGCTAGGTGGCTTCTCGCCTTTCCTTCAGGTAAATGCTGGACTCTAAATGCCTTCTATATGATTATGATTATGCAAATGATGCAATTTACTTGACCCTAAATGCAGATCTGGAGCTTCGTGTACCTCCCGGGGATTGGGTGAGGTATGCAGCTGCATCTCGAGCGGATTTCAATCGCGAGACAATGGGTGGTAGCGAGGGACACAGGATCGATCAACAGGCTGACCCGGGCGATCCAAGATGACATTGACGTGTTCCTGTATGCGTCGGTAAGCTCCTAAACTTAAAATGCTTTGCCATGCTATTAAATGCTTTTAAATGCTTATAAATGTTTTAAATGCACCTGAATGCTTCTAAATGGACTAATATGACTTTTCAGGTAAGATGGACCCCATACCGAGATGAGGGCCACGAGGGACAGCCTTGGGTCCAGGCCTCTCTGGCATACAGTGGGCATGACATATGGCTACACTGCATCAATGTAATCGAGCCCCTGCACTACAGGTTGATCTTGCGACCCGGGGACTCCATCAGCCAGAGGTGACATTCCCCCACAGAAATGACGAGCGCCCAGGCAAGTCCTCTGATGTGACACAACCTTGGACCTAATGCAAGCAAGCACACTCGCATTCAAAACGGGCCAAGTTGGGCCACCGCTCTATCGTCACTCACCCAAGCCCGGGGTGACTTGGCAATGCCAAGGGGAGGATGTGGGGTTGGGCCCTTGCTGGTAGAGGGCCAGCAAGGCCAAGAATGATTCCCAATGGGTATGGGTACCCAAATCAAGGGGGCCGACAAAGTGCCAACGGCAACGATTACAATATTCCCACGGTGATCACTCAAGTTTATGGGGCTTGAGGATCGGGCTCTCACTTGCATAACCAGCGGAATTAAGAACTAATATTGAAAGACAAGCACTAATTGGAGTGAAGGTTTGAGCACTTACTCGACCGGTTTGAAGAAACCGGTCCCGGTCGGAGACGAGGGCGAGCGGGGAGGCGAGTGGATCCCCACACGCCGTGGCGGTGTCGCTTGACCTGCCCAAACAAAGTACACCACTATACCTCTCGCAGAAGGGGGAACTTGGGGTGGGGGTTATTGATATTACATCAATACTACCTCCACGCAGGGAGGGGCCTTCAGCCGGCCAAGCGGGGTGGGGAAACCAAAGCAAAGAACGAGGAACAAGGGTGGATGCCAAATCTACCTGCTGTCTGTTGCTGTTGTAGATCTTGCTCAGGAAGTTTGCTGATGGCGAGACTGGCGGCGAAATCTTCGTAACAGGAAGGGGAATGCCTCAGATTTTTTGTAATTTCTTCTGGAGTCTCAGTAGGTCGGTGTAGGAGCTTGAAAAGGGCCTCTGTTTCTCGGACTAGCAGGGGTAGGTCACCAATAGTAGGATGCAGAGGCTGTCCTGGCCGCTCCCGAACTCCAAATTTGATGCCGTCAGCGCCGTTAGAACCGTGGGTGAATCCTCTTTGCAGCAAAAGAAACGGGGACGCTAGAAGAGAACGGAGACGATCGGTGGAGCCAGAAGAGTGAGGAGGTGTCGATGCAGACTGGGGGAGGCAGAGCCGCGCGACCGTGGAAGAAAATTGGTAACTTCTGTTCCCGGATGCTGAATGGGCTTCCGCTTCTTGATTCTGAAAGTAGACAGGCCGATGAAGAACTTTTAAGAAGGACTTGAGGACTGATTCCTTCAGGGCTGGTCGTGGAAGAGCTTCTAAGCCGGCTCAGGTCCTCAGCCGAGGCAGAACCGCACAGCTGTGGGAGAATGGAGGTCCCGGACAGCACCGAGCTCCGATGAGGACAAAACCACTTTCAGACGAAGAGGACTGGCAGACGCTTCCATGGATGCCTCTTATGCATTCAGAATCATAGGTAGCAAACCGTGGTA
Organism: Amorphophallus konjac; assembly: GCA_022559845.1. Lineage (NCBI taxonomy): Eukaryota > Viridiplantae > Streptophyta > Magnoliopsida > Alismatales > Araceae > Amorphophallus > Amorphophallus konjac. Next base: position 390,483,975 of record CM040123.1, on the reverse strand, counting down.
CCTTCTGCAAGCTTCGGGTACAACTGCATCTCTTGAACAGCAACCTGCAACTTTGACAAAGCCCCCAAGTGATCTAACAAGAAGAAGGAGAGAGTGGTGTATGGTGAAGGGGGATGAAGAGAGGTGGAGGGGAGGTATGGAAGAGGTGGAGGGTTGCTAATGGCAGGGGGGAGGTGGAGGAAGAAGAGGAGGGGCGAAGGTTTCAGCTGGTGGATGGAGGGTGTGAGGGCAAGTGGTGGTGGAGAATGGAAGGAGAGGGGGGCGAACTAGGCTAGAGAGGAGGAGAGGGGGGCGGCCAAAGGATATGGAGGGAAGGGATTTCAAATTCAAAATGGCTTTGGAATGTGGGGGATTGTGTGGGGAAGAGGGATGAGTGTGTTGGAATGGGGAAGATTGTGTTGGAATAGAGAAGATTGTGTTGGAATGGTGAGGGATCTCCTTGGGACTAGGGGGGTGGAGTAATGGAGGCCATGGGGAAGTGGAAGGCTTTAATGATGGTAGGTGGGGGTTGAGGTGGTTGGGAAGGGAGGAGAGAGAAGAAAATTCGAAATTGGGTGTTGAGGAGAGAGAAAGTGGAGTGAAAAAGAGGGATTAAGAGAGGGAAGGGTGGGGAATCTCTCCCCTAGGGTTTCTCACTCAAAAAATTTTGGAATCACTCCACTAAACTAAGCTTTGGACTCTCAAATGGCATTTTTTTCATTGATTGATTCATTCCCTCCAAATGAAGGAAATGGGGCCCTATATATAGGAAACCCACATTTTACAATAAGACCCTGACAAAAGACTCATTGACAAATAACCGAAGGGGTAGGGGAGCTTATTGGGCCAAGCCCGAAGAAATGGGCCCAATTAGCACATTACACATTCTAATGACACTCAAACATAGGAAAATAAATGCAAGACCTAGGGACATGACTCAAATAAAATGTAAATTACATCAAATGACTCAAGTACATAGCACAAAAAGGATAAGTGGACCTTTATAGAGAGAGGCCCGAACTCAAACAGTGTCGGAGTGTGAAGAAGACCCTAGCAAAAGGGAATTGTGGATGATGCCTCCATCAAATCCCCTGGGCTGTGAAGAGCTCGACTCCGTCGAGTAGGGGTCCATCCGGCTGTGGTACTGCTCGAGGAGGTCCGGATCCAACCGCTGGAGATCCTCCCGACTCACCCAAGAATCCTCCGAAGGAGGCCGATCCTTCCACCTGACGAGATAGCGCTCATATACCTTGCTCCGAGTGGTAGTGACTTGTTCATCCAATATTTGTTCAATTTATTCACGCTGGGCTCTCTTGGCTGGTGGTTTATCATCATGGGTGGTGCTCTCTCAAGGGAAGAAGTTGGCTCAATCTCCTCACTAGGTATCACCGTGGGTCCCTTATATGGCACTAGGTCGGCGACATTGAATGTGGGACTTATTCCATACTCCTCAGGGAGATCTAACTCGTAGGCATTTGCACCAATGCGCCTCAAGACCTGGAAGGGACCAGTCCCACGTGGCCTCAGTTTAGAGTTGGCTCCCGGGGAGAGCCTCTCCGTCCTTACCATCACAAAGTCACCCACATGGTACTCTTGGTGACGCCGATGAGAGTCGGCAAGCCTTTTATAAGCCTCATTCTTTTTGCTGATGTGCTTGCGAATTTCTTCATGCAATTCTCTAATATGTTGTGCAAAAGACTCTGCTGAAATGGACACTCTAGCATGCTGGGGAAGGGGAATGAGATCGGAAGGCTTTCTTGGCTTGTATCCATGCACTGCTTCAAATGGACTCATCCCTATGGACTTATTGATGGAGTTGTTATATGCAAACTCAGCTTGGGGTAGGATGAGATCCCAATTTCCGGGGCGATCCTCAACAAGACACCTAAGAAGGTTCCCTAGACTCCGATTGACAACTTCGGTTTGGCCATCTGTTTAGGGGTGGTAGGCAGTGGAGAATTTGAGGAGGGTACCCATCATGTGCCAAAGAGTTTTCCAAAAGTAGCTAGTGAATTTGACATCCCTATCGGAGACTATGGTCTTAGGTAGCCCGTGGAGACGGACAACCTCATCAAAGAACAATCGGGCCACATGGGAGGCATCGGAGGTTTTGGTGCATGGGATGAAATGGGCCATTTTGGAAAACCTATCAACCACCACATAGATGGAGTCATGTCTTCTTTGAGTCTTGGGTAAGCCTAGCACAAAGTCCATGCTTAAGTCCTGCCATGGCCGGTCAGGAATGGGGAGAGGGGTATATAGGCCAGTGTTTTGTTTCACCTGTTTGGCCGAGGCACATGTCCGGCATTGACCCACAACCTTGCCTACATCTCTCTTGAGACTAGGCCAATAAAACTGTCCCTCAACTAAGGCAATAGTTTTGTGGACTCCAAAATGGCCAGCTAGCCCTCCCGCATGTAATTCCCAAATTAAGAAGTCACGGAGTGAGGTCCGTGAGATGCAAAGCTTGGGTCCCTTGAAGAGGAACCCATCCTCTAAGACAAATCCCTCATGTTCCTTGCTAGAAGGGGTGGTCAAGGTGGTATAGATGTGCCCAAAGTCAGGGCAGCTAGGGTACTCATCCTTGATCCTATCAAATCCGATCACTTCCACTTGGATAGTGGATAGCAAGGAAACTTTCCTACTAAGGGCATCCGCCGCTCGATTCTCACTCCCGGCCTTGTGTTTGATGACAAAAGTATAGGATTGGATGAACTCAACCCATCGGGCATGTCGGGCATTTAGCTTTTGTTGGGAGTTGAGGTATTTGAGGGCCTCATGGTCAGAAAAGATGACAAACTCCTTGGGCAACAAGTAGTGCCTCCAATGTCGGAGGGATTGAACCACGGCATAGAACTCCTTGTCATAAGTGGAGTATCTCGTCCTAGCATCACAAAGCTTCTCACTAAAGAAGGCTATCGGGTGTCCCTCTTGACTAAGAATCCCTCCTATCCCTATCCCGGACGCATCACATGTGACTTCAAAGACTTTAGAGAAATCGGGAAGGCATAGGACCGGAGCTTGGGTCAACTTCTCCTTAAGTTCTTGGAAGGCTTTAGAGGCTGATTTGGTCCATACAAAGGTCCCCTTCTTGAGACAATCGGTGATCGGGCCAGTGATAGTGCTAAATCCACGAATAAACCTCCTATAGAATGTTGCCAATCCATGGAAACTTCGGACCTCATGAAGGGTGTGGGGTTCCGGCCAATCAATAATAGCTTGGACCTTGTCGGGGTCCATGGAGACACCTTTGGTGGACACCACAAATCCTAGGAAGGTGAGGGAGGTGGTCATGAAGTGACACTTTCCTAAGTTGACAAATAGGCTCTCTTGTCGAAGGATGGTACAAACTTGCCTAAGGTGGTCAAGGTGAGCTTCTTGGGATTGACTATAGATGAGTATGTCATCAAAGTAGACCACTAGAAAGATCCCAATGAATGGCCTAAGGACCTCCGTCATAAGACGCATGAAAGTACTTGGGGCATTTGAAAGCCCAAAAGGCATGACTAACCATTCAAAGAGACCATCTTTGGTTTTGAAAGCCGTTTTCCACTCATCCCCGGGCCTTATCCTAACTTGGTGATAGCCACTCTTAAGGTCAATTTTGGAGAAAATTGTGGCTCCGGCTAACATATCAAGCATGTCATCAAGCCTAGGGATGGGAAACCTATACTTGACGGTGATTTTATTAATGGCCCTACTATCCACACACATTCTCCATGACCCATCCTTCTTGGGAGTTAGAAGGGCCGGGACGGCACATGGGCTTTTGCTAATGCGAATGAAGCCCTTCCTAATGAGTTTCTCTATTTGCCTCCTAAGTTCGGCATGTTCCGTGGGATTGAGGCGATAATGAGGAAGATTTGGGAGAGTGGCTCTCGGGACTAGATCGATGGCATGTTGCACATCCCGCATGGGAGGGAGTTGGTCCGGGAGCTCCATTGGGAACACATCATGGAATTCATCTAGGAGTTGTTGGATTTCTATGGGATGTGGATTGGTGGGAGTGGGTTCTCCTAGACAAATGACCACCGCACATAATGGTACTCCTCGAGTTATCTCCTCTTCAAGTTCTTTTCTAGTGATGAGATGAAGACCCTTGGCCAACCCCGAGGTCCTACTTTGTTTAGGAGTTTGGGTAGGGGATGGGGTTGGAGGGGTGGAGTTCCCCGAGACTTGTGTGGGGGTGGGGTGTTGTCCTTGAGGGGGAGTGTCCCTCTTGGTTATGGGACGAGGTGGGGAGGGGTTAAGACGGATAGTCTTACCCTCATGTTCAAAGGTGCACTTATTGCTTCTACCCATGATGGTGGCATCTACATCATAGAGCCAAGGTCTTCCTAGTAGGATGCTACCTACTTCCATGGGTATGATGTCACACCATATTTGACCATGGTATGAAGAGAAGGTGAGGGGCACAAGACATTGAGTGTTGACCGGGATGGAGTTGTTGTTGATCCATGAGACTCGGTATGGACTTGGGTGAGGGGTGATAGCTAGCCCAAGAAGCTTGACGGTATCGGGTGACACGGCATTGACACAACTCCCACTATCCAAGATCACTTTCCTTACATGGTTCCCTATTTTGACAAAGGTGTGAATGATTGAAGTTCGATGCCAATCTTCTTCTTGGGGTTTGGTGAGGGTGCATCTAATCACTCCTAGATGGGAATTGGTAGTTGGAGTGGTGTTTTCTAGACCCGAATCAAAGTATTGGGCCTCATACTCTTCTTCCCAATATATTGAGGCTTCATGGTCCTCAACAACATTCTCAAGCTCCTTTTGGGGTAAGGGAGCTTCTTCCTCAATAAGCAAGCTAGACAATCCCTTGGATGGACATTGCCCCGCAAAGTGGCCAAACCCTTGACACCTAAAGCATTGTTGACGCCCACTACCCGGAGTAGTTCCTACATTTGGGCCTTTGGGAATGTCTTCCCTCCGTGAGAGGGGGTGACTAGGAGTGGGTTTGTTTGGAGTGATGGCGGGAGGGAGGTTATAAGGCCTTAATGGGGTGTTCCCACTTGGGTTATGGGCTTTCATGGGAGTGGCCGGAGTGGGCCGTGGTCCCATATTTTTGGGGTCGACCGGTCGGGAAGTAGCAAATCGTGGGATCCTAGAGAATCTTTCTACATCCCTAGCTATTTGATAAGCTATCTCAAGGTTATCAACATCTCTCATGAAAAGCTCTCTTTTGATGTGACTTTGAAGCCCATTCCTAAAGCGGGACAAGGTAACTTCCGGGTCCTCATGAACTCCACACTTCAAAAGGTAGGAGTCAAATTTTTCAATATATTCTACTACGGTCTTCCCCTCTTGGGTGAGGCTTTGCCATTCATCTAAGAGCATTTGATGGTAGGATTGGGGAAGGTATTTGTTCCTAAGTAGGTTCTTCATTCCCGCCCAAGTATCAATAGGCTCTCCCCGCCTAATCCTTCTTAGACCCTCTTGGTTTAACCAATATGTTTTGGCTAATTTGATGAGATGCATTTTGGCCAACCTTACCCTCCTTTGGTCGGTCATAGGATACCATTCAAAGTATTGGTCCATGGCGGTCTCCCATTCTAAGTAGACACTTGGTTCATGGGAACCATCAAAGTTTGGGGCTTCTACTTTAATCATCCTTAAGAGGGGGTCATCGGGGTCGTCCCGTGGACGTCTTTCATGAATTGGAAGGTGGCGGGGTCTCTCATGGTTATAGTAGGGGTCAAAGTCCAAGTCCTCCCTATAAATTTCAGCATGTGGATGATAGGCTCTTGGTCCATGATTCCTAGGATGAAACTCTTCCCTATGAGGCTCAACATGTGGATGGTAGATTCTTGGGTCATTGTTTCTTGGGTGGAACTCATTCCTATGCAACTCACCATGTGGTGCATGAACTCTTGGCTCATTATTCCTTAGATGGGGATCTTCCCTATGAGGCTCAACATGTGGAGGGTGGACTCTAGGCTCATTGTTCCTTAGATGGGGATCTTCCCTATGAGGCTCAACATGTGGAGGGTGGACTCTAGGCTCATTGTTCTTTGGGTGGAACTCATTTCTAGGCAACTCACCATGGGGTGGATGGTCTCTTAGTTCATTATTCCTTGGGTGAGGGTCTTCCCTATGAAGGTCAACATATGGAGGGTGGACTCTAGGCTCGTTGTCCCTTGGGTGGACCTCATGTTCTTCTAACCGAGCAATTCGAGTGTTAAGGGATTCAAGTTGGACAAGATGTTAGTAAGGGCAGCATCTACCCTATTCATTTGGCCTTGGAGTTCCTCCCTAGGAGCACCTTGATTGAGTTGAGGATTGGGATCCATGGGTGGATTTGAAGATGACGGATCGAATCGGTAACTAGCACCACTACGGGTGGACATGCAAGACAAGGGGCAAATGATGATGGACACACAATGCAATGGTCCTAGGACTTAGACTTGATAGAGACAAGTCAAAGACTTGCTCTGATACCAATTGATGTGACACAACCTTGGACCTAATGCAAGCAAGCACAATCACATTCAAAACGGGCCAAGTTGGGCCACCGCTCTATCGTCACTCACCCAAGCCCGGGGTGACTTGGCAATGCCAAGGGGAGGATGTGGGGTTGGGCCCTTGCTGGTAGAGGGCCAGCAAGGCCAAGAATGATTCCCAATGGGTATGGGTACCCAAATCAAGGGGGCCGACAAAGTGCCAACGGCAACGATTACAATATTCCCACGGTGATCACTCAAGTTTATGGGGCTTGAGGATCGGGCTCTCACTCGCATAACCAGCGGAATTAAGAACTAATATTGAAAGACAAGCACTAATTGGAGTGAAGGTTTGAGCACTTACTCGACCGATTTGAAGAAACCGGTCCCGGTCGGAGACGAGGGCGAGCGGGGAGGCGAGTGGATCCCCACACGCCGCGGCGGTGTCGCTTGACCTGCCCAAACAAAGTACACCACTACACCTCTCGCAGGAGGGGGAACTTGGGGTGGGGGTTATTGATATTACATCAATACTACCTCCACGCAGGGAGGGGCCTTCAGCCGGCCAAGCGGGGTGGGAAAACCAAAGCAAAGAACGAGGAACAAGGGTGGACGCCGAATCTGCCTGCTGTCTGCGAACCAGGACAGAGGGTCGGTGTTTCTGTTGTAGATCTTGCTCAGGAAGTTTGCTGATGGTGAGACCAGCGGTGAAATCTTCGTAACAGGAAGGGGAATGCCTCAGAATTTTTGTAATTTCTTCTGGAGTCTCTGTAGGTCGGGGCAGGAGCTTGAACAGGGCCTCTGTTTCTCGGACTAGCAGGGGTAGGTCACCAACAGTAGGATGCAGAGGCTGTCCTGGCCGCTCCCGAACTCCAAATTTGATGCCGTCAGCGCCGTTAGAACCGTGGGTGAATCCTCTTTGCAGCAAAAGAAACGGGGCACTAGAAGAGAACGGAGACGATCGGTGGAGCCAGAAGAGTGAGGAGGTGTCGATGCAGACTAGGGGAGGCAGAGCCGCACGACTGTGGAAGAAAATTGGTAACTTCTGTTCCCAGATGCTGAATGGGCTTTCGCTTCTTGATTCTGAAAGTAGACAAGCCGATGAAGAACTTTGAAGAAGGACTTGAGGACTGATTCCTTCGGGGCTGGTCGTGGAAGAGCTTCTAAGCCGGCTCAGGTCCTCAGCCGAGGTAGAACCGCGCAGCTGTGGAAGAATGGAGGTCCCGGACAGCACCGAGCTCCGATGAGGACAAAACCACTTTCGAGACGAAGAGGACTGGCAGACGCTTCCGTGGATGCCTCTTATGCCTTCAGAATCAGAGGTAGCAAACCATGGTACCTTCTGCAAGCTTCGGGTACAACTGCATCTCTTGAACAGCAACCTGCAACTTTGACAAAGCCCCCAAGTGATCTAACAAGAAGAAGGAGAGAGTGGTGTATGGTGAAGGGGGATGAAGAGAGGTTGTCACGCCCCGGGCCGATAGCAGCGGAACGTGTCGTTTGCTCGGAACATGGCAGTTAAACAGTTGTGAATGATCAAGAGCAATCGCATAAGACCAAGATAATTTCGAACAACAATAGAAATTTATATTTCTATTATAAATCTCTTACAAGAACTTGTTTTCCAACTTGGAGACTTCAACACAATGGAAAGGAAGATAACGACATACTAACAGATTTAGACAAGATAACTGAATAAGAGACGCCAAGCTGACTTAGCTAGACAACACTATCTAGACTCAAGAAAGATAAAAGACTCGTGTTCACTAGTTTCCGAAGCTCGCTTGCACACTTGTCCCGCCCGTGTGGGTCTCGGTCTTGCTAGCTACCTGCTTACCTGAAAATGTTGGAATAAAACGGAGTGAGCGAACGCTCAGTAGGAAATTATATCTCAAGCACTAGCAATGGGTTTAAGTAATTACAATTTCTCACATGTAAATGCAATAAGGCTATGCATGTAGAAATAACTGAACAAGTAACTAATCAAGAGAATAACACATCGGGCAAAACCTTCAAGCGAATATTAAACAAGAAACTTTCATGAGAGACTTTATAGATTATTGGCTATTTCACGCAAGTACATTGCCCGTGTCGGGCCACGCTAGTAAAGTCACGCAAGTCAAGTCACGCACGCAAGAAAAGAGAGATCGTGGAATGCCAGAGATCAAGATAAAGAGTACTCCGGTGCAATGCTAGACACCGTTATCATTAAAACTCCCATGGGCACTAGTACTTTCGGGCGCTCCTCCCAGGACCAGATCGGGCCCTATATGCACAGCATTCACGATAGATCTAGACATCCACGATAGTTTATAGCCAATAAGGAGTTCCAAGAACAAGCTTTAATTAGGATGATAAGATAAGATTTTCATGGAATTCAAGGGCAAGACCCTTGAGTAAGGACTTACTGGCGATAAAATCCACGCAAAGCATATAAATCATGACATGTCGATAAACTGGGTGGAATTTGGTTCCCTTAACTTGGGTACCATGACACATAAGGACTGTCATTCTTTATATAGAATTGAGGTCCACATGAACAGTATATCAAAGTAAGATACCCTCATTCTTATCATAGAATTGAGGTTTACATGAACAATAGATCAATGGTATGATATCATCATGCCATTTAGAGAATTCTTATGATATACATATTGTATAATCATAAGGGCCGGTATATCATGTATCTTTAGAGTGACATAGTAATCAATAGGGTAATGGGTTTTTAGGGTACAACCAGCTCAGTCGACCTTGAGAGAATCCAAGGTTCGAGGAGTCTTACGGAGGTCTCTATGACTAACTCGCTAGTCCAAAGGAACGGAATGTCCAATGGAGAGCTTGTATGTCAATGAGAATCGAGTGCGATCGATAAAACAATCGTGAAACGTGGGACTATACTCACGGAGTGGAGAATAGTGCCGATATACATATATATAAATATAATGCAAACCCTCGGTTAGCAGTAACAGGTAAAAACATTCTTCAGGAAAAATAACTACTTTAATAAAGTCATAAATTACGAAATTAACGCCTTAAGTAAGGGCGTTTATCTATATTTCATTTTTGCAGAATTTCAATACTTCAGTATTTTAACAAAAACGCGCCCTGAACAGGGGCGTTTCTTTACAATTTGACGACGTATGCAGTGGTCGTCCATTCTTTAAATTCTATTTTTGCAGAATATATATTTTCAGGAATTTATCAAAAATACGCCCTGGACAGGGGCGTTACTTTTCAATTCACGCCCTAGACAGGGGCGTTAGTCCTTCAAGAGGCGACCTGGTTAAGGTCGTTAATTCAAGAAATTATAAATTTCTAGATAGTGAAATTTCAGGAAACAAGGTACATGGTCACGATGATAAAAATAACAGAATTGCACAGGTATGCTCATGCATTACATTAGTTTCAAGATTACATAGATATTAAATTTTAAACGTGGGTAATTATTAATTACATGTAATTTCATGAAATTAACGCCTATGTACAGGACGTCAAAGCTAGAGTTGACGACCTGGTCATGGTCGTTTATTTAAACGTAGCGCCCTGGACTGGGTCGCGTATTTTAAAATCACGCCCTTGGCATGGACGTTTCTTTCAAAAACTCAACAGAAACGTTTAAAACTTTAAGAAAACTATATGCATGAACTGATATATGGTTTAAACAGATTTACTATGGGGATTTGGGCTACAATGCTTGAGAAAACCTACCTTAATTGATATCTGGAGATGGGATACGTGAATAACTTGATAAGAACACCCGAAGCTTCTTAACCTGTAAGAAGAGAGATAGATGAAGAACATTAGTTCTTCACATACTACGTTCGTAATGAAAGAAACAGAAGAAGAAAAATAGAAGAACTTGATGTTCTTCACGTACCTGTGAAGTTCGATTGGTCAAATAGGTTTAGGGTTTAGATCGAACGATTATTTATAGGATTTTGGTATTTCTAATAGGGGTAGTGTTTGAGTGAGGGTAATATGTCCCTATTAGAGTCCTTGCCCTATTAACCACTTACTAGATTAACATGATCCTTCCCTGGATAAGCTCTGGGTTCGAACGGTTCACGAATGGAATTAACGACTTTGGTCAGGGCGTCGATTCCGAATTGACGACCTGGTTCAAGTCGTTTCTTAAGAAGCGCCTGGTACGAAGGCGTTCTTTGTTTTAAAACACGCCCGTACTAGAGGCGTTACTTGGCCTTGCCCTGTTTGTCGGTTGAAATTGACGCCGTGAGGTGAGGGCGTCCTTTCTTGAATCACGCCTTGTTTAAGTTATATATATTCTTTAAATAGCGCCTTTATCAGAGGCGTTATTTCATTTCACTCTATTATTTGTTCATTCGTATATAATATATACTTTCCTTCTATTTCTAGGTAGATATATATATATACATATTTACTGGTTTATGTTATGTACTTATGTATATATATATATATTTATTTTGCCTATATGGAATAAAATGTGTTAAAAAGCCCATTAATTGCTTGGGTTGAGTTTGGGCCAATGGAGCTTAGCATTAACTTAAATGTTTTTAAGGTTAATTGTTAATCATTTATCAAGGCCTAATAATTTTATTTATAACTAGTTATTTCTATTTGGTCCTTTTTACACAAGTTTACTTTGTTTGGAAGTCTTATTTGCTTATTTGTTAAAACCTTACACATACGACTTATATCTTTTAATAATTTGCATGTATTTCGTATATGCATAAATAAGGTTCTTAAGACTATCATAATTTTCCCTCTAAGGTTCTACACCTCATTGATTTGGTGTGGCTAGTTCGCACATACATTGAGATCTTAGTAATCTTCCATTTAGAGATTTTATTGCTCATAAGTTCTTTAACTTTTATTAGTCCTTGTCCTAGGTATCAGAGGCAGGTTCAATCTGAGCAACCCCTTAGGAATATCACTTGACCAAGTATTTATTTGAATAAACTTTAATCATTAAACATTATATACTTATGTATACATTTTACTCCTATTCCAAAATTACTGGGCGTTACAAAGGTAGAGGGGAGGTATGGAAGAGGTGGAGGGTTGCTAATGGCAGGGGGGAGGTGGAGGAAGAAGAGGAGGGGCGAAGGTTTCAGCTGGTGGATGGAGGGTGTGAGGGCAAGTGGTGGTGGAGAATGGAAGGAGAGGGGGGCGAACTAGGCTAGAGAGGAGGAGAGGGGGGCGGCCAAAGGATATGGAGGGAAGGGATTTCAAATTCAAAATGGCTTTGGAATGTGGGGGATTGTGTGGGGAAGAGGGATGAGTGTGTTGGAATGGGGAAGATTGTGTTGGAATAGAGAAGATTGTGTTGGAATGGTGAGGGATCTCCTTGGGACTAGGGGGGTGGAGTAATGGAGGCCATGGGGAAGTGGAAGGCTTTAATGATGGTAGGTGGGGGTTGAGGTGGTTGGGAAGGGAGGAGAGAGAAGAAAATTCGAAATTGGGTGTTGAGGAGAGAGAAAGTGGAGTGAAAAAGAGGGATTAAGAGAGGGAAGGGTGGGGAATCTCTCCCCTAGGGTTTCTCACCAAAAAAATGTTGGAATCACTCCACTAAACTAAGCTTTGGACTCTCAAATGGCATTTTTTTCATTGATTGATTCATTCCCTCCAAATGAAGGAAATGGGGCCCTATATATAGGAAACCCACATTTTACAATAAGACCCTGACAAAAGACTCATTGACAAATAACCGAAGGGGTAGGGGAGCTTATTGGGCCAAGCCCGAAGAAATGGGCCCAATTAGCACATTACACATTCTAATGACACTCAAACATAGGAAAATAAATGCAAGACCTAGGGACATGACTCAAATAAAATGCAAATTACATCAAATGACTCAAGTACATAGCACAAAAAGGATAAGTGGACCTTTATAGAGAGAGGCCCGAACTCAAACAGTGCCGGAGTGTGAAGAAGACCCTAGCAAAAGGGAATTGTGGATGATGCCTCCATCATCCTCAAAGGGCATCAGCGGTGATGTGGATTGGTGCACTCGAAAGGCCAAGTATGTCCATGACTGGAACAAGAGAGGCCGGGCGGTGAAGGAGCGGGCGGAAAGTGACGAGGCCTACCTCAAAGCCTACTCGCAGCGGTACGGGGACCAGGTGTTCAGAGGCACCCGACGACTGGTATGAAATTCTAAACTCAAACTTTTGTCTATTTCTACTAGATTTCTATATGCACTGACTCATGCCTTCTAAATGCAGCTAGACCCCCAAGGACGCATAGCCGAGCTCAAGGGACTCCTCCATGCCACCATCCAGCAGTGGGATGAGTACCGGACTGCTTTGGAGCTCTTGGTGAGTTTCCCCAAACCTTAGACTTAAATGCTTATGATGCAAATGACTAACCTTGATTTCTAAATGTAGCGGGCCGAGGGAGCCCAAAGAGCAAGACCGAATGCTCCATCTTCGTCGTCATAGCCTGCCGGGGGCAGAGCTGAGCGAGACGCAGATTTTACTCGAGCAGTAGCTCGGGCCGAGGAGGCGGAGGCCACCCTCGCAGAGCGGGTAAAAAACTAATCCTTTAGACTTAAAATGCTTTATGACTTAAATGCTTTCTATTTATGCAAATGCTGACCATGATGAAAAAATGCTAATGCAGGTGAGAGAGTTAACCACAGCAATAGCCGAGACGGAGCTAGCTTGAGCAGAGACTGAGTGGACCTGTGCGGAGGCGGAGCGCCTTCAAGCAGATGTAGCTCGGTTGAGGGGAGAATTGGAGCGGGCGTCTACCTAGACAGCGGACCTCGAGAGATACCGGAGCGAGGCTCGGGCGGCGCGACTCCAGGTTCATGATTTGAAGATCGAGCTCCAGGCCGTAGAGCGGACAGTTCGGACGATCAGCCGTGGACCTGTGCTGAGTGCATCCCGGAGCGCTGCAGCGGGAGGCACACGGAGTGGGGTACCGAGCCGATCGGTAAGAAATTACCTGGCTAGTTCATCCGATCGGCGGAGGAATAAGGAGGTAGATCGGAGACGATCACGAGAGGAGGAGCACAGTACCATGGAACCGCCGGCCAAGCAACAAGAGGGTGCTGGTGATAGTGAGGGCCCGGGAGATAGACCGGCCGAGTGATGTATTCTCTTTTCTTTTGACACCCACACTTGTACATGACTTATGTGAATGAAATGAAATGAATGCAAATTCTTTTTGTTTTTTATGTGGATGAATGTATGAATGAATGTGAGTATGAATGTGAGGATGAAATGGATGTGAATGTGTGAATGAATGGATGAAAATGAATGTGTGGATGGGAGTGTAAATGAATGGATATGAACAGGGGACAAAGTGTAAGACCGGCAAGTCAAACCAAAGGGAGAAGGTGAATAACAGAAACCTGCAGCAGAAGGCGTGACGGTTAAGTGTAGGAGCGTCAGATCCATGTAACGCACCAAGATCAAGCCGTCAGAGACGACAGAGGATGGACTGAAAACTACGTAGCAGGAAATGTGACGGTCCACTAATGGAGCGTCAGAATCAGGTGACGGTCATAGACTAGACTGTCAGAAATGACAGAATGAAAATTGGCTAAAAATGTGTAGCAGGAAATGTGACGGTCCCGATATGGAGCGTCAGAGAGATGTGATGGTCCAAGGTTAAACCGTTAGAGATGACAGAGCGAGATTGAGCTAACAACATGTAGCAGGAAATGTGACGGTCCACCAATGGAGCGTCAAAGATAGGTGACGGTCTTACGATAGACTGTCAGAGGACAAACTGTACTTCGAGACGGATTTTGCCATGAGAGCCCAAACTCGAGGCAAGGAGACCTTAATCCACACTAGAACCCTCCTAGGCTTAGGATAAGGCTTTCTAACTCAAATCTTATCATTCTAGCACCAAAATCAAGCCTTTAAAAGATAGGAACAAGCCCAAAAATCGTATCTTTCATTGATTCTCTGCTACAAGGTTGAAAACTCCATCAAAGAGCAAGGAACATCATGAAGAGAAGCTTCGGAGCGATGGGCATGGAAGAAAGGGGCTATACTGGACCCAAAGTAGCCAAGAAGGAGCATGGGGAGCCGCAAAGGTTGACATCCATCCCCAAGCATCTGAGCTCAAGTGCCCAAAGAGTGGTAAGTTCAAATTCAATTCAAAAGTCCATCAATTTCTGCACTTTTCATACCACTTATGATTCTTCTCTTTCTTTCTTCTTTTTTTTCCTTTTCTCTTTAGCCTCTCCCTGGTCCAAGGTGTTACTCCAACTTGAAGTGGGTGGCTCCCATGGTCAAAGAACTACCATTAGAAGTCTTGTCGATCCTTAGGACATGGCACCTCTAACCTTTACTAGTTTTGGCCAAAAATTCCCAGAAATTGTCCTTAGATTGGGCAAGCATTTCAGCCCTCATAGAATTATGGCATCCACAAACACACACCTTCCTCTTCCCTTCCTTTGAAGCTACAGTCCTATTGGAGGAGGTAGAGACCTACCTAGCCCTTGCTAAGACTAAGGTGGGGGATGAAGACCTAGTGTGCCATACGGTCGAACCCATTGACCCACCTGTGATTCTAAGCGATTTCATACACAACCCAAAGGATGTGAGGACCATGATCAGCCCACACCACATTCACTTGATACCGATGGATCAAAGGATAGTCTCTCATTGCAAGAACAAGTGGGAGAGATATGAAGCCATTGCCAAAGTCGTGTCGGTTTGCTTATGCGGAGTTTTCCTTTTCACCACCACCGACCACCTCCTAGATATCTAAAATCTTAGCATCATCAACGGGTTGTGGTGGGGTTTATCGATATCTCAAGTAGTCCTTTCATACCTTTATGAAGGACTTAGCTCAGCTTGCCTAGGAGGACCTCCATTTGGCTCAATGATACTCCTTGAGTGTTGGATGGGCGTGAGAATCAAGTTTCAACCCAAGGAGGACATTCCTTCAATTAGCCGATCTTCGGGAGCCACCCTTTGTTCTTTATTGGAGGTGCCTTTGGATTCCCTTCACAGGTTGAATGCCGGACGGCGGACAAGAAAATGCGGGACGATTGGCGCCTCTTCCTCAATACCTTGCCATTAGAGAAATTCGTGATGCGTCCAAGAGTTCTTCGGAGCACCTTGCTTAGAGTACCCCGGCAACCAGGCCTTGATCTTCAGCTAGTGGGGAATACCAACATGGCGATCTACAATCCACACCGATGCTACCTTCAGATTGGGCTACCCCATTCCGAAGTTCCCGCACTATCACACTACCCTCCCCTTCTAGCTAGGAAGATGGGAACCGAGGAGGATAAAAGAGCAGTTCGGAAGGCGCTGATCATGTGGGAGATCAGCAAAGTGCACCCGTGGCAAGAAGAAGTGGAAGAAGACGACAAAGGATGTCGTGGCTATGTGAAGAAATTACGCAAGATCTGCCCTCTTGCGGATAGAAAATTGAATGTAGCTTGAGCTTTTGAATTTGAAATTTATCATTCAGTTTTACGTTTCATTGAATTTAATGGAATGATATAGAAATGCCTTAGTTGATGAAATCACGAGATTGTTACTTGGTTTGGCCTAAAAATAGAGTTTCTAGAGAATGTAACGTCTTATGCAAGGCCGTCACAACAGCCTGACGGTCTCACGATGAGCCGTCAGAAGGAATGAACTTAGAAAACTGAGTTTTCTGACCTCGGGAGAATGTAACGGTCTAATAGTAGGCCGTTAGAGTGAAGTAACGGTCTATCGTGGACGTGTCAGAGAGAGTTTGCTGAGAGGCAAAGGGTTTCGACTTTCGGAAGAAGGTAACGGTCAAATGATGAACCGGCACAGCCCTGTGGCGGTCTAATGCTGGAGCATTATAGACCTCGGACTTGTAAGCTTGCAATCTGAATTTTGGTCTTGAACCTGCGTTCTGCACACACTTAGACAAGAAACAAGTTAGGTCTGTTCTTAGACTCAACCCCTTGCCTAAAGCAAGTTAGAGAATGACCATTTCTTGATATTTGGTCAAGGGGTGGATCCCTATCAAATAGGCGAAAAATATAATGGAAACAATGCGATACATGCGATGCATATGATGTTATTTTTTAAAAAATTTTTTTTGCAAATATTTAAATTTTTGTGAGATTTTAAAAATATTTGAGGTTTTTGGATTTTTAAATATACGATTTTTTTGGATTTTGGAAGATGATTTTTTTGGATTTTGAAATATATTTTTTTTGGATTTTGAAATATACGATCTTTTTGGATTTTGAAATATACGATTTTTTTGGATTTTGAAAGATGATTTTTTTGGATTTTGAAAACCAGTGCCTCCCCTAGCACCGTGGGTTCCCCCCCCCTATTCCATTAAGAGTTCCCAAGGTCGGCGTGCAGTAGAGGTGACAATCCCTGGCCAAGGCCTACTTACGCGACGGTGGCTCTACCAAGGCCATACCTAGGGTACTTGTCTTAGTCCTAAAAAGGAAAATAGAATACGGGGGTAAGCTTAGGCCAGATATAGAAGTTTTCAGGGTTTGAGTTCTTCTCCAAACAACCCATTCAGAGACTCGATCTGTTGTGCCGGGACTTTGCGTCTGTCATCGAACCTTTGTCCACTCTAGGCATGTATACGACCGGGCTCATGTGTCCCGCGGGGAAACTGTACTGCCACTCTTGCCATGCCTAGTTTTTTCCTTGGAGCTTTGGAATTATGATTGATAGACTTTTGAGATAGACTTTTGCTTTTGTCAAGAAAATTGCTCCTTTTCTTTACTTCTTTTTCTTTTCTTTTGTGGCGTCAAGTCATAACGGACTGCCCCTATTTGAGACCTCCTCTCGTCATGGTGCCTAAATCAGTTGTCGTCTCCTTATTCACCTCTTGCCCCTGGATTCAGCCGAAGAAAGAAACGGATAGGGACTTTTGACTTTCCCCCAAGCATTGCCAAGGAGAAAAATGGTGTCTACAGAGTGGGGAAACCCGACCAGGGACGTCGTGTAGTGTGTGATTGCCGTGCTCGGGATTCTCTTTCATGGCGAGAGAGAGAAAACACCTTGCTACTGGGGTGGCACTGATTTAGACTTTAAGGAAAGAAACGCTTAAGGTACAACCCATTCCAAGCGTGAGCAAGCTCCTCACCTTCCTTGTTCACCAATCGGTAGGCATTCCCTGGATAAACCTCTTTGACAACGAACGGCCCTTCCCAGTTAGGTTGCAATTTAGACCTAGGACCTGTAGACCGTATGAATTTACGTTTCAAAACCATATCACCTTTTTAAAATTTACGCTCAATTACCTTCTTTTGAAAATAACGCGAAACTCCATTTTGATAAACGGATACGTGATCGGTCGCATTCATCCTCTTCTCATCTAAGAGTTCCAGTTGGACGAGTAACGCCTCTAGACGTTCATCGAGATTAAGTTCCTTATCGAGCTGTACCCGTAGGGAAGGGATCAAGATCTCATATGGGAGCACTGCCTCCATCCCGTAAGTGAGAGCATAGGGGGTTTGCCCCGTAGGAGTACGGACGGAGGTGCGGTAAGCCCATAGAGCTTCCACTAATCTTTCTGGCCAATCAGAAAACTTATGAGATTCACATGTTTTCTTTATGATTTTGAGAAGGGTTTTATTAGTGGCTTCAGCCTGACCGTTGCCTTGTGGGTAATATGGAGATGAATGATGCAATGCTATATTGAACTTCTTACATAGGTCCTTGAGCTCTTGAGAAACGAACTGGGATCCGTTATCGGTGACGATGCTGCTTGGCACTCCGAACCGCGAGATGATGTTCTTCATGTTGAAGCGGCACACCGTGGTAGCTTTAATCTCTGCGTACGCTTCGGCTTCAGCCCACTTGGTGAAGTACTCAGTGGCGGTGAGGATGAAGGATTTTTGCTTGATCTGAGAATTGGGATCACCGAGCGGGCCGACAACGTCGAATGCCCACATAGAGAATGGCCAAGGAGCAGACAGAGGATGAAGAGATGAAGTTGGAGCATGAATTTTATCAGCGTGGAGTTGACATTTAAGACACCTCCGGACATAGAGGGAGCAATCTTCCTCTAGAGTGGGCCAGTAGTAGCCATGCCTAAGGATCTTCTTCGCTAGAGCCTGGCCATTAATATGACCTCCACACTCACTAGAATGGGCCGCTTCGGCCACCTTCCAAGCTTCATCATCATCTAAGCATCTCATGAGCATCCCATTAGTAGCGCGCATGTACAGCTCTCCTGCAACGATAGTGTACATTGAGGAGGCTCTTCTTATTGACTTGCGTTGCTCGGCATTTGCCCCTTTCGGGAACGATCCATCTTTGCAAAACATCTCAATTTCGTGATACCAGGGCAATTCTTCCTCTTCCAAGATCTCTTCTAACTCCATCAAAGACACTTCCTTGAGCTCTTCCTTCTCAGCCCTCGCCTCTACGATTTTTCTAAGGTTGGTATACTAAGGATCCTGAAGAGAGGGTGCGTCCAATCTCTGAATGAGGACAGTCTCAGTGCTCCGACTGAGAGGGAGAGATAGAGAGGAAGCAAGGGATGCTAGAGCATCAGCTAAAATGTTCTGAGATCGGGGAGTATGGATATAGATCAACTTGCGAAATTGCCTGACAAGAAGCGTGACCAGATCTTGATATGGTTTGAGCTTAGGGTCACGTGCGCTAAGTGGACAGAACTTGCCGCAGGATGAGCTTAGAGTCTCCTATGATATTCAAGTAACGCACGCCTAGAAGATAGGCGTGCTTCAACCCAGCTAGGAGAGCCTCATACTCGACGATGTTATTGGTAGCAGGAAATCGAAGTTGATAAGCAAAAGGAATCGTCACTCCTTCCGGAGTGAGCAGAACAGCGCCTATCCCTTGGCCCTGGGAATTGAGCGCACCGTCAAAGTGCAGAGACCAGAAGGGATGATGAGTGAGGACATAGAGATGATCCTCAGGGAAATCATCTTGAATAGAATCCGTGTGAGGGATGGGAAGATGGGCAAGATGCTCAGCAATGGCGTATCCTTTGACTGCCTTCTGAACGATGAAGGTGATATCAAACTGAGAGAGGAAGCTCTGCCAGCGAGCTAACCTACTAGAAAGGACAGGCTTTTCTAAGAGATAGCGAATCGGGTCCATTCTAGAGATCAAGCTAACTGGGTGGCAAAGGAAGTAGTGTTTGAGCTTCTGAGCTACCCACACTAAGGCGGCACAAGTCTTCTCCATAGTGGTGTATTTGGCCTCAGCCGGGTTAAACACCCTGGAGAGGTAATAAGCTGCCCGCTCTCTCCCTTCATCGTCTACTTGTGCTAACACCGCCCCTAGGGAGTCCTCAATGACCGAGATGTATAGGATTAGGGGTTTCCCAGGGACAAGAGGTTGCAAAAACGGGGGACTGGACAGATATACCTTCAAGTCCTCATAGGCCTTTTGACAATCTTGATTCCATTCAAATTTGACTCCCGCCTTAAGCAATTCATAAAACGGGTGGCACCTCTGAGAATGTTGGGATATGAATCTTCTGATGAATTGTAATCTACCAATCAGTCATCGAAGTTTCGTAATGTTCTTTGGCGGGGGCATGTCCATGACGGCCTTTGCTTTGTTAGGATCAATCTGAATCCCCCGTTTGCTAACTATAAAGCCTAACAGCTTCCCTGAAGAGACTCCGAAAACGCACTTCTTTGGATTCATTTTAAGCTTGTACTCCCTAGCTCTCTGTAATACCTTAGCCAGAATAGAGGGGTGTTCTTCTTTGGTTCTTGACTTCACCAAGATATCATCCACGTAAGCTTCCATGTAGATATGCATCATATCGTGAAAAATGGCCATCATCGCCCTTTGATAAGTGGCACCTGGGTTCTTCAGACCGAACGGCATAACCACATAACAATACGTGCCCCAAGGCATGGTGAAGGAGGTTTTCTCTTGATCTTTTGGAGCGAGACGGATCTTGTTATAGCCTGAGTAACCGTCCATGAATGACAAAGCTTCGTACCCGGCAGTGTTATCGACCAAGACATCTATGTGAGGCAGCGGGAAATCATCTTTGGACATGCTTTGTTTAGATCCCTAAAATTGATGCAAATGCGCACTTTCCCATCCTTCTTGATAACAGAGACTATATTCGCCACCCACTGAGGATATAGAACAACTCTAATGAACTTGGCCTTATATAGCTTATCGACCTCTTCCTTAATCCTCAAGGCCATGTGGGGGTGAAATCTTCTTGACCTTTGTTTAACGGGTGTTGCCCCTGGTTTAAGCACGAGACGGTGTTCCACTAAAGAGGGGTCAAGACCCGACATGTCCTCATAAGACCAGGCGAAAGAATCACTATACTCCCTAAGAACCTTGATTAGATCTTCTTCCACTTGCGGAGGGAGATTAGCGGCAATATAATGGGCCTTGGATCTTATTCAGTTCCCAAATTCATTTCCTTCGTAGGTTCATCCACTACCGATGACGGTTTGTCAAATCTCTTTAATCCTTGCGCATACAGATCGCCAGTGTCATCTACGTTGCTGTCCTCATCATCAATAGGGTCCTTCTCACCCAGGACTTCATAGACACCGAGTCCGTCGTCGCTCCACACCCCTTCTACTTCCTCTTCATCTTCTATCACGATTGCCGTGGCAACAAACTCCGGGCACCTAAGAAGAGCACGATATCGCTGAGCTAAATCCTGCAAGAACCTATCAGGAATGAATTTGGAATGACGCGCAAGCGAGCGCGGCTCAGGCTCGGAAAGATTGAACGACGTGGAATAGGACCCTACTTCTCTAGACCTAACTACTCTACTTCCCTAGACTCTACAGACCCTATTCCTAACTTAGTTGAGAGAAAATCTAGTGGAAAGGAAGGAGCAGGGACTCGTGCCCCTGGGAGGTGGATGGAGACAAGATAGCGTAATCTTCCACCGAAATCTCTATTTAAAATTTGACATTTTTTTGGGGATCAGCGGAGACCACACAGCAGGACGAAGAAGGAGGAGGAAGTTGCATGGGAAATAGAGAGGGGAAGATGCAATCGAAGAAGGGGTCGGAAGATGAAAACCACATCTCATGGAGTTCGGCAGTGGGGGAAGGAGGAGTGAATAGAGTTGACAGATCAATGGGAGGGCAGCGCCCACATGCACATGGAATAAATAAGATTTCAGGTGGTGGCCTTTTCGTAAAACACGGATGGACCATAATCGGGGGAGAACGGGGAATGGATTCCACTTGTTGAAAGAGAGATGAGAGACGGGAGGGAGACTAAGAAATGATAATGGGTGAGCTCCCCTTTTCCTGCTGAAGACCAACTGGCTTCGGCTTCCACTAAACAAGTCGGGTTTCTTGATTCTCCTTCCGATCATGACCATCTGGCTCGCTGAACATTCTGGCAAATAACTGACTGAAATCTGGCATATCATCAACAGGCCCTTTTGGTAACAGAGGTGGATTGGCAACTATGCAAGCTGTATCTTTCTTTTTTCACTGTACTGATTGTGAATTTAGTGTACCTGGCTGGAGAGGTCCTTTTACAAAGTGTTGGCGGTAATCCCATGTAAGTGGGCCTGAGTCACCCAAAACTGATAGTGCGAACTCTCGATAACCGAGACCTCTCCTGCCCATTTTTCTTCCTTTGGGCACCGGCTTGGTCCGCCCTTGTAACTGTGCACCGAGGCCTCTCCCCGGTTGATAACCCAGCTTCAATATAATGTCCCAGCCCTTGGAATCTCGAATCTGGGGTTTTACTTTGATGTTGACTGGTGTAGTGGTGGGCTTGCGTGGCGTGTAGGCCCAAGGGAAATCCAGATCCAGTACAAAAATAATGGGCCGGCTGCTGGGCCATAATGTGGGCAGAATCTTTTCTGAAATAGCTTTGACAGATTGGACCGTGGATAAGCTTTTGACCTTTACCACCCTCCCTTGAAAAGGGAATTTGAGGCACTGATGCGCGGTGGATGGCACGGCACTGAGAGTATCGATCCACGGATGACCCAAGATAGCCTTAAACATAGGGTCGATGTCCAGCACGTAAAATTCAATGAGCATAGTGAGAGGCCCTAGCTCAGCTTGAATAGTAACAATCCCATGACATGCTCTCCGCGAGTTGTCATATGCAGCTATAGTCGTGGGGGTTGGCCGTAGAAGTTCTTCTGATATATTACAGGCCCTGAGAGTGCTCAGTGGACATACATTAATAGATGCCCCTATATCAACTAGTGCCGCATCAATACTGACTTTGTTCATGATAATAGTGATGCAAAGCGACATTTGCTAAGCTTCCGGAGGTGCTAGCTCAGTTTCTGAGAAAGTAATAGCTGGCCCCTTATAGATTGTTGCCAGTGCGGTAGGTAAGCTATCAGCTGCCACATCTTCACTCACCATCACCTTTTGAAGAAAGTTTCTGAGAGCATCTTGGTGAAGGGTAGATCTCTTGATAAGTTCCAGCACAGATATCTTGGCGGGTACCCTGTCAAGGTGATGTAATAGATCATATTGGGTTCCCGGCAGTGGCTCGGTCTCCTCCTGTTGATTGGCAGCCGGTTGGGAAGACTGGGGATTGGAGGTAGAAGGATAATTGCGGTGAAACAAACGTCCGCTCCTTAGTGCGAAGTTATAGGCTGCCGCGGCCTCGGATGGGCTCAAGATAAGTGACTTAGTAGGCCCGGTGGGGTGGATGAGTGGTGCGGAAGAGGGTGTGGTGGAAAGGATGATGGGTGAGGGGTTGGTGGTAGCGGGTGTGAGCGGAAGTGGGGGTATAGAGGTAGGCGAAGGTGTAATGAGTGGAGAGTTAGATGGAGGTGTGGTGATAGCGGGTGTAAGGGTGAGCGGAGGGGTAGTGATGGTAGTGGGGGTGAGCAATGGCGAGTGTGATGAAAGCGCGGGCGATGGTGTGTTTAGCGGAGCGGGGGTAAATGGAAGGACAAGTGGAGAAGGGGTTTGGTGCGTAGGTATGAGGATGGAGGAAGTGGGAGGATTGCGATAGTTGTGGTGGAGGGCCATGACTTGTAGTGTGGAGCCATCGTCGTCAAAGGACCACTCGGCATTAGGGGCCGGGGGTTGAACGACATTAACCTGAGCTGGTGCCGGCGGCTGAGGCTGCGGAGCGGGAGGATGGTTCGGCATCGGGTTCTGGTGGATCCCCAAGTCTTGAACCGGTTGCTGTTGCTGTTGCGGCTGCTGCGGCTGCAGTGCCTGTTGTTGCTGCACTTGCTGCCTCGGCGCCTGCCTTCTCTTCTCCTTGATTTCAACAATGGCCTTATGCATCTCGGCCCAATCAATACGGTGCCCTTCATGAAGGTCATAGACCAAGTCTCAGAACTAAAAACACCCTTCAATTGTATGCCCCGGCTGCTGTTGATTTATTTGCTTCCTTCTTTTTGTGGGTTTGTGATGTATGATAAAGATGATAAGCAAAAAAAAAAAAACAATGATCTCAATCAACCCAAGGACATGTGAACCATAAACCTAGGCAATCCAAACAAGCTCTAGCATGGGCAATGCTATCTCAATCAAACTAAGCTAAAGAAAGAAAAGAAAGACACATGCCAAAGCGTGGAGCAAGGAGCAAATAAAAACACACCGCGTGGGTGGAGCAAATAAGGGAAATAAGGGATATGAGAGAGAAATCAATGCCCAATACTAAGAAAAGAACGTGATCGCCACCAAAGTAAACACAAGTCAAGGACTTGAAAATACCTTGGAAATAGGTGGATGAAGCACCCGCCCACGGGAGAGAGAAACCAGTGAAATCTGCAGATCAGCCTTGAATGTAACGGTCCAGACCCTGTGCGTCACAGGAGTGTGACGGCCGCACGATGCACCGTTATATGAACCTAACGCGTCTTCTCAAGACCGTCAGACAACCTGCAGAAATAGCTTATGAATTCTTTGAACTCCAAATCTTCCAGTCGGCCAGAAGACTTGGGCCTCGTTTGATGAACCTGTAAACCTGCCAAAGAACGTGAAACACAAGAAAACAATCCCAGATTAGCCCTTTAAACAAGCGTAGTATCAATTCTTAAGGGAATTAAGATCATTCAAAAGGAAAGGGAAGTACCGGGGAAGTTTTGGTTTTTTAACCCCTCTGGACGTTTTAAAAGATAGGAATATGTTGAGATGATGAAAATAGATGAAGAACGTGGAATAAAGAAGTGGGACAATGCTTTGAGAACAAGAGGAAGAAGAACACAAGTGTGACAATGATGAACTTTGAAACTCAATAGAACGAATACTCCCTTCACCGCGAAGCAGATGGACGTGAGGAACAGTTCTCCTTGGTTGGATGTGGCTCCAGGATGCGGCAGCACTTCGACGTAAACTCCAGATCTTCCTCCTTCAGGCCATGAAGTTAAGAGTGCTATTTATAGGCCCTCAAAATCTCCGGTCGAACAGAGGATAATCCAGCAAGAAAAGAAGATAACTCTTAGCAAATCCTCGAAGATAATATCACCAAGAGTCTATAGAAACAAACAGAAGGTTCTGAGGATCAGATTTGGAAGAGAAATCACCAATTCAAACTCTTATCTCGACCACAGAGTAGCAGAGAAAAGGCCTGAACTGCCAGGACTCTCTGTTGGATGTAACGGCTGCTCGACAGACCGCCACAGGTAAATAACGCGCCCGGGAGAGACCGTCACTATCAACCTTATCTCAAAAGAGATAAGATCAACGGATGAAGATCAAAACAATAGGACTCTTGAATGAAAGTATCGACCATGAGTGGACGCGTTGGAGGAAAGTAACGGCTGCACGACAGACCGTTAGACTTAATAGATAGGCCAAAGGATAAGGATTAAAATAAAGCCTTAAGTCGTAGGACTCTTCAAGATGTAACGGTCCAGGGACAATACGTTAGAGGGATGTAACGCCCCATGTGCAGACCGTTAGAAACAATGAGGATCCAAATGATAAGATCTTGCTAAGTTTCATCTAATCAAGAAATCACGGAACCATACTCAACCAAGGAGAAGACCCATGAAATAAACTTCAAACTGATGAAGGAGACTCAACGAAGGAATGAATAACTTGGAGCATCACATAAAGTGAACAAGGAGATGACCCGACTTATCGGTCATAAAACGGGTGTCAACAGATGCCCCTCCTTAACGTTCTCTTTGCAGGGGAGCGAGCGGAGGTGAAGTGAAAGTGAAATGGAACATGGAGATGAAGCGGAAATGAAGCGGAGTGGACCAAAAAGCGGGCGTTAAAGTAAAATGACACCCGTTCTTTACCAACAAGCGATAGGAATTTTCTGGGAAACTTCGAATTGATCACAAGGAAATAGCTAGCCAAAGGATGCAAGTCTGGAGAAACTAACAACTAAGGAAAGGAAACACGGCTAGCCGCCGGAGGCAACAGAAAGGAAAGAGAACTGACTAAACTCCAGACAAGAATCTTCAGCCAACCAGATCAAGCGACAGATCGAAGAAAACCTTCGAATTCAGAGTGGAATAATTCTCCTTATTCGAGATCAAGAACACAGCTATTCACCATCATTGAGGCACCTTGAACAGATGAAGGATCATGAATGCTCAAATATGCGTATGATGCATGCTGGGCTAAATGAAAAAGAAATCATTAAAACAAATGCAAAGAAAGAATAAAATAACAAGATACTCGAGAATAGTATTGCTAGACCGGAGAAATCAGGGTCAGGACACCATCTGCAACCACGGCGTGCAAGACAGAACCATCGTCCCCAAATTTTTTCCAACCTAACGGCCTATCCAACGATTAAACATGTGAACTTAGATCATCATCATTTTTGTTTAAGGGGAACATCAGATCCCAGAACACATGAATGACCAGCCAGTTCTCGAGATAATATATCATAGATAACCTATAGTAATGCATTAAAGGGATAAGGAATCGAGATACAATACCTGACTTACCTGCATGACGAATGTCAAAGCATGATGCTGTATATAACTTCATTCATGAGTAAAGAGGTTAGCCAATAATAATATGAGCAGGAAATAGGGCATAGCCATTTGTACGCATGAGAAGCATCAATAATGTGCATCATGGAAGAAAATGTGATCATTCAAGCATTAAATAGACCAATTTATTCATCAAGAAACTTGCAATCTGTAACGGTCTGTGGAGAGGGCGTTACATAAAGTAACGGACCAGGGAAGGGCCGTTAGAGACTGGGCGGTTCACATTCTTCAATAAAATAGTTCAAATCCATGTAACGGTCTCATGAGTACGCGTCAGAGATTGTAACGGTCGGACGACAGACCGTCATATTTCCTGAGCGTTCAAAAAAAAACAAACCGAACGGTCACAATCCTCATTCATTCAATCATTCAACACTCAAACGCCAAAAACCCCAAAACCTCAACCGAGACCACAGACCGGCGACCTCCGTCATCCACCCAAGATGGCTGGCGACGAGGGTTCCCAGCCACCGAAGAAGAGAGAGAGAGGGACGAAGAAGAAGGTGATTCACCGCCTTCATCGCCGGATTGAGCGAGAGACCGTCCCGCCCGCGGAGGAAGAAACTAGGGCGAGGAGAGAGCCAAGGGTGGAGGAAGATGTTCCCACGGCCGAAGAAGACCAAGGGGAAACACCCCTGGACGAAGAAGAACCCAAGGAACCAGAGAAGAAGAGAAAAATGGGCCAAGACCGAGAGGTAGGCCTTCACCCTAATTTTCAAATTTTAATTTTGTGTTTTTATGTGCATGCATGTATGAGTGGGGGGTAGAAAATGGGTCTATGAACCCATTAGGATCCATTGTAGGCCTTTTGGTCAAAGTGGGAAAGCCACGGAATGCGAGGGAAAAATGCCCTCTAGCAGAGAATGTGACGGTCCTTCCAGGGACCGTCACAAGCCTAACACGCCACCATTGATGCGTTAGAGACAAGTAACGCCCCATCCCAGGGCCGTTACAGTCACCAGAGGCCAGAACTAATTTTTGGGTTTTCAATTATTCAATTTTTTGTTTTGTTTTTCATTTTAAATGCTTATGCAATGATTTTATGATGCAATTGACTAACTTATGCTCTAAATGAATGCAGGGAAAGAGACGGACGAGGATCTCTTGGCTTCAGATCTAGGCGGTGTACCAAGCACTGCCCGATTACCAGAGAGAGAGATTGGCCGGCATGGGGTTCGCCGAGGTGCTGAGCATCGAGGTGATCCGGATGGACACGCCACTGCTATACACTTTGCACGAGAGATGGGATCCAGTCAGCAGGGCATTCATCTTCCCGTGGGGTCACATGATCCCGACGTTGGAAGACATGGCGAGGATTGCCGGACTGCGGGTGCGCGGAGCCGCAGTGACAGGATGGACGTACAGAGACTACCGAGAGATGGCCCAGGAGCTGCTGGGACTAGATTTGATCAGACCAGGGCAGACGTCATCTCAGCTCTTGAGATCAGTACTGCAGGAGAGCCTAGGACTGAGAGGAGCAGCGATAGCTGTGGGCGAGTTACCAGAGGAGCATCTGGGCAAGGTGATTGACCAGGTGCGCCCACGAGTGGCGGTAGAGGTGGGACCGGAGAGAGACCGCATCCTGAGACGGTTTCTCATGCTACTATTCGGGAAGCTCCTGTTCGCGACTCGAGCGGACGTCATCAGCTGCAGGCTGCTACCGATGATCCAGGATTTGGGCAGAGTTGGAAAATATGCCTGGGGAGCGGCAGTCTTGGCCTTCTTGTTCGAGTCCCTCAGCACGACGGACCGACAGACGATGCTGGGCGGCTTCTCACCTTTTCTACAGGTAAATGTAATTTAAATGCCTTCTATATGATTATGATTATGCTTATGATTACGCAATTGACTGACTCGGCTTCAAAATGCAGATCTGGAGCTACATGTACCTCCCGGGCATCGGGAGAGGCACACTACTCCACACCGGCCACATCCCGATCGCGAGGCGATGGGTGGTCGCGAGGGACCCGGGGTCAATCATCAGATTGACCCGGGCGATCCAGGATGATTTGGATTCCTTCCCACACACGGCGGTAAGCCCGAAACTCAAACATGCTTTCTAAATGCTTCAAATGCTTATAAATGATGATTTGATGAATGGACTAATACGAATGGACTAACATGCTTTCAGGTGAGATGGACCCCGTACAGAGGTGAGAGTTACGAGGGTCAGCCATGGGTGGAGGCAGCCCTTTCGTACCGGGGACGAGACATATGGTTGCACTGCATCCATATCATCGAGCCACTCCACTACCGACTGATCCTGAGGACTCGGGGACTACACCAGCCCGAGGTGACCTTTCCACACCGTAGTGACGAGCGCCCGGGCAAGTCAGCGAAAGGAATTAGCGGTGACATAGATTGGTGCGCCCGGAAGGCGAAGTTCATCCACGATTGGAACAAGCGGGGCAGAGCAGTGAAGGAGCGGGACGAGAGCGACGAGGCATATTTGAAAGCCTTCGCTCGATTGTACGGGGACCGGGTGTACCGAGGTACCCGACAACCGGTATGCAATTTCTAAACTCTAAACTCTGAATGCTCTTATATGAAAATTTTTATTCTATATGCACTGACTCATATGCTTTCTAAATGCAGCTAGACCCCGAGGGAAGGACAGCCGAGCTCGAGGGGCTTCTTCACGCCACCGTCCAGCAGCGGGACGAGTATCGGGCCGCCCTGGAGCTCCTGGTAAGACTCTATAACCTTGGACCTAGATGATTATGTTTATGATGCTTATGCAAATGCGATTGACTGACCAATGATTTCTAAATGCAGCGGGCTGAGGGAGCCCAAAGAGTGGGACCGGATGCCCCATCATCGTCCTCACAGCCTGCCGGGGACAGAGCTGAGCGGGACGCCGAGTTTGCTCGAGCGGTTGCCCGAGCCGAGTAGGCGGAGGCCACCCTCGCAGAGCGGGTAAGATACTAAGTGCTGGACTCTAATGCTTATGTTTGTGCAAATTAATATGTGACTAACTATATGAAATGCAAACTACAGGCGAGAGAGCTAGCCACAGCAGTGGCCGAGGTGAAACTGGCTCGGACTGAGGTAGAGGTCTTACGAGCAGAGGTGGCCCGATTGAGAGGAGAGCTTGCGCGGATGGCAACGCAGACAGTAGACTTCAAGAGATACCGGTCCGAGGCATGAGATGCATGACTCGAGGCCCACGACATGAAGGTCGAGGTTCAGACCTTGGAGAGGACCATACGGATGATGGGCCGAGGACCGGAGCGGAGCGTCTCTCAGAGCGGAGCGCCGAGGAGTGCTGCTCGTGCCGGATCAGTGGCAGACTACCTCGTTAGCTCCTCTGGTCAACGGAGGAATGAGAGGGCGGAGAGGGGCCAGCAGGAGGAGAGTGCCTCCATAGCACCACCGGCGAGGAAGCCGGAGGGTGGAGATGATGATGGCGGCCCGGCCGATAAGCCGGCCGAGTGATGCATTTTTTTTAGGTTTCTTATTTACTTGTACATAACTTATATGGAAATGAAATGAAAATGCAAATCTTTTTTGTGTTTTGTTGTGACTTTTATGTGAATGAATGGATGTGTATGCAAACAGGTGATCATGTGAAAATGAATGGGAATGAATGCAAGAAAATGCAGGAAATGCCTGTGGATGTGTGAAAGAATTGTGTGGAATTGTGTGGATGAAATGTGATATGCGCGATGGACAGGGTGAACGGAAGTCTGTAAGACCGCCAGGTCTAAAATAGAGGCAGGAAGGAATAGTTCAATCACAGCAGCAGACAATGTAACGGTCTAAGTCCAAACCGTCAGGATCAAGTAACGCATCAGATGGAGGCCGTCAGAGAGGACAGAGCCCAATTTTGCAGAACTGAGCAGCAGGAAAAGTAACAGTCCATATAGGGGGCGTCATATATAAGTAACGGCCAAATGTTAGATCGTTAAAGATGGCAGAGCAATATTGGACTATGAACGTGCTGACCATACTTATGAGTGTACAGACTTTGCCAAAGTGATGTATAGACTTCGAGTGCAGTCATCCAGATGATGTATAGACTTCGTTTTAACAAAGAGTGCTAAAACTTGAAGAATGTATGGACTTTGGACGAGGGATGTACAGACTTGGAGTTGTGCACACTTGGGCAATGTATGGACTTGGATCAAGAATGTACAGACTTGAAGAGGTATGGATGTATAGACTTGGGATGAAGAATGCACAGACTTGAAGAATGTATGGACTTGAGCTGTGGAATGTACAGATTTGAGTGACGTGTGGACTTGTACAATGTATGGACTTTAACAAGATGTATAGACTTCAACATGATGTTCAGACTTCAAAATGCTGTTCAGACTTCAACATGAAGAATGAATGTGCAGACTTCTGAATGCTGTATAGGCTTTCAAAATGATGTATAGACTTCAACATGAAGAATGAATGTGCAGACTTCAAAATGTTGTACAGACTTGGATGATGAATGGGATGCATAGACTTAACAAAATATGCAGGAAATGTGACGGCTCAAGCACAGTGCGTCAGAGATAGATAACGGTCATGAGCAAGACCGTTGAGAATGATTGACCAAGAAGAAGCCAAAACTGATCAGCAGAGAATGTAACGGCTCAGAGAGAACGCATTATAAGGACATAACGGTCTGATGCTAGACCGTTAAGCTTGACAGAACAAGGTTGGACCAAATTAAACCCACAGGAAATGTGACGGCCCAGAACTGGCGCGTCAGATAAAAGTGACGGTCCGACGATAGACCGTTAGAGCATGAATTGTACTCCGAGACGGATTGAGCCGCAAGGGGCAAAATCCTAGATAAGAAGCCTCCAATCCGTTCTAGACTTCTCCTAAACTTAAGATAAAGCCTTCCAATCCGAATCTTATCTCTTTAAAGCCAAAATCAAGACTTTTAAAACTTGGAAACTTAGCCAAAATCGTATCTTTCTGAATTCTCTGCAAGAAGGGCTGAAAAACCTCTCCTAAAGGGCAAGAAAACAAGATGAAGAGAAGCTTCGAGGTGATGGCTATGGAGGAGAAGATCTATACAGGACCCAAAGCTGCAAGAAAGGAGTATGGAGAGCTACAAAGGCTGACCTCATTCTCCAAACACCTAAGCTCCAATGCTCCAAGAGTGGTAAGCTTCCATGACCTAACCAAGTTCAGAAATTTCCTGCACTTTATCTCTTTCTCATGATCTCCTTCTTTTCTTCTTCTCTTCAAGCCTCTTCCTGGTCCAAGATGCTATTCTAATCTGAAGTGGGTAGCTCCCATGGTAAAGGCACTCCCTTTAGAGGTTACATCAATTCTTAAAGCATGGCACCTTCAACCTCTCTTGGTTTTAGGCAAGAATTTCCAGAAATTGTCATTAGATTGGCCTAGTATTTCAGCCCTCATAGAATTGTGGCATCCACAAACACATACCTTCATCTTCCCTTCCTTCGAAGCAACAGTCCTATTAGAGGAGGTAGAAACCTACCTAGCCCTTCCTAAGACTAAGGTGGGGGATGAAGACCTAGTTTGCTACACGGTTGAGCCTATTGACCCGTCCTTGATCTTGAGTGATTTCATCCATAATCCAAAGGATGTGAGGACCATGATCAGCCCACACCACATTCACTTGATACCCTTGGCACAATGGATAGTGTCTCATTGTAAAAATAAGTGGGAGAGACATGAAGCAATAGCCAAGGCGGTGATGGTTTGATTATGTGGAGTCTTCCTTTTTACTACAACCGACCACCTCTTAGATATCCTAAATCTCAGCATCATTAGTGGGTTGTGGCGGGGAATGTCCATCTCTCAAGCGATCCTCTCATATCTCTATGAAGGACTAAGCTCGGCTTGCCTAGGAGGACCTTTGTTCGGCTCCATGATACTCCTTGAGTGTTGGATGGGAGTGAGAATCAAATTCCAACCAAAGGAGGATATTACTTCTGCTAGCCAGATCTTCGGGAGCCACCCTCTCTTCTTCATTGGAGGGGCATCTGGATTTTCTTCACAGGTTGAATGCAAGACGGCGGACAAGAAAACACGGGATGAATGGCGTCTCTTCTTCAATGCTTTGCCAACGGAGAAATTCATCATGCGACCAAGAATCCTTCGGAGCACTCTACTTAAAGTACCTCGGCGTCAAGGCCTGGACCTACAGCTAGTGGGAAATACTACGATGGCGATCTACAACCCGCACTGGTGCCATCTTCAGATCGGACTACCTCGAATTGAAGCTCCTGCACTATCACATTACCCTCCCCTTCTACCTAGGAAGATGGGGACCGAGGAAGATGAAAGAGCGATCCGGAACGCGCTGACCATGTGGGAGATCAGCAATGTGCGCCCGTGGCAAGTAGAAGTGGAAGAGAATGACGAAGCGCGCCGTGGCTACGTCAAAGATTTGAGGAAGATCCGCCCTCTTTCGGATAAGAAATTGAATGTAGCTTGATTTTACTTTTATGAAAGATGTATTTGACAATCAGAGTTGGAATCTTATTAATCTTTTGTTTCATTAAGTTTAATTGAATGAGATGGGATTGCCTTAATTGAATGAGCACGAGTTGTGGCTTGACTTGGCTTAGAACAGCCTGGAGAATATAGCCCCTGGAGAATGTAACGGATCTGATAAGGGCCGTTAGAAGGATATAACGGTGGGGAGATAGGCCGTCGGGGTGAAAGACCTGAGGGTTTGGGTTTCTGGAGGAAGTAACGGTCCAATGATCGACCGTTAGGAAAAATAGCGGTCGCGCCCTAGGCCGTTAGAGAGAGAGCTGCTGAGAGAATCGAAGCGAAGGCTTGAAGAGATGTAACGGTCTAGCATGGACCGTTAGATGAGTTTGACGGCCTGTACCTGGCGCGTCACAGTCTTGAACCTGCATAGTTGTGAGATTTGATCTTTGGTCTTGATCCTACATTCTGCACATACTTAAACATGGAACAAGTTAGATCTGTTCTTAGACTCAACCCCTTGCCTTGAAGCAAGTTAGATAACGACCGTTTCTTGATATTTGGTCAAGGGGTGGAGCCTTATTAAATAGGCGGGAAACAAAATAGAAGTAATGCGATGCATGCAATGCATATGATGGCATTTTTGGATTTTGGAACATATATTTGAATTTTTGTGAGATTTTGGAAAATAGTTGATGTTTTTCGGTTTTGAAATATGTGATTTTTTTGTTTGATTTTGAAATATGTGTTGTTTTTGGATTTTGAAAATATATGTTGTTTTTGGATTTTTGAAATATATGTTGTTTTTGGATTTTGAAAATATATTGTTTTTGGATTTTGAAATATATGTTGTTTTTTTGGATTTTGAAATGTATGTTGTTTTTGGATTTTTTTTTTAAAAATCAGTGCTTTCTCCTAGCAACGTGAGCCCTCCGTATCGTGTTGAGAGTCCCGAGGTTGGCGTGCAATGAGGTGACAAACCCAGGCCAAGGCCCAGATTTTCATGACGGTGTTTCTACCAGGGCCATACCCGGGGTACTAGTTTCAATCCTGAAAAGGAAACTAGAATGCGGGGGGTAAGCTTAGGCCAGATCTAGAAGCTCTTTCGGACTTGGGTTCCTCTCCAGACAACCGATTAGAAATTTGGTCTGTTGCGTCGAGACTTTGTGTCCGTCATCGAACCTTAGTCCACTCTAGGCATGCGTGCGATCGGGCTCATTTGTCCCGCGGGGAACTGTACTGCCACTCTTGTCATGCCTAGATTCTTTTCCTTGCCTTTCTGGAGCTTTGGAATCATAATTCAATAGACTTCTAAGATAATGCTTTTGATTTTTGTCTTTGCTTTCTTTTTCTTGTGGCGTCAGGTCATAACGGATTACCCCTATTTGAGACCTCCTCTTGTTAGGGTGCCTGGATTGGTCATCGCCTCCTTATTCACCTCTTGCCCTGGATTCAGCCGAAGGAAGAAACGAACAAGGACTTCGACTTTCCCCCAAAGCATGGCCAAGGAGAAACGGTGTTTTTTAAGCGGAAAACCTGACCAGGGACGTCGTGTGGTGTATGATTGCCTCACTCGGGACTCTTTATCGTAAAAGGGAGGGAAGACCTCGCTACCGGGGTGGCACTGATTAGTCTCTAAGGAAAGAAACGCTTAAGATACAACCCATTCCAAGCGTGAGAGAGCTCCTCACCTTCTGCGTTTACTAAGCGATAAGCATTCCCTGGATAAGCCTCTTTTACAACAAACGGCCCTTCCCAGTTAGGTTGTAACTTAGACCTAGAACCTGCAGACCGAATGAATTTGCGTTTCAAAACCATATCACCCTTTTGAAATTTCCGTTCAATTACCTTATTTTGAAAATAACGCGAAACTCTCTTTTGATAAACGGATATGTGATCGGCCGCGTTCATCCTCTTCTCATCTAAGAGTTCCAACTGAACAAGCAATGCTTCTCGACGTTCGTCGAGATTAAGTTCCTTATCGAGTTGGACTCTAAGGGAAGGGATCAAGATCTCATATGGGAGCACCGCCTCCATCCCGTAGGTAAGAGTATAGGGAGTCTGTCCCGTGGGAGTACGGACGGAGGTGCGGTAAGCCCACAGAACTTCCACTAATCTTTCTGGCCAGTCGGAAAACTTATGAGATGCGCATGTTTTCTTGATGATTTTAAGAAGGGTTTTATTAGTGGCCTCTGCTTGACCGTTGCCTTGAGGATAGTATGGAGATGAATGATGCAATGTAATATTGAACTTCTTACATAGGTCCTTGAGATCTTGAGAGACGAACTGGGGTCCGTTGTCGGTGATGATGCTGCTTGGCACTCCGAACCGCGAAATGATATTCTTCATGATGAAGTGGCACACCGTTGAAGCTTTGATCTATGCGTACGCCTCCGCTTCGGCCCATTTGGTGAAGTATTCAGTGGCGGTAAGGATAAAAGATTTCTGCTTGATCTGAGAATTAGGATCACCGAGCGGGCCGACAACATCGAAAGCCCACATAGAGAATGGCCAAGGAGCGGAAAGAGGATGGAGAGATGAAGCTGGAGCATGAATTTTGTCAGCGTGGAGTTGGCATTTAAGACACCTCCGGACATAGAGGGAGCAATCTTCCTCTAGAGTGGGCCAATAGTAGCCCTGCCTAAGGATTTTCTTCGCTAGAGCCTGGCCATTGACATGACCATAACACTCACTGGAATGTGCTGCTTCAGCCACCTTCCAAGCTTCATTATCATCCAAGCATCTCATGAGCATTCCATTAGTAGTGCGCCTGTATAGTTCTTCTGCAACAATAGTATACCTTGAGGCGGCTCTTCTTATTGACTTACGTTGCTCGGCGTTTGCCCCTTCTAGGAATGACCCTTCTTTGTAAAACAACTCAATTTCGTGATACCAAGGCAATTCTTCCTCGTCCAGAATCTCTTCTAGCTCCATTAGAGATACTTCCTTGATATCTTCCTTCTCAGCCCTCGCCTCTATAGCTTTCCTAAGGTTGATGAATCAAGGATCCTGAAGAGAGGGTGCGTCCAATCTCTGAACGACGATAGTCTCAGTACTCCGACTGAGAGGAAAAGATAGGGAGGAAGCAAGCGATGCTAAGGCATCGGCTAGAATGTTCTGAGAACGGGGAGTATGGATATAGATCAGCTTACGGAATTACCTTGCCAGGAGCATGACCAAATCTTGATAAGGCTTGAGTTTGGGGTCACGAGTGCGGTAAGTAGACAGGACTTGCCGCAGGACGAGCTGAGAGTCTCCTATGATATTCAAATAGCGCGCACCTAAGAGATAGGCATGCTTCAATCCAGCCAGGAGAGCTTCATACTCAGCGATGTTGTTGGTAGCAGGGAATCGGAGTTGATAAGCAAAGGGGATAGTCAC
Source organism: Amorphophallus konjac (assembly GCA_022559845.1). NCBI lineage: Eukaryota > Viridiplantae > Streptophyta > Magnoliopsida > Alismatales > Araceae > Amorphophallus > Amorphophallus konjac. The sequence continues at coordinate 390,447,940 of CM040123.1, read as the reverse complement.
TTCCTCTGGAGTGAGCAGGACAGCGCCGATCCCTCGGCCTTGGGAATTGAGTGCACCATCGAAGTGCAGAGACCAAAAGGGATGATGGGTAAGGATAGAGAGATGCTCATCAGGGAAGTCATCCTGAATAGAGTCAGTGTGAGGAATGGGAAGATGGGCAAGATGCTCAGCGATGGCGTACCCTTTGACCGCCTTCTGAACGACAAACGTGATGTCGAATTGGGAGAGGAAGCTCTGCCAGCGAGCTAACCTACTAGAAAGGACATGCTTTTCTAAGAGATAGCGAATCGGGTCCATTCGAGATATCAACCTAACTGGGTGGGCAAGGAAGTAATGTTTAACCTTCTGAGCTACCCATACTAAGGCGGCACAAGTCTTTTCCATAGCGGTATATCTGGACTCAGCTGGGTTAAACAACCGAGAGAGATAATAAGCAGCCCGCTCTTTCCCTTCATCGTCTACTTGTGCTAAGACCGCCCCTAGGGAGTCCTCAATAACCGAGATGTATAGGATCAGGGGTTTCCTAGGGACAGGAGATTGCAAAACCGGGGGATTGGATAGATATTCCTTTAAGTCCTTGTAGGCCTTCTGACAGTCTTGATTCCATTCAAACTTGACCCCCGCCTTAAGCAATTCATAAAATGGATGGCACCTTTGAGAATGTTGGGATATGAATCTTCTAATGAATTGCAATCGACCGATCAATCCTTGAAGTTCCGTGATGTTCTTGGGCAGAGGCGTGTCCATAACGGCCTGTGCTTTGTTAGGATCAATCTGGATCCCCCGTTTGCTCACTATGAGACCTAACAGCTTCCCTGAGGAGACTCCGAATACACACTCCTTCGGATTCATCTTAAGCTTGTACTCCCTGGCTCTTTGCAGCACCTTAGCCAAAATAGAGGGGTGTTCTTCTTTGGTCCTTGACTTCACCAGAATGCCATCCACGTAGGCTTCCATATAGATATGCATCATGTCGTGGAAGATGGCCATCATCGCCCTTTGATAGGTGGCACCTGCGTTCTTCAGACTGAACGGCATAACCACATAACAGTACGTGCCCTAGGGCGTGGTAAAGGACGTTTTCTCTTGATCTTCCGGAGCGAGACGGATCTGATTATAGCCTGAGTAACCGTCCATAGATGACAACGATTCGTACCCAGCGGTGCTATCGACCAGGACGTCTATGTGAGGCAGCGGGAAATCATCTTTGGGACATGCTTTATTGAGATCCCTGAAATCGATGCGGATACGCATCTTTCCATCTTTCTTGATAACAGGGACTATATTTGCCACCCACTGAGGATATATAACAACTCTAATGAATCTGACTTTGTATAATTTGTCGACCTCTTCCTTAATCCTTAAGGCCATGTGGGGGTGAAATCTTCTTGACCATTGTTTCACAGGTGTTGCCCCTGGTTTAAGCACAAGTCGATGTTCCACTAAAGAGGGGTCAAGACCTGGCATGTCCTCATAAGACAAGGTGAAAGAATCGCTATACTCCCTCAGAACCTTAATTAAATATTCTTCTACTTGTGGAGGGAGATTAGCGGCAATAATGATGGGCCTTGGGTCTTCTTCAGTTCCCAAATTAATTTCCTTCGTAGGTTCATCCACTGCCGACGATGGCTCGTCAAATTTCTTAAGTCCTTGTGCATACAAATCAGCAGTGTCATCTACGTCGCTGTCCTCATTAATCGGATCTTTCTCATCCAGGATTTCATAGACACCGAGTCCGTCATTGCTCCACACCCCTTCTATTTCCTCTTCATCTTCAATCATGATTGCCGTAGCAACAAATTCTGGACACTTCAAAAGAGCATGACAACGCTGAGCTAGATCTCGCAGGAACCTATCAGGAACGGATTTGGGAGGACGCGCAAGCGAGCGCGGCTCAGAGGAGGGAGGGTTGGACGACCTAGAACAAGACCCTACTTCTCTAGACCTACCTGACTCTACTTCCCTAGACTCGATAGACCCTAATCCTAACCTAGGAAAAAGAAGACCTAGTGGAAGGGAAGGAGCAGGGGACTCGTGCCCCTAGGAGGAGGACGGAGACAAGGTAGCATAATCTTCCACTGAAATCTTCGTTTCGAATTTGACATTTTTTTTGGGGATCAGTGGTGACCACACAACAAGACGGAGGAGGCGGGAGCTACATGGGGAATAGCTCGGGGAAGATGCAATCGAAGAAGGGATCGGAGGAGGAGAACCACATCTCGTGGAGTTGGGCGTTGGGAGGAGGAGGAGTGAATAGAGTGGATAGATCAATGGGCGGGCAATGCCCGCAAGCACGAGGAACAAACAGAATTTCAGGCGGATCAATGAAGGATGGATTTATCATGATAGGAGGAAGACGGGGTAAAAATTTCCATTGCTGGAGGAGAGATTGAAAGCGGGAGGGAGACCAAGAAAAGACAATCGGTGAGCTCGTCTTCTCCCGTAGATGCCGATCTGGCTGCTTCTTCGGCCTCCACTGCACAAGCCGAACCTCTTGCTGCTGCTGGCAGTCTTCTTCATGAACTAGCCCCTGAAGGGCTTGGCCGTAATCAAGCATATCATCTTCTAGCCCTCTTGGCAACGGGGGCGGACTGGCAATCGGACAGACTGTATCTTCCCTTGGCAGAGCTGGCTGTGGAGTTAATGTGCCGGGCTGGGGAGGCCCTCTAATGAAGTGTTGACGGTAGTCCCAGGTGAGTGGCCCAGAATCACCCATCATGGACGATGCAGTCTCTCGGTAGCCGAGACCTCTCCTGTTCATTTTCCTTCCCTTGGGGATGGGCTTAGTTCGTCCCTACAATTGAGCACCGAGGCCTCTCCCTGGTTGGTAGCCTAGCTTCAGTATAATGTCCCAGCCCTTGGAATCTCGGATCTGGGGCTTTACCTTGATGTCAACTACTGCAGTGACGGGCTTGCGAGGTGCGTAAGCCCACGGAAAGTCAAGATCTAGCACTGACATAATGGGCCGACTGCTTGGCCATAATGTGGGAAGAACTTTCTCTGAAATAGCCTTCACTGATTGGACCGTGGATAAGCTTTTGACTTTGACGACCCTCCCTTAGAAAGGGAATTTAATGCATTGATGTGCAGTGGAGGGTACGGCGCTGAGGGTATCGATCCACGGACAACCCAAGATAGCCTTGAACATAGGGTCGATGTCCAACACAGAATTCCACGGGCATAGTAAGGGGCCCAAGCTCAGCTTGAATGGTGACAATCCTGTGACATGCCCGTCGAGAGTTGTCATAAGCAGCTATAGTAGTGGGGGTTGGGCGTAGAAGTTCTTCTGACAGATTACAAGCCCTTAGAGTGCTGAGCGGGCATACGTTGATAGATGCCCCTGTGTCAACCAATGCTGCATCAATGCTGACTTTGTTTAGAATGATAGTAATGCACAGCGGCATTTGCCGAGCTTCTGGTGGTGCTAGCTCGGTTTCAGAGAAAGTAATGGCTGGCCCTTTGGAGATTGTTGCCAGTGTGGTAGGTAGGCTATCAACTGCCATATCTTCACTAACCATCACCTTTTGAAGAAAGTCTCTTAATGCATCTTGGTGAAGGGTAGATCTCTTAATTAGTTCCAGTATAGATATCTTGGCGGGCACCCTATCCAAATGATGTAACAGATCATATTGGGTCCCGGGTAGTGGCTCGGCCTCTTCTTGCTCGACAGCCGGTTGGGGGGATTGGGGATTGGAAGTGGAAGGATAGTTTCGGTGGAACATGCGCCCGCTCCGAAGGGCGAAGTTATAAAAGGGGATGGTTGAGCGGTGCGGAAGAGGGTTTGGTGGAAAGGATAATAGGCAAGGGGTTAGTGGCAATGGGCGCGAGCGGAAGTGGAGATATAAAAGTGGGCGGAGGCGTGGTGAGTGGAGGGTTAAATGGAGGTATGGCGATAGTGGGTGTAAGCGCGAGCGGGGAGGGGGTAATGGTAGCGGATGTGAGCAATGGTGAGTGCGACGGAGGCGCGGGTGATGGTGCGTGTGATGAGATAGGGGTGAAAGGAAGGACGAGTGAGGAGGGGTTTGGTGTGTAGGTATAAGGATAGGGGAAGCGGGAGGATTATGGTAGTTGTGGTGAAGGGCCATGACCTATGGCGTGGAGTTATCGTCGTCGAAGGACCACTCAGGGTTGGGAGCCGGGGGTTGGACGACATTGACCTGAGCTGGTGCCGGCGGCGGAGGCTGTGGAGCAGGAGGATGGTTTGGCATTGGGTTTTGATGAATACCCAGGTCTTGAACTGGCTGCTGTTGCTGCTGCGGCTGCTGCTGTGGCTGCGGTACCTGTTGCTGCTGTACTTGCTGCCTCGACGGCTGCCTTCTCTTTTCTTTGATTTCCGTGATGGCCCTGTGCATTTCGGCCCAATCTATCCTCTGTCCTTCATGAAGATCATATACTAGGTCCCGGAATTGAAAACACCCTTCAATGGTATGTCCCGATTGCCTGTGGAACATACAATACTTCGTCTGATCAACGGCCGGATTCCAGTTGGGCCGTTCCGGGGGGAGCTGTATGGCATTCACCGACATGAGAGCTGAGAAGATGTCTGTGAGTGTTTCTGGCAAGGGAGGGTATTGAGCTCTTTTAGGAGCCGGGCGCTTGTTGTTAGGGTTGTTGTAGCCGTTGGGTGGAGGAACGTTGTGGTATTGTGGAGGTGGTGGTGGTTGTTGCGGTGCGGTGAAGGTGTTTTGTGGAATGGCGAAGGTGGGCGGCGGAGGGTTTTGTGGAGTGACCTGGAAGTTTTGGGGAGCGGGATTCTGGGGAGTGCGGGGATTTTGAGGGAAGCGGAAGGGTGTGGCTTGGAATGGGAAAGCAACGGCTTGAACTTGCTCGTTTGTTTGGACCCCCTCGGTGATCGACCCTTGAGGTTTCTTATGGTATTTGGGCTTTTGATTTTCAAATAGTGAGTGTATGGGGGAATCCTTGAACTGAGTCTGAATGAAGCGCGCTCGGCTGTAGAGTTGGTGCATGTTGGCTATGTCATTCATGGCCAGAATGTTTCGGAAGGTCGGAGTAGCATTAGAAATAAGTAACTTGACCTTCTCTTCCTCCGGGATATGGCCAAGCACTCTAGCGGCCATTTACCTCCATCTATCTGCATAAGTAGAAAACTCCTCATCTGGTTTCATCTTTTCGGCCACCAAATCTGTAAATGAGTACTCCGGGCCGACCCTGTCTTGAAACCGCTGGATAAACTTATCTTTCACTACCTTGAAGCTTTCGGCGACTTCCAATGGCAGAGAGTAGAACCATTCCAACGCAACGCCGTCCAATGATCGGCGGAATAAGTACGCCATGAGGCGATCATCATATTGGAATTGGGTCGATTCATACAAGAAATCCCTCACGTGAATAAAGGGATTGCTGTTCCCATCATATTTCCTGTAATTGGGGAGCTCTGATTGTGGAGGGAACCGAATGTTCTGAAAGCTAGGAACTGGAACATCTGCCAAGGATTGTGGGCCAACCCGCTTCTGGAGGAAATCGAGTTGCTGTTGCATGGTGGCCCATTTATCAAGTAATTCCTGCTCTCTGGAGGGAGCAGGGGTAGTGAGAGATGATGGTTGAAATTGAGGAGCGGAAGGGTGAACCGCAGCAGAAGGTGGGAGCCCATAAGAAGGAGCAGAAGGATAAACGGCCAAGGTAGGGGGCCCATAAGAAGGATATTGGGCTGGAGACTGACCCAGATTAGAGTGGGCTTGGACAACCCCTGGCTGAGGGCGCGAGAAATATGAAGGGCCCATAAGGACTTGTGGAACCATTGGGCTAGACATATGATGATCCAACTGAATGAAAGAAGGGATGGCAGTCTTCCCCTTGTCAAAAGATTGCTGGGCCGAAGTAGAAGATTGGCCCGTCTCCATGCCAGCAAAGGTGATGGTCCGGGGTTGGACCGGAGTAAGATCAATCGGGGTGGGCTGGATGGAAGGCCCACCAACTCTAGGTTGGTCGATGGAGAGATTGGATTGACCCTGCATAATCGTGGGAGGGGAGATATTGGATCCTTGCATGGCCTGATAGATAGCTTGGAGTTGGGCTGGATCCAATTGGGCCATCATTTGGAGAATGGAGCCTGCCGAAGGAGAAGAGAAAGCAGGGGTGGCTTGACCACCCTCCATGGAGGTGGAGGACGGAAGAAGGGATGTCCCCTCTCCGGAAGAGAACGAAGTAACCCTTGCAGGGTTTTCAAGAAGTCCTTGAGGAAGGGAATCCTCTTGGGAACGGGGAGGATTGAAAGAAGCCATAGTGGATTCGAAAAGCGGATTTGAGTAGACCTTGGAGAAGGAATTGACCCTAGGAGGTGCTTCCAGCTGACGAAAACAACTCCACATGCAACGAACAACCTTGACAAGATGCAAACAACACAACGCAAATAGTGAGCAACCAAACTTAGATGATTTCTAACAAAGATGTAAGTGACAAGAGATGACAACACTCCAAGTCAACCAAGTTGTTTAAGATGATGCTTCAAGATTCTTATGATTTCTCCTTTGGAACTTTAGTGGATTGATTGATGTGAGCTCTCAACAATAGGTTCCTGATAGGAGAGGGTGTAAAGCTTGATTTGACTCTAAGAGTGATCACTCCTTCACTTATGCAACCCTAGACACGGGGTGGGAAAGGTACAACCGGCCCGGTGTCCATATGGGAATCCATGGCTCGCGGGGACTTATGGAGGTCTCTGGTGCGATTTTCTAGTCGGCCCCAAGGAATATGGAGATGAGAGGTCCGCACACCAAGGTAGGAAAATGCAATCTAATGTATGATAATATGCATGAACCTATGTGCACCGGGGTGCATGCAAATTCTAACCTAGAATCTAGCAAGCAATTATGCACACAATGATGTAGATATGTAAACCAACCATGGAGGAAGTCAGATAACACCCAAGCAAGAATATCACAGCAGAAACTGCGGAAAGAAAATGCACCTCAGGATGCGTACCTATCTGGAGTATATAACGGTCTATGAGACCCGCGTCAGAAGTATGTAACGGTCTAATGCCAGACCGCCAGAAGCAATATAACGCAGGGAGCCAGGACTGTCAGATGAGCCAGAGAACCAAAAACAGCAGGAAAATAGAAGGGAAATCCGGGGAAAACCAGACAAGGAAATGATGGCAGGTATAACAGAGATCAAAAAGCACGATTGGCACAAGTTGTCCCACCGTGATCGCCAAAAAATTATCTGTTGATTTATTTGCTTCCTTCTTTTTGTGGGTTTGTGATGTATGATAAAGATGATAAGCAAAAAAAAAAAAAATGATCTCAATCAACCCAAGGACATGTGAACCATGAACCTAGGCAATCCAAACAAGCTCTAGCATGGGCAATGCTATCTCAATCAAACTAAGCTAAAGAAAGAAAAGAAAGACACACGCCGGAGCGTGGAGCAAGGAGCAAATAAAAACACACCACGTGGGTGGAGCAAATAAGGGAAATACGGGATATGAGAGAGAAATCAATGCCCAATACTAAGAAAAGAACGTGATCGCCACCAAAGTAAACACAAGTCAAGGACTTGAAAATACCTTGGAAATAGGTGGATGAAGCACCCGCCCACGGGAGAGAGAAACCAGTGAAATCTGCAGATCAGCCTTGAATGTAACGGTCCAGACCCTGTGCGTCACAGGAGTGTGACGGCCACACGATGCACCGTTATATGAACCTGACGCGTCTTCTCAAGACCGTCAGATAACCTGCAGAAATAGCTTATGAATTCTTTGAACTCCAAATCTTCCAGCCGGCCAAAAGACTTGGGCCTCGTTTGATGAACCTGTAAACCTGCCAAAGAACGTGAAACACAAGAAAACAATCCCAGATTAGCCCTTTAAACAAGCGTAGTATCAATTCTTAAGGAAATTAAGATCATTCAAAAGGAAAGGGAAGTACCATGGAAGTTTTGGTTTTTTAACCCCTCTGGGCGTTTTAAAAGATAGGAATATGTTGAGATGATGAAAATAGACGAAGAACGTGGAATAAAGAAGTGGGACAATGCTTTGAGAACAAGAGGAAGAAGAACACAAGTGTGACAATGATGAACTTTGAAACTCAATATAATGAATACTCCCTTCACCGTGAAGCAGATGGACGTGAGGAACAGTTCTCCTTAGTTGGATGTGGCTCCAGGATGCGGTAGCACTTCGACGTAAACTCCAGATCTTCCTCCTTCGGGCCATGAAGTTAAGTGTGCTATTTATAGGCCCTCAAAATCTTCGGTCGAACAGAGGATAACTCTTAGCAAATCCTCGAAGATAATATCACCAAGAGTCCATAGAAACAAACAGAAGGTTCTAAGGATCAGATTTGGAAGAGAAATCACCAATTCAAACTCTTATCTCGACCACGGAGTAACAGAGAAAATGCCTGAACTGCCAGGACTCTCTGTTGGATGTAACGACTGCATGACAGACCGCCACAGGTAAATAACGTGCCCGGGAGAGACCGTCATTATCAACCTTATCTAAAAAGAGATAAGATCAACGGAAGAAGATCAAAACAATAGGACTCTTGAATGAAAGTATCGGCCATGAATGGACGCGTTGGAGGAAAGTAACGACTGCACGACAGACCGTTAGACTTAATAGATAGGCCAAAGGATAAGGATTAAAACAAAGCCTTAAGTCGTAGGGCTCTTCAAGATGTAACGGTCCAGGGACAATACGTTAGAGGGATGTAACGCCCCAGGTGCAGACCGTTAGAAACAATGAGGATCCAAATGATAAGATCTTGCTAAGTTTCATCTAATCAAGAAATCACGGAACCATACTCAACCAAGGAGAAGACCCATGAAATAAACTTCAAACTGATGAAGGAGACTCAACGAAGGAATGAATAACTTGGAGCATCACATAAAGTGAACAAGGAGATGACCCGACTTATCGGTCATAAAACGGGTGTCAACAGCTGCCTGTGAAATATGCAATACTTTGTTTAATCAACAGCCGTGTTCCAGACGGGCCGTTCCGGAGGAAGTTGGATTGCACTAACTGACATGAGAGCCGAAAATATGTCCATAAGGGACTCGGGCAAAGAAGGGTACTGGGCTCTCTTGGGTCCCGGGCGCTTGTTGTTATTGTTATAGCCGTTGGGTGGAGGAACATTATGATATTGGGGAGGCTGTGGGGGTTGTTGCGGAGCGAAAAAAGGGTTTTGTGGAGTGGCGAAGGTAGGCGGAGGGTTTTGCGGAATGGGTTGAAAGTTTTGTGGAGCGGGGTTTTGAGGAGTGCAGGGGTTTTGCGGAAAACGGAATGGGGCGGCTTGGAAAGGGAAGGTAACGGCTTGAACTTGCTCGTTGGTCTGGACCTCCTCGGTGACAAGCCCTTGAGGTTTCTTGTGGTATTTAGGTTTTTGGTTCTCAAAGAGCGAGTGGATGGGGGAGTCCTTGAACTGTGTTTGGATGAACCGCGCCTGGTTGTACAGTTGGTGCATGTTGGCTATATCATTCATGGCAAGGATGTTTCGGAAGGTCAGAGTAGCATTGGAGATGAGTAGCTTGACCTTCTCTTCCTTCGGAATGTGACCTGGCACCCTGGCGGCCATCTGCCTCCATCTATAAGCATAGGTTGTAAACTCCTCATCCGGCTTCATCTTTTCGGCCACCAAATCTATAAAATAATATTCTGGGCCGACTCTGTCTTGAAACCGTTGAATGAACTTATCTTTCACTATCTTGAAGCTTTCGGCATCCTCTAATGGCAGAGAATAGAACCATTCCAATGTGACCCCATCTAATGATCGACGGAACAAATACGCCATAAGGCGATCATCATATCGAAATTGGGCCGATTCATATAAGAAGTCCCTCACATGAATGAAGGGATTGCCATTCTCGTCATATTTCCTGTAATTGGGGAGCTCAGATTGTAGAGGGAAACGAATGTTTTGGAAGCTGGGGACTGGAACCTCTGCCAAGGATTGTGGGCCAACCCGCTTTTGGAGAAAATCAAGCTGTTGCTGCATGGCGGCCCATTTGTCAAGGAGTTCCTGCTCCCTAGATGGAGTAGGGGTAGTGAAAGATGAAGGTTGAAATTGAGGAGTAGATGGATAGACTGTTGTAGGAGGTGGAAGCCCATAAGAAGGAGCAGAAGGATGAATGGACAAGGTAGGAAGTCCATAAGAAGGATATTGGGCCGAAGACTGACCCAGATAAGAATGGACTTGGGCAACCCCTTGCTGAGGGCGCAAAAAATCTGAACGGCAAACGAGAACTTGTGGCACGGATGGGCTAGACATGTGATGATCCACCTGAATGAAAGAAGGGAGAGTGGACTTTCCCTTGTCAGAAGATTGCTGGGCCGAAGCAGAAGATTGGCCCGTTTCCATACCGGAAAAGGTGATGGTCCGAGGTTGGACCGGAGTAAGATCAATTGGAGTGGGCTGGATGGAGGGCCTATCAACCCTAGACTGATCGATGGAAAGATTAGATTGGCCTTGCATAATCGTGGGAGGTGGGGTATTGGACCCCTGCATGGACTGATAGACAGCCTGGAGTTGGGCCGGATCTAATTGGGCCATCATTTGAAGAATGGAGCCAGCAGAAGGAGAAGAAAAGGAAGGAGTGGTTTGGCCGCCCTCCATAGGGACGGAGGACGGAAGAGGGACAGACCCCTCTCCAGACGGGAATGAGATAACCCTAGAAGGGTTTTCAAGAAGCCCTTGAGGAAGGGAATCCTCTTGGGAACGGGGAGGATTGAAAGAAGCCATGATGGGTTCGAAGAGCGGATTGGAATAGAGTTTGGGGAAGGAATTGACTCAAGAAGATGACTCTAATGGACGAAGACAACTCCACATGCAACGGAAGACCTTAACAAAAATAAACAACACACAACAAACACACAATGAGTGATCGAACTTAGATGACTTTAACAAAGATGCAAGTGAAACAAGAGATAATAACACTCAAGGTCAACCAAGTTGTTTAGATGATGCAATCAAGATTTTTGGATCTCTTCCACTTTTAGAACCTTAGTAATTTGATTAAAATGTGCTCTCAAAATAGGTTCCTAACAGGGGAAGGATATGTGGCTTGGTTGACTCTAAATGTAATCCTTCCTTCACTTATGCAATCCTAGACACGGTGTGGGAAGTGGTACAATCGGCCTGGCATCCGTGTGAGAATCCACGGCTTGCGAGGACTTATGGAGGTCCCTGATGTGATTTTCTGGTCAGCTCCAAGGAATATGGAGACGAGAGGTCCACACACCAAGGTAGGAGAATGTAATCTAACATATGAAGATATGAATGCCCCTATGTGCACCGGAGTGCATGCAAGTTCTAGCCTAAAATCTAACAATCAAGTATGCACACAATGATATGAATATGTGAACCAACCAAGGAGGAGACCAAATAGCACCCAAGCATGGAAATCACAGCAAAAACTATGGAAGTAAATTGCACATCGGGATGTGTACCTATCTGGAGTATGTGACGGTCTAGAATACCTGCGCCAGAGGAGTGTGACGGTCGAATACCAGACCGTCAGAATAGTGTAACGCGTGGGCATAGGACCGTCAGAGTAGCCAGAGAACCAGAAACAACAGGGAAATAAAGGGAAAAATCGGGGGAAAACCAAGGCAACAAAGGCAAACAAAGGGGAGCAGGTTTAACAGAGATCCAAAGCACGATTGGCACTAGATGTCCCACCGTGATCGCCAAAAATTCTGTTGGTTTTAATGTGTCCCTTCTTTTGCAAGATGGGCTATGATGCCAACTATGATGAAAGTATGAGCCAAGTAATGAAATCAATCAACCTATGAACATGTGAATCATGAACCTAGGCAACCAGTATAAGCTCTAGCATGGACATGCTAACTCAACCAAAACTAAACTAAGCAAAGCAAAGAAAAACACACGTCGGGGCGTGGAATAAGGAATAAAGAAAAACACACCGTATAGGTGGAACAAGCAAAGATAAAGAAGAGATATGATGAAAGAGAAAGCTACTGCCCAAACTAGGAAAAGATGTGATCGCCACTAAGGTAAAAACAAGTCAAAGACCTGATAAATACCTTAGAATAGGAGGATGATGCACCCGCCCACGGGAGAGAGAAAACAATCAGGAAACTGTAGCTCTGTAGAATGTAACGGTCTAAGACTGATGCGTCACAGGATTGTGACGGTCCCTCGATAGATCGCTACAAAACTCTAACGCGCCTACTCTAGACCGTCATAGATTCTGCAGAATAGAAATTGGGAATCTTTTGATCTCCAAGCTTTCCAGCCAGCCAGAGAGCTTGGGCCTCGTGCTATGGACTCTGTAAACCTGCAAAAGAGTGTAGAACACAAGAAAAATAACCCCAAAGTAGCCCTTTAACAAAGGAGTATCAATAAGCCAAAGAACTTAAGAACATGCAAAAGGAAAGGGAAATACCGGGAGGTTGGTTTTTTAACCCCTCTGGGGCGTTTTAAAAGATGGGAGGATGTTTTAAATGGATGCAGAAAGATGGAAGAACGTGGGAGAATGAACAAGGACAATGCTATGAATGCTTGAAAGAGGGAAAAAACACTAAGAACACAACTTGACTGAACTAAACCCTTGAAAACGATACTCCCTGGACTTGGAAGCAGATGAACGTGGGAAGCAGTTCTCCTTGGTTGATTCTAGCTCCAGGATGCGACAGCACTTCGATGCGAACTCCAGATGTCTCTTCCTCAAGCCATGAAGTCAAGGGTTCTATTTATAGACCCTCAAAGTTTAGGTTCGAGTTGAGGATAATCCAGCTAGAAAGTAGGACATTTCTTAGCAAACTCTTGAAGATAATACTCCCAAGAGTCCATAGAAACAAACAGAAGGTCCCAAGGATCAGATTTGGAAGAGAAATCAAGAAATCAAACTCTTAATTCGGCCACGGAGTAGCAGAGAAAGAGCAGTTCAGCTAGAACTCTCTGTTTGATGTAACGGCTGCACGACAGACCGCCACACGGATGTAACGCTCCAGGAAGGGACCGTCACAGAACCTTATCCATTAAAAGATAAAGCCAACAGGTGAAGTTTACGCACTCAGGACTCTGAAGGAATGTAACGGTCGAGGAGTGACGCGTCACAACAAGTTAACGGTCGCACGATAAACCATCACAATCAACGGATAAGCTAAATGGATAAGCTCTGAAAAAAAACCTTCAACGTAAGGGCTCTGCAAGGATGTAACGGACCAAGGCTCATGCGTCAGAGACGGTAACGCACCATCAAAGGACCGTTAGAGACAAATAGAACACAAATGAAATGAAAGTTTTCTAAGCTTCGTCCAGCGAAAAGAAGCAAGGGACCAGACCCAACCAAGGAAACACGACCCATGAAATAAACCTCAAATTGACCAAGAAGGCTCAACAATGGTGAACAACTCGAAGCATCATATAAGATGACCCAACTTATTGGTCATAAAACGGGTGTCAACAATGTCTTCTAAACCTTTTGAGCTGATCTACATGGATTTATTTGGACCTACTAGATCAGCTAGCTTATCTGGTAGAAGATATGGATATGTCTTAGTAGATGACTTTTCTAGATTTACGTGGGTATTCTTTCTGACTCACAAAAATGATGCATTTGAAGAATTTCAGGAATTTTACCATATAATTGTTGGTCCCGGGTAGGTGAGCGGACAAGAAGGGGGGGTTGAATTGTCCCCCACTAAAAATGGTAAATTAAAAACTAACTAGGCGGAATTACCAAGTTCAATGAGATTGAAGAGATTTAAACAAACAGAGTAATTTAAGCTCTCTCAATCTCGCCGATCTCACTCGATCTTGCAAAAGATTATGCAATTAAACACGTCACACAATGAAATCTAGGAAATTGAGATTCGCTCATACTCACCGATCACGTGTGTATTGAATCAACAGTTAATCACAATCAAGCAAACCACAAAAACACCATAATACATAAGAATTTTTAAGGTGGTTCGGGACGACGACGGGCTCCCTACGTCCACCCCTTACCAAACCGGTAAGAATCCACTTGCTGGATAAACCAGCACGGGAAAGACTCCCTAACACGGAGCAAGGCTCCAACACACACGGGGATAAATCTCCAACACGGAGGCGACGCTCCAACAACACGCAGGATGACGCCTGCACACAAACACAGGGACACGCCCCAATAAACACACGCAGAGTAAACCCTACAAACACGGTATACAACCACAAACACACACAGAGATGGAGTCTCTAACACGATCCAATGACTGATCACAAGCACACACACACGCTGCGACAAACATAGCACGGTAGACACACTACCGTATACAAACGGTCACACACACACAATATTTCTAGTTCAAAAAATTAGCACAAATATTCAACCGTACTCAACCCTAAACATAGATTATGAAACACATCAAGAACAACATAGAATGGATGTAGAAAAGATCCCCCTTTGATTTCCAAGGCTGAATGATGATGTTCTTTGATGCTCGGGTCAGAGGTGAGCCGGATGCCATCGATTTGAACGTCAACGCGTTCCTCTCTTCAATCTGATTCACTTTCTCTTCATACACGATCTCCAAATCCTCCTGGATGTAGATCAAATCTCCTCCATAATAGCCTCTCCTTCCTTCCTCCTTTCCTTCACCTACAAGATAGAAACAATGAACACATTAGGGTTATGACTTGTGAAATTTGTAGCTCTCATATGTATACAAATAGGAGGCATTAAAAGACTAGTATAACCCTTCTAGAAACCTCCAAAAGGACCCCCAATAGGTCTTCCACTAACCCAAGGGCAAAGGGGTAAGAGTTAGGTACAAGTTGACTTGGTTTAGATGGGTTTCAGAAACACGTTTTTGGGTTTTCGCCGCTGCCGGTCGACCTACAAGGGTTGGGCAGTCGACCAGAATTTTACAGACCCAGAACCTACCGGCTCTGAGAATTTCAGGTCGACCGAAGCTACATGGTCGATCTACAGCCAGCTACAGTAAATTCCAGACTATCACATTTTAGCCCCAAACTCCATTGCAACCCTTCCAAACTCTATGGCATCAAACTCATTTGATCTTGGAGGAATTATATAAAGAATTTAACCTACAAAACCATAATAAATAATGATTAGAACTTTAACTTAATAATCAATATGATAAATGTATGAAATGCATACATGAAAGCCCATGTTCAAGGTGCATACAAACACTTTGCACCACAAAAGTTTTAAGCTAAAGGTCAAGAATTATTTCTATGCAAGTGAGCAAAGTATGAGAACCATTTAGCCATGCACATATACAAGTGAACACTTTGAAAACATGATTGACTAAAGGTCAAGATCAATAGATATGCATTTGTCCAATATAAATGCATCATGTAACCAAGCTCCATGAAGATTATGCATAGGAAGCATTCAAAGCTTTGCAAAATAACCATGAAACCTTCATTCACAAAAGAACCCTTCTAGACAATTGTCAGGATGTGAATTACACAAATTTACCCAACTAGGAATTGGAATGAAGAACCATGCATCTAAGCAAATCTTATGATGCTAGCAAGCCGTGCAACCTAACATATTGAAAGTGCATGAAACACATTCTCAAACCATCAATCCTCAACTAGAGATGTGGTCATTTTGACATGCATATAAGCAACACATGTGAGCTTCATAAAATCCAATTGTTCTAAACTTCACATGAGTTAGCTTAACCAATTTTCAAGCACACATTGAGCACATTGAATAGAATTGCCAAAACCATATGATCATGAATCCATACAATGAGAGAGCATCATTTAAATCACATTCATCAAGTTTCAAGTTAATAAGTTGAGTACTTTTCAAGCCCAAAAACCTTATGAGGAAAATGCATGAAAATACCCAACCAAGGTATTGAAAACCTTTTTGATGAAATACATGAAACATAGAAACATAGAAATTTGATGCAATGCAATGAGAAGGTTTACTCCCTTTTTGAAGAAGAGCTTCATTGATGGACTCCTTTGAGTTCCAAGCTAATTTTGATCCTGCAAGCCAAGATAACATAGCATGAGTTTCTTAAACAACAATCATCATAGAACTTCCAAGTGAGAAACTTGAAATCATCTTTTAACTCATCAACCAAGATGCATACATGTTGCTCAATGGAACATACACAGGCATGCTGATTGATGCACATCGCCACAAGTACAATCGTTTTGTTATCATTAAAATCAACCACCAAACATCAATTAGGAGAGAAACAATCTCTTGCAACAATCTCTCCCTTTTTTATGATGACAAAAAAATGTGTGCGAGAGTTCCTAAAGATGGCGTAGAAGTAGTTCAATGAATGTTGTGAGAATGGTGGATAAGACATTTAATCACATTCAATCACATTCTCCCCTAAAACTACTCCCTCTTCATTAAGCAGAAAGCATTAAGCACACAAACATTGAGCAGAGGACAGTGAGCACACAAACATTGAGCAGAGGGCAGTGAGCACACAAACCAACATTCTCCCCCTTTTTGTCATCGACAAAAAGACAAGGGGTTATCTGACATGATATGAACATGTTAGGCCGGAAGAGATGATACCAATTTGGATACCAATTGTTGGTAATGGTTGGCCTCAAAGATATGAAATTTCAGTGCATGAGAGTTAACCTCAAAGATATGAACCATTGTTGGAAGATTTATGCAACATGAAGTGTTCAGCATGTTAGCATTCAAGGTCTAAAGCTCATTTTAGATTTTCACAATATGCAAGAGCAAAGCAACGGCAAGATGGCTTATCAAATGAGTTTCTTTGATTTTCAAATTTTCAGATTTTTAAATTTTTAATTGAAATGCATAAAAATTCAATGCAAACATATGATGACACTATGAATGCATGCAATGCAACTAAACAGATATGCCTATGATGTGAGGGTCACAAATTTTAATTTTCATGAGTTTCAGATGTTTGAATTTTCTTTAGGAGTGCATGAGGCTAAATACATACAAATGATGAGATATGAAATGCACCATGCAACCAAGCAGATATGTATATGTATATACATGTAATACAGCTCCCTTTTACTTATTTAAGAGAGAAATGGGTATAAGAAAAGTGCATGAGATTCAAAACAACTAGGATGCTTATGTGTATAACTTAGGGGATTGTGCAATCACACAGAGGAGTTATGCAATAGCCAATGCAGTCAATCAATTTTTTGAATACATATTAAATCAAATTTCCATATGTGTAGGTGAATAACATGAAAATAGACTGTAGCTATATGGATATTCAGATTTTCAGATCAACACAATGGGAGATTATACAAACTGCATTTCATTTTTAAGAGAACAGCGTATTGGAGGCTACACTCTGCCACAACGAGTTTTCACCATATTTTTTTTAACTCAACCAATATCACATGATAGTCAGAATTTTTCAAGAATGATCAGGTTCGAATAATTCCTTTTTACGCGAGGAGACACATGGAGCTCATGCCAGACTCCCCGGTTACTCAGAATATTGAACCATTTCACCTCATTTTGTGCAGAGATACTATAGTACAACACCTTTCTGAAGTGAACCACATCACGTCTCAGGTGACATGTGTCTAATTTACTCAGTGAGACTAAACATTGCTATACTATTCTTTTCAGATTCTTTCTACAAAGATAGGCAAGCAGCTTTTTCCTCAATTATCTCTTTGACATTCATGTAACAAGTTTAATATTTCTAAGGTGTTGAAAGGAAATCCCTACATCCTTATCTCTAACACTCATTTTCACATTTTGTGCATGAAGTGTACGAATTTGATTCAGCATGTATACAAAAAATTTCATGAACACATAACAATGCAGCTCCCCCTATCTAGATGCACTTGTCAAAAGATTACTCCCCTTGAGTGTATGACATGTAGCACTCTACTGATGACTCAATTTGTAACATTATTTAGCAAGAAACATGAGATCTTAGAAATTCCAAGGAAGGGGGTGATTAGCATATAATAACATACAAGCACACAACGAGAGAATATACAATATGCAATGCAACAATATTTTGGCACACGGTGAGCTTCATCTTACAAATGCACTATGTGAATGATATGCAGATATGATATGCAAATATGTAATGTGATGCAGAATGTCAGATGTTTATTTAAAAGTTCTAAATGCATTACAAAATTTAACATGGGTGCAAGATGTAAGTTTTCAATTTTTCATGTGAATGATCTAAATGCACCTTATGAATTTTCTAATGCATGCAATTATAAAAACATGAGAATGCAATGCAGGATGCAAGATTTTTTTTTATTTTAGAATATCATGACAGATTGCATAAGGAGGCATACGCATTCAAGTGATGACAGTAACCATTTTCCAAGACTTGGCCTTTTGAACAGGGGTGCACAAATGATCAGAATTAAGCAGTGCAGCCTAATTATTTTCAGAATGTTCAAAAATAGATTTTCAAAAACTTTTCAAAAGCTTAGAGTATCATCCACAAGCCAAACAGATTTTATAAGTTCCAGTACGAGGTAGAGGTGAAGGTCTGAAAACCCGACTCACACATAGTGAGAGCTTCTAGGTGAATGTAATCCACCCTTCCACTACACACCATTTGATATACCATAAACTCAATTAAGTTCAGATGCTCATGCATTTCAGATTGAAAAGAATTCAATAGGCAAAGACATCATGCTTATACTTCAAAATTTTTAAATTCATTCAACCAATGAGACATATTCATCATAGCAGAATACAAGAGTAACATATCAAATTTTCAGAATCAATATATGTCGAATGAACAATTCTGCATTTCAAAAATTTTACCTTCTTGAAGCAAGGAAGAATTTCAGACTCAATTTGAATGCACATGGTGTTTAAGAACTTTAAGGTAAATTAATTTCCTTCTAAAGACATGATTCCTCATTGGTCAAACAATCCATTTTTAGAATTTTGATACAAGGCAGAGAACTTGATCCGAGGATCACTTCAGGCATGGTGTTAGCTTCCTCACAGACTTAATCTGTCATTTCACATAACCGCATTTGATATACCAAATATTTCTTCAAGAATATATCAAATATGAGAGCATGAATGACCTGTACAAAGTAGTAGAAGGAAAATATCAAGAATATCAATTTTGACAAAGAGAAAGTAAAGTTGGGGTTTTACCATTCGAGTGTGCCTTGTTCCATTTTGTTGGAACCCCTTTCATTCTTTATTTACCTCAAGGCACACCTCCATCAAAATCAACTCAGTTGAGAGATTCTGTCACCCAAGCCTTTTTGGGTCCCTGGAGATTAGAAATATTTCTACCAAAATCTTTCTTCGACATTCTCATTGCCATCATATCATCATTCATGATCCTGCAATTCTTAATAATATGTCCATGGTTTCCACAGTGAAGGCATTGAGGAGAAGTATTTTTTCCAAAAGATTTCCTTTTAGGAGGAAAGGAATTTTTAAATCCATTCCATCTACTATTTTTAAAAGGTTTAGATTCAACAAAATTAAACCTAACATTCATTCTAAAAGCATGGAAGTTTTCTGTTTTCAAAAATCAACACTCTTTCAAAACATGCATGTACTTTCCACAATGAAAACAACAAGGAGATGTAGGTCTACGGAATGACTTTTCATTATTTACATGAGTGTTTGTGAACAAGTTTATCTTATAGGATGAAAACCTTTGAGCATTGGAAGCATGTTCATTTCTGAATTTTCTTTAAAAATTTGATTGTGTATTCATGGCATGAAATTCATCATTTTGCTTCACAAAGTAATTTTCTATCACATGGCCTAGTTTATGACAATAGAAGCAAGAAACATTTCTCTTTCTTTTGAAAGTAGATTTATCTTTGCATGCTTTTTCATCATCTATTTTCATGACAACACAATCATTCATTTCATGGCCATGCATGCCATAATAAAAGCATTCAACATTCAACTTCATTTTTCGCCCATTTTGAACTTTTTGAAACCCTTTTTGCATGGTGGGTTTTGTGTTGAGATTTTTCTTTTTCTCAAAATCATTTTCAGAAATTTTCATTTGAGAAGTGGAAGGAGGTGCTATGGAAGTACTAGGAATATCAGATGCATGGACAAAAGATGTTGTCATTTTGTGTTCAAAAGATTTTTTATTGACTGGGATATATCCAAGACCTTCTTTTTAAAAATTCACTTTAACACCCAACATCTTATCCAGATTTTCTTTCCCTTTGACAAATCTAGATAGATCATCTTTCAACATTTTCACCTCTTCTTCCAGACAAGAAATATGCAATTCAGCATTTGTGATTTCTTTTTCGCATGCAAGGATTTTATCACCATACAAACAGTTCTTTGTTATGAGTTTCTCATTTTCGTGTATGATTTCTTTATTTTCATCATTTATAGAGTTCAATTTTTCTAATAGTTTCTCAAGAACATTTTCAATTTCAACAAGCCTTGAACTCTTTTCAAGCAATCGTTCATTCTCACATTTCAGCAAAGAAATTTCTTTTTCAAGTTTGTTAAAACTTTTCAATCTACCTTCAAGTAAAGAGTTTTGGATTAGCATGGCACCATTCTTCTATTTAAGATCTTCATTTTCATCCATGATGCTCTTGCTATCAATTTCAGAATCAAGTAATTTCTCAAACAACTTATCATCATCAGACAAAGAAGCTAACTTTTTTCTAAGAGATTTTTCTGTTTCTTCAAGTAATGAAATCTTAGACAATACGTGTTTGTTCTGATCAAGCACATCATTATAGTTATTTTCAATTTCAAATGATGTGTTAGATTTCTTAGCCATTTCAAGCTCTTCAGCCATGTAGGAAATCTCATCTGAAAATAATTCAACTTTTGATTCAAGAGATTCATTTTGTTCTTCTAGATTTTTCACTTTTGATTCCAAAGGTTTACAATTTTCACATGAAGAATTAGCATGCACATTTTCATCATTTTCTTTTTCAATCTCTTGAATTCATATTTGTATTTTTTGCATCTGTCATGCAAATCGGCATATGCTAATTGCCATTCTTCAATTGAAAGTTCTTCGGAGTCAGAATTTACCTGACCTTCACTTTCTCCATGAGCCATCATGCATGTATCCTTTGCATCTTTTTCATACTTGCATGCCAGCTCATCCCAAAGCTCTATTGTTGATCTGCACATTGGAAATCGTGAAATCACATCAGATTCTATGCTATTCTTCAAAATATTTAATGCAGTAACATTTATAGCATTTTTCTTGATGTGTGTTTCATTCCACTTGGTTTCATTTGCAGGGAGTTTATGTGGACCATTATATATCACTTTCCACACTTCAGGTTCATAAACTCTAAGATAAACAAACATGCCATTTCTCCAAGAAATTAAACTGTGACCATCAAAACGAGGAGGAAGAGAAGACAAGCAGCATATAGACATGATGTTCAATAAAGCTCGCTGAGGGATCACTCTAAAGGTCGTTAGACCCAAGAAATTAGAGCCGTGCTCTGATACCAATTGTTGGTCCCGGGTAGGCGAGTGGACAAGAAGGGGGGGTTGAATTGTCACACACTAAAATTGGTAAATTAAAAACTAACTAGGCGGAATTACCAAGTTCAATGAGATTAAAGAGATTTAAACAAACAGAGTAATTTAAGCTCTCTCAATCTCGTCGAGCTCACTCGATCTTGCAAAAGATTATGCAATTAAACACGTCACACAATAAAATCTAGGCAATTGAGATTCGCTCATACTCATCGATCACGCGTGTATTGAATCAATAGTTAATCACAATGAAGCAAACCACAAAACACACCACAATACACAAGAATTTTTAAGGTGGTTCGGGACAACGACGGGCTCCCTACGTCCACCCCTTACCAAACCGGTAAGGATCCACTTGCTGTATAAACCAGCACGGGGAAGACTCCCCAACACGGAGCAAGGCTCCAACACACATGGGGATAAATCCCCAATGCGGAGGTGACGCTCCAACAACACGCAGGATGACGCCTGCACACAAACACGGGGACACGCCCCAACACACACATGCAGAGTAAACCTTGCAAACACGGTATAAAACCATAAACATACACGGAGACAGAGTCTCCAACACGATCCAACGACCGGATCACAAGCACACACACACGCTGCAACAAACGCAGCACAGTAGACACACGACCGTATACAAACGGTCACACACACACACAATATTTCTAAATCAAAAATTAACACAAATATTCAACCGTGCTCAACCCTAAACATAGATCATGAAACACATCAAGAACAACATAGAATGGATGTAGAAAAGATCCCCCTTTGGTTTCCAAGGCTGAATGATGATGTTCTTTGATGCTCGGGTCGGAGGTAAGCCGGATGCCGTCGATTTGAACGTCAACGCGTTCCTCTCTTCAATCCGATTCACTTTCTCTTCATGCATGATCTCCAAATCCTTTTGGATGTAGATCAAATCTCCTCCACAATAGCCTCTCCTTCCTTTCTCTTTTCCGTCACCTGCAAGATAGAAACAATGAACACATTAGGGTTAAGACTTGTGAAATTCGTAGCTCTCATATGTATACAAATAGGAGGCATCAATAGACTAGTATAACCCTTCTAGAAACCTCCAAAAGGACCCCCAATAGGTCTTCCACCAACCGAAGGGCAAAGGGGTAAGAGTTAGGCACAAGTTGACTTGGTTTAGATGGGTTTCGGAAACACGTTTTTGGGTTTTCGCCGCTGCCAGTCGACCTACACGGGTTGGGCGGTTGACCGAAATATTACAAACCCAGAACCTGTCGGCTCTGGGAATTTCGATCGATCGGAGCTACAGTGTAACGACCCGGGAGATCCGGATACCGATAAACCAATATCATCGATTTACCGATACCAAGAACTCGGGGATGCCACCCAAGAGGCTTGTGAGGCCCCGTAACGGTTGGAAGTGTTGCTGAGGGGATGTATAACGAACAGAAATTACAAACGCAATATTATTTAAAGCAATAGTTTTTGACTTTAGTGCGAAAGCAATTTAAATATATATCAGAGTGGTAAACATATATATATATAATAGTCCAGATCCACAAAATACATAAGTCCTGACAACTGAACAAAAGTCCAAATGTACAACTACACGGGACATACGCCGGCCAAAAGTACAAAAAGAGGACTAACAGACAGACCAACTACTGCTGGTGACTAGGATCTACCGTCAAAAACTAGAAAAGCTCCAAAAGACGGCTGACGCGGCTCACCTGAAAGAGGAAGGATGAGTCACAGCCAGACTCAATAGGGGTCACGCGGATCCCTACCTCGCAACTAAACATGCAAATGCAAAAGCAATTAGAGCATGCATTTAATTTAAACACGCAAAAATAGTAAAGCATGCATAATGAACTAAACATGCATTGGCAGGATTAAATGCAATTTAGTAAAGCTATAAACTAACTAAGCCGTCCTATCGCAGCTAACTACGATGCCAATTTAAATAGATCTGAGCGTCAGGGGCTAAATCTACCAATAGAATAACCTCAGCTAACCTAGTGACGGGAGAAAGAGAAATCACCAGAAAGTAGAGACCAGATGCATCCACTGACGGCTTACACTGCGTCTCAAGCAACTGCGCAAGTCTAGGAACACGACAAGCAAGAAGCGTAACAGTACCAGAGCCAAGTACTAGTCAGAGCAACACTCGTCAGTGTCAGTCCAAGTCTCTGACCACGTGTGCACACACTGGCTCGTTGCCTAGAGCCAGGCCTCTAGCTAGTATTCCCCTCCGTAGGAAGCTACGGTTGGACCGGGGCCCACGGAACTAGCTTAAAAATGGTATCACGGGACTACCCCTCCACCTCTCCTAGGTGGGCCGACACTCCAGGTCGCTGGGCTACGACTAGTGGTTCCATCACAAGGAAAGAGAAAGTACTTCTATTAGGATGTAAAAATATGTCACAGTTATAAAATACTTTAAGCATGGTGAATATACAACAATTAAATGCATAATTAAATTAACATGCAAATAATTAAACTCTGCATGAATTAAACGGTCGAAACATGGCCGCTGATAGATTGAACGGTAGGGCGACATGCTGTGCCATGGGCCTACACGGTTATCATTGGGCCGTTCAAGTTAACAGGGTCCTAAGGCCTACACGGTCCAGAATGATCCGTGCAAGGGCTGGGCAGTCTAGGGAAAGCCACTCAACACGGTGGAGGGTCTACTAAACGGTCGGGCGATAAGCCGTCTAAAGGGGGTTGAACGGACCACCTTTGGCCGTTCAGATCTACACCGCCTTACTGTTTCATGGTATTACACGGTCAAGCTCCTACCGTGCTAAGGTTTACACGGTCCAAGATGGACCTTCCAAGGAGGTCAAGCGGTCTGAATGAAACCGCGGTCTATTGGACGGTCACGAGGTGGACCGCGCCATTACCGCCATGGCGAGAACGGGATCTTCGCTAAGGGAACCCCTCCCGATCGACCCAAATCGACGAGATTCAAAATTTAAACTAACCTACCAAGCCTAAACAGTCTTTCCACACCCATTCCGAACATCAAAACTTAAAGACAATGCCCATATGATAATTGTCAAAAAATTAAACGAAATTACAATGGCCATGGAGTTTTGCACAGAAATCAAGGAAAATGGCATCGGACGGCGACGCATGGGGTACCGATGCACACCTAGCAAGACAAGGATTCTATCCCCCTACCTCAATCGCGACGAAATCGACGTTCCGGTGCCGAACCGCCGAAGGAAGCCACGCCGGTCTCACGCCCGTACCCGTCTCCACGCTCTGCAGATCGAGACGAGGCTAGCGTCAACACGATCCTCGCGTCGCGAGCAATCCGATGACGTCCACCACGCCTCCGTCTGCGGCCTGGATGGACGAAGCCCAGCAAGGGGGGGGGTCGCCATTGCGTGAGAGAGAGAGAGAGAGAGAGAGAGAGAGAGAGAGAGAGAGAGAGAGAGAGAGAGAGAGAGAGAGAGAAGTGTGAGGGGAGAGAGAGGGTCGATCGAATGTTTTTAAAAAAAATTTGTTATCTTATTTTTTTGATTTTTAAACTCAAATTGCAATTAAACCCTCAAATAAGCATAATTAGATATATGCCCGATAAATTTCTATAAATCTTTTACTAAAAGGATTAAATGCCAGAAAATGCCCATAAAATTCACAAAATTAGCCGAATTTCATAGAATAATTTCTATTTTAATACCATAAGGATCTGCTAATCCACGGGCCTTACAGTCCCTCCCTCCTAATAAAAATTTCATCCTCGAAATTTAAAAGGAAGGATAAGGAGCAAACGGCAAGAAATTATACCTTACTGGAATAAAAGGGAGAGAGCTGACGCATCTCAACCTCACACTCCCAAAAAGCTTTATTACTCGAGTGACGCTGCTAGACAGCCTTAACCAGAGGGATTACTAAATTTCTCAATCGCTACTTACGACGATCTTCAATTCCAGCAGGAACTTCTGGAGTGGACAAATCAGCAGTCACTTCAGGCCGGACTGAATTATCTAGGACGAGAGATGCATCATGAATATATTTCCACAACTGGGAGACGTGGAACACATCGTGGATCGCTTGCATTGTCGCATACGCCATTGGCCCACACATTCCAGAATAGGAAACAGACCAATATAATGCAGACTCAGCTTTCCACGCTTCCCAAAATTTGAAACACCTTTCAACGGAGATATTTTTACAGACATCATATCTCCAGGCCCAAATTGCAGTGGTCACCTGCGCTGGTCTACATAGATTTCTGTCGACTCTAAACGTTCAACATTTTCTGCCTGATCAAGCGAACCACATCAGCACATTGTTAAACCATACTATATCAGGTCCTGTCAATAATTTGTCACCGGATTCAAACCAGTGCAAAGGAGTACGACAAGGACGCCGATACTATGCTTCATACGGAACCAAATCGATGTTGGAGTGATAACTATTATTATAAACAAATTCCACGAGTGACAAATGCCGACTCCACGAACTCTGCCACTCAAGGCAACACGATCGCAACATATCTTCTAAAGTCTGAAGCGTCCTCTCTGACTGACCATCAGATTACGGATGATACGCTGAACTGAAAGCTAACTCTGTGCCCAACGCTTTCTAAAAACTGCACCAGAAACCAGAGGTAAACCGTGGATCATGATCTGACACAAGTGAAACAGGAATTCCAATTCTATGCAATGGCACAATCTTTTCAATATAAAGCTCGGCCAATACTGCACATTCCAAGCATCTCAATAGCCAGATACCATCACAGCCCTGTGAAGTCCGGGGCAAACTCACAATAAAATCTGTCGTGACATAACCCCCTTTTCACATCACCTGAAACATAAGGCCTGCCACGGAAGCTGACTACTGACTATTAACTCATCATTGCATGCTTGCTGAGCTTCCTTGATCTATAGTTAGGTGGTCAGAGTCAACGCAAGACTCACACATACAACGACCAACAGATCAGAAAGTCTATGGTGAAAGCCTCACACGGAAACCACTCTCTACTATCGAGGAGTAGATGATCTAGCTCCTATCTCTAGGGCAAATGACATGCGATAAAAATGATCAAACAACGCCAGCATTGGATCCACCGAGGGATCGTGCCAAGGTACACTCCATCCGTCATTCCATCGCGCTCCACGACCACTCCATCGCGTCCCTGCCTCGGCCAGCTCGGCACGGTCGCGCGCCCCGCGTTGAGAGGAACAGAGGGAAGAGAGAAATGAAGGAGAGAGGGGAACAGGAGAGAAGGAGGAGAGAGGAGAAGGAAAAGAACAAAACCGAACTCACGAGTGGAATAATTCTCCTCACACTGTTTAAACTACTGGGGTGCATAACCAATACTTTCTCATGTGACATAAGTATTGCACTCGGCCTTACCCGAGAAGCATCCATGCATATCACAAATTCACCCGAACTCACGTGGCCGAGAAGTTCGTGATCTTGCAGAGTCTGTAAAATGATCATGAGATATTGCACATGCTCTTCCTCAGGAGCAGAATGAACAAGAATATCATAAGCAAAGATCACCACGAACTGGGTTAGATAAGGGTGAACTACATGCTGCATCAAGGAGCACTGGCCAGCCCAAACGGCATAACCAAAAATCAAAATGACCATAATGTGTGCTAAACTTAGTCTTTTTCACATTAGATTCTCTAATTCTCAGTTGATAATATCCTGATTAGAAATCAATCCGAGAAAAGATAGTAGCAGACTGTAATTAATCAAGCAAATCCTTGATCTTGGGTAGCTGATACTTGTTCTTGATAGTCACCGGATTCCGCTGTCTAAAAATCAGATCCTATGGCTGAGACTAGATCTTTTTCAACCACAGCTCCCAATTGCTCTAACTAATCTATGCCCAAAATAATATCATAATCAACCAGCTGCAAAGCATACAATCTGGCTGACAACTACTGATCATTGATCACGATCGGAAACTCTTCCAAACACAAGGGAGAGGACATGAAATTTCCAGAAGGTCATTCAATAAGGAACTCACAAGACGACTCAGATGTCGGATCCTCAACATAGGCAACAAAGTTTCCAGAAATATAAGAGTGAGAAGCAACTGAGTATCTAGCCAAAGAGCATAATTGTACCTTCCACGAGATGAGACGCCATTGCCTCAGCACGAGTAAACTAAGAAGCTTGAGAATCTTGCTGGGTCTGTTGTGGTGAAGGAGGTCTGAGCTGAGGCGGCTGTAGTGGTTGAGAAGACTAAGAAAATTGCACAGGCTTCGGTCTCATGGGACAATCTCGAACCATGTGCCCCGACTGATCACAGCGAAAATAGACCACCAGCAATGAACATGACTTGCCTGGGTGGCTCCCACCACATCTCGGACACTTCCTCGGTTGACTGGCTGCAGGTCCCTGACGCTGCTGGGAAGAAGGCGCTGACGGCTGAACAGTGCCCGAAGATGCCTATTGGGCAAGCCACTTCTTACGTTGCCTTAATCTCGTGAACCTGTTCTTGATTTTCTTGAATGGGGGTTCGCTACCGGCAGCAGGTACAGAAGAAGGAACTCTTGTCGCAGTCGCTGAATGACTTGGTGAAATGGCACACTCGGCTGAGCAGACTCAACTTGGGTACGCTCTTGGGGTCTTGCCTGCCCTTCCTCAATTGATGGATGGGATAGCAAGGATTCTCTCGACGCTCCTCCATGAGCACCCGGCAAACCTTCTGCAGCTGGAGCAGAATCCGCTTGAACTTGCACTAGCACATAGACCAGCATAACGACAAGAGGAGAAGAAGTGCCACTTTCCTCCCTGGGTACATGTGCCCTTCTACGACGCGACATTTTAATCTAGAAAACACACAACAACAGAGAATCCATCAATGATCACGGAAAACATCCTAAGCCAGTAGTAGACGACTTACATGGACTTGTTCTGGACTCAAGCAATTTCAATTCCTTATACAAATCCTCAACCTGTCTCTGATACCAACTGTAACGACCCGGGAGATCCGGATACCGATAAACCGATATCATCGATTTATTGATACCAAGAACTCGGGGACGCCACCCAAGAGGCTGATGAGGCCCCGTAAGGGTTGGAAGTGTTGCTGAGGGGATGTATAACGAATAGAAATTACAAACGCAATATTATTTAAAGCAATAATTTTTGACTTTAGTGCGGAAGCAATTTAAATATATATCAGAGTGGTAAACATATATATATATAATAGTCCAGATCCACAAAATACACAAGTCCTGACAATTGAACAAAAGTCCAAATGTACAACTACACGGGGCATATGCCGGCCAAAAGTACAAAAAGAGGACTAACAGACAGACCGACTACTGCTGGTGACTAGGATCTACCGTAAAAAACTCGAGAAGCTCCGGAAGACGGCTGTCGCGGCTCACCTGAAAGAGGAAGGGTGAGTCACATCCAGACTCAGTAGGGGTCACGCGGATCCCTACCTCGCAACTAAACATGCAAATGCAAAAGAAATTAGAGCATGCATTTAATTTAAACAAGCAAAAGTAGTAAAGCATGCATAATCAAGTAAACATGCATTGGCAGGATTAAATGTAATTTAGTAAAGCTATAAACTAACTAAGCCGTTCTATCACAGCTAACTACGATGCCAATTTAAATAGATCTGAGCGTCAGGGGCTAAATCTACCAATAGAATAACCTCAGCTAACCTAGTGACGGAAGAAAGAGAAACCACCTGAAAGTAGAGATCAGATGCATCCATAGATGGCTTGCACTGCGTCTCAAGCAACTGCGCAAGTCTAGGAACATGACAAGCGAGAAGCGTAACAGTACCAGAACCAAGTACTAGTCAGAGCAATACTCGTCAGTGTCAGTCCAAGTCTCTAGCTAGTATTCCTGTAACGACCCGAGAATCAGATTACCGGGAAGGTCCGATAACCCGAGACTCGCACCGCCACCCACGAGCCCGAAGACTCGGAAGGGTTAAAAGGATGGTGTGGAGACTACACAAGTATCACAAATAATTGCAGAAATTAAACAGTTATAATATTAAGCAGGAAATAAATTAACATTTTACATGGTCCACAATAAAATAACAACAACAGTAACAGTAGTCCACGACTAGTACAGTGACAAGAAGGAAAAGTACAGCTACACGGGGCATACCCCGGCTCTGACCTCTGGCACTACCTCTGGGCACCCGCAACACGCTGCACTCCTGGCGCGCTCCCCGAAGGTGGCGCCTCACCTGAAACACGGTGAAAACACGCAGGGAATGAGTCTCGGAATAAGACTCAGTAGGGATCACTCGAACCCTACCTCGTAAAACGAGAAACCACTACACTAGCGGTAGGAAAGTACCTCGGAAAGGAAAGCCTTGTACTCTACAGAACCAGGCCCTACGGCACGCAAATCGACACGTGCCACAGTATGAGACCGAAACTCAACGGTCGAACCCACAAAACCCGAAGGTCGGAAACACACGACTGACAGTCTGTCACTCCGTACTCGACAAGAGTACCACCCACTAGAAGCACAGCCGGTAGCGTCCCCTGACGTCTTACACCGCGCCGCAGGTGAACCGCCTGACGTGGTAGGTCCAACCCGAGGCGCAGACACCGTACAAGTAACCACAAATAAGTAACTAGCTGGGGTCACGCCCGTCGACGTGGGTCCAACCGCCCCCAACCACGTGTGCACACACAGACCTTGCGTCACTAGGTCTGGTCCTCTGACCGGTTTTCCCCCGTAGCCGGACTCTGGCTACCGACGAGGGGCCTACGATAACCGGTCCACAAACCGTCTCAAGGTGGGTGCCCGTACACCACTCCCAAGTGAGACCAGCACCTCGTACTGGTGGGCTACGACTAGTGGAGGGTCATTGAAGGAGTAGACTCTCAAGATCACGGAAAACAACGTCCGAACCTGACGAAGTACGGGGCCGTCCCTCGTACCATCACCATCGCACGGTGACCACAGTCGGAGAAGAAACGGACGCACCGCCCACGGCCAAACGCATGACCAAGGCAAAGGGAACCTCCGGACACCCAAAGACACGGTCCCGAAACTCCACGGGGTGTCCAGGACACACACACGGCCCAAGAGGAACACCCGACGACAGGACAGATCGCACTAGGGACCCCTAGCGCGACAAGGAAGAACGCGCTAGGACCCCCTAGCGCGACAGGGAAGATCGTGCTAGGGCCTCCTAGCGCGACAAGATAGGTCGCGCTAGGGACCCCTAGCGCGACAAGGCAGATCGCGCTAGGACCCCATAGCGTGACAGAAACCGCCCTACTGTTCATCTTCTCCGATGAACGCGCCCCATCGGGGCAGCGCGACCATCAAGAACGCGCTACTGGAGTATAACGCGTTCTCAGTCCGCGCCCGAAAACGGTGGAAACTCCCAAAGACTCCAACCACTCCCTCATGCCTCCACCGGAGAGGGGGAAATCAAGGGGAATGACCCCTAAGGACCCCTAGCATGCTTTTAAGCCACCAAAACATGAAATAGCGGGCTAAAACCATAGATCGGGCGAGCTCTCCCCAAATCATGGAAAACCCCAAACCCGCTCAAACAAGCCTCTCTCGGCCTCCCCGCGGCCTACAAATCACGGAAACGAATGGCAAGAGGCTAAGGAACATCACCCTACCTCGGGGTTGTCCGAAACGCGGCGGATCGTCGCCAATTCTCAAGAATCGTTCGAAGCTTCACGAACTCCCCTCACCCTCACCGAGCACCGAACACCGCCGCGATCGCCACACCGCCGCCTACGCCACGACGCCGTCGCCTCGCCGCAATCAGCAGCCGAAGGGGGTGGCACCGGGGCTAGCACCGGGAGAGAGGGCGGTCACGGTGGAAACGCATGGGAGAGAAGGGAGGAAGAAGAAGAAAGAGAAAGAAGAAAAGAAAAAGAAAAGAAATAGGGTTATATAGAAAATCCGATTTTTTGAAAAAATATCAAAAAATAGAAAAATACATTTCCGGAATCCTTGGAACGCACCGATCGCAACGGTATCACTCGTGCCCGGGAGAACCGCCCGGTTCGGCCGCAGCGAGCTTCCGAAGAAAGAGCCGAAACACACACTGGGAATCGGAAAACACACGCGAAAAAGCCGCGGAACGCCTCTGGGCCTCTGAAATGACTCCGGATCGCGCCGATCCGAACACGAAAGATGTCCGAAATGAAATTTCGGACACAACAAAGCTGGACACTCCGAAAACCAGATCCGGGACCCACGAAGAAGGATCCGAAAGGTCCGGGATATTACAGCCCTCCCCCCTTAAGGAATTTCATCCTCGAAATTGAGAACAACCAAAGGGGAAAGAAGAGGAAGACTCACTCAAACAGATACGGGAACTGCTGACGCATCTCGTCCTCACGTTCCCACGAAGCCTCACCACCAGAGTGTCGCTGCCACACGACCTTCACCAAGGGAATGACCTTGTTCCGCAGGCGCTGCTCTCGCCTATCCTCCACGCGGATCGGAAACTCTGGGAGAGAAAGGTCTGGAGTCACCTCAGGCCAAACCGAAAACTCGAGCACATGAGAGTCATCGGGCATATACTTCCGCAACATCGAGACGTGGAACACGTCATGCACCGACGCCAACTCAGGAGGTAACTGCAACCGGTAAGCAACCTCACCGATGCGCTCCACAATCGCGAAAGGACCAATATAGCGGGGACTCAACTTCCCACGCCGTCCAAAACGCATCACCCCCTTCATCGGAGAAACTCTCAAGAACACATGATCGCCCACGGCGAACTCGAGGGGCTGCCTCCTACGGTCAGCATAGCTCTTCTGCCGACTCTGGGCCGCCAACATGTTCTGACGAACCAGGTGCACAACACCCACACACTGCTGCACCAATTCCGGTCCCGTCAAAACACGCTCACCCACCTCGAACCAATCGAGTGGAGTCCGACAAGGACGCCCGTACAAAGCCTCATAGGGAGCTATGCCGATGCTCGAATGGAAGCTGTTGTTATAGGCAAACTCCACCAACGGTAGGTGATGAATCCAACTCCCCTGCCACTCCAGGCAGCAAGATCTCAGCATGTCCTCCAAAGTCTGAATGGTCCTCTCAGACTGACCATCTGACTGAGGATGATACGCCGTGCTAAAAGCCAACTCCGTGCCAAGAGCTCGCTGGAAACTCCTCCAGAATCCAGAAGTGAAGCGTGGATTCCGATCCGACACGATCGAAATAGGAATCCCATGCATCGGCACGATCCGCTCCACATAAAGACGAGCCAACTTGGACACGCTCCAGCTGACTTTGACCGGCAACAGTCGCGTCACCTTCGTCAGCCGATCCACCAGCAACCAGATACTGTCCTGCCCAGTCGGGGTCCTCGGCAACCCCACCACAAAATCCGTGGTCACATGGTCCCACTTCCAAGTAGGAACATCTAAGGGTTGGAGAGTACCGCCTGGTCGCTGATGCTCCGCCTTCACCTGCTGACAGATCAGGCACCTGGCCACAAATTCGGCAACATCTCTCTTCATGCCAGGCCACCAGAACTGCCTCCGCAAGTTCTGATACATCTTCGTCGCACCCGGGTGTACGGTGTACCTGCTCCCATGAGCCTCGCGCAGCACCGCACGATGAATCTGCTCCTCGGCTGGGACGTACATCCTGCCACGAAACCTCGCAGCACCGTCCTCGCCGAGCTCCACATCAGCCATCGCAAGAATCCGGGGTAACTCAGGGTCCGCATGCTGAGCCTCTGTCACCTGACGACGGATAGCAGGAGTGACAGTCAGACTCGCAAGCACCGCCAACCCTGGCTCCTGGGGAATCTTGAGCCTGAAAGATATTTCGGGCACTTGTTCCCAGAGCCTCCACTTCCTCAACATCAAGGCACTGACCGCAACCTTCCGACTCAAGGCATCGGCGACGACATTCATCCTGCCCGGCTGATAAGACAGGGTGAAGTCATAGTCCTTCATGAACTCCATCCAACGCCTTTGCCTGAGGTTCAGGTCCTTTTGCGAGAACACATACCTCAAACTCTGATGGTCAGTGAACACCTCGAACTTCTCACCGTACAGATAATGCCTCCAGATCTTCAGCGCGAAGATCACCGCCGCCAACTCAAGATCATGGGTAGGGTAGTTCTTCTCGTGGGGCTTTAGCTGTCGAGATGCATAAGCCACCACTCTACCATGCTGCATCAACACAGCTCCCAATCCAACGCCGGAAGCATCTGTACACACCACGAAACCTCCCGATCCAGAAGGTAAAACCAACACCGGAGCCGAGGTGAGCAATCTCTTCAGTTCCCTGAAACTCTGCTCACACTCCTCAGACCAGACGAAAGGCACATCCTTCCGCGTGAGTCTAGTCATCGGGGTCGCAATGCGAGAAAAATCCTGGATAAACCGGCGATAATAACCCGCAAGCCCCAAGAAACTCCGGATCTCCGTCACCGACCTCGGCCTCGGCCACTGCATTACTGCCTTGACCTTGGCGGGGTCCACAGAAATGCCATCACCAGAACTCACGTGCCCCAGAAAGTGCACCTCGCTGAGCCAAAACTCGCACTTGCTGAGCTTCGCATACAACTGGTGACCTCGCAACATCTGCAGCACCACACCCAAATGGTACGCGTGCTCCTCAGCAGACTGCGAATAGACAAGGATGTCGTCCACGAAGATGACCATGAACTGGTCCAAATACGGATAAAACACCCTCTACATCAAGTCCATGAAGGCTGCTGGGGCATTGGTGAGCCCGAACGGCATCACCAAAAACTCATAATGTCCGTACCTCGTACTGAACGCAGTCTTCTCCACATCGGACTCGCGAATTCTCAGCTGATAGTAACCTGACCGCAAATCAATCCGCGAGAACACTCGCGCGGACTGAAGCTGGTCGAACAAGTCATCAATCCGCGACGACGGATACTTGTTCTTAATGGTCACTTCATTCAGCTGCCGATAGTCAATGCACAGCCGCAGACTACCGTCCTTCTTCTTCACAAACAACACGGGCGCACCCCAAGGGGAAAAGCTAGGACGAACATACCCCTTGGCCAACAGCTCCTGTAACTGCGCCCTCAACTCCCTCAACTCAGCGGGGGCCATACGGTAGGGAGCCTTCGCCAAAGGTCCCGTACCAGGCACAACCTCGATCACAAAATCGATCTCCCGCTGGGGAGGCAATCCAGGCAATTCCTCGGGAAAAATGTCGGGGAACTTGTACACCACCGGAATGTCCTCGACACTCGGTTCCATCCGTTCAGACACCACCACGGACGCGAGAAAATCCTGACAACCAGAATCAAGCAATCGACGGGCTCGAATAGCAGAGATAAGGAATCGAGAAGAGGTGGAACGGATACCTTGGAAATAGAAGGTCCGCTTGCTTGGATGCTGGAAGTAGACCCTCTTCATCCCACAATCCACCACCGCTCCTTGAGTCTCGAGCCAATCCATGCCTAGAATCACATCGTAATCCGAAGCTGCAACGCATACAACCTGCCTGGCATACTCCGCCCATCGATCCAAACCGGAACCTGATCGAAGCAATACAGAGTGATCATAAAGTCACCTGAAGGCAACTCCACTGCCAAATCACAGGACAACTGGGTCACCGGCTCCTCGACGCTCGACGCAAAATCCTCCGAAATAAACGAATGAGACGCGCCAGAGTTGAACAAAACCCGAGCCGCACAACCCAAAATCTGAACGGTACCTTCCACGAGCTGCGACGCCACTGCCTCTGCCCTGGTCATGTGCGTGATCTGGCCTCGAGCCCTCTGCCTGCCTCCCACGCTGGCTTACCTGGGTAGCGGCGGATACTGTCCCTGCTGCTGCCTCTGCTGCTGGGGAACCTGCTGCTGCTGAGGAAACTGCTGCTGCGGCGGTCTCTGAGGACAGTCACGCGCCATATGCCCTGGCTGGTCACACCGAAAATAGATGATCGGCGCCGTGCACTGCCTGCCTGGGTGGGTCCCACCACACCGTGGACAAGGTCCTCGCGATCCACCCACTGATCCCTGACGCTGCAAAGGAATCGGCTGCTGTACACTGCCCGATGAAGCCTGTCCCTGATCCTTATGCTTCTTACGGAAACTCTTCTTCAAGAACTTCTTGACCTTCGAGCCGAAGGACGCAGATCCTGTCACCGAAGCTGCCGATGCTGGTACTCCTGAACCACCCGACGCAGACTGAAAGAAACCCTGCTGCTGGGTAGCCGACTGCTGGCTGCGACCTGACAAAGACTGCCCCTGGCTGATCGGTCCTCGAATCCTCTGCATATCCATCTCCAAAGAAACCGCAACGCGAGACGCTGTCTCTAGATCAGTGGCCCCATTCGCGATCAAATGGTGCCTCAGCTCCAGCCTCAAGCCCTGCACAAACTGCGTGGTCCTCACCCTCTCATGCTTCATGATGTGAGGTGCGTACCGACCCAGCTCGACAAATCGGGCCCTGTACTGCAACACGGACATGTCGCCCTGCACCAGCTCCAGAAACTCCCGCATCCGCTGCGTGGCAACAATATCTGGACAGTACGTACGCTCGAAAGCACTAACGAAGTCATCCCACTCGATCTGCTCAAGTGGACGAAGCTGAAAGGACGTCTTCCACTCGGAAGACCACCACCTCCGAGCCGTACCCTGTAATTGGTTGTAGGCCAACACAACTCTGTCCTCGGCAGCACTCCTCGCAGAGCTGAACACCCGCTCCATCTCATCAAGCCAATCGCGAGCCGCATCAGGGTCTGCCTGGCCGCTGAAATAAGGTGGATGGAACTGCAGAAAGTCCCTCACTGCTCGGCTTGGCCCACCCCTAGCAGACGAGCCCTCACCAGCCTCTCCGCCGAACTGCTGAGACATAAGCTGGTACATGCCTCGGAAGAAATCCTTTGCCCCCGGAACTCTCGCAGTAACCGTGGCCTCGGTAGCTCCCGGTGGCGCTCTGCTAAGCTCCTCCTGGTCCCCCTGGACCCCCTGCTGGATCTCCTGACCTCCAGCCGACTGCCCCTGCTGAGAGCGAGAGCTCCTCCTCGGCGCCATCCTCGCTCCTGAAGCACAAGACAGAAAACACGGAGACGACAAGGTCAAAATAAACAGGCGGTGCCCAATGCCAGCGTCACTTGTACATCATCGCTGTGGACTAGTGGACCACTACAATTACCAATGATTCTCATGTAATTCCACAACCGCGCTCTGATACCAGCTGTAACGACCCGAGAATCCGATTACCGGGAAGGCCCGATAACTCGAGACTCGCACCGCCACCCACGAGCCCGAAGACTCGGAAGGGTTAAAAAGATAGTGTGGAGACTACACAAGTATCACAAATAATTACAGAAATTAAACAGTTATAATATTAAGCAGGAAATAAATTAACATTTTACATGGTCCACAATAAAATAACAACAACAGTAACAGTAGTCCACGACTAGTACAGTGACAAGAAGGAAAAGTACAGCTACACGGGGCATACCCCGGCTCTGACCTCTGGCACTATCTCTGGGCACCCGCAACACGCTGCACTCCTGGCGCGCTCCCCGAAGGTGGCGCCTCACCTGAAACACGGTGAAAACACGCAGGGAATGAGTCTCGGAACAAGATTCAGTAGGGATCACTCGAACCCTACCTCGTAAAATGAGAAACCACTACACTAGCGGTAGGAAAGTACCTCGGAAAGGAAAGCCCTGTACTCTACAGAACCAGGCCCTACGGCACGCAAACCAACACGTGCCACGGTACGAGACCGAAACTCAACGGTCGAACCGCAAAACCCGAAGGTCGGAAACACACGACTGACAGTCTGTCACTCTGTACTCGACAGGAGTACCACCCACTAGAAGCACAGCCGGTAGCATCCCCTGACGTCTTACACTGCGCCGCAGGTGAACCGCCTGACGTGGTAGGTCCTACTCGAGGCGCAGACACCGTACAAGTAACCACAAACAAGTAACTAGCTGGGGTCACGCCCGTCGACGTGGGTCCAACCGCCCCCAACCACGTGTGCACACACAGACCTTGCTTCACTAGGTCTGGTCCTCTGACCGGTTTTCCCCCGTAGCCGGACTCTGGCTACCGACGAGGGGCCTACGGTAACCGGTCCACAAACCGTCTCAAGGTGGGTGCCCGTACACCACTCCCAGGTGAGACCAGCACCTCGTACTGGTGGGCTACGACTAGTGGAGGGTCACTGAAGGAGTAGACTCTCAAGATCACGGAACACAACGTCCGAACCTGACGAAGTATGGGGCCGTCCCTCGTACCATCACCATCGCACGGTGACCACGGTCGGAGAAGAAACGGACGCACCGCCCACGGCCAAATGCATGACCAAGGCAAACGGAACCTCCGGACACCCAAAGACACGGTCCCGGAACTCCACGGGGTGTCCAGGACACACACACGGCCCAAGAGGAACACCCAACGACAGGACAGATCGCGCTAGGGACCCCTAGCGCGACAAGGAAGAACGCGCTAGGACCCCCTAGCGCGACAGGGAAGATCGCGCTAGGGCCTCCTAGCGCGACAAGACAGGTCGCGCTAGGGACCCCTAGCGCGACAAGGCAGATCGCGCTAGGACCCCATAGCGCGACAGAAACTGCCCTACTGTTCATCTTCTCTGATGAACGCGCCCCATCGGGGCAGCGCGACCATCAAGAACGCGCTACTGGAGTATAGCGCGTTCTCAGTCCGCGCCCGAAAACGGTGGAAACTCCCAAAGACTCCAACCACTCCCCCATGCCTCCACCGGAGAGGGGGAAAACAAGGGGAATGACCCCTAAGGACCCCTAGCATGCTTCTAAGCCACCAAAACATGAAATAGCGGGCTAAAACCATAGATCGGGCGAGCTCTCCCCAAATCATGGAAAACCCCAAACCCGCTCAAACAAGCCTCTCTCGGCCTCCCCGCGGCCTACAAATCACGGAAACGAATGGCAAGAGGCTAAGGAACGTCACCCTACCTCGGGGTTGTCCGAAACGCGGCGGATCGCCGCCGATCCTCAAGAATCGTTCGAAGCTTCACAAACTCCCCACACCCTCACCGAGCACCGAACACCGCCGCGATCGCCACACCGCCGCCTACGCCACGACGCCGTCGCCTCGCCGTAATCCGCAGCCGAAGGGGGTGGCGCCGGGGCTAGCACCGAGAGAGAGGGCGGTCACGGTGGAAACGCACGGGAGAGAAGGGAGGAAGAAGAAGAAAGAGAAAGAAGAAAAGAAATAGGGTTATATAGAAAATCCGATTTTTCAGAAAAATACCGAAAAATAGAAAAATACATTTCCGGAATCCTCGGAACGCACCGATCGCAACGGTATCACTCGTGCCCGGGTGAACCGCCCGGTTCGCCCGCAGCGAGCTTCCGAAGAAAGAGCCGAAACACACACCGGGAATCGGAAAACACACGCGGAAAAGTCGCGGAACGCCTCCGGGCCTCCGAAATGACTCCGGATCGCGCCGATCCGAACACGAAAGATGTCCGAAATGAAATTTCAGACACAACAGAGCCGGACACTCCGAAAACCAGATCCGGGACCCACGAAGAAGGATCCGAAAGGTCCGGGATATTACAATTCCCCTCCGTAGGAAGCTACGGTTGGACCGGGGCCCATGGAACTAGCTTAAAAACCATATCACGGGACTACCCCTCCACCTCTCCTAGGTGGGCCGACACTCCATGTCGTTGGGCTACGACTAGTGGTTCCATCACAAGGAAAGAGAAAGTAATTCTATAGGGATGTAAAAATATGCCACAGTTATAAAATACTTTAAGCATGGCGAATATATAACAATTAAATGCATAATTAAATTAACATGCAAATAATTAAACTCTGCATGAATTAAACGGTTGAAACATGGCCGCTCATAGATTGAACGGTCGGGCGACAGGCCGCGCCATGGGCCTACACGGTTCTCATTGGGCCATTCAAGTTAACAGGGTCCTAAGGCCTACACGGTCCAGAATGATCCGTGCAAGGGCTGGGCAGTCTAGGGAAAGCCGCTCAACACGGTGGAGGGTCTACTAAACGTTCGGGCGATACGCCGTCTAAAGGGGGTTGAACGGACCACCTTTGGCCATTCAGATCTACACCACCTTACTGTTTCAGGGTATTACACAGTCAAGCTCCTACCGTGCTAAGGTTTACACGGTCCAAGATGGACCTTCCAAGGAGGTCAAGTGGTCCGAATGAAACTGTAGTCTATTGGACGGTCACGAGGTGGACCGCACCATTACCGCCATGGCGAGAACGGGATCTCCTCCAAGGGAACCCCTCCCGGTCGATCCAAATCGACGGGATTCAAAATTTAAACTAACCTGCCAAGCCTAAATAATCATTTCACACCCATTCCGGCCATCAAAACTTAAAGACAATGCCCATATGATAATTTTCAAAAAATTAAACGAAATTACAATGGCCATGGAGTTTTGCACAGAAATCGAGGAAAATGGCGTCGGACGGTGATGCATGGGGTACCGATGCACACCTAGCGAAACAAGGATTCCATCCCCCTACCTCGATCACTACGAAATCGACATTCCGGTGCCGAACCGCCGAAGGAAGCCACGTCGGTCTCACGCTTGTACCCGTCTCCACGCTCCGCGGATCGAGACAAGCCTAGCGTCAACGCGATCCTCGCATCGCGAGCAATCCGATGACGTCCACCACGCCTCCGTCTGCGGCCCGGATGGATGAAGCCCATCAAGGGGGGGGGGCAGTCACCGTCGCGTGAGAGAGAGAGAGAAAAAAATGTGAGGGGAGAGAGGGTCGATCAAATGTTTTAGAAAATTTTTGTTATATTATTTTTTTATTTTTAAACTCAAATTGCAATTAAACCCTCAAATAAGCATAATTAGATATATGCCCAATAAATTTCTATAAATCTTTAACTAAAAGGATTAAATGCCAGAAAATGCCCATAAAATTTATAAAAATGGCCGAATTTCATGGAATAATTTCTATTTTAATACCATAAGGATCCGCTAATCCGCGGGCCTTACATATAGTGTCGGTCGACCGCCAGCTACAGTAAATTCCAGACTATCACGTTTTAGCCCCAAACTCCATTGCAACACTTCCAAACTCTGTGGCATCAAACTCCTTTGATCTTGGAGGGATTATATAAAGAATTTAACCAGCAAAACCATAATAAAAATGATTAGAACTTTAGCTTAATAATCAATATGATAAATGTATGAAATGCATACATGAAAGCTCATGTTCAAGGTGCATACAAACACTTTGAACCACAAAAGTTTTAAGCTAAAGGTCAAGAATTATTTCTATGCAAGTGAGCAAAGTATGAGAACCATTTAGCCATGCACATATACAAGTGAACACTTTGAAAACATGATTGATTAAAGGTCAAGATCAATAGATATGCATTTGTCCAATATGAATGCATCATGTAACCAAGCTCCATGAAGAGTATGCATGGGACGTATTCAAAGCTTTGCAAAATAACATGAAACCTTAATTCACAAAAGAACCCTTCTAGACAATTGTCAGGATGTGAATTACACAAATTTACCCAACTAGGAATTGGAATGAAGAACCATGCATCTAAGCAAATCTTATAATGCTAGCAAGCCGTGCAACCTAACATATTGAAAGTGCATGAAACACATTCTCGATCTATCAATCCTCAACTAGAGATGTGATCATTTTGACATGCATATAAGCAACACATGCGAGCTTCATAAAATCCAATTGTTCCAAACTTCACATGAGTTAACTTAACCAATTTTCAAGCACACATTGAGCACATTGAATAGAATTGCCAAAACCATATGATCATGAATCCATACAATGAGAGAGCATCATTCAAATCACATTCATCAAGTTTCAAGTTAATAAGTTGAGTACTTTTCAAGCCCAAAAACCTTATGCGAAAAATGTATGAAAATACCCAACCAAGGTATTGAAAACCTTTTTGATGAAATACATGAAACATAGAAACATAGAAATTTGATGCAATGCAATGAGAATGTTAACTCCCTTTTTGAAGAAGAGCTTCATTGATGGACTCCTTTGAGTTCCAAGCTGATTTTGATCCTGCAAGCCAAGATAACACAACATGAGTTCCTTAAACAACAATCATCATAGAACTTTCAAGTGAGAAACTTGAAATCATTTTTTAACTCATCAACCAAGATGCATACATGTTGCTCAATGAAACATACACAAGCATGCTGATTGATGCACATCACCACAAGTATAATTATTTTGTTTGTTGAAATTAGATGGAAGGCTCTTTCACCACAGAATGTGGATCTAGAGGGGGGGGGTGAATAGATCAGCTGGCCAATAAAAAATTATGCCTAGATTCAGATGCGGAATTAAAAGAACACTGATCAAACACAGTCAATGCACCGAATAATAGAGATAAGATCTGCTAGACAGACAATCAACCACACGAGAGGCACAAAGAATTTTAGGTGGTTCAGTCAATCCGACCTACGTCCACCCCACATTCAACTCGAATGTGGATTACTGCTGATACACAGCTTCAATCTGCTGGGCACTACAGCTTGCCAACAACGGCTGGGGCTTACAGCTTATCCCGACCAGAGTAACCTCCTCTACAACAGCTGAGCTTCACAGCTTGCTCTGCTGGGCTCTACAGCTTAGCCGACCAGAGGTAACACCTCTGCACACCACTGCTTCACAGCCTGACACCACTGACTAACAGCTTGATCGAACAAGAGTTTTTAAAAGAAAAATAATAAAGACTGAAAAGCAAGAAACGCAGAATCGAATGGAATGAAAACCAAAACGACTGTAGCTCAAATTGAGCAATATCAGCTCTGGTATCTGAACCAAGAGACTGATTCACAAGCTCTCATATAACTCTCTCAACTCATCTCTCTCACTTTCTTCTTCTCTCCTTTTCTTCTTCTCTGCTTTTCTTCTCTTTGGATCTCGGTGGCTCTCTGCTGCCTCAGGTTTGTCTCACTGTATAGACTTGCCACTAGTCGATCTGCCTTCAACAGAAGATGAAGACTTCTATATATATCAGCAGTAGATTGGATAAGGGCGCGTGGCTTCCACATTTTCCCGCCCAAGGAATTCGCCAGATCCGAGGTGCTTTCATCCACGTGGCAGCATCTGGTCACCTCATCCTCCTGGGATCACGAGCCATGTCAGCAATCTCAGTAACAAATCCCTGTCAGACAGAGTATCGGATTATCAGGTTAAGTGAAGAACTCTGTACAGACTTTGTAAGATGAAATGCCTTGTGTAGACTTCATGATGTATAGACTTTGTGAAACGTGAATGCAATGTACAGACTTCAGTGTATAGACTTTGTGAAAGTGAGTGCAATGTACAGACTCCGTGAATGGAAATGCAATGTATATACTTTAGGACTGATGCACGATGTACAGACTTCATGAGACTCTAATGAAGACAGACGATGTATAGACTTCAGGACTGATGCACGATGCAGA
This sequence comes from Amorphophallus konjac, assembly GCA_022559845.1. Lineage (NCBI taxonomy): Eukaryota > Viridiplantae > Streptophyta > Magnoliopsida > Alismatales > Araceae > Amorphophallus > Amorphophallus konjac. The sequence continues at coordinate 390,405,175 of CM040123.1, read as the reverse complement.
CTCGTCCAATGTATACACTTGCTCGTTGTTCAGTCTTCACGAATGATGTACAGACTTCCAATGTGAAGACTTTGGCAAGGCAACGTCAGTAAAGGAACCAATGTACAGACTTATTGAACTGAGCGTAGGTAGAAGATATGAGGAATGTATAGACTTACTCAGTTTAGTTCAGAACGTAGGTAATGATCAATGTATAGACTTAACAGTCGCCCTGGCTGTACAGACTTGGTCACAAGCTGAACAGTCGATTGTATAGACTTCGCCCCAATGCATAAGATGCTAACTGAGACGGACAATGTACAGACTTACTGTAACAGTCCGATGTATAGACTTTGCCCAATGCCTGAGATGCTAACAGAGACGGACGATGTTCAGACTTGCTGAAAGACCGATGTACAGACTTTGCTCGTATGCATGAGACGCTAACTAAGACGCTGGACTCTGTACAGACTTGAGCGATGTATGGGCTTAGCTTCGTGCAAGCTACAGTCTAATGTATGGACTTTGAAGTTCAACTGGTGAGTGTACATACTTCACCAATGAGACGCTCACTGTACAGACTTGGCACCGACCAATGTATAGACTTGACAATGCTGAATGAACGAATGAGCAATGTATAGACATTGGGTGCCACAATGTGCAGACTTCATGATGTATGGACTTGAGTGTTCGTGTGAGCTGCACTGTATAGACTTTAACAAAATGCCTAAGACGCTGCATGAGACACAAGACAGACAGACAGTGTATAGACTTGTACTCTGGGGGTGTCGACCCACCTGAGAAGGGGTTCGACCCACTACTGTCCAGACTAAACAAGGAAAAGTATAGGCTCTATGTTCATGCTGCAATGCACTGTGTAGACCTGTGAGTGTGTGCATAACAATATATAGACTCTGACTGCATTATATACACAGACAACCTGATACAAACAATTTCATCAAAATAAGAACAGTTGCCAATCAATCAAAACAAGCTGTTGCCAATGAAGTAAAACTTATTGTCAACATCATCAACACAGAGGGGTCACAACAATCTCCCCCTTTTTGATGATGGCAACACCCTATTATATAGAATAGCAACATCCTGTTATGCAGATGCATTTTTGATGAAGGACATGATTTGTTATTCAGATTTGTCATGCAGATGCTATGAATGACATGCTGAGACATGAACACAACTCTCTGCTCACAAGATCTCCCCCTTTGCCATAGACATGATGCATACACTTCCCTGAATGAATTCATCAAATAGACAATATATTCTCCCCCTTTGCCATCAACAAAGAGGAGGGAAAGAAGATGCAAGGGAAGGAACAAGAAGAATCAGCTGACTGGCATTCTTAGCAGGTAGTTCAGAAATTAAGCAGCTAAAGCACAGAACCTTCAGTCATATGAATTGAGAAACTGCTTAGAAAGTGAAGTTCTGGTTTAAAGGTTATACAAATGAGAGTTCATGCACTACACTCATTGGATAAGGTAGTTGTGCATGATAAAACAATAAACCAGAATCATATTTACATGAGAGATTCAGTTTCAGAATATCTTACTTTCATAGACTCAGTAGAATGTGCTAAGAGATATCAGGCCATGTATTGAAATTAAACAAATTGACATCCATGAAATTTCTTTTGAAGGAACAGCATTTTCAATATTATTTCATTTAGGGCATGCAAGTACCATAAGTCTTTTTGCGTAAGGGTATACGTTTATCAGATGCCAATACCCCTAGATACTCAACATGATGAACCATTTTACCTATGATCAAACTCAATAGAACTGATTTACACCTTTTTGTGTGAGGGTACACGTTTATCAGACGCCAGTTACCCCCAGGTACTCAGTGAAACCAACCTACTATTTTGATCATTTTATACAGAGATAGCTGATACACCTCATGACATGAGTGCTATCCACTTCTTTGATGGATCACTCAGTTTCTCAGTGATTTACCAGTCATTGCTCTGCCAATGCTATTTTTCAATTAATTTTCAATGTTTTTCAATATCTTTCTTAGCTGTCCTTTATTTGTTTCAAAATGACTTGTTTAAGGACAATACACATACTTAGTTTCTCTAACATGATTTCAGATGAGTTTTCAGATTTCAGATATAATTAGCTTTGTCTGACATGAAATAAGATGAGGGTTGAGTGCTTTATCAATTTTCAACATCCTTATTTACTGATTGTAGTCTTTCAACTCTAAAGATTATAAAATTTAAACCATTAAGTCAGTCTTTAAGCAATTAAAGTTCTTATGAGGGAAGAAGTCTGTTTTCTATTGCTTAATATTAGAACTGACTAAAAGATTGCCATACTGTCAGACTCAACTCTGAATCATATGCAATACTCCCCCTGTCTATGTGCATGTGGTTTTGCAAATGATGACTGAACAAATGATTTTGAAGTTCATGCTTATTCAGACTGCACTATCATGCAATACCAGGGTTATGCAGAGAAATGTAGTGCAAAACAATTCTATATGCATGTGATTTTAGACACATTCATGACTAATTAATATGCAATGATGATCATGAGAGAATAATATGAGTGTCATGCATGATCATGAATCTGTTGCACCATTCAACCTTCACAGAGTTTTATACAAGCTATTAGATGCAAGTCCAAATCAGAAATTTTATTCAAAACAGTTGAAAATTTTATTCATCATGCTGAAACTTTCACAAGCCAAGTTCTCTTCTAAGAAATTTAAACTTTTCATTTCCAAGTGGCTTAGTAAAGATATCAGCAATTTGTTTGTCTGTTTCAATGAAATTCAGTTCGATTTCCTTTTTATTCACAGCATCTCTAAGAAAATGGTGTTTTATCTCTATGTGTTTAGTCCTAGAATGATGAACAGGATTTTTACCAAGGCATATGGCACTAGTATTATCACATAAAATTGGAATACATTCTAATTTTATCTGATAATCATCTAGTTGGTGCTTGATCCATAGTACTTGGGCAGCACAATTACCAGCTGCAACATATTCAGCCTCAGCTGTCGACAAGTCTACAGTATGTTGCTTCTTAGATGCCCAAGATACTAGACAGCCACCAAGGAATTGACAATAGCCAGTAGTGCTTTTTCTATCTACTCGACACCCAACATAATCAGCATCAGTGTAAGCTAGAAGCTCTAACTCACACCTAGCAGGATACCATAATCCTAGCTCTTGGGTGCCTAGCAGATATCTAAAAATCCTTTTTACTGCTTTAAGATGAGTTTCTTTAGGACTGGCCAGAAACCTAGCACATAATCCTACAGCAAATTGAATATCAGGCCTAGATGCTGTTAAGTAGAGAAGGGATCCGATCATACCTCTGTATAGCTTTTGATCAACAGGTTTACCTTTAGTGTCTTCATCCAAGCTTGTAGAGGTACCCATTGGAGCAGCTATCTCATTGAGGTTGTCCATCTTGTATTTCTTGAGTAGATCCCTTGTGTACTTGGACTGAGTGATAAACATTCCATCCTTTGTTTGTGTAACCTGCAGTCCAAGAAATAATTTGAGCTCACCCATTGAGCTCATTTAAAACTCATTAGTCATTGTTTTAGAAAATTCCTCATACAATTTGGGGTTAGTTGACCCAAAAATAATGTCATCCACATAAATTTGTACAATAAGAATGTCAGAATGACTCACCTTTGTAAACAAGGTCTGATCAACTACTCCTCTAGTGAAATTTTGATCAGTAAGGAACTTGCTCAACCTGTCATACCAAGCTCTGGGAGCTTGCTTAAGACCATAGAGAGCTTTATTTAATTTGTAAACATGATTAGGGAAATCTAGACATTCAAACCCAGGGGGCTATCTTACATAGACATCCTCACTAATTTCCCCATTCAAGAATGCAGATTTTACATCCATCTGCTGGAGGATTATTCCTAGGGAGCATGCATAAGCCAATAAAATCCTAACAGCTTCTAATCTGGCTACAGGGGCAAATGACTCTTCAAAGTCAATACCAAACTCCTGGTTATACCCCTGAGCAACAAGTCTGGCTTTATTTTTAACAATATTCCCTAATTCATCAGATTTATTCTGAATACCCACTTACTCCCTATGACTGTTCCATGATCAGGAAGTGGGACCAAGTGCCACACCTTGTTCCTATCGAACTGATTAAGCTCCTCATGCATGGCATTAATCCAATGCACATCCTTGAGGGCATAGTCAATGGACTTGGGTTCAATTTGAGAGACAAGAGCATATGTATTTAATTCATCCTGAATTCTAAAGTGACCTCTAGTCCTAGGGGGATCATTCAGATTGCCAATGACATTATTCACAGGGTGATCTTTAAGATATCTGATATTAACAATCTGAGTTTCAGGAATTTCACTTACCTCCCCCTGAACTTCAGATTCTTCTTCATTCTGTTCTTCTTTTTCTTCCTCACCATCAGACTGGTCTGCAGAGTTATCATCTTTTAAAATGTTCCCATCTTCATTCCTGCAATGACCATGGTTAGTTTCCATCAAGGATTCATCAAAGATAATGTGTGGAGATTCTTCAACAATTTTTGTGTTTAAGTTGAACACTCTATAAGCTCGGGTGTTTTCAGAATAACCAAGAAAAATTCCTAGTTCACCTTTTGGCTCAAATTTATCAAGGTCCCTCTTATCATTTATATGTATAAAACATTTACAACCAAAGACCTTGAAATGGGCAATTGAAGGTTTCTTACCTTTCAAAATCTCATAGGGGGTTTTCTGGGTAGAAGGTCTTACCATTGCCTTGTTAATTACATAACAGGCTATCTTGACTGCTTCAGCCCAGAATTTTCTTGGCAGTTCACCTTCAACTAGAAGTGTTCGGCCCATCTCCACTAGAGTTCTGTTCCTCCTCTCGACAACACCATTCTGCTCAGGTGTCCTGGGTGAGGAGAACTTATGATGAATCCCACTAGACCTGCAAAATTCTTCAAAGTGTGAGTTTTCAAACTCACCTCCATGATCAGTCAAAATATTTTCAATTTTCTGATTTATTCTAATACAGAACTCCTGAAATTCTGAAAATGCATCATTCTTGTGTGACAGAAAATATACCCAAGTATACCTAGAAAAATCATCTACTAAGACAAACCCATACCTCTTCCCTGATAAACTGACAGACCTGGTTGGCCCAAATAGGTCCATGTGTATCAGTTCATAAGGTTTAGTGGATAGGTTTTCTGTCCTAGATTTGAATGATTTTCTAGTCAACTTGGACTGAATGCATGCATTACAAAATTTATTGTCCTTTTTAAAAGAGACTTCAGGGAGTCCTCTAACCATGCTATGCTTGTTTAGTTTATGCAAAACAGTATAACTCGCATGGCCTAACCTACGATGCCATAAAAATGCTAAATCATCTCTACTGGCAGTAAGACATAGGTTAGAATGCTGAATATCATCTAAATCTATCATGTATGTGTTATTTATTCTTTTTCCAGAAAATTTGACAATTTCAGAATCAGGTTCAAAAACCTTGCAGCATTGAGAATCAAATAAGACTTTATGTCTTTTATCACACAACTGGCTGATACTGAGTAAATTATAAGCTAACCCTTCAACCAGCATAACATCATCAATGCAGCAGGTAGAACACTTACCTACCTTACCTGATCCAATGATCCTACCCTTTGTGTTGCTTCCAAAGGTGACAAGGCCTCCTAGCTTCTCAGTCAGCATGCAGAACTTGGCCTTATCTCCTGTCATATGCCTGGAGCAGCCACTATCCAAGTACCATAAGTTGCTCTTGGCTGCCAGGCATACCTGCACACACAATTAGGGCAAAAAGTTTGGAACCCAAGTCTGTTTAGGCTCCAATGCAGATGAAGTGCAAGTAAAGGAAGAAAGCATGGCTTTGGGAATCCACATTTATTTAAAAGAACTTTGTTCAGTGGATTTTGCAGATTTCCTTCTGTTAGTCTTTCTCTTATTTTTGTTGTTTTTCCTTTTATTTGCACCAATAGAGTTATTCACAGAATTGTTGTTGTTGTGCCAATGCTTCGGCCAGGTTGCATTCATAAAGTTTTGGTCAAGGTGATATTTGGGCTGGCTGAAAGATTGGAAGTTTCTAGTTGTTCGACTACCATACCCATTACCCCAATTTCTGACATAGGGTCTGTAAAATTGTGTAGGTTGATGAACGTACCCTATATGCATCCTTTGAGTTCTAGTCCACCCAAACCTATTAGGATAGATTGACTGTGTGGGGTAGTAGGACTGGACTCTAGGTGGATTGAATTTGTTGGGCTGACTCCTAAAAACATTTTGTCTTCCTGCACCCTTGACCCTGCTGACCTGTTCATAGGTTTTTGTTGGGTCTTTTTCTGTGATGGTGGTGGTGAAGACTTTTTGGCATTGACATGGGGTTTGTTTACCTGAGCAGGCTGACCCCTAGCCTTGGATTGAGCACTAGAGCTAGGTTTGGAAGTGCCAATTCTACGAGGCTCACCAACTTTCTGTTTGCCCTTCTCCTCTGCATTGGGCTTTTTCAGATTCACATTTGTTTTCACAGCATTATTAGAATTCATATTAATCAGAGGTCCTTTCTCCTTTTGTGCAACAAAGGAAATAGTTTTCATTCCAAAGCTCTTAGTTGCACTAGAGTTGAATCCTAGGCCCTCTCTCCTGAAATTAACCTTTGACCCCAATAATGCATCTAAATTTTCAGATCCTTGGGTCATTTTCTCAATGGTTTTCAGCTTATCCTCATTGTCTTTCTGAATTTCATCAATAGACTTTTTCAATTCATTATTTACATTGAGGACAGCTTCATATTTTTCAGAAGTAATTTTTATCTCACTTTCATAATTCTGAATTTTTAATTTCCATGCATCAATTTCATTGTCTAATCTCACATTTTCTTCCTTAGAGATTTTCAGTTCTTTCTTGATTTCTTCAAATTAAGAACATGCGAGTTTCAGCTTACTGTTCTCATTCTCTAAGCATGCAATTTTATCAGACAATGAAGTATCATTTTGCATGATGTTAATTTTTCTTCGTAGATGCCTATTTTCTTTTCTGACATCATCTACTCTATCAGCAAGTTCATTATAAGCATCCATCCAATCAGCAATAGTAAAGTTTTCAAAATGAGAGGATACCTCATCAGATTCTTCCTCTCTATCTTCTGAGCTGGTTGCCATGAGACAGATTGGCTTCTCAGCTTCAACTTCACTGTCCGAAGTGTTGCTCAAGGATCCCTTGTCCTCATCACTCCAGGTACTCACCATAGCTTTCCCTCTTGTGTTCTTTTTCTTGGACTTATCCTTGAGGTTCTGATTTGTCGGACATTCAGCTTTAAAGTGACCAGCCTTCCTGCATTGATAGCAAACATTAGTCTCAGCTTTCTTTACAGGGTTTGATTTGTACCTTGTGTCTCGGCGGCCACCACTGGGATTTCTTCGGCTGAATCTTCTTCCTTCTTTCTTGAGAAAACGCCGGAATTCCCAAGTAATCATAGCAATATCATCATTTGCCATTTCTTCTTCAGACAAGCTTTCTTCAATTGATGATTCGTTGGGGCTGGATCGACTGGATTTGCTAGCACCAGCCTTCAGAGCTATTGGCTTCCTCTTTCTATCAGCCTCCTCTATCTTCGGCGGATTCATATCATATGTCATTAGAGATCCGATAAGCTCATCTGCCCTTGTATTGTGCAGATCTCTTGACTCTTCCATAACAGTGGCCTTGGTGTGCCAAATTGGAGTCAAGGATCGCAAGATCTTTCTGACTATATCATACTCAGAATACTTCTTCCCAAAACCTCTGAGACTATTTGTGATAATAGTCAATCGAGCATACATTTCTTTGATTGTCTCGTTTGGCTTCATCTTGAAGGCCTCGTATTCTGAAACCAGTAGATTAGTCTTGGTCTCTCTAACTTGTGAAGTCCCCTCGTAGATAACTTCAAGTGCATCCCACATTTCCTTCGCTGAAGAGCAGGCAGATACTCGTGAGAACTCGGTGGGATGCAGAGAACACTGGATTGCATTGATTGCACTCCAATTGAGCGTGGACCTTCTAATTTCCTCCTTGGTCCATACATCTTCATTAGGGGACAGCTCGAAAGGTCCCTTGCTAACTACCTTCCAGATCTCATAATCTTTAGCCCTCAAAAAAACTTGCATACGGTTCTTCCAGTATGCGTAGTTGGATCCATCGAAGTACGGGGGCTTGGATGTGGAGTGTCCTTCAGCTATCATCCCTCTTCCGTCCATCTGTACCTTCCTCTTCGGGCTGTAAGTCCCTGCAGAAGAGTTAGGCTCTGATACCAAATGTTGAAATTAGATGGAAGGCTCTTTCACCACATAATGTGGATCTAGAGGAGGGGTGAATAGATCAGCTGGCCAATAAAAAATTATGCCTAGATTCAGATGCGAAATTAAAAGAACACTGATCAAACACAGTCAATGCACCGGATAATAGAGATAAGATCTGCTAGACAGACAATTAACCACACGAGAGGCACAAAAAATTTTAGGTGGTTCAGTCAATCCGACCTACGTCCACCCCACATTCAACTCGAATGTGGATTACTGCTGATACACAGCTTCAATCTGCTGGGCACTACAGCTTGCCAACAACGGCTGGGGCTTACAGCTTATCCCGACCAGAGGAACCTCCTCTGCAACAGCTGAGCTTCACAGCTTGCTCTGCTGGGCTCTACAGCTTAGCCGACCAGAGGCAACACCTCTGCACACCGCTGCCTCACAGCTTGACACCACTGACTAACAACTTGATCGAACAAGAGTTTTCAAAAGAAAAATAACAAAGACTGAAAAGCAAGAAACGCAGAATCGAATGGAATGAAAACCAAAACGACTGTAGCTCAAATTGAGCAATATCAGCTCTGGTATCTGAACCAAGAGACTGATTCACAAGCTCTCATATAACTCTCTCAACTCATCTCTCTCACTTTCTTCTTCTCTCCTTTTCTTCTTCTCTACTTTTCTTCTCTTTGGATCTTGGTGGCTCTCTGCTGCCTCAGGTTTGTCTCACTGTATAGACTTGCCACTAGTCGATCTGTCTTCAACAGAAGATGAAGACTTCTATATATATCAGCAGCAGATTGGATAAGGGCGCGTGGCTTCCACGTTTTCCCGCCCAAGGAATTCGCCAGATCCGAGGTGCTTTCATCCACGTGGCAGCATCTGGTCACCTCGTCCTCCTGGGATCACGAGCCATGTCAGCAATCTCAGTAACAAATCCCTGTCAGACAGAGTATCGGATTATCAGGTTAAGTGAAGAACTCTGTACAGACTTTGTAAGATGAAATGCCTTGTGTAGACTTCATGATGTATAGACTTTGTGAAACGTGAATGCAATGTACAGACTTCAGTGTATAGACTTTGTGAAAGCGAGTGCAATGTACAGACTCCGTGAATGGAAATGCAATGTATAGACTTTAGGACTGATGCACGATGTATAGACTTCATGAGACTCTAATGAAGACAGACGATGTATAGACTTCAGGACTGATGCACGATGCAGACTCGTCCAATGTATACACTTGCTCGTTGTTCAGTCTTCACGAATGATGTACAGACTTCCAATGTGAAGACTTTGGCAAGGCAACGTCGGTAAAGCAAGCAATGTACAGACTTACTGAACTGAGCGTAGGTAGAAGATATGAGGAATGTATAGACTTACTCAGTTCAGTTCAGAACGTAGGTAATGATCAATGTATAGACTTAACAGTCGCCTTGGCTGTACAGACTTGGTCACAAGCTGAACAGTCGGTTGTATAGACTTCGCCCCAATGCATAAGACGCTAACTGAGACGGACAATGTATAGACTTGATGTAACAGTCCGATGTATAGACTTTGCCCAATGCCTGAGACGCTAACAGAGACGGACGATGTTCAGACTTGCTGAAAGACCGATGTACAGACTTTGCTCGTATGCATGAGACGCTAACTAAGACGCTGGACTCTGTACAGACTTGAGCGATGTATGGGCTTAGCTTCGTGCAAGCTACAGTCCAATGTATGGACTTTGAAGTTCAACTGGTGAGTGTACAGACTTAACCAATGAGACGCTCACTGTACAGACTTGGCACCGACCAATGTATAGACTTGACAATGCTGAATGAACGAATGAGCAATGTATAGACATTGGGTGCCACAATGTGCAGACTTCACGATGTATGGACTTGAGTGTTCGTGTGAGCTGCACTGTATAGACTTTAACAAAATGCCTAAGACGCTGCATGAGACACAAGACAGACAGACAGTGTATAGACTTGTACTCTAGGGGTGTCGACCCACCTGAGAAGGGGTTCGACCCACTACTGTCCAGACTAAACAAGGAAAAGTATAGGCTCTATGCTCATGCTGCAATGCACTGTGTAGACCTGTGAGTGTGTGCATAACAATATATAGACTCTGACTGCATTATATACACAGACAACCTGATACAAACAATTTCATCAAAATAAGAACAGTTGCCAATCAATCAAAACAAGCTGTTGCCAATGAAGTAAAACTTATTGTCAACATCATCAACACAGAGGGGTCACAACATTGTTATCATTAAAATCAACCATCAAACATCAATTAGGAGAGCAACAATCTCCTACAACAAGAATAAAACATACTGGTGAGCAGTCTATTCCTAATATTTTGTCTGACCAAGGTGGTGGGTTTGAAAACTCACAGTTTGATGAATTTTGTAGGGAAAATAGGATCAACCATAGATTCTCTTCACCAAGGACTCTAGAGAGGAATGGAGTGCTTGAAAGGAGGAACAGAACTTTGGTGGAGATGGCTCGGACTATGCTAGTTGAAGGCAACTTGCCTAGAATGTTTTGGGCTGAGGTAGTAAATCCCTCTTGTTACATTATCAATAGAGCCCTGGTAAGACCTTTTACTCAAAAGACTCCCTATGAGATACTTAAAGGTAAGAAAACTTCACTAGCACATTTCAAAGTTTTTGGTTGTAAATACTTTATCCATGTTAACTCTAAAAGAGACCTTGATAAATTTGAACCTAAAAGTGAACCTGAAATTTTTCTAGGTTACTCTGAAAAATCTAGAGCCTATAGGATCTACAACATTAATTCTCAAACTGTTGAGGAATCACCACACATTGTCTTTGATGAATCCTCTAATAAAACTGAAACTGGTTTCTACAGGAACAAAGTTGATGGAGAAATCCTGGAAAACAAAGAAGAGCAGAATGCAGAACCAGCAGAAGAAGGTGAGACTAAAGGATCTGGAATTCAGGGGGAGGTAAGTGAAAATTCTTGTAATCAACTTACCATCATTAGAGTTCTTAGAGATCACCCTCTAGAGAATGTGATTGGTAATCTGAATGAACCCCCTAGGACTAGATCACATTTCAGGATAGAAAATGAACTGAATTCTTTTACACTTGTCTCACAAGTAGAACCCAAGAACATTGAATATGACTTAAAGGATGAGCATTGGATAAATGCCATGCATGATGAATTAAATCAATTTTAAAGGAATAAGGTATGGCACCAAGTTCCTAAACTCTCACATGGCTCAGTTATAAGCACTAAATGGGTTTTTAGAAATAAAACTGATGAGCAGGGAAAGGTAGTCAGAAATAAGGCTAGGCTTGTAGCACCGGGATACAATCAAGAATTTGGGGTAGACTTTGAGGAATCATTTGCCCTTGTAGCTAGACTAGAAGCCATTAGGATACTTCTAGCTTTTGCTTGCAGCCTAGGAATAAAACTTCAGTAGATGGATATGAAATCTGCTTGCTTAAATGGTTTATTAAAAGAGGATATTTTTGTTAAACAATCTCCTGGATTTGAATGCATTGACTTTCCTGATTATGTGTATAAGTTAGATAAGGCACTTTATGGACTGAAGCAAGCTCCTTGGATTGTAGGTTAATCAAACTTCAGAAGGATCTGCTGAAGAAATACAAGTTGGAAAACCTCAAAGAGATCACTGCACCTATGGGCACATCAACTAGTCTTGATGTTGACCCAAAAGGTAAATTGGTTGATACCAAACTATACAGAGGTATGATTGTATCTCTTTTATATCTTACTGCATCTCACCCAGATATATACTTTTTAGTGTGTTTATATGCTATATTTCAGACTAGTCCTAAGGAATCTCACATGAGTGCAGTGAAGAGGATTTTTAGGTATCTATCAGGCACCCTTGACTTAGGACTGTGGTATCCTGCTAGGTGTGAGTTTGAACTTGTAGCTTACACTGATGCAGACTATGCAGGGTGTAGGATAGATAGAAAGAGCACTAGTGGGTATTGTCAATATCTAGATGGTTGTATAGTGTCTTGGGCATCTAAGAAGCAACACACAGTTGCTCTCTCCACTGCTGAGGCTGAGTATGTTGCAGCAGGGAATTGTGCAGCCCACGTGCTCTGGATAAAACACCAGCTCATTGACTATCACATAAAATTAGGATGCATTCCTATTCTGTGTGATAATACCAGTGCTATTTCCTTGACTAAAAATCTTGTTCATCACTCTAGGACTAAGCATATTGAAATAAAACACCACTTCTTGAGAGATGAAGTAAGTAAGAATGAAATTGAGCTGAATTTTATAGAATCAGAAAAATAAATTGCTGATATATTTACTAAAGCTCTTGGGAATAAAAGGTTTAAATTCTTAAGAAGAGAACTAGGTTTATGTAAATTTCAACATGATGATTGATTCCTTAAGTTCATTCTTGTCTGGAATAAATGCCTTCTCTATGATGTTTTATATGCCTATGATTCAATCTATCACATGATATCAATGGTTGTCATTGCAGACAATGTCTTGCATTGTGTCCATCTTGATCTTAAGGGTATATCAAATGGTTTGGCTGGAGAAGGGTATATCTGTTCTTTCTGAAAACCCACACTATGTGTAGAGGCTTGTCCTCCGCCAAGTACCCCGAGTCAAGATTTTGTCTGAGTCTTGCATTTCATTATTTATTGATAGGTCAAAATGTTGTGTCCAATAATAATGCACATAGACAGGGGGAGTAAGTGTTCAAAAAATTTTTTTGTCTATCCTCTCGTGCATGTTGTTAGGGGGAGTTCAGAATAAAATTGAGTCAGATCAGGTCTAGGTTATTACATCTTGGCATCAGTTAGTGTTTCTGAAATGTCGACACCCAAAGTCGACACATTTTTGCAACCCTGACTCTATCTTTCTGATCAATAGGATTTACTCATCTCGTGATATCAGTTTTTCACATTATTTCTGAAATCTCAGTAGCACAGTACTTGGTATCAGGTTCTCCTGGCACACTCATTTATTTCCATCTCTTGATATCAATCTCTTAAAAAGGCCTTGCACTTACTATGACTCTAAAGTAATGACAATCTGATAATCAGTTCATTACTCTAAGCTACTAAAATCAGAAATCTTCTCTTATAAGAATCTGTAATGCTCCATGAATGAACTGATGGTTTAAGCTTAATAATTTTTAGAGTCTAAAGACTAAACTCAATGAACTAGGATGTTGATCACAATTAATAGCTCTAAACCATTTCTCTCATGTCATGTCTAGTAAAGTCTTTTAAAGTCTGAAAGTCTTGAATTAATGACTTCTTGGTTGAGAAACTTGGAGTGTGTATTATTTTTAAACAAGTCTTTCTATAAAACCAAAGGGCAGCAATGTCAAAATAATGAGTCAACATGATTGTAGGCAGAGTAATGGCTGAATGCACCGAGAAACTGGGTCCTTCATCAAAGAAATGGAGAAAAACTCATGTCATGAAGTGCTTCAAGTTATCTCTATTCAAAAGTCAAAACAAAATGGTTAGCTTCACTGAGTAACTAGGGACGTCTAATCAACATGTACCCTTACGCAAAAAGGTGCAAACTACTCCTAATATTTTGATACATGAAACAGAATGATAAATTCTGCTGAGTAACTAGGGGTACTGGCGTCTAATCAACGTGTACCCTTACGTCAAAAGGCATGGATGATACCTAACTGTTACGAACTCTTTAAACAAAAAGGAAACGAAAATTTTTGCTGAACCCTAAGGTGAAAATCAGAACTGTCAAATTGTTTAACCTCAATACATATCCTAGTCACTCCTAAAGAAATTCAATATTTTTTGGGTGAGTAGGATAAGGTAAGACTAAATCCGTCATGATTCATATGGTTATGGCTTATTGTTATTAAGGGTTAATGCAAACTTATTCAGAGAGTAAAGTTGTTAAACTCTAACCTTTATTATTCTTAAACCAGAATTCTATCAAGAATGCATTATAGAATCTTATACCTGAAGAATTTGAGCTATGTATGCTTGATTAAAGAAAGATAAATCAGTTTGTCAATCATATCTCTCCTACAATTTTACAACTTTGATGTTGTCATCTCATTTTTGTCACTTCACTGATAAGATCCAATTGTCTCTATCAATCCTTTGTTTGCTAATGGCAAAGGGGGAGAGATTTTTGATGGCATAGTTTCTTGATTCTTGATTGATGGATAGGGATAGCTGGCAAAGGGGGAGAGATTGCCTCGTTGAGATTGCCTTGTTTGTCTGTCTGTGTCTATGCATGTCTGTCTTCTACTGCACTTGACTGTGACCTTTGCATACTCTGACTCATAATGTAATATATGTTGCTATCAAAGTATAGTCGTGTTGCCATCATCAAAAAGGGGGATAATGTTGTGTCTCCTCTGGATTTGATGTCTAGTTTTGATGCTGGAAATAATGTGTTTGACCTTAATTTGACTCCGACAACATTGTTATTTTAAAGTCTTTACTTTAGTCAGAAGAAGTTCTTGTTCATAACAAGGTCGATGCATATTCATATTGTTGCATTGAAAGGTCGGTGCACATTTGCATATAAGTCTATAAGGTCGGTGCATATATCCACTTCTGTTCTGAAGGTCTATGCATGTGCAGAATTGTTGCATTGAAAGGTCGGTGGACATTTGCATATAAGTCTATAAGGTCGGTGCACATGAAGAAATCTTGCACTATAAAGTCGGTGCACATACACTTTCTAGTCTATCAGGTCGGTGCATACATTCATTCCAGTCCTGAAGGTCGGTGCATTTGCAGAAGTCTTGCACCAGAAGGTCGGTGCATATGTAGAAGTATTACACCAGAAGGTCGGTGCATATGTAGAAGTATTGCTCCATAAGGTCTGTGCATATTTGGATTCTAGAGAAAAGTCGATGCATGTCATAGAAAGGTTGATGCTAGGGAGATAGCGCCTGCAGCATAGGTCAATGCATGTTATAGAAGGGTCGAAGCTAGTAAGTCATCACTCTCAAGTTCGATGCACCTTGTGCATTCACTATAAAGACATGTCGATGCACCTTCATTACAAAGTCAGTTTGTCTGGCAAATAAGGTCTACTTGTATAACTCTAAGGTCGATGTTTCTATTCTAACCTGTTGTATGTGTTAGCTATACAGGCTAATGAATCTCATTTATGCATCGATGCTCTTGAAGAATTTTGTGCATACACTTATATGAATTGTCTGACCTTGTGAAGTATCTGAAACTGCATTTGCTAATAATTATTACATGCTTCATAAGTCTCATAAATCTTTGATTCTATTTTGGACAGAAAGGAAGAAACAACCCAGATCCATGCTCGAACACCTGGGTTGCATAAAGGTAGACCACATTACTCTCACGTGGAATTTAAAGTGAAGCAAATTAAGGGCACGTGATCCAAGGCGAGAAGCTAAACTAACATCCTGCCACGTGGATCATCTTATCTTCTACTCCTCACATGTGGGCCCTCGAAGTGCGCATTCTGGATAAAATTATTGGGCGGGAGTGTGTCTTCCACGCGCCCAAAATTTGAAAAGCTCGTGGGACCACAGACTCGCACTCTCTTCTATAAAAGGGGATCAAGCAGTCGAATTCGAAGAGTGAACACGAGAGAAGCTGATCAGAAGAGGAGAAAAGAGTTGAAAAGTAAGAGAGTTCCAGAGGTCGAGAGAGAAGAGTATGATAAGAGTTCGAAAGAGAAAGAGTCTGTAGCAGAGAGTAAGAAGAAAATAGAGTGTCATAAGTCTGTCTAAGAGAGAGAAGTGAGATTGAGCAGAAGAGTATTGTCTTGACTTCTGGATCAGATTTAGAGTCAGATCACTCCAGTGGAGCTACAGTTTATTCTTTCTGTTATTATTTTTCATTGCTTCTGTAGTTTTCTATTTGAAATTACTGCAAGCTATGTATTAGTGGAGCAAGCTGTGGTGCTCAGCGACGAGGTGTGATCCTCGGATAGCAAGCTGTGTTGCTCAGTGGGAAAGCAAGCTGTGAAGCTCAGCTATTTGTAGGGATTTCATCCCCAAAGTTGTGGATCAGCGGAATTCAAGTTGTTTGGCAGCGGAAGCCTACTCAGTTGAGTAAGGGGTGGACGTAGATCTCAAGCTCGAGATCGAACCACCTTAAAAATTGATCTGTCTTCTGTGTGATTGCACATCTCTTTTTACTAGATGAATGCCTAGGATCGTCTACTGCAAGTCATTAATGCTTTTAATATATTCATCTGTTGCTTACGCCCGAGTACACAACCTGGTTGTTTGAATGTCTTCTGAATTGTCTGTGCTAATTCATCAGAAGTTGACATTGCCTTGAATCGTTCAGTAGATTTGCCATCTTCTATCTGATCTGTGATCGGTAACTCAGTGGTATATAAAAATGGCTCAGTCAGAAGGATAGATTACGTCTATCTGGAAAATTGACCTTTGCATGAGGAGATTTTCTAATCAAACCTCCGCCAGGTACTATAGTAAGTTGATTGATCTATTGGTTTTGGAGTTCTCAGTGATTGACAGCTATTCCATAGCAGATTCCCTTGTTGTTAATTCAAACTGTTTTTAGTGATTTTGTTCATAGTAGTTTCTTTTAATTCCTCATTATTATTAACTACTGTAGAATTTGAAATTAGGGTGGATCTATTCACCCCCCCTCTAGATCACCTGTTCATCCATTCACACATCAGTCTGGGAACATGGTCACGACCTCGTTGCCGTGAACCTGGAGTTGTTTAAGGAAAACCCTCGGTAACGCTACCGAAAACCCTAGACCTCGGTGTCGGGAAACGTCCAGAAACCACACGCAAAACATGGGAAAACCCATCTCGTGAGACAGGAGTACTACCCACTAGAAGCAAGGTCGGATGCGTCCATTGACATCTTAGTCCGCACCTCAGGTGTCTCCCTCACCTTAGGTGAAAACTGAGACACCGTACTAGTAACCACAAAACAAGGGTCTAGTCAGGGTCGTGCTCGTCAGCACGCGTCTGAAGTCCCGACCATGTGTGCACACACTGACTGACTGTACGTGTCAGGCCCTCTAGCTAGTTTTTCTCCCGGCCCGGACTCGAGCCGCTACAGGGGAGGCCCAACGGTAACCAGCCTAGAAATCGTCTCTCTCCAGAGAGTCTCTCTCCACCTACTCCCTGGTGGGTATGCACACGCGTGCAAAGGCAAGATACGACTAGTGGGGGCTCACTGAGTACCAAACAACTCTCGGAAGAACCCTACGGATTAAGGATAGGCTAAACATGAGCACATCAAAAATTAGCTTGGAAAATAGGTGGCACGATGCCACCAGACTCTGGGTAGTCCACTAAACCTTTTAAACCCAACGGCCCTCGAGTCACAAGACTCTGGTCAAGGCCAATGCACAGGACAGCAATAGGCTGTCAATCTGGCCTACCCCTAGGTCAGAAGCCTCGGTAAAATAATCCTCAAGGCGGCCCACGATCGTCGAGCTTAATCCCTTCCAAAGGGATGCTGAGAAACCCTACCGCTCTAGGCTAGGTAATTGGACTCGCAGTGCACATGCCATATGCATGGCCCACATGCAGACCGCTTTCCGGAGAAGCTCACAACGTGCGGGAATAGGCCTCCGCACTCATGCCGATATACGGCGACTCGATCAAGCGTAACACGGAAGCTCGGAACACGAAAAGGGTCACCCAGACCCCTAAAACTCACGGGCATGCTAACTGAGGTAAAATGGTATCTCCTGACACCCAAAAACACGGTCACGGTATCCATGGGGTGTCTAGGAGAGCCACGGGGCCATAGGTCAGTCATTGGGTCTCAACCGGACTGACCGAAAGCCAAAACAGGCGAGACGGGTACAGTTCGGTCGACCTACCCAGTCAGGTTGGTCGACCAAAGCACCCTGCGTTGGTCGATCGACCGGACCGATCCGGTCGACCGACCAGCTCGACCAGGCGGCGTCAACGCAGCACGGGCTACGTCGACTTTACCTACCACGGGCAGCCAGGCGCAGCGGGCTGCGTCGATGTAGCGCATGCTGCGTCGACCCCTACAGCAGTGATCGGTCGACAGGCGCTCAGCGGTCGGTCAACCAAAATCCGTAGAGCGCCCGCACTCGTAGCGGGCCGTTCGGTTGGCCGAACCTAACTTGTCAGTCAACTGAATACGGCGAAAACCCAGTCTGAGCTCACCCTAAGGGCTCGATTTCCACGCCCACTCGACCCCAGTCAAGGGGAAAAACTACGGGGATCATTCCCTGGGTCCTAAAACCCAAAAAGGAAGGAAAGAAAGCGGTAAAACCTCGCTCGATCCGACGAATCCGTCGCACACCCTAAAAATATGATTTTTAACCCCCGGCGAGATATAAACCCTCTCAGCTCACCACGGGCTACCAAACTCGCGAAAAATGTAGTACAGGGGTTAAGGAACCATCCCCCGACCTCTAATGAAGATTTTGTGCACCATGGACGCCGTTCCACGTGAAAAGACCGCTCGAACCCTCGCCGGTGCCTCGAACTCGCGACCGCACAAATGTCATGCCTCCTCCTCGATCCTCGACCCG
Source organism: Amorphophallus konjac (assembly GCA_022559845.1). NCBI lineage: Eukaryota > Viridiplantae > Streptophyta > Magnoliopsida > Alismatales > Araceae > Amorphophallus > Amorphophallus konjac. The sequence continues at coordinate 390,386,406 of CM040123.1, read as the reverse complement.
TCCTCGCCGCTTCCCACCTTACGAACCTCTCCACCTCACCCCCGCCTTCCTCCATCGGCCGCCGAAGAAGAGAGGGAGAGAAGAGAGAGCGTGAGAAGAGAGAGGGAGAGAGTGAGAGTTGTGAGGAGAGAGAGGGGGTGAAGCTTAAAATAGGAAAATGATTTGGGATTTAAAAATTAAAAAAATACAAAAATGGGGAAAATATTCCCCATGATCCTCAGAAAACGCACAACGCGCCTGCAATGTCTCAGAGCCTGACAACACATCGGTTCACTCTGCATAGGGTTCCGAAGGTTCATCAGACACAAACTCGCGTAAAGCCCAAAACACATTCCGGGACTCACAACGACGCTCCGAACTCATGGATCCTGATCCAGAAAAATGGAAAAAAATTCGGGGTGTTAGAGCGTATGTTGCATGCAATCATGGATGATTAAGCGTCTTTTAAAAATAAAGTGTGGATTAGTCGGGGCTACGTTGCCACCGTGCTATCCAACCATTTACTTGCTTATTCACGCATAATATTCTACAAGAATTTCAGAAACACCTCCCCCTGTCGTGAGATATGTCAAGGGAAGTATAAGAGACTCACCCACGAAATGTCGAGACGGTCCCCGGACTGACGGTCATGCCTGAAAGGCAATCCCGTACCCCATGATAGGTGGAGGAACCCGAGGGCCAGCCCTGTGGGAGATCCCGGTCACCCGTGAGGCCGTCAATCAATGCTTGCCTTTTATTGGGGAATCGCCTTTATCATTGCAGTGCATGCATATGGGTTCATGAGGTGAACCAGCATGACCGTGCTCAGACAGGTTCGCATATCATCGGGACAATGTATGCCAAGGGGTGGCACTTGTTATTTATTTATCCTCTTCATCGGGTACTTTGCCCTCACAATTCAACATGTATAACCGTGGAGCTGACATAAGGGATAAAAATCAAGCGAAAAGCAGGGGAAAGCATGATGCGGAATAGGAAATGAAACTTCAATTTCTAAGGAAATTTTGGCAGCATCTCCCCTTGCCCCAAAACATATTTGGGGGAATATAGAGGAGGCGCATCCACAGCAGGCTGAGAGAGGCTACGTAAAAGACGGGCATGTCAGAATGACAGCACAGACCCTATAACCGGTGTCGGATATCCGAGGGCTCGCCTACTAGGAGACCCGTGTCAACCAAGGGTTGTCAAACATCTTCTGCCAAAGGTATCGACCCATTTCAGCATCATGACATATACATAAAGGCTCATGGGAGCACTGGTATAACCATGGGTCGATGGGTCTAAAGATATCGGGGCATTGTTCGCCAATGAGGCGGTTCATATTCCTTGAGAGGGTGATCGGGAATATCAGAATATATGGAAACAGAACGGTACGAAAGCCAATGCATAATTCGGTGACTTCATCATGGGGGAAATCCCCTTTGATCCGGCGGCTATGGCAGTGGGGAAAGTCCCCTCGTGATCCGGTGGCCATTGACAATGGGAGCAAACCCTTTGATTCGGCAGCCATCCACAATGGGATTCACTTCTTGATCCGACAGCCATCCCTTTGATTCGGCGGGACTTCACAATGGGGAATGTCCCCTTGTGATCCGATGGCTAATGTAGTGGGGAAAGACCACTTCATACGGCGGCAATGGCTAGTAGAAGAGTATCTCCTTTGATCCAACAGCTAAAAATAAGTGAGGGATCGCACTGATCTGGCGGCCATGGCAAGGGGGAAAAGACTTTCGTATCCGGCGGCATAAGCCATGAACCGGTAGCTAGTACATATGTATATTTACCATGAACCGGCGGCTAAGACAAATGGGGGAGATACCCCATGCGTCGATGGCAATGCAAGTGGGAACTGTCCATAATCCAGCGACCTCACCCTCTGCTGACTAGCGTGGTGGGATGGCGAAATAACCCATATGGGTGTTCTAGTTGTCACCGTATCATCTCCGGATCATAGCCAGTGAGATTGTTCTTCTCACAGTGTGAACAGAGGTACGTGCAAGAGAAGCAGGCGATAATAGATCGACCATAAATGAATGTACCCCTTCAGACGGCTACCCAGAGGTCATGTTTGAGGTTCGAACAAACCTCTGGCGCCACGGGGGGAGATGGGGAAAGGAAGAGAAGAACAATCAACTACGTAGAAGGGTCAGGTGAATGGATACGTCAATCAACCCATACTCAACATTCATCATTGCGCCAGAGAACATATAACCTTATGGGGCATCTTCAGACGCAAACGACGGCAAACATACATATCATCAAATACTATAACGGTGAGTGGTTGCCAGCAACTCACGCATTCAAATATTAGCATAAGGAGTTGGAGGGTACCTTGCCGTAAATGGTAATTTCATGTAGCCCCGTTGGGGCAAGCAGGGGAAACTACACGACGGGGTTTAATACCGACGAGATTCATGGTATAACAATCACATGAATAGGGATGAACTATAATTAATGAAACCAAATTGAATGAGGGAGGGGATTATGTAGCCCCTTAGGGCAATTTCATGATAGAAATATTACGATCGAGAGGATGTGAGAAAGAAGTGGGAAAAATGGGGGAAGAAAAATCATTAGATGAACAACATTGATAAAAACACCTTTCCTTCGGCTTTCATTCAAGAACATATAAGAAATATTACAAATCCGAAGGGAAGGTAGGGATAATATAGCTTTATAGGTTGATTCATTCAGGCAAGAACATACGGAAGGGAGAATACATGGATCGCATGGGAGAGGGGGATATATATATAGCACCCATGGGGCATAAATCGGTGGAGATGCACCTACAGGATCCACAGACGGGGATGGGGTATCACCTTCACTACTCTCCACCCTTGGATGGCTCTTGAACTCTAGATGGGGGAGGGGCTCTCAGGGAAGTTCTCTGTGAGGGGTGGCCGCTTCTCTCTCCCATATCTCCTCTCTGTCTTCTCCTATCTACTTTTTTCTTTCTCTGTCTGTCCCTCCGTTGGCTCTCTCTCTTTCTGTTCCTGGTGTCTCTATCTCCCCTGTCTGTCTGCCCATCTTTCGTATTCATCAAGCAAACTGAGTTTTATAGAGGTGGTTGACCTTGATATGGCGGCTGAAGGCGGGAAGGGGTGATCCGACGGCGCCAGGTGCATTGGCCCTGGTCACCGAATCATCATCTGGCCGCCAATTCATAAACACCTGAAGAGGGCTGGCAGCTTGTGATCTGGCGCACTTCCAGCCGCCGATTTACCATCACTTAATGCATGAGTCGGCGGCCAGTGATCCGACGCGCTCCCAGCCGCTGGTTCATCAGAGTAGGGAGAGGAGTAAGCAGCCATGTGTGCAGCGGGGGGCTTAATACTCTTGCCATTGCGGGTGCGTCAATACGGCTCTCTGAAGTATGTCGACGCACACTTTGTCAATCTCCTTGAATAAGCTATTATGTGCCTTTTTGGTGTGTCAACGCAGCTTGTGAGTACGTCAACACAACTGTTGGTCGTCAGGAAGGCTTCCCATTATCTTCGAGTGCGTCAACGCCATTGGTGATGTGCGTCGACACGGCCTCCTGATCACCTATAAGGCCTTTTCTTTTTCTTCATGTGCGTCGACTCACATTGTGATGTGCGTCGACTCACGTAGCTGTTCAGGAGCCTTTTTAGTTTTGAATATAGGCTACACTGTTGGGTTAACATACCCTCCTTCTTTATTGGGTTGACACACTCTTTAACTACCCTTGTTCGACTTGGTGAGGCTCGTTGCTCTTAATGCTAAATTTTGAGTGTCAAAAAATGCCCCCCACCCGCAAGTGCCGTGAATGAGGGACAAGAGAGCGGGGCCTGCGGGTGTAGGCTCTTGACGCCCCAGTGTTCCTTCTTTTCCCTGCATCTCTTCTTTAGACAATCACGAACAAGAGTGTGGGAGAACGCTCACCTCTTTAGAGAAGGACTGGGTAAGTCACTCCACCACCCTCTCCGCAGCAGTCGAGTGATATATTCATCGGCATGGGGTTAACGTCGAAGCAAGGTTAAGAGTTTATTTATTGGCTCAAATGGAAGGTTTCGACCAATGTGTTTAAGCTACCAGCTCCGGCTGTGAGCCAGGAACTGGAGTACTTCATTCATTGGCATTGGATAAATGCCGAAGCAAAGAGATTGTTTATCAGCAGAGACGTATGGTCTGAGCCACCAGGATTTGTTTGTCAAGAATGTTTTATTTATTAGCAGAGGCATAAGGCCTAAGCCGAAAAGGTTCACTCATCGACTTTAATGCTGTCGAGAGCCACTGTAGGTGTATTCAAGGGTTGGTCCATTGACAAGGACGTAAGGTCCAAGTCGCATAGGTCTATTTCTTACATATGAATCTTGCATATGACGATGGAAGTCGATAATATCATCGACATCGACCGAGTGCCGACGGAAGGAATGAGTATCATCGGGATACATGGTAGATCTATGCCAACACGAGTATCGTTGGCTTTGCTGATGATGACAAAAGTCGACAATATCACTGACATTGGTCGAGTGCCGATGCAAGGAGTGAGTATCATCAGGATAGACGGAAGGTCTATGCCGACGCGTATATCATTGGTTTTGCCGATGATGATGAAAACCAACAGTATCATCGACACAAGTGAGGTGCCGATGCAAGGTATGAATATCATTGGCTTTGCCTGATATTGACAAAAAGCAATAGTATCATCGACACGAGTGAGTTACCGACGCAAGGTATAGATATCATCAGAATAGACGGGAGGTCTAGGCCGACATGAATATCATTGGCTTTGTCGATAATGATAAAAACCAATAGTATCATCGACACTAGTGAGGTGCCGACGTAAGTTATGAATATCATCGGGGTAGATAGAAGGTCTATGCCGACGTGAATATCATTGGCTTTGTCGATGATGACAAAAGCCAATAGTATTATCGACACTAGTGAGGTGTCGACACAAGGAATAGTATCATCGGAGTAGATGGAAGATCTATACTTACGTGAATATCATTGATTTTTTCGATGATGATAAAAACCAATAGTATCACCGACACTGGCCAAGTGCCGATGCAAGGAATTGACTTCACCGATGACGACGAAGGCCAACGGTAAGTATCATCGACACTGACCAGGTGTCGATGCAAGGAATGAATATCACTGGGATAGGCGAAAGGCCAACGCCGACATGAATATCATTGGCTTTGCCGATGATGACAAAAACCAACAATATCATCGCCACTAGTGAGGTGCCGACGCAAGGTATAGTATCAACGGAATAGATGGGAGATCTACATCGACATGAATATCATTGGCTTTGCCGATGATGGCAAAAACCAACAGTATTGCAATGGTATCTCCTAGTGGGACTAGGAGTGAGTGTTTAGCAAAGGGATGCTTTATCATAGCGGATGGAAGGTCCAAAACCCAAGTGGGCATTTTGGTTGGCTTAGGTAGGGTGCCAATAGCCAGGAGAGACTTGCGATGCGGGAGAAGAGCGCCCAATGAAAAATATACTTCTTTTTTTATTTTACCACATTACTGGCCCAAGCGCCCTTTCGGGTTTACACTGGAGCCAGTCCCTTCTTGCTTTTTCTCATGTGTTCTTTCAGGTTTTCACGTGACAGGGTACCCAATTTTACCCGCAGTGCCCTTTCGAGTTTTCGTCGCAGTCGGGTTATAGTCAATTTTGCCCTTGTTCGGCAGGATACCTGAAACAAGTCCGACGAGGCACCTCTATTTTAAGCCCCATTATTTTTTGAACGAATCAATGAATATATCGACAACATATCTTTTTCATCGATCAGCACCATCCCATTTGAGTGGGTGACTGTTCATTAGAGTGTGTTGTTCATTGGCGTGGGTTAAATGCCAATGCAAATAAGAGCGTTTATTTATCGATTCAGACGTAAGGTCTAAACCAGTGTTGATGTATACATTGGCTCAGGCAGGAAGCCATTTGTCGAGGGAATCTCTTCGTTGGCATCGGGTTAATGCTCACGCAAAAGGGAGAGGTCCATACGCTGGTCCGGACGTAGAGTCCCAAAACAATTGTGCTATATACATCGGCTCAGGCACGAAGCTGTTTGCCACCGAAAACTTTATCGTTGTCATTGGGTCCATGCCAACGCAGAGGGAAAAGGGTTTAAATGTTGATATGGACGTAAGGTCCAAACCAATGGTGATATTCATATCGGCTTAGGCACAAAGCTGTTCACCGCCAAAGACTTTATCGCTGACATTGGGTCGATGCCAATGCAAAGGGAAATGTTTAAATGTCGGTCTGGACGTAGGGTCCAAACCAACGGTGATATCCATATCGGCTTAGCCATGAAGCCATTTGCCGTCAGAGATTTTATCATTGGCATTGGGTCGATGCCAACGCAAAGGAAAGGTTTAAATGTCGATCTGGACGTAAGGTCCAAACCAACAATGTATCCATATCAGCTTAGGCACGAAGTCGTTCGGCACCAGAGACTTTATCATTGACATTGGGTCGATGCCAATGCAAAGGAAAAGGAGTATACGTTGGTCTGGACGTAGAGTCCCAAATCGACGATAGTATGAGGAACCCGTTTGAACGGGAGGATGATATTTGAGATCTCGGCCAGGGCAAAGTGCCACAGGATGAAGAGAGAGGTTTATGTGCCAATTTGGACGTAAGATCCAAACTGATGATGGTGGGACAGGCCCGATGGGACTAGGAATCAATATCTGAGAGCTCGGCCAGGGCGGAGCACCTCGAGCCAAAGGGAGAAGTTCATGTATTTGCAACACTAGCCCAATGGGACTAGGGGGCAATATTTTGAAAGTTTGACTAGAGCGGAGTGCTTCAGGCCAAGGGAGGTGATTTATGTGTGCACAACGACGGGCCTAGCCCGGTGGGACTAAGGGTTAATGTTTGAGAGCTCAGCCAGGGCGGAGTGCCTAAGGCCAAGAAGAGAGGTTCATGTGTCAGCTTAGACATAAAGTCTACACCATCAGTGGTGGGGTGAGCCCAGTAGGACTAAATGTGATACTTTTCTTTGGCGAGCTGTAGTGGAACGTCGAGAGACAATGAAAGTATATCAGCTGGAATTAGGGATTCCAAGCCGAGGGCAAAGGGCCAATCCCAGTGGGACTGAAGGAGATCATTCTCGCAGGATGAGAAGTTTGCTGGGATCATGAATCCTGATGGGACTGAGAGAGGCGCTCCTTACCATGTTTGTTGTATCGGCTGAGGTGGGACACCAGAAGCCAAAGAGAGTCTATTTGCTATCTTGAAGAGAGGGCGGAATCAAGGGTGGAGATGACCCCGGCGAGATTTTAGACTTGCATTTCCTACAGGGTTTATATATCAGCGTGGCAAGGCGCCAAAGCCAAAGAGTGTTTATTTGGTGACCTGGCTGGAAGATCCAGGCTAAGAATAGAGGGGTACTCCAATGGGGCCTAAGCTCGTATTCTAAAAGGGAGGCCTTGTGGCCAAATAGAACTTCTTAGTCCCAGTGGGGTTGATGATGGTGCTTTCTCATTTTTTTGAGGTAGGGGCCAACAGCCAACACAAGTTTGTTATCTCTGGTAGGACCTGGGGCTATAACGGTCCCACGAGAAACTTTCATTAATAGAAATGGAAGTTCCAACATCAGAGGTTTCATTTAATTTTTTTGGAAAAAAGGTAACTGCTTCTTTTTCTTCTTCTTCTTCTTCTCTTTTTTTGTTGTTTTTTTTTGCTTTCTTTTGCTTTCTATTCTTTTCTTCTCTTTTTTTTTCTTTTCTGCCTTTCGTTGTTGGCTTGGTAGGGGGTGCTCCCGTTTCTTCCATATTTTGTACTAAGGGTGGAAGTTGAAGTTTTGGCTTGACTCGCCACCATTGTCGCAAGGTGCGTTTCTTTTTTTTTTTTTGTTAGGATATGCCATTTTCTTTGTTCACGGGCTTCTCCTTTTGACATCTACTTCTAGGGTTAGGCACCCCGCCATCTTTGGCCCTCTACTCAGCTTTAGGCTGAGCACGGCTTATTGGTTGCTGTGAGCTGGGTCAGCCATAGTTGTTCAGCCACTTCCTGGTGACGGGACATGGCCCCTCTGGCTCCCGACAGTCATCCTTATTACTATGTAACGATTTTATTACATTATTGTGTTGACAGTTCATCTAGTGGGACTGCTGTAGATATCTATAATGGGGCTAGATGTTGAGTGCTTTTCTCCCAGCTTTATTCAGTTACATATTTCGGTCATCTTACTCGCTGGTAGGTGTGAAAATATCAGCTTCACAACTGTGTTGAATATTAGCCTCTGATACATTCTGAGGGGGCCGCTGATATATCTAGGTCTTGTTATCCACCCTCCGAAGGTTAGGCAATTCATGCAGGCGTGGTGGGTCCACCCTCTATTCAGCCATTTGTAGTTCACCCATTTAAATGAGGCTTTCTATGATATCCTTGAATACATAGCAATCTTCCAGAGGATGCCCGATTGCTTGGTGATACGAGCAATAGTGAGGGTCATCCCTCTTTGCAGCATCACCCGGTCTCTTGGGTGCTAGTAGAGCAATTTTGCTATATGCTTGGGCCCATTCGAAAAGGATGTGAACCTTATTCCTTGGGAAGGAGTAGGGCTTTCTCATTTTGCTCCGCAACGAATGAGCTTCTTTCTGATCAGTAGCCCTGGCTCGGGAAGGGCTAGCTACTTCTTTCACCTTCTTTCTTTGCTGTTCAAAAGCTTTAATATCAGCAATGTGAGCTTCTTTTCCCATTGGCTACTTGCCAACTGATTTGTTCTTTGGATTCTGGGTAGTAGTGGTCGAGGAATGCCTGGGCAAGTGGATTGCCCCCTCAGCTGCAGCATTGTTCAGCTGTCGGTTTAGATGCGGGGCTCGATCACCGTCCATCTTTTTGGCTAATTTCATATTGATCATCTGATCTATCAAGAGCTTGCTCATCTTTGTTGGATCTTCCATGCTTAAGGAAGCTCGAGCCTGTTGGGCATGTAGGGCAGCCAGCACGGCTAGCCGTGGAGAAGCTTCAGTCAAATTAGCAGCTTGTGGTACTTCAGGTGAAGTATTTGCCTGTTTGGATGTAGATGGGTGTGTATTTCTTTCATTTAGTTGCTTCTTCAGCACCTCAATCTCTTTCTTGTATGCTTGCAGTAGGGCCAACAAGGCAGGATTGTGCTGAGAGGAGCTGGGGGTGCTAACTCCATACTCGGTTGGAACCCCTTCAAGTGGGAGCGACGATTTTTCATCGTCTTCTTTTGTTGTAACTGCATCAGCAGTTGCATCGGCAACAGTTGTGTTGGAACATATATCACCGGAGGTAGTCATCTCACTTATAATTGTTTCCCCCTTTGCAAGGGGATTTATCCTTTCATCAGGCTTGAATATCTCTTCTTGCTCACGGAGTGGAGCTTCATATCCTTTGGCAGTTTTAGTAGCATAAGAGAAATATGTTTTGTTGTAATGTATTGCTCCTGGCTTCATTTCTTCATGGTGGGAGAGATTATAGGGGTACCCTTCTTTATAGGCATGCTCCCCAATCAATAACATTTGATAGCCTTGGAAATTTTTTGTAGTATCCACAGTCCTTGGAGGGATTCGACTGATTGGGATTGTATGCTAGAAGCCACACAAGTATCCAGGGATAGCCCGGCTAAAATTAGTCTGCCCTCGAGAGGAGGAGGGTGCAGGTATCGAGGACCTTCCCTCTATGTGGGTAATGTAGAGTGGACGCCTCATCACAGTAGATTTGCTACTGGGCTTGGAATGGGTATGTGCATCTCCTTGTCATATCCTTGTAGCATGTGCCGAGTTCAGAGTCTCGGGTTGATTTGCCTCAAATGACGTAAGGTTACTTTCTTCTTCTTGGTCTTCCCCTAGCGGGTCAAGTAGAACCGACAAGGTATTGCAATGCAGGGTGAGCACCCTTTTCTTATACTTTGGTTTCTTTTTTCACCGGCCTTGTTTAGCCAGCTTCTGCCCCTAGAACTGGCTATCATCTGCTTCTGTCGGCTTGTATTCCTCCAACTGATCGAGGGAAAGAGATTTGAGTTGCCCCCGGGGTGGCTGAATGCTGGCCTTCGATACTTTTTCTGGCAATTACTAGTATGAGGAGATCATATTTATCGCCTACTTCAAGGCGGGCATATCGTGAGGCTGTGGCGGGTCCACCTTATATTCGCCCATTTGTAGCTCACCCTTCCTAATCAAGCCTACATAAAATATTTTTGAATACATAGCAATTTTCTATTGGATATCCCAATATTTGGTGGTAAGGGCAGAAATAGGGGTCCTTCTTTCTCCTGGGATCTACAGGATTCTTTGGTTCGAGGGGAACCACTTTATCATATTCGCAGGCCCATTCAAAGAGGACCCGGGTCTTATCTTTTGGGAAAGAATATAATTTCTTCAGTCGGTCCCTTAATGAAGGGCCTTCCTTTCTTTCAGCTAGCTGGGCTGGGGGAGGTGCAGCTACTGCTTTACCACTCCATTTCCCCTATTCTGAAGTCCTCAGATCGACAACGTAGGCTTCCTTTGGAGTTTTCCACCGGTCTACGGCCTTCCTTCTTTGGTCATCATTGGCCGCAGTCGAGCCATACCATGCCAAGAAAGATTCTATTTCAGCCACCACGTTGTTCAGACGGTCAAAGGACCTTATATCGATGCCGATCAATCTTTCCAGCACTTCCCTTTTCAGGTTCTGCTTGCAAATCTGGACAGCATCCTCTTGATGCGGGGGCCGCTTGCACCTCATGCTAAGATCTCTCCACCTCTTGATATATTGTAGTGCAGTCTCATTGTATCTTTGCTTCATGGAGTATAGATCTGCCACTGTCACTTCTCTTTCAGTCATATGCAACCTTTCGTAGAATTTACGCTACATACCCGGCCAATCCAAAATGGATCTAGCTGGTAAGTTAGAGTACCATTCAAAAGTGAGTCCCGTGAGGGAGGACCCGAAAAACTTCAGTAGGTAAGAGTCGTTAGCTGCCAAGTCACCCATGACAGTTATATAATATGCGATATGCTCCTTTGGAGAGCCCTGCCCATTAAACTTCTCGAACTTGGGTGATTTGTTAATGTCGAGCAGAAGTCGCTTTGCCGCATGATGCAGCGGGCATGACACTTTACAAACATCAAATGTGACAGAGTCAGTATCAGCCCTTTCGGCCAACTTCATCTCGATCATCTTCTCGACCATCAACTTGTTCACCATGACTGGATCTACTGGCTGAGGGTAGAGGTGAGTAGGCTGTACCAATGGCGTGGCCAGAGCTGCAGCATGGGGTGCCAAAGGTCCCGATGGTGGAACTTGTTGCTTCATTTGAGGGAGCATCGGCCACGCTGGCGGGAGCTATTGGAAATGATGTTGGGGAGTGGCCCGGCCACGGTCGGCAAGTGGGGAGGAAACATCGACGGGGTTGGAACCTCTCCATGACTACTCGACTTGTGCCCCCGGTTGCTTAGGTGCCGGAGTGTGTCCAGCTCTTTCATTCAACTATTTCTTCAGCAATTCTATCTCCTGTTGGTATCTTTTCAATATCATCAGAATGGCAGGGTCCATGGCCGTCTTCCTAATAACGTCCTCGAGCATTTCTCCCGAGGTGGCCTCAGTTGTTGGAAGTGAGAATACTTCTTCTCCTTAGGTCACTATCACATTAGCAGGCAGTGTCGACGTCCTCCTCATCAACTTGCTTTCCTCTGAGGACCAGTAGCTTTGCCCCGTCTTGTCACTGGACCTTCTCTTTCGGCCAGCTTGGCCAATTCTTCTTGTTCAACTGGCAAGGTATCATGCATGTCCATCACCCCTGACATATTGCAGATGAAAACCTGCAACATTCTTCCAAATTTTTTGGCTCCCCTTCTAGCCTGATGGGGGAAAGTTAGTCTTTTGAATATTGAAGTCCTTTTCATCTCTCCATATCGTGGAGATGCTTCAAGGCCTTCAGCCCCATCTTCTTTTCCATCTTCATTTACGTCCATGAGTGATATTTCATCCTCTTTTTCTTCTTTGGTGCTGATGTCACGAAGTATTCTTTGTCGGCCTAGGGAGGGGTTCCCCAGCCCACGGAAATATTTCCGAACCATCTTTGTCATATCTTCCTGGCTGTGCCCTAGAGAGAGGGCAAGAGGCAGTGCCTAATCTCTGGCAGACGGCATATATGAAAGCCGTGGCAGCCTAGCAATCTGATTGCAGCTTCTTGAATATTTGAAAATATCAGCCTATCTTGCACAGGCCCTGGAGGTGGATGGAGGAGCTGCAGTCACAGCTTTTTCTGCAGGTATATTCTTCTTGCCCCTCTCTCGGGGGCTTTGGCAGGATTGTTGGAGCTTTGTAGGCTGGTGCAGGGCCTCAGATCCTCTTAGGGATCCAGACTTGCTTAAACTTCGGTGGCTTTGGGGTTGTTCACGCTCGCCTGTTATCATCAGAATTCGCCCTCGGGCTTGCCAGCAACTGGAAGGCATTGCGAGTGGGTACGGCCGGGATGACCTGATCTGGTAGGACTTCGGCATCATGGCCATTGAGATAGACCTAGACACCACCAATCATCACTGACTTCTCAGAAATCGAGAGTCGGCCTTGGGGAGCAGCAGGGACTCTTCCTCCTCTGAAGTTCTTCTTATTGCCCCCAGTGGGCCTCTTCTGGGATACCCCAATCTGACGGGCGATGTGGTGAACATGGCAGCTCATGATCATCGGGCTCTTCAACATAGCGTTCTTGATCTGTCCCTTGCCTTGACGGGCCACAACTTTGTTATCAACCACCCTTGCAGGTTCTGGGCCTTCCATATCCAGGAGACCCACGAATGCAACTCCTAGGAAGTTGGGTAAGCCAACAACCGGGGGAAAGTTGCCGAAAGTAGTTGGTACGATGAGATAGCTGTATGTAGCATGATCGGCCACCACCTGGGGGCCGAAGACAAGTTCAGACAATCTGCTCGCCATTACTTCAACCTATAAGAAGACTAAAGAACGAACGAAATAGTTAGTATTTGGATGAGGGCCCCAGGGCCCTCTATTTTGGTGAAAAGATGAAGGGGGCTCAGTTCCACCGGGCTTGACAACTTGTGGGAAGGATTTTATTCGTGGACGAGTGGAGATCTTTGTTTGCTTATTCATTTATTGGTTTATTTATTTAAGTGCATGGGCGTGCCAGTCACAGAGTGACGAGTTTATTACGCGCACCGTCTGACTGATCAGACGAAGGTGGATATCGTGTTGGGACCTGAAATCCACCGTACCATAAAGGCTACGATGTTAATTACGCCCTTCCGAAAGAAGGATAACCCTTGATTAATCAACAAAAATAGAGGAACCTTTAGGGCCAAATAATCTGACAGAGAATATGAGTTGGAAACCCTTTACTGAATAAAAATAGAATTTAGTATGCAACCAAGCAAACAGTGGGATGATGTTTATTTATTAAAGGGTGGATCAACTCCCGGTACAAGGCGGAGAACTTAGATCTGAAGATCACCTCACACTTAGTGATAGCTTCTAACCAGACTTAATCCGACCTTCTGTGAATCACCATTTTTATATACCGGGGAATCAAGACATGTAGGCATACATGATATGCGCATCTGTACATGTATGTGTATGCATGTGTGAACATGTGTAGGTAGATTAGCACATAAAAATTTATTCCCTTATTCAGAGTTGCGTGTAGAAACCAGCTTTCGATAGAGCGCATATGCTGCATACGATCATGGATGCTTATGTGTCTTTTGAAAATAAAGTGCAGATTAGTCGGGGCTATGCTGTCACCGTGCTATCCAACCATTTACTTGCTTATTCACGCATCATATTTTAGGAGAATTTCGGCAGCACCTCCCCCTGTCCCGAGATATGTTGAGGGAAGTATAAGAGACTCGCCCATGAAATGTCGAGACGGTCCCTGGATTGACGGTCATGCCTAAAAGGTAATCCCATACCCCTTGATAGGTGGAGGAACCTGAGGGCCAGCCCTCTGGGAGATCCTGGTCACCCGTGAGGCCGCCAATCAATGCTTGCCTATTATTGGGGAATCACCTTTATCATTGCAGTGCATGCATATGGGTTCATGAGGAGAACTAGCATGACCACGCTCAGACGGGTTCGCACATCACCGGGACAATGTATGCCAAGGGGTGGCACTTGTTATTTATTTATCCTCTTCATCGGGTACTTTGCCCTCACAATTCGACATGTATAACCGTGGAGCTGACATAAGGGATAAAAATTGATTGAAAAGCCGGGGAAAGCATGATGCGGAATAGGAAATGAAACTGATGGGGACATCGCTTACCACTTCTCATTTCTCCATGGGTCCCGATGATCGCCATTGTGTTCGTCTTGATTTCTTGAGTCGATTTATGTAATTTTCATATTTTTCTGGAGTCATATCATTGTAATTTTTCTTTTATTTGAGTCAAGTCCTTAGGTTAATGAGTCATCTACCTAAGTTTATTATCATTATGTCAGTTAGATTGGTTAATGGGCCCAGTTATATGGGCTTGGCCCAGGGGCGCCCCTTTCCCCCTTGGTTAGTTGTCATTAGTCCAAAAGTCAGGGACTTATGTTGAATTGTGGGATTCCTATAAATAGGACCACAATCCCACCAGTTGAAGCTAATGAAGATTTGATAAAGTTTGCCAAAGCAATTGTGCATCTCTCTCTCTCTCTAGCTCTCTCTCTCTCTCTCTCTCTCTCTCAAGAAGGGGCGACCCTTTCTCTCTCCTCTCCCCTCTCTTTCTCTAGGTCGACCAGCCCTCTCTCTCCTCCCCTTGCCACCTCATCCTCCACATCAGCCCTCTCACCCCTTCACCTTCCCAAGGCCCTTAACTCCACTTCAATTTCCCCCACTTCCCAAGCAACCCTTCCCATTCCCTATACACCCTTTCACCTTCCCAAGGAAGACTCCCCTATCCTAGGCAACCTTTCCCATCCCCAAGCAACCCCTTCCTCTTCCCTAGACTTCCATTAACACCACCATTAACCCAACTCACCAATTCCAAAGGAAGCCCTCCCTATTCCCAAGCTACTTGCGCCCCCATCACTCCACCACCTCCCCCCTTGACCAATTGCGCACCCAGCCCATCTCCCTGCTAGCTCCGCCCCTGACCTTCCACCTCACCACCCCTCCCACCTCCTAAATCACTCCCCTCCACCAAGGCATTCATCTCCCTCACCCCTCCACCAAAGGAACCACCCCTCCACCCTTTTCTCCCTTCTCATTTGCATACAGCTGAATACCAGCAGATTGACAGTCTGTTGAAGCACCGCCCCAGCCTCCATCCAGGATCTCCTGGGGGTGTAGTCTACATCGACGGAAAGCTCTCCCAGTCGTCTTCGCAGGCGAGGTGGTTTCGTCTCAATCCGAGGTCGGAGCTGTCCGGGAGAACCATTCTCCCCCGACTGCGCAGGACTCCCTCTGCAGAGCACCTGAACCCGATTAGAAGCTGTACCACGACAAACGGCGGAGGATTCAGGCCAAGAGCCCTTCTACAAAGTTCTTTCTCCTCCAGTCCTCTATCAGAATCAAGAAACAGAACAGCGTTCGGCATCCGGAGGCCAAAGTTATTGTTTTTCTCCCTCGGCTGCGCGGGTCTGCCTCCCACAGTCTGCAACGACCTGCCTCCACTCTTCTGAGTCCCCCAGTCCTCTCCGACATCAGACGGCTTCCCCACCAGTTTTTCTGCAAAGAGGGCTCGTCCACGGTTCCAGAAACTCCAGCGGTTCGTGATTCGGAGTCCAGGAGCAGTCGGGGCACTCTCTGCAAACGGCTGTCAGAAACAGGAAGCTGCCGCGCCCAGATTCTGTCTCCCTGATCGAACCTCGTCCCGGGCCCGCAACTGCAACAGAAGAATTCCGCAAAATTCAGAGGCATCCTAGTCCCAGATACGAAGCGTTCCCCACTTGTCTCGCCATCAGCAGAATTCCAGAATGGGATCTACGGCCTCGACATCAACTGTCAGTCAGCCATCGCAGAGAGCAGGCAGATTCAGCCTCGGCTTCTCCTTTCGCGTTTCCGGCGAATCTCCCCTCCCCGCCTGGCCAGCTCACCGCCCCTCCCTGCGTGAGGTAGTGTTTGCATGTAATTCAATCATCCCCACCCCAAGTCCACCCTCCTGCGAGAGGTGTAGTGAGTGTAACTAATTAAACAGGATTCAAGCTTCATCGGCGCAGTGTGCGGGGAATCCACACTTCCCCGCTCGCCCTCGTCTCCGAACGGGGTTGGTTTCTTCAAACCAACCAGGTGAGTCTCTACCCTTGCTCCATTTACTTCTGTTCATTTCATATCCGTAAAACTTGTCCGCTGGTCGGTGAGAGAGCGCCCGTTCCCGGAGCCACTAACTCTTGTGTGGTCACCGTGGCCAAAGTGAGAGAGTGACCTAGTGCCCCCAAGGCACCCGGCCACCCTTGATCGTGGGCATCCTACCTTCGGGAGGGAAAACCATAGTTGTGCTGGCCCTCTACCATCAAGGGTCCCTCTCCCCCACCTCGACTCGGCATCATCGAGTCACCACGGGTAACGGGTGCGCACGGTGAGACGGCGTCTTCCAAGCTTTCTTGACTTTTGTGAATGCGTTTGCGAATTAAGTCCAAGGGATCATTGTCACTTGCTGCATTCCCGTCAATGTTTCACATCAGTTGGTATTAGAGCAAGTTCTAGACTTGTCTCTACTAAGTCTTGTCCTAGGGCGCATAAGCATTTAGAGTCATTCGGTTCATCAACATGGCTACCTCTCTATGGTCCCACTCGGCCCTCCACAAAGGTCCGATCGACCACCCATTTTCGGACATCTTTATAGATGATAGTATCACCTTTGATGGGTCACATCCTAGTGATTATGTTAGGTGGGAGACTTTCATGACCAAACACTTTGATAGGACTAGGATCTATGGACACGCTAGAGTCCGCAGGGCCACAGGGTGACTTCGGGGACAAGCCAAGAAGGAGTGGGAACACATAGTGAGCTTAAGAAAGATTCGGAGGCAAGAACCCATAGGATCATGGGAAGAGATGAAAAGTGAGCTTAGGAAGATCTACGCTCCCCGACCCTCCCACTCCTACCGTGAGGACCATAACCCGTTGAGCACTCCCACTCCCCCTTTCCCTCCCAGTCAACCCAAAACCTCTATTAGGACCCAAACCCCACCACCCAAAGGACCCCTAGAGTTATTGGAAGAGATAAGGATTGAGATCAGGAAGATCTTCACTCCCCAACCTTCCCACTCCTACCCTGAGAACCATAACCCGAGGAGCACTCCCACTCCTCCTTTCCCCACCACCCAACCCAAAATTCTCCATCAAACCCCCACCCCACAAACTTCCAAAAATCCTCCTTCCACCCCTTTCCAAAAGGAACTTAAAGAGGTAACCGAAGACTATGAGGCTCCACTAGATTGGGAAGAAGAATATGAATCACAGTGTCATGGGTTAGGCCGGGAAAGTCCCATCCCAGGTGGAAGAAGCATCATGACTCACTCCACCCTCACCACTCAAACCCACGTGGACCCCATGTCCACCCCTCCATCTAGGCCCGTGACAGCCACCATTCCCCAATCCAAAGTTACTCACCCAATCCACCTTCCACTTCCAACTCCTATCCTACCCAAACCTAGTCCCCCGCTACTTCCACTCCCAACCCCAACCCAAGTCTGGCCTCACTCACCACCCCGGGTACACCATGCACCAACCGTCATCACCCCACCCCCAATAGACCTTCCCATTCCCTTGAGAGAGGAGATCACAACCATCCACATGGGAGTAGATGCTAGTCCGGAACCCATCCCCATCCTTGAGGAAACCCAAGTTCATATCTATGGTGAGGAAGAATCACAAATGTCCCCTTCACATAGCTTGGACCCCCAAGAGCCACAAGCCTTCACAAATAGCACCGTAATCATAGAGGGGCCCCTAGCTAGATGGCTAAAGGAGAGACCACTTCACCCCATCGTGTCCTATGTTTACCCACCCATGAAGCAAAACCTTCCCATTGTACCCTTATCCACCTATCACACCACAATCCAATCATCCTATCAAGTGGAAACATTAGGGGATCTTCTTAAGGGTATAGTTTGGCAAATGGAACTAACTGGCATAATGACTACAATAGCCGACCGACCTAGGAGCCTTGACCTCCTACACCTATGTGTCGGATCCATCTCCTCCATTTACACTGTGGGTTGCTACACTAGTGACCTTCTGTTACTCCTCCCTACACCCGACGAGCCCGATGCTATTCGCAAATTAGAGTTGCTTATTTCAGGTAGGATACCAAGCCCTCCATTCATGGCCAACCAACCCGCCAAGGACTTCGGTTCAATTACTTCATTTGAGGAGGAGGACTCACCATCATTTGAAGACCTTGAGGAGATAGAATACCCCTTCCTTGGTAACACCTTCCATGACCCCTTTGATCCCTCCCTATGGAAGACATTGAACCCATGGGACCTAGCCGCCTTACCCACCACCCACTCCCTCCTACCCTCACCCACCATGTTGAACCCAACCCACCCATTCCACTACTTAGTTCACCCTATGAGAGCCATGACCGAGGGTGACATCCACCTAGGAAATGAGGAAGTGACCTATCCCAAAATGTCCACCTTCTTGGACCCCTTCGACCCCTATGAGTGGAAACCCCCAAATCCACCCCCACCTAAAGATGGGACCATCTTGATTGTAATGCATGTGCCACAACATTTTGCCCCACCTGGTAGGGCTAGTCATCTCATTTGTGTCACATACACACTAGGTCCAGTGCATGACAGGTTCACATTTGGATATGTAGGTCCACCCCCATTCATCATCCATCTTATGCATGATAGGAGTCTACATGGAAGTCCAGGTCCTCCGGCATTCATTGCACCCATATCTGATAGAGCCACATTTGGACATGCTGGTCCTCCCCCACTCTTCATCCACCTCATGCATGATAGGGCCATTTGTGGCTGCCCCGGTCCACCTAAGTGCATCAAGGTCCACATAGTTTCTAAGCATGATAGGTCAATTCATGGATTCCCTGGTCCTCCTAAGTCTGTCAAAACCAATCTAACACTTGATAGGGCTGAATTTGGTTGTCCAGGCCCTCCCTTCAGCCCTATAGGATCATCATTCATGACATTGCATGGTAACATTCGCAAACACAAAAACAAGAGCAGCAATGTTCTTAATGAATTAGCCGATTCCCACTGTCGCCACCAAGAAATCCATGTCGGTGATTTTGTGATGGTGAGGACTGAGATTGTCTCAAAACTGAGGTCTCGTGGAGCAGGCTCCTTTCAGGTATTGAGGCGCCTTGACACAAATGCTTATGTGTTTGACCTCCCCGAAGGGTACGGAGTAAGCCCCACTTTCAATGTGGCTGACCTGGTGCCCTACAAGGGTCCCACGGTGACACCCAGTGAGGAGATCCAGCCTATCCCACCCCTTGAGAGAGCCCCCACACCAACAAGAGCACCATCTAGCCAGAGAAACTAGCGTGATCAAGTGGAGCGGATATTAAATGAACAGATCACTACCACACGGAGCAAGGCGTATGAGCGATATCTGGTTAGGTGGAAGGGACGACCACCTTCGGTTGACGCCTGGGTGATTCGGGAGGATCTCCAGCAGCTGGATCCTGACCTATCGGAGCAGTACCGCAGCAGGGTGGACCCTTACTCGACAGAGTCGAGTTCTCTGCACCCCGGGAGTATAATGGGGACATCGCTTACCACTTCCCATTTCTCCATGGGTCCCGATGATCGCCATTGTGTTCGTCTTGATTTCTTGAGTCGATTTATGTAATTTTCATATTTTTCTGGAGTCATATCATTGTAATTTTTCTTTTATTTGAGTCAAGTCCCTAGGTTAATGAGTCATCTACCTAAGTTTATTATCATTATGTCAGTTAGATTGGTTAATGGGCCCAGTTATATGGGCTTGGCCCAGGGGCGCCCCTTTCCCCCTTGGTTAGTTGTCATTAGTCCAAAAGTCAGGGACTTATGTTGAATTGTGGGATTCCTATAAATAGGACCTCAATCCCACCCGTTGAAGCTAATGAAGATTTGATAAAGTTTGCCAAAGCAATTGTGCATCTCTCTCTCTCTAGCTCTCTCTCTATCTCTCTCTCTCTCTCTCAAGAAGGGGCGACCCTTTCTCTCTCCTCTCCCCTCTCTTTCTCTAGGTCGACCAGCCCTCTCTCTCCTCCCCTTGCCACCTCATCCTCCACATCAGCCCTCTCACCCCTTCACCTTCCCAAGGCCCTTAACTCCACTTCAATTTCCCCCACTTCCCAAGCAACCCTTCCCATTCCCTATACACCCTTTCACCTTCCCAAGGAAGACTCCCCTATCCTAGACAACCTTTCCATCCCCAAGCAACCCCTTCCTCTTCCCTAGACTTCCATTAACACCACCATTAACCCAACTCACCAATTCCAAAGGAAGCCCTCCCTATTCCCAAGCTACTTGCGCCACCTCCCCCCTTGACCAATTGCGCACCCAGCCCATCTCCCTGCTAGCTCCGCCCCTGACCTTCCACCTCACCACCCCTCCCACCTCCTAAATCACTCCCCTCCACCAAGGCATTCATCTCCCTCACCCCTCCACCAAAGGAACCACCCCTCCACCCTTTTCTCCCTTCTCATTTGCATACAGCTGAATACCAGCAGACTGACAGTCTGTTGAAGCACCGCCCCAGCCTCCATCCAGGATCTCCTGGGGGCGTGGTCTACATCGACGGAAAGCTCTCCCAGTCTTCTTCACAGGCGAGGCGGTTTCGTCTCAATCCGAGGTCGGAGCTGTCCGGGAGAACCATTCTCCCCCGACTGCGTAGGACTCCCTCTGCAGAGCACCTGAACCCGATTAGAAGCTGCACCAAGACAAACGGCGGAGGATTCAGGCCAAGAGCCCTTCTACAAAGTTCTTCCTCCTCCAGTCCTCTATCAGAATCAAGAAACAGAACTGCGTTCGGCATCTGGAGGCCAAAGTTATTGTTTTTCTCCGTCGGCTGCGCGGGTTTGCCTCCCACAGTCTGCAACGACCTGCCTCCACTCTTCTGAGTCCCCCAGTCCTCTCCGACATCAGACGGCTTCCCCGCTAGTTTTTCTGCAAAGAGGGCTCGTCCACGGTTCCAGAAACTCCAGCGGTTCGTGATTCGGAGTCCAGGAGCAGTCGGGGCACTCTCTGCAAACGGCTGTCAGAAACAGGAAGCTGCGGCGCCCAGATTCTGTCTCCCTGATCGAACCTCGTCCCGGGCCCGCAACTGCAACAGAAGAATTCCGCAAAATTCATAGGCATCCTAGTCCCAGATACGAAGCGTTCCCCACTTGTCTCGCCATCAGCAGAATTCCAGAACGGGATCTACGGCCTCGACATCAACTGTCAGTCAGCCATCGCAAAGAGCAGGCAGATTCGGCCTCGGCTTCTCCTTTCGCGTTTTCGGCGAATCTCCCCTCCCCGCCTGGCCAGCTCACCGCCCCTCCCTACGTGGAGGTAGTGTTTGCATGTAATTCAATCATCCCCACCCCAAGTCCACCCTCCTGCGAGAGGTGTAGTGAGTGTAACTAATTAAACAGGATTCAAGCTTCATCGGCGCAGTGTGCGGAGAATCCACACTTCCCCGCTCGCCCTCGTCTCCGAACGGGGTTGGTTTCTTCAAACCAACCAGGTGAGCCTCTACCCTTGCTCCATTTACTTCTGTTCATTTCATATCCGTAAAACTTGTCCGCTGGTCGGTGAGAGAGCGCCCGTTCCCAGAGCCACTAACTCTTGTGTGGTCACCGTGGCCAAAGTGAGAGAGTGACCTTGTGCCCCCAAGGCACCCGGCCGCCCTTGATCGTGGGCATCCTACCTTCGGGAGGGAAAACCATAGTTGTGCTGGCCCTTTACCAGCAAGGGTCCCTCTCCCCCACCTCGACTCGGCACCATCGAGTCACCACGGGTAACGGGTGCGCACGGTGAGACGGCGTCTTCCAAGCTTTCTCGACTTTTGTGAATGCGTTTGCGAATTAAGTCCAAGGGATCATTGTCACTTGCTGCATTCCCGTCAATGTTTCACATCAGAAACTCTGATTTCTAGGGAAATTTCGGCAGCATCTCCTCTTTCCCTAGAACATATTGGGGGGAATATAGAGGAGGCTCGTCCATCGCAGGTTGAGACGGGCTCCCTAAAAGACGGGCATGTCTGAATGAAAGCCAAGATCCTATAACGGGTGTCAGATCTCCGAGGGCTCACCTACTTGGAGACCCGTGTCACCCAAGGGTTGTCAAACATTTTCTGCCAAAGGTATTGACCCATTTCGGCACCATGACATATACATAAAGGCTCATGGGAGCATTGATATAACCATGGGTCGACGGGTCTAAAGATATCGGGGCATTGTTAGTTAATGAGGCGGTTCATATTCCCTGAGAGGGTGATCGGGAATATCAGAATATATGGAAACAGAACGGTACGAAAGCCAATGCATAATCCGGCGGCTTCATCATGGGGTAAATCCCCTTTGATATGCGGCTATTGCAGTGTGGAAAGTCCCCTCGTGATCCGGCGGCCATTGACAATGGGGGCAAACCCTTTGATTCGGCGGCCATCCACAATGGGATTCACTTCTTGATCCGGAGGCCATCCCTTTGATTCAGCGGAACTTTACAATGGGGAATGTCCCCTTGTGATCCGGTGGCAATGGCTAGTGGGAGAGTATCACCTTTGATCAGGCGGCTAAAAACAAGTGAGGGATCACACTGATCCGGCGGCCATAGCAAGGGGGGAAAGACTCTCGGATCCGGCGGCATAAGCCGTGAACTGGCAGCTAGTACATATGTATATTTACCATGAACCGGCAGCTAGTACATATGTACATTTACCATGAACTGGCAGCTAAGACAAATGGGGGAGATACCGCATGAATCGGCGGCAACACAAGTGGGATCAACACATGATCCGGCGTCCTCACCCTCTGTTGACTAGCATGGTGGGATGGCAAAATAACCCATATGGGTGTTCTAGTGGTCACCATATCATCTCCGAATCATAGCCAATGAGATTGTTCTTCTCACGGAGTGAACAGAGATACGTGCAAGAGAAGCGGGCGACAACAGATTGACCATATATGAATGTGCCCCTTCAGACGGCTACACAGAGATCATGTTTGGGGTTCGAACAAACCTCTGGCGCCATGGGGGGAGATGGGGCAAGGAAGAGAAGAACAATCAACTACGTAGAAGGGCCAGGTGAATGGATATGTAAATCAACCCAAACTCAACATTCATCGTTGTGCCGGAGAGCATATAACCTTATGGGGCATCTTCAGATGCAAACAACGGCAAACATACATATCATCAAACACTATGATGGCGAGTGGTAGCCAGCAACTCACGCATTCGAACATTAGCATAAGGAGTTGGAGGGTACCTTGCCGTAAATGGGAATTTCATGTAGCCCCGTTGGGGCAAGATGGGGAAACTACACAGCGGGGTTTAATACCGACTAGATTCATGGTATAACATTCACATGAACAGGGACGAACTAAAATTAATGAAACCAGATTGAGTGAGGGAGGGAATTATGTAGCCCCTTCGGGCAATTTCATGATAGAAATATTACGATCGAGAGGATGTGAGAAAGAAGTGGGAAAAGGTGGGGAAGAAAAATCATTAGATGAACAACATCGATAAAAACACCTTTCCTTCGGCTTTCATTCAAGAACATATAAGAATTATTACAAATCAGAAGGGAAGGCTGGGAGAATATAGCCTTATAGGTTGATTCATTCAGGCAAGAACATACGGAAGGGAGAATACATAGATCGCATGGGAGAGGGGGATATATATATAGCCCCCATGGGGAATACATCGGTGGAGATCCACCTACAGGATCCACAGATGGGGACGGGGTATCACCTTCACTGCTCTCCACCCTTGGATGGCTCTTGAACTCTGGTTGGGGAAGGGGCCCTCAGGGAACTTCTCTACGAGGGGTGGCCGCTTCTCTCTCCCGTATCTCTTCTCTATTTTTTTCTTTCTCTGTTTGTCCCTCCGTTGGCTCTCTCTCTTTCTGTTCCTGGTATCTCTATCCCCCCTGTCTGTCTACCCGTCTCTCGTATTCATCAAGCAAATTGAGTTTTAAAGAGGGGGTTGACCTTGATACGGTGGCTGAAGGTGGGAAGGGGTGATCCGGCGGCGCCAGGCACATTGGCCCTGGCCGCCAGATTATCACCTGGCCGCCGAGGGGTGGCAGCTTGTAATCCGGAGCGCTTCCAGCCGCCGGTTCACCATCACTTACTGCATGAGTCGGCGGCCTGCGATCCGGCACTCTCCTAGCCGTCGATTCATCAAGTAGGGAGAGGAGTAAGTGGCCAGGTGTGTGTTGTGCCCCTGTGGTTGTGATGATGGTTTTGATTTGATGATAGTTTTGATGTTAGCAACACTAAAAGTCACACTGAGTGTGATACATTGAATTTGATAATGGTTTGTATGTTAGTTCATGTGGCTTTGATGTTAGCAACACTATATGTCATACTGAGTGTGATTCATTGCCTTGTTGATAGTCATATTATGAGTCACCACTTGAGTTTGCTTGATTGAATGATTGAACAATTGTATGTGGCATCTTGATGATATTTTGAATGAAAGCATCGCATCTGGTTCAAAGCTAAGAGTCGTGCATATGTGTCAGTCCAACTGCACAAGAAACTCAGTGCATGTTATTTTTCATGTGCATATTGGTCTGTGCGTCTTTGTCCGTGCACACTGCCTTGGCAGATGCAAAGTCGGTGCATTCTCTTGGCTGCTTATACACAAAGTCGGTGCAATACCTGTCATCGCAAGCATTTAGAGTCGATGCAACATCCATCTTTCGCACGAGTAAAGTCTGTGCATGATAGGTCACAGCATACTCGTGCACTAAGTCTGTGCAACTTTTGCTCCGTGCACTAAGTCTGTGCAACATTTATCTTCTGCACGGACAAAGTCTAAGCAAGGTTGCTCACGGCTCGATTAAGTCTGTGCAAGTGCATGCATGCTGCAAAATAAGTCTGTGCATATATCATTTGATGCATAACGGAGTCTGTGCAACCTTTTTCTCTCACACGAACAAAGTCTGTACTAGATAGGACTTGGCATTTTACGTCAGTACAGTGTGTGTATTTTGCACACACCAAGTCGATGCATTCAGTGTTTATGCACACACGTAGTCTGTGCATTTCTTAACTCTTGCACTGAGCACATAAAGTCCGTGCACATTACTTTGGGTTGGTTGTGCTGATCTTGCATACTACATAGCAAAGTCTGTGCATCTCTTGATTCTTGCACGCGCATAGTCTGTGCAAGACTGCTCTCGGCATTCGTAGCATGTGCATCTTTTAGCTCTGCACTTGAAACTAGTCTGAGCACTTGTTCCATGTATGAACACTGAGTCCGTGCATATGTGCACTTATGACATATTGAGTCTATGCATGGTTGCCTTAATGTCTCAACAAGTCTATACAATCTCCACACTTATCTGATGTTTATATGTCTTGACACACTGACAGGTCAACTACTCGTGACTATTAAGAAGGGCACGAGATCCAAGGTGGATCGTCCCTGACAAATGACTGCCACGTGGAAGCTATAGTACCCAGAGTTGTGACACATGGCCAAGACATTCCTAAAGCTTCCTGGCGGGAATGTTCTCTCCACACTCCTAGGGCGAGAGCTCGTGAGTCTTAGACTGAAAGAGTATATAAGATCATTTCCTGCCATCAATACAATCATTCCTGAATTATTCCAGGAGAATAAGAGAAGAAAAGAAGAACATGAATCATCTGAGAGTAGCAGTAGAGCAGAGCAGAAGTGAAAGAGAGAAAGCCCATGAGATCGAGAGAAGGAGAGAGAGAAAGAGAGAGAGTGAAGAAAGAGCTCAAGGAGAAGAAGATAGAAGACTTTGCTGAAGATTAATTCCACTGGACCTTGGATCAAATCCAGGCCAGTCATCTCCCTGAGAGCCACATCTGTGCTACCATCGTTTACATCTTTCTATCGATGTGATTTCTCATTTCTTATTTTTCTTTTACACTCTTTATTTCAAGCTGTTAGTCAGCAGAGTAAGGTGTAACGCTCAGCAGTTGCAGAGGAGGATTCCTCTAGTCGGCTAAGTTGTATTGCCCAGCGGGTCAAGCTGTTAGGAAGCAGATGGCTAAGCTGTATTTCCCAGCGGAAGCAAGCTGTGATGCTCAGCGGTTGTAGGCAAGCTGTGAGGCCTAGGGGTTTAAGCTGTGTATCAGCGGAAGCCACACTCGGATTTGAGTGTGGGGTGAACGTAGGTCTGCGGATCGAACCACCTAAAAATTCCCTTGTCTACTATGGTTTGATTGCCTTATTCGATTCACTAGATGTATGCATAGGCCGATTTGTATCTTTTGTCTAGCGTGAGTCTTGGGCTGCATACTCTCTACTTGATTCTGGTTCCGAAAGATCCCATGTGTTTAGGTGCCGTCACTCTATGTCCAGAGCAGTAGGTGATTGCACCTTCTAAGCTTGATTGAACTCATCTCTGTCCTTCATACTTGTTAAGATTCTAGTTTATTTTATTCTGCATCTCTGATTGTTACAGTCAATTTTTAATTGGGCGAAGTTTTTAAGGGGATTCATTCAACCCCCCTTCTGAATCTGAGCCTAGCACCATATCAATTGGTATCAGAGCATACCGTCTAGGACTCATTTGACCTATCACTTGATTTTAGAGAGTCCATATATTCTATCAATTGATATCAGAGTGGGTCTCTGTGCATCCAGATCCAACGATCTGCAGAGGATCCTACTATATCCGGTGCTTTATTGGTTGTACGATCCTGCGTTCAATGCATCACTGTCCTTTGCATTCTGTTTCAAAATTTCTTATTGATCTGCAGCCATGGATCATCCTTCTGTTTATAATGGGTCTAACTTCAGTAACTGGCTAGGCGGCCTATGTGTTCACATGATATCCATTGATCAAAATCTATGGAATATTGTATCAAAAGGCCCACATGATTTGCCTCGAAATCAGACTAAGTGGTCAAATGAGGACAGATCAAAGAACCGTGATAATGTCACAGTTCTTAAAATTTTGAGAGATGCAGTGAATACTGAAAAATTTTCCTTCGTTCTCAGGTGGGCGTCTGGAAAAGAAATTTTGGACAGAATCGCTGCTGCAAACGGGGAATAAGAGAATAAATGCTTGATGGCCAATCGGAGAGAGAATGATGATGATACAACTTCTCAGGTAAGCTCCGGATCAGAAGAACCTTCATTTGATGAATCGGTTGTGATGTATGAAGAACTGTTAGAAGTGTCTAAGAAAATGAAATCTGAAAATAAAAGATTGAAGAAAAAGATTGAACAAAGTAAATCTGAATTTCTTGTGAAGTTTGTCCTACTTTGAAGAAGTCTTATGATATGTGCCTGGTAGATGTTCATAATAGCAAGGAACAGATTTCATCCTTGAAATATGAGAATCAAGAGTGCTTAAATAAAATCTCTGAATTGGAAGATCAGCTGAAGACTAAAAATGATGAACATCAAATAAAATTGCAGGAGTTGAATAAGATGAACTGTGAAATGGAAAAACTGAAACTTGAAAACGCAGAATTTTAGAAAAATAATGAGAATCTTGAAGCTAGAATAAATGAAATCAATGGGGAAGTTTCACATATTACGTCTGTAGAGTCAGATTGTAACAAATGCTCTTTTCTAAGAGAACGTAATGAAGAACTATACAGTGAAAATGAATGGCTGATGAAGTTGATTGCCTCTCTTAAAGAAGAAAATAAAGATTTATTGAATGAGAAAATTAAAGTCGAACAAAGAGAGGAGGAACTAATTGAAAGACTGGATTCTGTATCCAGTGGTGAAGAAATTGAGAAGCTGACCAAGGAAAACAAAGAACTGAAAGAACAAAACAAGAAACTCGTGGTCCTAAATGTTGTTATTTCAGAGAGGCTTCTGGCTATCGAAAGAGAAAGATCTGCTAATAAGGAAATTCAAGTTGAAAAACTTGAGGAGGAAAACATTGAATTGATAGCTGAATTTAAAAAATTAAAATGGTTAAACATTGGTATGTCCGAAAAACTTCTCACCTTAGAAAAAGAAAAAAACTGTTTGTAATGAAGAATCTAAAAAATTGAGCAATCTGGAACAAAAAATTGAGAAATCTAAAACTACAAATAAAGTACTAAGTGAATGTGTTAATTGCAGTGAACAGGAGATCGCTAGTTATGAAATTCACATTGCCTCTTTGGAAAATATAATTCATGATCTGGAAAACTCACCACCCAAGTCTGCTAAAAATGAAGGAAAATGAAAGTTATCATGAAAGGTGAGGATGATAGTTCAAGAAAGGGGATAAGTTGCAGTTCTGATGTTAAAGAAATTATTAGAAACTAACTATACACCACTTTTGTGCAAAGCTCTGATGTAGCTGGTACCTCAAGTCAATCCCCAAAACAAAATAAAAATATGAAAACACCTTCATCATCAGTCTTTCAATTTAAGGCTCAGAAAAATGAAAAATAAATAAAAGTGTGAACAAGGGTAAAAAATTGAACAAAAATGATCAGAAAAATAAAGTCAAAAATGCTCCTACATGTACTACCAAATCTGCTAGTTCTGAGAAATCTGACAGCACTAGGCATACTTCTCACAGATCCTTCACTAATTTGTATGCACATGAAGAGAATATTTCATGCCATTACTGTGGGAAGCTAGGCCATGTAATGGATGTTTGCAACTTGATGGCTGAGGATGAGCACCTCTGTGAAACAATGCGTTCTAAGAATTCATTTGTTAGAAACCATGCTACTAGGAAATCTGATGCTTCATGCTATCACTGTGGTAGGCGTGGTCATTTAATGAATCAGTGCTTTGTTATGAAATTCAATGATAGGATACATGCTGGATATTCTACAAATCATCATGGGCATAAAAGAAGCAAACCTGTGCTGAACCAGCACATCACATGCTTTACCTGTAACAAGCCTGGCCACAAGGCTATTGAATGCTGGTCAGGGTCTCATTGGGGTAAAGTTGGCTCCAGTAGTAAGCACATTATGTGCTTTGAGTGTGGGAAGCATGGCCCTACAGTCAAGGACTGTTGGCATGCTCAGGGAAATTCAATAAAATCCAAA
Organism: Amorphophallus konjac; assembly: GCA_022559845.1. Classification (NCBI taxonomy): domain Eukaryota; kingdom Viridiplantae; phylum Streptophyta; class Magnoliopsida; order Alismatales; family Araceae; genus Amorphophallus; species Amorphophallus konjac. Next base: position 390,357,360 of record CM040123.1, on the reverse strand, counting down.
TTTGCTAAATTCCCTGTAAAAAGAAATGAGTTTGGTAGGAATTTTATCAGGACAAACACTTCATGTTTCAATTGTGTCAAGCAAGGTCATAAGTCTGCTAAATGTTGGTTAACTGAAAACGAGAAACAAAATGTTCATGTAAACAATAGATAATTTCATGCTCATGCACATAGGCCTTATGCTTCTGTTAATGTGCATCATAATATTAGAAAATATGTTGCTTATTGTAGATACTGTGGAAAATTTAGACATTCAATGGATGACTATTCTCTGATGAAATTTGATGATCATCTAGCTAAGAAACTATTTAGAACACCTGCTGGGAGTAATACAGGACCCAAGGCTGCTTGGGTTCCTGTTGGATCAAAATAATTTAGTTATTGTAGGTGTGCCTTGGAAGCTGATGAGTAAAGGGGTTAATAATCCAAGGCACTCAAGAATGAAACTCCTAGGATTGCATTATTTAGGTCAGTTCTGAAAATCTGTCTTAAATTCTGTTATCTGAAATTGTTTGCTTTAGATGTTTGCATATCATATTAATATGTCTGTGCTTAATTGACATCTTTTGAAAATTTGATTGCTCTCGCATGATGTTCATGCTGCTCATGACCATTTTCGTTGCATAGTGTATATATACAGTGTGATGCATTGCATATAATCTAAATTTAAAAATCTGAAAAGAAATAACTCATTGCATCTAGACAGGGGGAGTATTTTAGACTCACTAGTCGGTCACCTCTTGAACCCTTCATGTCTAGCTATTTGGCTCACTTTCATATTCATGTGTGTTGATTTCATTCGGATTTGAGAGTTGAATTGTTTGAAAAATTATCATGTGTCAGCCTGTCATTGATTTCTGAATGAAGAATGTTCTGATGTTTGAATAATTATTTTGCACAACTGAGTGTCAAATGCATGCTTTGCATAGTTGATGTTTCAAATTGATGTATGTACTGCACCGAGTTTAAATCAATGCATTTTCTGCACGAAGTCGATGCAGTGTGTAAACACTTGCAGTCGATGCATGTATTGCACCGAGTATAGGTAGTTGCATGTCTTACATATAGTCCGTGCATCTTATGTTTAAATAGCATGTAGGTCGGTGCATCTTATGTCCACGTTGCATGCAGGTCCGTGCACTTCATGTCTTTCACATGTCAAGATCGGTGCATTGTATGCTTCATGCATGATTCAAGTCGGTGCATCATAATGTCAGGGAAAGGGTAGTAATGTCTGAACTTGGTGTATCAAGTAGTCTCTCTCTCTCTCTGATTGCATTGCATGTCTGATCCATAAGCACGAATCATAAAATCATGTGTTAGGTTTTCATTGAATACAATGCATTTAGTCAGGGGGAGTAGATGATTGTCTTTCAGAAAATTCATTTCATAAGATGACTCATTGCATCCAAACAGGAGGAGCACTATTGACCTATTAATCCGTTTTCAATCCAGACTCTTCCAGTCCAAATATTTGAATTACTCTCTTGCTCCTATGTATTTCACTCGAATTCTTAACTATCATTACATGACAAGCTGATCTGTCTGTACACCAGACTCAGCTACCATATTTTGATATGCATAACTTTGATGCTTTCTTCTTGGTTGCTGTTATTTGGACGGCCAACTTTTCCCACTCACTCATATTCCTTCAAGCTGGTCTGACTGGTTTTGTTCCATGCTGTGAATATCATGGAATTCTTCTCTCTTGATTAATCATCTGTTGAAACTCTTTGAAAATCTGTTCAAATTCTTTCATATCAGAATTCTGTGCTCTGGGGTGGATAAGTTGTTCAGTTGCATTGATTGTACTGATTTGAGAAATCTAAGTTGTGTACCCTATTTATATGTCTGAAACCTTAGAAGAAACTCCTATCGTACAGAGTTAAGAATGTCCACTGATTCAGATTGGTATAAGTCTAATGTATTCTCGAATTTGAATTTGAATGTTTGAAAGTATCTGAATCATAAGTTTTAATAAATCTTAACCACCCATGTCATAAAATATCTGGACTCATTCATCTGAATTCTGAAAATATGAGATCAAGGCTACTTTGGTAAAGATACATAGAGCTAGTATTGTTTTTAAACATCATGTTGAAAAAGGTAATCTAAGAAGAAAAATAATTTTCAGAGCAATGACCTTGGTCACTGAGAAACTAGGTCCTCTATCAAAGAAATAGAGTAAACCTAAGTCATGAAGTGACATAGTCATCTCTGATGGAAAAATGATTGAGAATCTGACAGAACAATGGCACGGTTGTGTTGAGTAATTGGGGATTCTGGTCTCTAATCAAGGTGTCTCCTCATGTAAAAAGACACTTCTATTGCTAACTCTGGTCTCACAATTGAGAGGCAATGTCAGTTATCACACTTAGTAACTGGGTCACTTCACCTAAGACGTGTTGTGCCTCATGTAAAAATATGTTGATTAACTAAAATTGCTCAAGAAAGATAATGTGATGATCAAAAGTAAATATCTTGCAAATTCAGTCAACCTCACATTCTAGTAAAGGTGGTTAATCTCAATACTACTATATGTAAGTCTCAAAGGTGTCATGGAGAGTATTTGACTAAGTTGGAAGATGATTGATCTGGAGCATTGCTTGACTAGTTGGTTAATCTTTATTAAAACTTAGTTTCAGATATGAGTAATGAATTTAATTGATAGATTCAACTTACATCATGCTTAAACTAGGTGGATAATGTAGGTTAATTCATAACCCCTTATGATATGAGAGTCTATCCTTACATGGACTTATAACTGTGGTACCTGCTAGATAGTAATTTCTTCTAATCAGGTTCACCTCTGACAACTTGATCATCCACCTGTTGGTCACTTCCTGCTCTGTGACTGTCATATTCCACTCAATTTCTGCTGAATGATTCTTAAAAATCATGTGCTATGTTTGCACTCACATCACTCTAACTCTGGCTACCCTTATTGAGCTTACTTCACCAGTTTCATTCTCCACACTGTTGGAATCTTCTATCTTGTTTCGGTATTCTTGATGAAATGCTCTTGTAACCAGTTCTGCTTCTGTGGGCCTTCCACATTCATTTTTCTAACCATACAAATGTGAGGTGCCACTCCTAATATTACCTTGTTCACTTGCAGCCTTCTGAACTTCAAAATTCTTATGGTGGTGGATTCCAGATTGATTCATTGGATTACCAGAGTTCATCCCTGTAGGTACACCATGTGTCTTGATATCACAAGCATCAAAAGGCTTCAAGCGATTTTGACAACATTTTCTACTTTTCACTATCCTTGTGATCTCTGATTCCACTCATATCTTCAGGGGGAGGTTTGATATTTTGGGGGAGAATAACTCTCATGTGCTTTCCTGTTGTCAACGGGGCAGAGTTTATTGCATTTCATTTATCCTACTCATGGTGCTTGCTGCCCCTCCCCTCGGACTGAAGATTGTATGCACTTGTTCTTCCTCAGCCGCACAGCCAAGGAGGTGTGGGGCGCCCTATTCGATTTCCTCCAGTTTATCTATCCTAGCACCACTTCGGTCAACTCTGCTATCTTTGGCTATCTTGGCAGTCTTCAGCTCCAATCGGTGGCTGGGAGTTTATCTCGTTGCATCTTCTTGGCTGCTCTGTGGGAGATTTGGTTCAGCCGGAACCGTGCAAGGTTTGATGGCCAGCCCATGAACTCTCGTCATATACTCGGGAGAGTCATGCTTGCTGTCCGCTCTCTTGCCGTTCTTCACCGGTTTAGGGGACGTCCTGTCAACTTTGCGCAGTGTCAGTGGCTAAGCTCTTGGGGGGTCTCTCCTAGACTGGTGCAGCAAGGTCTCCCAAGGATCGTTCGTTGGCTGCCACCTCACCTGGGCAGGCTGAAACTTAATGTTGATGGCGCGTTCAAGCGTGATGTTGGTGCCGCCGGTGGAGGAGCTGTTCTTCGGGACTCTCTTGGCCGACTTGTTGTTGCTCTTGCTGCACCCTACCACAATGTCACCTCCAGTCTTGAAGCCGAAGCCCTTGCTCTCCGTGACGGCCTCTCTCTTTGTCTTCAACGAGGACTCCTTGATGTGGAAATTGAATCCGACTCTCTCGTGGTTGCTCAAGTTGCTAACCGAAGTTTGATTGCCCTTGGCGTTTGCACCTTATCATGCTCGATGTGGATTGTATATCTCAAATTGTACACGTCAACATTTCCCATGTCTTTCGTGAAGCCAACCAGGTGGCGGACATGTTGGCCGGTCATGGGTGTTTTTTGTCGTCCCCTTCATCTTGGTGTTCTTGGGCCGAGCTCCCAACTTCTGTTAAGGGTCCCTATCGTCTTGATAAGATAGGGTGCCCCTCTTTGCGGCATTAGCTCGCTTTTGTACTTTCCTTTCATATATAAAAGTTCCCTCGACGGCAGTTGGAGGTGGAGCGTCCATTCCCTTCTCGTAGGATGAACGGTCCACTTCCTCCGGCCTGACAGGTATTGCCTTAAAAAAAAAAAATTATCCTACTCATTCACTCTCTCAAACTATTTTTTTTTTGATGAAGTCAAAGGGGGAGAATAGTTTGAGTCAGTGTGACTCATGGTGTTGCAATCATCAAAAGGGGGGAGATTGTTGTTCCCCTATGATTGTGATGATGATTTTGATTTGATGATAGTTTTGATGTTAGCAACACTAAAAGTCACACTAAGTGTGATACATTGAATTTGATAATGGTTTGTATGTTAGTTCATGTGGCTTTGATGTTAGCAACACTATATGTCATACTGAGTGTGATTCATTGCCTTGTTGATAGTCATATTATGAGTCACCACTTGAGTTTGTTTGATTGAATGATTGAACAATTGTATGTGGCATCTTGATGATATTTTGAATGAAAGCATCGCATCTGGTTCAAGGCTAAGAGTCGTGCATATGTGTCAGTCCGACTACACAAGAAACTCAGTGCATGTTATTGTTCATGTGCATATTGGTCTGTGCGTCTTTGTCCGTGCACACTGCCTTGGCAGATGCAAAGTCGATGCATTCTCTTGGCCGCTCATACACAAAGTCGGTGCAATACCTGTCATCGCACGCATTCAGAGTTGGTGCAGCATCCATCTTTCGCACGAGTAAAGTCTGTGCAGGACAGGTCACATCATACTATGTCAGTGCAACTTTTCCTCCGTGCACTAAGTCTGTGCAACATTTATCTTCTGCACGGACTAAGTCTAAGCAAGGTTGCTCACGGCTCGATTAAGTCTGTGCAAGTGCATGCATGCTGCATAATAAATCTGTGCATATATCATTTGATGCAAAAAGGAGTCTGTGCAACCTTTTTCTCTCGCACGAACAAAGTCTGTGCTAGATAGAACTTGGCATTTTACGTTAGTACAGTGTGTGTATTTTTGCACACACCAAGTCGGTGCATTCAGTGCTTATCCAAAATCAATGACACAAGCCCTGAGCATGTCTTCTACCACCTGATTTGTTCTTTCAGTCTGACCATCCGTTTGTGGATGAAAGGCTGTGCTGAAATTTAATCTGGTTCCTAGTGAATGTTGTAGACTTTTCCAGAATTACGATGTAAATCGAGGATCTCTATCTGATACAATAGAAATAGGGACACCATGTAGTTTAACAATTTCCTTGATGTATAGTGCTGCTAGGATATCTACCGACCATCGACTCTTTATTGGTATGAAATGTGCAGACTTAGTCAATCGATCTATGATTATCCATATTCCATCGTGTCCACCTCTTGTCTTAGGTAATCCCATGATAAAGTCCATTCCTATACTCTCCCATATCCATTCTGGGATACTTAAGGGATGTAATTTTCCTGCAGGTCTAAAATGTTCCGCCTTAACTTGTTGGCATGTGAGACAACGAGATACAAAGTCTGCTATTTCCCTCTTCATATTGGGCCACCAAAAGTTCCTTTTGAGATCTTGATACATCTTCGTACCTCCTGGATGAATGGAGTATTTTGATTTATGTGCTTCTTCTAAGATCAATTTCTTTGTATCCTCACGATCGGGTATACACATTCGGCCCTTGAATAACAATCTTCCATCTTCGGAAATAGTAAAATCCGATCTTTGTTCAATATTGGCCTTAATTTCCAGTAAAACTTGATCATCCTCTTGTAACTTGGCCAAATCCTCTATCAATGTAGGTTGAGCTCAGATATTTACCATGAAGCAATCCTCTTCCTTAATGTCAACATCTAAATTCATATGAGCAAATTGAGGAATAAGGTTAGTTACACTAATCATGAGACTTGATAACATACCCATTGGTTTTCTGCTGAGTGCATCTGCTACAGCATTTGCCTTGTCAGGATGATATTGAATAGCAAAATCAAAGTCCTTGAGATGTTCTAACCACCTCCTTTGCCTCATATTAAGCTCTTTTTGAGAGAATAAATATTTCAAGCTCTTGTGGTCTGAATAGATCGTGAACTTTTCTCCATAAAGATAATGACGCCAAATTTTCAAGATGAAAACAACTGCTGCCAATTCTAAATCATGTACAGGATAATTTTCTTCGTGACGCTTCAATTGTCTTGAAGAATAGCAAATCACTTTTCCATTCTGCATAAGGACACATCCTAAGCCAATTCCAGATGCATCTGTATACACTTCAAATCCACCACCCTCCATTGGTAGTGATAAAATAGGGGCTGTTGTAAGATGATTCTTGAGAATTTGGAAACTCTTTTCACAGTCCTTCGACCAGATAAAAAGATTTTCTTTTCTAGTAAGTCTAGTTAAAGGAACCGCGATCTTTGAGAAGTCCTTTATGAATCTCCTATAATAACCAGCTAGACCCAAAAAGCTTCTTACTTCAGATATAGTCGTTGGCCGATTCTAATCTCTGACAGCTTCTACCTTAGAAGGATCCACAGTAATACCTTCTTTTGAAATAATGTGGCCTAGGAATGAGACTTCCTTGAGCCAGAATTCACACTTATTGAGTTTGGCATATAGCTTGTGTTCTCTAAGTGTTTGCAAAGCTATCCTTAGATGTTCTTCATGTTCTTCTTTTGTCTTGGAGTATATCAGGATATCATCGATGAAGACGACGATGAATTGGTCTAAATATGGCTGGAAGACACTGTTCATAAGTTGCATGAATGCTGCTGGGGCATTAGTTAACCCAAACGGCATTACCACGAATTCATAGTAGCCGTAACGACTTCGAAAAGCCGATTTATAAATGTCCTCTTCTTTGATTCTAAGCTGATGATAACATGATCTGAGGTCAATCTTAGAAAAATATTCTGCTCCCGGAAGCTGATCGAAGAGCTCATCAATACGCGACAATGGATATTTATTTTTGATTGTAAGCTGATTCAGTCGCCGGTAATCGATGCATAACCTGAGAGAAAATAACAACTCGTTATTTCTCATGAAATCAGAATGAACAAAATAATTCTTAAAGCTAATTTGTTATCTTATCTCGGGTTCTACCCAATCCTCACATGGGTGTGGAATTTCTTCCTTAGTTCATAGGTATAGGTCCTTAACCTTGGACTTATCCTATGACATGACTCTTTTCCCTAAGTCCTGAGACTTAGGCTCTGATACCAACTTAACTGTCACGTCCCGAGCCTTTATTACAGCGGAAGACTCACTCGGGGAGCGTGAACAGCCGGCATGGTAAGCCTCTTGCAAGCAAGAACAATCAGAGCACGAAACAATCACACAGATAAATGCAATTGCACAGAATTTAATCAAATTCCAACTTTATTTCATAAATGATCAATATTCATAATACACAACTTCAACTTCTCCATCTATTGACTCAAGAAATAGGAAAATTACATTGACTCAATCTAGACAATTTAGACTTCCTATGTCTTCACTCTTGTCACAATAACATTCAATCGCTCTCGGACCCGCTACTTGAATCACCCGAATCTGAATTCGAACTATTTCCATCTCCTGAAAAACATTGGAAATAGGTAATGAGCACACTTGCCCAGTAGGTATCTTCGCATCAACATGAAGGCACTATTAAAGTAATTAACAATTTAGCTCTAAAGAATAAGGTAAAATCATGCGAATGCGAATCGATCACGCGATTAAACCAAAGTAACAAGATAATCATGTAAGATAGAATGATTAAGAATGAACTAGCAGGAATAAAACAAGAACATGATGTTGGCCTTCCATGAACAAGAATGTAACGAGATTGTACTAGCAAGCCACATATTCATCACACTAGTCTCTTTTGAGTACATAGTTCGTGAATTTCTGTGGAATATCAAGCAAGAATGTCATGTCGTGCCGTGGATCTTCACTTATTTATAGAAATAGTACTCCCAGCGCAATGCGACGCCAGTAGCATCATACCCCATGGTTTATAAAATAGTATGTTTCCGGCAATCAGCCGAGGGGACTAGCATAGAGCCCTTGAACACAATCAGTGCTCGATCGCATCTTCAGTTATAAATTAAGCTACTTCCACGCATGTAACAGTAAAGTATGGCCAAGAATGTAATAAGTTTAATAATTTCATGATAATAATAATCAATGAATGAATGCTTTAATTTGAATATATGAGATCAAGAATGACATTTAAACTATGTTATGCTTATAGAATAAATCGGCAGCATAACGGTATATTTCCTTAACTTTCATCCATTACATTAAGTCTATTTAGCAATATGATAAGTTCTAGATCATCAAGGTTTGTCTAGAACCATTGAAATATCAACCCTTGGTCAAACCTTGGGTTAACATATACAAGCTATGTAACGGTCGTTTACTGGGCCGTTATACTATGTAACGCGTCCATAATAGGCCGTTACAGTGACCAGAGTTCAGCATACTAGTTTAGACTCAGTGAAATGTGACGGTCGGGCATTGGGCCGTTACGTGAGCCTGACGGTCCAGTGCAAGGCCGTTACATTACAAGATCTAGAAAACAACGATAGTGTATTCTAGTTATTGGGCTTTGATGGTACAACCAACTCGGCGTCCTAGTGGGAATCCCAGGCTCGTGGAGAATTACGGAGGCCTTGAAACAATGATTTCCTAGTCCATTGGAAGGAATATCCAATGGAGAGGTCCTCAAGTCCAAGATTGTATTCCTATAGTGCAATGCGTAAGCTAATGACAACATACCAGAATATGTGCCATGTACTTATAGAAATGACTCTATTGACAGAGAGAGATATGTAAAATCAATGTGGAAATCATGGTGAAACTCCGTCAATACAATGTTTTTAAAAGAGTCATGCTTTATAATACAAAACTATAGAATTTGGCTTCATTAAACTATCATTACTTAAAATAACTATGAGACCCCAAATCATGCAATACCTATCATGAACAATCAAATACCCTTAAAATCACATGATCAGGTTAAAACTTAGGTAACTAGACTTAACAATAAATAATATTGGCAGGTTATATTCTGTCTTAGGGTTGACAGAACACAGACTCTGACGGTCTGGAGATGGGGCGTCACAGTGAACGTGACGGTCAAGAACCAGCCGTTACATGAACGTAACGCGTCTGTCCCAGTGCGTTAGAAACAACAGTGAAAATCCAAAACAGCAGGGTGTGTGACGGTCTGTCGTAGGGCCGTTATATGAGTGTGACGGTCCTACGCTGATGCGTCTACTAACAGAAAACGATGGAAACCTAAGAGATCAATTCACATCATGTCTAACTCAAATTCCATGTCTATTCTAGATATGATAACAAAGTATAGGCTAACTACATGCATGGGTATCAGTGAATTAGATGAATAACATGCTTTAATTTCTCTATTAGGGCTAGGAGATGCATGACATGTATATCAACTAGTAAAACATGGAATTAATGCTCTACTATGCATGAAATTCAATCAAACCAGAGGGCTTTTAGTCCTATCAGGTTGTTTTTGCCGTTAATGAGATAACCTACCTCTTAACTTAGGCTGTTGCTTCTGATTTGGATTGAGAATCCTGCCCTAGATTTCCTTCTTCTATGACTTTTCCAGCAACTTCCTTGGGCTCTAACTCCACGACCTCTTGACCTAAAGATGTGAAATTTGGAGGGGAGTCAGTCTAAAGTATTGTAAACAAATACTTCTAAAGAGCTTACCTGAGATAATGACTCCTTACCTTGATTCTTTACGTCCAAAAAGTAAGGGTCGCACAGTTCAGAACTATGCCCTATTTATAGAGTTTTAGCTAGGGTTTGAGGATTAGATCGAGTCTAGAGTCCTTGTTTGGTCATAATCTAATCTCTAAGAGTCCTTAGTAATGTTACAACTCTTCCCAAGTCGATCCTTAAATGGATAAGAGTCCAAAGTTTTGTTCTTTGTACTCGTTCTTTCTTTTACGGAACTAACAGGATGTAACGGTCTACGGCCAGTGCGTTAGAGGCATGTGACGGTCTCACGATAGACCGTTACATTTCTTGTTCTCAGAGTTCAACATGTCTCAAACTCTTCAACTCACAGAATACACATAGTGTAACGGTCTAGCTCTCATGCGTTACTTGGCTGTGACGGTCGCTCGATGGACCGTTACAGCCAACGTAGCTAGAGTTTTAAATAAGTAAAACTCTTTTATTCGTTTATCCATTTAAATATATATATATATATGATTAGTATTTATCCTTAATGACCTTCTAGAATATGGGCCAACCCAATTGGGCTTGGTCCTTAAAACCTTTTGGGCTTCTTTTTAATTAATTAGACACAATTGGGCCTTTTAATGACTTATTAGTCTCAAAAATCCATTTATAATTTATTTAGCACTTTTATAAATTCTAGAAATTTATTAAATAATCTAGAAAATGCTTATATAAATTCTGGGGCTCTACAGTATTGCCCAGCGGGTCAAGCTGTTAGGAAGCAGATGGCTAAGCCGTATTGCCCAGCGGAAGCAAGCTGTGATGCTCAGTGGTTGTAGGCAAGCTGTGAGGCCCGACGGTTTAAGCTGTGTATCAGCGGAAGCCACACTCGGATTTGAGTGTGGGGTGAACGTAGGTCTGCAGATCGAACCACCTAAAAATTTCCTTGTCTACTGTGGTTTGATTGCCTTATTCGATTCGCTAGATGAATGCATAGGCCGATTTGTATCTTTTGTCTAGCGTGAGTCTTGGGCTGCATACTCTCTACTTGATTCTAGTTCTGAAAGATCCCATGTGTGTTGAGTAGTGGATAGCGGATGTAGAGGGGAGGGGTGAATAGATCTGCCCCTCTTTTCGCAGAACACCCCTCTTTAAAGCTAGATAATGATAATAGCAGCGAAATATAACTAGCTTGACAAAGGACACAACGATTTACTTAGCAAGATGATTACGCAATATAGAGATTGAACCTAAGCATGCATCTAACACAAAGTAATCACACAAGCAAACCACAACACACGAGATTTTAAGGTGGTTCGGACTGAATCCCCAGTCCTACGTCCACCCCTCACCAAACCCGGTGAGGCTCCACTAGTTCCACGCACTAAACTGCAAATCGGAAAGACCTCCGATTTCCTTCCTACTAATCACAGGTAAGGACGTCAACACCGCAGATCGGACAACTTTCGATTGCCTTCCTACTAACCACCGGTAGGGACGATCTTTAGTTCCAAATGTTTGAATGAAATGGAAAGAGAACAAATATGAAAACACTCAAACAAGATATAGAATATGTTCAAAGAGAAAAGATCTTGTCTGAGATGCGATGTTGATCAGCAACAAGGGCTTCTTCTGTCTTGCAAAGACTCCTCTTGATCCAGCAACAAAGGTTCCTTCTTCCTTACAAACTGATCTTCCTTGAATCTCCTTCTTTGAATCCCCTTTGAGTTGATGGAGGAGATAATGGATGCAGCCTTGAACCTTGATTGCTTCTACACCTTCTTGGAGATTGATGGCTTCAGAAATAAGCTTGAATCACCTAGGATGGATGAAGAACTCCAGCCCGAAGTACTGTTCACGGAGGTGCTATAGTACCCGTGGATCTCCTCATCTAGCCTCCCTTGGTATCTCTTTGTTCTCCTTGAAGTATTAGGGTTTCTAACCCCTCATGTGTTTGTTTTATACCATTTGAATGGTCCTTGGACATCCTCCAGACCAGATCCACAATCCATGGGAGATTGGGTGACTTTAGGATTAAGAAAATACAAGAGAAGGGGATGGCCTCGAGGTGGAAATCGAAGTCAAACATGGCTGCATCGGGGCTGGCGGTCGACCGGAGGTAGGTGGCGGTCGACCGCTACTGAGAAACCTGCAGACGGTTGGTCCCTGGGAAATCCGGTCGACCGCCCCGGGGCTGGCGGTTGACCGCCACTGAGAATCCTGCAGACAGTGAGCTGCTGGAAAATTCGATCGACCGCCCCTGGGCTGGCGATCGACCGAAATCTGGGCAAGTTCCAGATTTTGATCTTTTACTCCCTTAACCTGTTTATCTCAGTCACTTAACTCCTTTAGCAGCCCGTTCTCATCTGTGGCATCAACCTTGATAGTCTTAAAGGTGTCAACTGAGTCTTTGACCTTGGGTTCTCTTGAAGTTAACAGATTAAAGGTATATCGCCCCTATAATGACCAATCTTGTTGCCCCCTTGACCCCCGCGACCTGACCGGGCAGGTCGATCCCCGCGACCTGATCGCGCAGGTCGATCCGCGTGCGAGGGTGCAATCATTAAGCTTTCACTTTTACCATCTCCACTCCATTCCTTGGCTTATCTATCATGAAAGAACATCAAGTATTTCAGTCATATGAGAGTGGAAAGCATCAATGACTTATAGTGTTCAGCCATTATCAAAACCATGAATATCAAATGACTCAAATGACCACAGGGGCACAACAATGTGTTCAGGTGCCATCACTCTATGTCCAGAGCAGTAGGTGATTGCACCTTCTAAGCTTGATTGAACTCATCTCTATCTTTCATACTCGTTAAGATTCTAGTTTATTTTATTCCGCATCTCTGATTGTTACTGTCAATTTTTAATTGGGCATAGTTTTTAAGGGGATTCATTCAACCCCCCTTTTGAATCTGAGCCTAGCACCATATAAGTTGGTATCAGAGCATACCTTCTAGGACTCATTTGACCTATCACTTGGTTTCAGAGAGTCCATCTATTCTATTAAATGGTATCATATTTACAGGATCATGCCCCAACCATTACGCTAAAAGCTCGAGCTGGTAGCGAAGGCGGACCGTATTTTCTTATGGCATTGCAGAACCCCACACTATCGTGCTGTGGGCGGACATGAGGGGCTTCACACATGGACCGCATAATCTATGCGGCGGGATGGGCTGCCAATGCACCGATGCCCCATGTGGACCCCATAATCCATGTGGAACAGCAAATCCCTAAGGGAGACGCTGGAAAATCCATCAATCTCCCCCCCAGCGGCACCTGGGGGATTTGAACTCGCGACCTCGCTCTGATACCAGTTTACAGGATCATGCCCCACCCGTTACGCTAAAAGCTCGAGCTGGTAGCGAAGGCGGACCGTATTTTCTTATGGCATTGCAGAACCCCACACTATCGTGCTGTGGGCGGACATGAGGGGCTTCGCACATGGACCCCATAATCCATGCGGTGGGATGGGCTGCCAATGCACCGATGCCCCACATGGACCCCATAATCCACGTAGAACAGCAAATCCCTAAGGGAGACGCTGAAAAATCCAACAGTGTGTAGCGGGGGGCTTAATACTCTTGCCATTGCGAGTGCATCGATGCGGCTCTCTGAAGTGTGTCGACACACACTTTTTCAATCCCCTTGAATAAGCTGTTCTGTGCCTTTTTGGTGTGTCGACGTAGCTTGTGAGTACGTCGACGCAACTGCTGCTCGTCAGGAAGGCCTCCCGTTGTCTTCGAGTGCATCGACGCCATTAGTGACATGTGTCGACACAGCCTGCTGATCACCTATATGGCTTTTTCTTTTTCTTCAAGTGCGTCGACTCACATTGTGTGGTGCGTCAACTCATGTAGCTGTTCAGGAGCATTTTCGGTTTTGAATATTGGCTACACTGCTTGGCTAACACACCCTCCTTCTTTATTGGGTCGACACACTCTTTAACTGCCCTTGTTCGACTTGGTGAGACTCGTTGTTCTTAATGCTAAATTTTGAGTGTCAAAATTTCTGGCACTCTCCTCGCATGTGCCCTGTCTTCCTGCATTGATAGCAAACCACATTATCAGATGTAGCAACCCTGGTAAATTTAAGGACTAGAAAATCTAAATAAATTTAAAACCAATAGATAATCAGGGCCAGACCTTATAAGCACCCCCGAGATTTTCAAATGGGCCTTACAAAAAGATCTTATAGACTCTACCCTTAAATTTTAAGGGATTATGAATAAAGAGTCATTTTAAGTAGGCTTTTAAAGTCATATCGTATTTTATTCAATTAATAATGAATAAATCTTGGAGAACATGTTAATTTAGATTTTATTAATAATTTAGAAAATTCATTATTTCAAATTTATTACATTATATTTTTAGTCGAAGGAATAAGGTGTATTAACAAGATTTAATCCATTAAAGATGAGTAAATGGTAAAGGAATGAGTATAGAAGCAATTTAGGTCTTTTGTAGGTGGTACTAAAAGGTGAAAAAATGGAATTAACGCCTTGTGCATGGGCGCTTCTTTGAAAACCAACGACTTAACACAAGTCGTTACTTTATTAAATGAATAGTAATAGTGAATAGTGTCACTTTTTATATTAAAATAATTTGATAAAACTAATTATACAGAAAAATAGAGAAAAATGAAATCTAATACCCTGAAAATTTCCCATCTAGATCACATCTAGAAAAAAAGATAAAAATCAGGAAAGAAAGTGACAAAAGTGAATAGCGCCCAACTGTTTAGGCGTCATTTTAGAAAGCAACGACATATGCTATGTCGACAATTCTTTTAGGAATGAATAGTGTGGGTGAATAGTGCCACTTTTTGATTTAAAGAAAATTTTAAAAACTAATTATATGAAAAAATCAAGAAAAATGGAAAAATATTACCCATAAAATTTCATAACTAGACCTAATCAAATAAAAAAGATAAAAATCCTCAAATATTGTAACCAGCATAAGTTAACGTGAAATCATGAATAGCGCACGACGGAAAGGCGTTATTTCTTTAAAAAATGACTTTTGCATAGATGTTATTTAGTAAGAACGTGACCATGACATGGACGTCAATTTCTTAAAATTAAAATAAGGAAACCTCATTCCAGTAACATGATCGAATTGGGGAGTTGAGTGCAAACCAGGGAAGGATTGTTCACGGAAGAAATAATACAACGGAAGTTGCAAATCCGTAGGAATCTTACGTGGGAATACTACTCCTAAACAAACTCTAATTCTCCAATAGGATAAATACCCTACTCCTTCGATCGAACACCGACTAATGCTTCCTCTACCTCTGGTGTCCTTCCTTTCTGCTACTAATGCTGTTGTTGTTGCTCCATCCACTCGAGTTCCCTTCCGTCAGCACGAGAAGGGAGAAAGGCCTTTGTTTCTCCTCTACTTATTCCTTATTAGAAGGAGACTTGCTGCTGATCGTGGGTTGAGGGGAGTTACTCATCCTCTGTTCCTACTATTGAACGAGGAGAGCTACTTCATCTTCTGAGGTTGTGAGAGGAGGAGTCTTCTTCCTCTGTTTTGTTGTCGTAAAGCCGCTTTTCTGCATTGGATTACCATCAACTGGTTTTCCCAGAAGAACAGAGTATCGGATATTTCTACCTCTCATCTCCGTTCTTCACTGTTCACCAACCAAAGCAACCCAGAAAGGTAGGTCTTCTCTCTGATGGCTAAACGAATTAAATAAAGGCGATATCATAAATAGCATGCTTTTGTCTAGTTCATATCCTGTAGCTTCTTGTTAGAGATTTCCATGTATTTCTGTCGAGAGCATGCATATAGATTTTTTGTTTCTGTGAGAATTCAGGATTTTAGCAAACGACGCCCTATTTTAAGGCGCGTTTTTAATTTGAGACGACTTGTCTTAAGACGCTATTTAATTTAACGCCCACGAGTACAGGCGTCAGTTTACCAGTTAACTGATAATTTCGTATGTTTCAAAATTAATAACTATAAATCCTGATAAGATAACCAAGTCATGATTATGTTAGTAAGTTACTATTATTTTTTTTGCTTTATCCACGCCTCTAGTTTGCAGATTAGAAGTACTCCAGAAATCTATGTGTCTGTGATCACCTAGCCATTTAAGAAGAAAAAATCTAGATGTTGGAAATAACGACTTAAACGTCGTCGTCTCTTTGATATACGACGTTTCTGCCCAGGGCGCGTTTGATAAAATTAAAGACTTAAAGCCAAAATCTGGAAATATTAATAGTAATAGTAACGACTGGGAAGCAGTCGCTATTTACTGAACTGACGACCCTGAAGAGGGCGTCAATTCATAAAATAACGACTCTAGCTCAGGCGTTATTTTCCTGTTTCATGTTCCGTGGATTTCTGTAACCTATGTAATCACACATCACACAGTTCATGATTTGCACTGTTTTATCGATCACCCATAATTCTCATTGATAGATGAACCCTCCGTCGGACATTCCGTTTCTTCGGATAGGTGACTTTATCATAGAGACCTCTATAAGACTCCGCTAGCCTTGGATTCCCTCAAGACAGCCGAGCAGGTTGTACCCTTTTAACCCATGTTACTATTTAACGGTCATGTCATTCTAAGGAAATATGGTATACCTGTCTACATAACATATTTGTGGATGCCATGAGATTATTTTAACAAATAGAATTGGAAAACCATACCTTATCCAAAAGATCAAGTGACCACATAAAGTATTGTTAACCGGTTCACCTCGGATTCAACACAAGTAGACATCATGCATAATCATGGTCAGTTTCTCTAGTATTCCCTGACATTGGGATCCTTGGAACCTATTCTTAATTCAAGAACATAACCCTTTGACTCTGTATTTGGCCATATCTGATTCTGAAATATTAAAGGGCTCTGGGTCCGCGACTTTTCAGTGCCAAGTAGGACGGAAGTCCAATTCTGTAAACCATGGGAATTCTGGGTGTGGCATTGCACCAAAGTCTGTACATCTGTTCTATTCTGTTATCTTGCTATATCTGTTATTCTGCAAACTCTGTTAAATCTGTTAATTCTGTTATTCTGATGATTTGTTGCTTGGTTATTTTGATAATTTAGATATTCTGCTTTATTGCTTATATTTATTGGAACTCTGTTATAATCTGGCCAATTCTGAAGTTATGTTCATCTGCTCATCTGTCCTTGTTATATTCTGACAACTTGTCCTTGACTCTGCATGGGAATTCATCCCTATATCTCTTGATCTCGTATCTGCCTTTGACTTTAGTATTCATCTTTCCTGATAGCAGATCATCATGATTTTCTTGTTACATACATTGCATCGTCATGAAACCGTTAATTGGTTAATCACTTATATTCTGTTTGATGAGAGATGTAATTCCTACTGAGCGTATCGCTCACCTGTCTATCTTTAACGTTTTTCAGGTAACGACATTGAAGATAGTCCATCAGATGGGGAAGGGCCAGAGTGTTGAGCGTTATGGAGAATAGTGTCGATGTCTTTAATTTTCTTGAGTCTTGTTCTGTTATTTGAGTCTTTTCTCTTTATTAGAATGTAATAGTGAGTCCTTTCTTCACTTGTGTAAGTTGAGTCAAGGTATGTAATTGAATATTTGATTCTCAATGAAGGCTGTTTTGGCCCACATTTTTCCAGTTTAAACTTTTGTATGCTCTGATTATTCACGACTGTATCACTGCCGCGTTCCGAACTACACATTCCGCTGCTATCGGTTCGGGACGTGACAGTTTGTGGTATCAGAGCCTAGGTATATTAAATCCTAGGTCTTGACTATAGGTTGCCATAAGATCTAGGTTCAACCCCATTATTGCCTGGTGAGATTGGGTAGAACCTTGGGTTAAGAGCTAAAAAAGAAGTTAAAATATTAATAAGATTAGCTTATGAAGATAGTTTAGCAAAATTTTATGAGAATTACTTGATGATCTTACATGAATTATTTGTATCTTGTAGAACTAGATAGATAACAATGGCTGCCGAGCGTGCCCAATGGCGTGAGATGCAAAGGACAGTTCAAGGGTTGACTCAGGCTTTTCAGCGGGTAGCCGAGGGTGGAGCTAATCGTGGAGCTGGAGAGTTACACCGTGAATTCCGGAGTTTAAATCCCCCTAGGTTTAGTGGAACTCCTGATCCCGATTTAGCTGAAGATTGGACTAAAGAGATGGAGAGGATCTTTCGGGTCATGGAGTGTTCGGACCGGGATAAGGTATTATTGGCAACCTTTCAACTTGAGAAGGACGCAAGGGCATGGTGGGAGTCAGTAGAAGCCACCTTGCCAGATGACGAGGTTACATGGGAGAAATTTTTAGAACATTTTAACGAGAAGTATTTCTCGGAGAGAATTCGGGAGAAAAAGGCAGGAGAGTTCGCTTCACTCAAACAGAGAAGCATGACCGTGGCCGAGTACGAGGCTCAATTCTCGCGGCTGTCTAGATATGCACCTCACTTAATATCAACGGGGAAGATGAAAGCAAAAAGGTTTATGAATGGTTTAAGGATCCAGTACATCCCCCAATTGGCGCCGTTAGATATACAAACTTATGCGGAGATGGTGAAAAGAGCGCAGTTATTGGAAGATGCCATGGAGTTATCCGACAGGGTTAAAATGAGAATGGAGAAGAAGAGAATGGGTAATAATAACAAGAGGGTTAATGAGGATGACAATGTTCCAAATGGCAAGAAGATCAAAGAAGAAAAATGCAAACACTGTGGCAATGAAGGCCATCCATCCGAGAAGTGCCGCTGGAAGAATGGAGCTTGTTTTCGATGTGGGAGTAAAGAACATAGGGTATCTAATTGCCCTCTTCCAAAAGACCAACCTCAGCAGGAAAAGGACGGTAATAAGGAACGTCGTCAAGGGCGACTTCAAGCAATAAGAGTCACACCTGCTGGTCAAGGAATGGATGGAGGTATTTCCCTTTTAACTTGAGCTTTAGTTCCTTAGTTCAATTTGCTAGTCATGATTGTTGAATTGAGGAATATGGATTAGATGAACATATGATGTGCATAGGAAATTGAATTTGAGGACCAAATTCTTTTAAGTGGGGGAGGATGTAGCAACCCTGGTAAATTTAAGGACTAGAAAATCTAAATAAATTTAAAATCAATAGATAATCAGGGCCAGACCTTGTAAGCACCCCCGAGATTTCCAAATGGGCCTTACAAAAAGATCTTATAGACTCTACCCTTAAATTTTAAGGGATTATGAATAAAGAGTCATTTTAAGTAGGCTTTTAAAGTCATATCGTATTTTATTCAATTAATAATGAATAAATCTTGGAGAACATGTTAATTTAGATTTTATTAATAATTTAGAAAATTTATTATTTCAAATTTATTACATTATATTTTTAGTTGAAGGAATAAGGTGTATTAACAAGATTTAATCCATTAAAGATGAGTAAATGGTAAAGGAATGAGTATAGAAGCAATTTAGGTCTTTTGTAGGTGGTACTAAAAGGTGAAAAAATGGAATTAACGCCTTGTGCATGGGCGCTTCTTTGAAAACCAACGACTTAACACAAGTCGTTACTTTATTAAATGAATAGTAATAGTGAATAGTGCCACTTTTTATATTAAAATAATTTGATAAAACTAATTATACAGAAAAATAGAGAAAAATGGAAAAATAATACCCTGAAAATTTCCCATCTAGATCACATCCAGAAAAAAAGATAAAAATCAGGAAAGAAAGTGACAAAAGTGAATAGCGCCCAACTGTTTAGGCGTCATTTTAGAAAGCAACGACATATGCTATGTCGTCAATTCTTTTAGGAATGAATAGTGTGAGTGAATAGTGCCACTTTTTGATTTAAATGAATTTTTAAAAACTAATTATATGAAAAAATCAAAAAAAATGGAAAAATATTACCCATAAAATTTAATAACTAGACCTAATCAAATAAAAAAGATAAAAATCCTCAAATATTGTAACCAGCATAAGTTAACGTGAAATCATGAATAGCGTACGACGGAAAGGCGTTATTTCTTTAAAAAATGACTTTTGCATAGACGTTATTTAGTAAGAACGTGACCATGACATGGACGTCAATTTCTTAAAATTAAAATAAGGAAACCTCATTCCAGTAACATGATCGAATTGGGGAGTTGGGTGCAAACCAGGGAAGGATTGTTCACGGAAGAAATAATACATGGGAAGTTGCAAATCCGTAGGAATCTTACGTGGGAATACTACTCCTAAACAAACTCTAATTCTCCAATAGGATAAATACCCTACTCTTCGATCGAACACCGACTAATGCTTCCTCTACCTCTGGTGTCCTTCCTTTCTGCTACTAATGCTGTTGTTGTTGCTCCATCCACTCGAGTTCCCTTCCGTTAGCACGAGAAGGGAGAAAGGCCTTTGTTTCTCCTCTACTTATTCCTTATTAGAAGGAGACTTGCTGCTGATCGTGGGTTGAGGGGAGTTATTCATCCTCTGTTCCTACTATTGAACGAGGAGAGCTACTTCATCTTCTGAGGTTGTGAGAGGAGGAGTCTTCTTCCTCTGTTTTGTTGTCGTAAAGCCGCTTTTCTGCATTGGATTACCATCAACTGGTTTTCCCAGAAGAACAGAGTATCGGATATTTCTACCTCTTATCTCCGTTCTTCACTGTTCACCAACCAAAGCAACCCAGAAAGGTAGGTCTTCTCTCTGATGGCTAAACTAATTAAATAAAGGCGATATCATAAATAGCATGCTTTTGTCTAGTTCATATCCTCTAGCTTCTTGTTAGAGATTTCCATGTATTTCTGTCGAGAGCATGCATATAGATTTTTTGTTTCTGTGAGAATTCAGGATTTTAGCAAACGACGCCCTATTTTCAGGCGCGTTTTTAATTTGAGACGACTTGTCTTAAGACACTATTTAATTTAACGCCCATGAGTACAGGCGTCAGTTTACCAGTTAACTGATAATTTCGTATGTTTCAAAATTAATAACTATAAATCCTGATAAGATAACCAAGTCATGATTATGTTAGTAAGTTACTATTATTTTTTTTGCTTTATCCACGCCTCTAGTTTGCAGATTAGAAGTACTCCAGAAATCTATGTGTCTGTGATCACCTAGCCATTTAAGAAGAAAAAATCTAGATGTTGGAAATAACGACTTAAACGCCGCCGTCTCTTTGATATACGACGTTATTGCCCAGGGCGCGTTTGATAAAATTAAAGACTTAAAGCCAAAATCTGGAAATATTAATAGTAATAGTAACGACTGGGAAGCAGTCGCTATTTACTGAACTGACGACCCTGAAGAGGGCGTCAATTCATAAAATAACGACTCTAGCCCAGGCGTTATTTTCCTGTTTCATGTTCCGTGGATTTCTGTAACCTATGTAATCACACATCACACAGTTCATGATTTGCACTGTTTTACCGATCACCCATAATTCTCATTGATAGATGAACCCTCCGTCGGACATTCCGTTTCTTCGGATAGGTGACTTTATCATAGAGACCTCCATAAGACTCCGCTAGCCTTGGATTCCCTCAAGACAGCCGAGCAGGTTGTACCCTTTTTAACCCATGTTACTATTTAACGGTCATGTCATTCTAAGGAAATATGGTATACCGGTCTACATAACATATTTTTGGATGCCATGAGATTATTTTAACAAGTAGAATTGGAAAACCATACCTTATCCAAAAGATCAAGTGACCACATAAAGTATTGTTAACCGGTTCACCTCGGATTCAACACAAGTAGACATCATGCATAATCATGGTCAGTTTCTCTAGTATTCCCTGACATTGGGATCCTTGGAACCTATTCTTAATTCGAGAACATAACCCTTTGACTCTGTATTTGGCCATATCTGATTCTGAAATATTAAAGGGCTCTGGGTCCGCGACTTTTCAGTGCCAGGTAGGACGGAAGTCCAATTCTGTAAACCATGGGAATTCTGGATGTGGCATTGCACCAAAGTCTGTACATCTGTTCTATTCTGTTATCCTGCTATATCTGTTATTCTGCAAACTCTGTTAAATCTGTTAATTCTGTTATTCTGATGATTTGTTGCTTGGTTATTTTGATAATTTAGATATTCTGCTTTATTACTTATATTTCTTGGAACTCTGTTATAATCTGGCCAATTCTGAAGTTATGTTCATCTGCTCATCTGTCCTTGTTATATTCTGACAACTTGTCCTTGACTCTGCATGGGAACTCATCCCTATATCTCTTGATCTCGGATCTGCCTTTGACTTTAGTATTCATCTTTCCTGATAGCTGATCATCATGATTTTCTTGTTACATGCATTGCATCGTCATGAAACCGTTAATTGGTTAATCACTTATATTCTGTTTGATGAGAGATGTAATTCCTACTGAGCGTATCGCTCACCTACCTATCTTTAACGTTTTTCAGGTAACGACATTGAAGATAGTCCATCAGATAGGGAAGGGCCAGAGTGTTGAGCGTTATGGAGAATAGTGTCGATGTCTTTAATTTTCTTGAGTCTTGTTCTGTTATTTGAGTCTTTTCTCTTTATTAGAATGTAATAGTGAGTCCTTTCTTCACTTGTGTAAGTTGAGTCAAGGTATGTAATTGAATATTTGATTCTCAATGAAGGTTGTTTTGGCCCACATTTGTCCAGTTTAAACTTTTGTATGCTCTGATTATTCATGACTGTATCACTGCCGCGTTCCGAGCTACACGTTCCGCTGCTATCGGTTCGGGACGTGACATCAGATTTCTTAATAGAATCAGATTTGAAATATGAATACTTGCTTACCTAACCATTTTTCTTCCTTCTTTTCTAAGAAACTTTCTAAAATTTCTTGTGAGTAAAGCGTACTCACTGGGGTCTTCTTCACTGTTAGACGTCTCACTTTCATCACTTGAACCCTTGCTACTGGGTGATGCCTTGAGAGCTACAGGCTTCTTCTTCTTCACATCTTTCTCGTTTCTTTTTAGTTTTTGTTCATACGTCATCAGTGATCCTATCAACTCATCTATTGTCATTATAGAGAGATTCTTAGAATCCTCTATGATAGTGGCTTTAGTATGCCAGGCCTGAGGAAGAGACCTCAAGATTTTCCTAACTATCTCACTATTCGTCTATTCCTTGCCTAGGGACTTGAGACTATTGGTCAAGTAAGATAATCTCGCATACATTTCTGAAATAGTCTCATCAGCTTTCATTTTAAACATTTCATAATCAGAGATGAGCATATTGGCTTTAGTCTCTCTCACCTCGAGCATACTTTCATATATTAGTTCAAGTTTGTCCCACATCTCCTTGGTAGACTTGCACATTGAAACTCGTGAAAATTTGGTGGGAGTAATTGTGCATTGCATGATATTCATGGCACTCCAGTTCACAGTAGATCTTCGGATTTGCTCTCTCGTCCAAGTACCATCATCTTCCGGTAGCTCGAAAGGCCCTCTGCTGACCACCATGCCGATCTCATGGTCTTGTGCCCTAAGAAAGACCTGCATTCTATTTTTCCAATAAGAGTAGTTGGATCCATCGAAGAATAGAGGCATGTTGACAGAATGCCCTTCGACTAAAAAGCCTCTGGCAATTGTCCCAACTGATCTCTCCGGGTCGTTGGACCACATTGTGGAGAAACCCTCTCTGATACCAAATGTAGAGTTAAATTGGTAGATGTAGAGGGGGGGGGTGAATAGATCTGCCCCCTTAAAAGAAAATTTATTGTTAAAAAAAATAATGATACACTTATGGTAGATAGACAGAAGAACCAATCACAAACAAAGCAGGTGAAGTGCACTAGAGATGAAGATTGGTGTGTGATTTTGAATACTTGATCAATTATCTGTGAATGTGGGTAGAAGAGATGGAGTAATCACACAATCATCCATGCAGAAACACAAGATTTTTAGGTGGTTTGATAGCACCTATGTGCTCACCTATGTCTACCCCTCACTTAATTCAGTGAGGACCACTAGCTGCAATGGCAGCAGCAACACAGGGATATAATCACAGCTTCACACACGCTGATTCATAGCTTCACACACGCTGATTCACAGCTTCACACACACACTAAAAAAAACTATTCGAAAGCGGAAAAATGGAAAGCAAGAAACACAAGAACGCAATGTAGCTTCAGAAGAAGCAATCTAGGTGATCCTACGATGCTCTACTTCACTCAAGCTGGACGGCGCTCTTCTCTTCTCTTTCTTTTTCAGATCTCTTCGTCTCTGACTCACTCTCTTTCTTCTCTCTTCTAAGGCTGCTCTCGTACTCTAGGCTCAGATGGCAGAACTCTTCCTCTTGTTGTTTCTTTTCGTTACTTCTTTGCTGCTGGAGAGAGGATTTATTTATATCATAGATAACTGGCCGATGGTCCTCTTCTCTAGTTTATTGATCCATATTTTTGGGCAAATCAAGAATATTCCTCGTCCTTGGAGCCTTTCAGAAATCAAGGTATGATGCATGTACCATCGGCCAATGATTGACCCTTCAGACCACGTGCACGGGGTTGGCTCGCGCGCGAACGTGCTTGGGCTTGTCTTTACAGTCATGTCGTCCAGATTAAGAAGCCTATTCTGGATATTGCTAAAATTGGTCAACCAACATTTGTTTCTTGGTTGACTGAGCTGAATATTACTTCTGGACGAAGTGATCTAGCCGACCTGTCTTCTTATCTCTGTCGATTTCTCTTCTTTTCTCTTCTCTGTCGATCTGTCTTCTTACCTCTGTTGACCTTGGCATCATGTCTTCTACTCCTCTGTCGACCTATCTTCTTATCTCTGTCGACCTTAGCATCGTGTCTTATGCTCCTATGTCGACCTATCTTCTTATCTCTGTCGACCGAGCTCTTTATACTCTTCTTCTGACTTTGATGGTTCAGTCGACCGGCTCTTCATTATCCTGTCAACTAGATAATTTACTACTTAGTCAATTAGAGAAGGAAAGTCATCTGATCTAAGTGCATTCATATTTGATTATTTAAAATATTTCATAATGATTCATAATTATAATATCATCAAAACCAATCACAGGTCATAGGTAAAAAAAGGGAATGGAAACAAACTTAGTGGATCTAGATCAACTCTGAATGATATGATCTTGGGGAGTTGGGATGACCAAGGAGCAAAAGGAAGGTACCCACCTCTTATATCTTACTTTTAAAAATCTTCATTCATTTTTAGGGGGGGGGGATGCCGGACGTCTTGGCATCGGATGATTTAGGCGATGGCCATATACAGAGACTTTAACTAGCGCTAAAAATGGGTTAACTTAACTGGGACAAGTTGTCCTTGTGTTAACCTATTTTTACTTTGACAAAGGGCGCTTAACTCAGTCGAGAAAACTCAGTTCATTGCACAGCATTTTGGGACATGAACAGTGTTTTTTCACGCACAATTGCATCCCATTCGCTACACTTGTAACACCTCGATTAATTGATAAAGATTATAATAAAAATAAATATATTTATATATATAACTGAAATAAAAATGAGGGAAGAAAAGATAAGTATAAATTATTGTTGAAAATTAAGTCTGGTATCTTATAAGAAATAATTAAGAATTTAGATAATTTTGTATATAACTAAATAAAAGATAGAGAAAGAAGAAGAATTAAATGATCAGTTAAAATATAGTAAATAAATAATCGATTAAATTAAGAATCAATAGATTAAAATGGAACCAATCTAATTATGAAATTATCTATTTATTTCTTTATAACATTCACATTATTAATGTAAACTCAAATTGACTTTTAACATATTTTAATATTACTTATTAAAAATATTATTATTATTTTAATGGTACTTTATTCTTTTAAAATATTCTACAACAAAATATATAAATGAAGAGTAATATTTTAATATGAATTTTCACATTTTAATTAGTTTAATCAAAGAGGTGTTTAAAGGCACTTTTAATCCATAAAATATCTTAAAATGAGACATAACTCCAAGTTAATCCAGTTAAAATGAGATATAACTCTTTTGTCTCTTAAGGATAACTCATTGTCTACTAAAATAAATGAGATTAAAATTTAGGATAAATTAATCTAAGAGGGATAACCCTCCTCTTGTCTATCCCTCTATCAAAAGATGGACAAATAGCTAATGGGGTTGACTATATAATAATCTTACCCATTTGATTCTTGCGTGAGATGACCTTTCATCTAAACCTAAACCCTAAACTAAATAAGGTAATGTGGAGGAAGGGCGGCGTCGATTTTGGGTATGGCTACCTTGTGGGTAGATTTCTCCACATTTGTTTAGTTCCTAGTGAGGGTTTTGCATTATAAATAAAACACCTTATTAGCTCCCTGCATTTTTACTAAACCCAAAACCTAAAACACACGGTGAGACCGTGAGGGTGACGTTGGCTACAGGGAGAATAGGCCGTGCGTGAACAACGGTGCAACATGTGTTTGTAAGAAGAAGTGTAAAGGTATTAAAGTGTAATGTATTCTTCGTGGAAGGGTTTGTTCGTGAGTTAATGAGAATAGTTTATATTATTCTTGGTGGATCGTTTGTGAGACGGAAAGAAGAAGAAAAGAAGAGAGATTTCACGGAGCTTAGATCTTGGGAGTATTCCTCGCCCTTAAGGTAGGCATTTTTGCATAGGGTCTTAATCAAAATTAGGTAATTAAAAAATTATTATAAATCATGTCACGTCACCGTGACACGATATATTTGACTTTTTTGAACCGTGTCACATCACCGTGACAACGTCACCCTGACACGATTTACATGACTCTTCTGAATCGTGTCACACTGTCATGACATGATTTATTTGACTCTTCTAAATTGTGTCACGTTATCTTGACATGATTTACTTGTCTCTTCTAAAACGTCTCGTACAACCTTGACATAATTTACTTCACTCTTTTGAATTGCATCGCGCTATAATGACCTGATTTACTTGCGTACTCTGAATCACGTCAGATGTGATTTAACTATGATTTGTTAATTTCTAGAAATGTCCATCTAATTGTTCTAAATTGTGCCATACTCTCGATTCTCTTCTGAATCGTGTCACGACCAGATGATGAGATTTTCTATTAATCTTTTATTTAATTAATTGTCCTTCCCAATTATCTTAACATTATTCCCACACAATTCTATTCCCAGATTGATTAAAATAATTTACTCTTAATTTAACATGCATGAAAATATAAAATATGTTTTGTAGCAATCATAGATCATTATGAAGAATTATCGTTGTATTTTAAGCCATATTCCATGATTTAAAGTTTATCCTTAATCTCCCTTTTGTTTCAAAAATTCTGTCATTAAATTTTAAAGTGCGTTTTTATAATCTCATATTTTAAAGACTCAAGTGTTATTTTTAAAAATATATGACTCACTTTAAAATATTATTGGACCCTTTTCCTTAATTTTAAACTCTTTCTCTATTTTTAAAAGTTCCATGCATTCATACTTTATTTGAAATACTCTATTTTTAACCATCTTCATGCTTCACTTGATTTTCTTACGTAAATCAATTTTCTTGGTGAGAGAAAAACCTTCCATTCAGGAATCCCTCTAGACGGATTGAAATCTTTTTCGCTAATGTCTTTGTAAGTCTTTGACATCAAAGGAGTCCCTCTTCGATCACTAGGCTAGTTATATCATGAACCTATTTCTGGTAAAATATGTAAATCCGTAAAACCTATAAAAGTTATGAAAAAAATCTGTAAAATGGATGTTAAACAATAATAAACAGTAAATCACCAATATTGATCTTCCTTTCACTGATTCAATTACTTTGTCTTCCATCTAGATAAATATTCCTTACATGATTCTTGTTCTACTTGCATTGTTTGAACATGACTTCCTTGAAGTCCCCTTGGCCATTAAAAGAAAAGTGATTGTCTAGTATTTACATGAGACTTCGGTCCACTTGACACTCAATGCCTAACATTAATAGGACTCAGTCTGATCTTGAGAGGATTGTTCGAAAGTATTTGTGCCCATGAGAGTTATATTGATCCGGTGTGACATTGCACCACTACATGCATACTAGATTGATCTAGATAATTCACACGTATTTGATACTTGATACGTGTTACTTGAATGACATGACTTGACTTGATTACTTGACTTATTACATGCTTTACTTGTTCATGATATATTTGCCCCAAAAGGGTAATATTTTTGGAATTCATGTGAATGGCCAATCAATAGTTATGTTCAGTGCTGCATGTTCTCTAATGTTTACTTTGCTACTTGATCCTATCTTGTTATTGATTTTGTATGCCATGTTGGCCATCTCTTGAGCATTTCATGTTATTCCTTGAAATTGAAATCCATGCTAACCCCTTGAAATCAGCTTGTTATCATTTTTCTATCTTGTATCTTATCATCTGGTATAAGAATTGTAAAAGACATTAATCACTTTAATTTATTTATATGAGATGTAATTCCTACTACGTTTTATGCTCATGCAATGTTAGTTGATATTTCACAAGTTGTCTCGAAGATAGCTAACGAGAATGGACAAGAGTGTTGGAGTGCACTAAGATATCTTAGTTGACCTTATTTCTTAGTTAGAATTTGAGAGTATTTTATTATGAGAGTATTTTTGGAGAGTTGGAAGTTGTCATTGTATATTGGAGAGTTATAAATTAAAATTTTATAATTTATATTTTTATGAATAATAGATGTTGATTTATTTATGTCAAGTTGTTGTCTTAGTATTTCTTGTCTTGAGTGAGGAGGGGGTTTTCTCCCCTATTATGCTCCGATATTCCGTGTTGGGGGTGACAATTGTGGTATTAGAGCGTAGGTTATTTAGACCCTAGATTTTTAGGTTTTCTTGATTATTAGGGCTCATTTAGGTGTCCTAGATAAATATTTTAGATGTAGCATCTTGTAGTTGTCCGATGAGATTGGGTAGAGCCATGAGTTATGTGTAAGAATAGCCATAACTCTAGGAGTAAGATAATTAATTATTATAATTAACTTTAGAATTATGCTATATTTTCAATGGTGCAAGTGTAAACAAGAGAAAGTCACTTGAAAATTTGAAAAGGTAATTAAGAAGAATACCTAAAATCATTCTCAGGTCAGTACTTGTTGTGTGAAGAGTGTTTTTGATAATGATAAAATTTTGTATATGTGTGTGGTTCATATTTTGGAAAACTTTGTATGCGTGGTTGGTTCATGTTCTAGAAAGGGTCTCTTTGATTATGGCAAAACTTTGTATGTTTTGAAACTGTGATTTGGAAATGTATAGTAATGGAGGAACTTTTGCTTTAAGTTCTTGATCATTGTATTGCTCTGAAAGAGAAAGAAATGCATTGTTAAATCTTGTTGTGTAGTGGACAGCGGATCTAGAGGGGAGGGGTGAATAGATCAGCCCCACTTTTCGCAATGCGGCCCTCTATATAGCTAGTTAGAATAAATTGCCGCGGAATAGAAACTAGCTTCCAAGAACGCTATGATTCACTTAGCAAGATAAGCAAGATATATAATAATTCGATCTAAGCATGCATCTAGAACGAATCAATCACACAAGCAAATCACACTAGACAGGATTTTTAAGGTGGTTCGGACTGAATCCTCAGCCCTACGTCCACCCCTCACCAAAACCCGGTGAGGCTTCACTTGTGCAGCGCACCAAACCGCAAATCGGAAACCACCGATTGCCTTCCTACTCACCACCTGGTAGGGATGTCAACCGCAAATTGGAACAACCTCCAATTACCTTCCTACTAACCACCGGTAGGGATGAATCACACTTTCAATGTTTAAACAATAATGAAAATAAACAAATGTGAATGAACTAAGACAAGAGATTGAGTTATGAGTGAAAATGAATTGGCCCTTGTATGAAATGTTGATCAGCAGCAAGGCTCCTCTTGGCTTCAACTCAATCTTCTTGATTCACCCTTGATTGGATGAATGTTCTTCACGGAGTACTGTTCACGTGAACAGTACCTCTTCCTTCAATTCTTCTCTCTTGATCTTCTCTTTGAATTTCTTTGAATGAATGAAGGAGATGATGAAGCTACCTTGAACCTTGATTGCTTCTTTAGCTTCTAGGAGTTTGAATGCTTGAAATATCACCTTGAATGAGGTGGAAAGAACTTGAATGGATGAAGATGATTTCCTTTGAAGAACTTGAATCAAACCAGCTTCCTTGGATCACTTTGATAGCCTTGCTTTGATGTAATCTTCCTTGAGGTTTGCTGGCTTTGATTTGAGCTTGATTCCCCTTTGATTGGATGAAGAACACCTTCACGAACTACTGTTCACGTGAACAGTAGCTCGTCTCCAAGCTCTCTTGCAACCTCCCTTGCAGCCACCCTAGATCTCACAAGAAGCCCCTTGAAGCATTAGGGTTTCTAACCCTCTTACAAGAGTTTTATAGACCTTGAATGGTCTATGGACACCCCCTAGACCAGATCCACAATTTGTGGGGGATTAGGTGTCTTTAGGATTAAACAAATCAATGTTGAATGGCCCTTTTCGAAGTTGGAAACAAAGTCAACAATTGATGGCTCGGGGCTGGCGGTCGACCGGAATTCATGGGGCGGTCGACCGGAATCTGTAAAATCTCCAACTTATCGGTTCTGGGAAAACCGGTCGACTGGAAAAGTAGGGGCGGTCGACCGAAATCTGTAACTCCTGGAGTGTTTCGTTTCTGGAAGAACCGGTCGACCAGAAAGGCAGGGGCGGTCGACCGAAACCTGTAAAACGTGGAATTCTTAGGCTCTGGCAAATCTGGTCGACCGGCAAGGTGTGTAGGTCGACCGGAAACACCTATACCTGCAAAAATGAAGTGTTAGACCAATGAAACATGTTCATAAGTCAAGATATTCATGTCCTCATCAATTTCATGTATTTTGGGATTGAAATCAACATAGAATATGCTTTGAGCATTTCTAAATTTTGTTCCGGGGGCTCCGCCCCCGGAAATCCCAGCAAGGGGCGCTGCCCCCTTGACCCCCGCGACCTGACCGGGCAGGTCGATCCCCGCGACTGACCGCGCAGGTCGATCCGCGAGGGCGCAACATTCAGCGTTCACGTTCACCATTTCCACTTGATTCCTTGTCCATTCATTGGCGCACCTGTCATGAACAAAAACATCACGTATGTCAATCACATGAAGGTGAAAAACATCAATGACTAATAGTGTTTAGCCATTATCAAAACCAAGAATACATTAGAACTCATATGACCATAGAATGATGTCGAATGACCCAAGTGACCATATGAACTCAAGTGACCATAGGGGCACAACATTCTCCCCCTTTTTGATGATGGCAACACTGTGAGTCATTATATGGCAGAGATATCCAATATGGCAAAGTGTATGACATATGCAACCTATGCAGCTCAAGATCCATGATAGTAAAACATGGGAATGCGGATTTGTATGCATGGATGATCAAAGCATGTGAATGCTATATGGGAATGCTAGGCATAATGTGATATGGGAATGCTATGCATAATGTGACGGTTGCATGATGACAGATGAAACAGATGAAGGCTCTCCCCCTCAACAAGGACTCCCATGTCCACAACCTCAACAAGGACTCACAACAAGAATTCTCCCCCTTTGCCAACAGCAAAAAGGAGCAATAAAGTGAAATATCTGTGAGACCAGAGCGGAAAGGAGTGAAGAGCAAGCCATTATATGCAAACCTGAAGCAGATTGTGAGCAACATGTATGGTTCAAAGCTAATGAAATCCGAATTCATCAACAGAGTTCGAAAAGCAGCTACATCCAAGATTTAATAGAAATGAACCAAAAAGGCATATCATGGCAGTGCTTAACCGTCCCTTGTCTTATATATCCATATTCAATAACTAGAAAGGGAATAACACAAGAACTCGTATTGAGGCTAAACAATCATGACTAGAGCATGGAATTGTATGATTGAGGCAAGAGGTTTCATATTTTGATTTTCAATATCTGTAGTATATGAAGGCACATGACTCATATTTTACGAGCAGTCAAGTCTAGTACATGCCTCCTAGCCGTAAGAATACACGTTGTTTAGACGCCAATATCCCTAGGTATTTGGCAAGACTGACTGTAATGCTTCAGAATGAACAGAGATAGCAGAGTCGCGTCATGACATATCCGATCTCATTTCTATGATGAGAAGATATATTTCTCAGCAATTATGCTAGTGCTCTGCCTAGAGTCCAAATATAAGTAAGACAGAGATAATAGAGGCACATCATGACATATCATTCGTCACTTGATGTGATGACGTGACATATTTCTCCGTGCAATAATATCATTGCTCTGCAAATAGATTTTCAAGAAGTCCAGCTCATCAAGATGTTTAAAAACAATACTAAGCTCTAGAGTATCACCAAGATTGTCATGAAGTCTGGATTTTCAGATATCAGGATAGTCATTCAAAGCATAATATGCAATCTTTAGTTAAGGTCTATTAAAACCATAGAACATAGATGATTTCAAAACGAATATTTCAGAGCTGCAAGGAAATCATTAAATCTGAACCATTTTCATTGATTGGACAATCATGAGGGCATATAATAGAAAGCTCTTACACCATATATTCGACAATCTCAGGAGCTCAAACCAGACTATAAGCCAAGAAGTAGATTGCAAGAGGTTAAGAGAATCAGCAAAACTCCCCCTAAAGATATGCAATGGATGCGCGAAGGAGTTATATTTGCAATCAAGTTGAATGACAAATGAGGTTGGCCTAGTCACTCATGAAGGTGCCAGAAATGAAATGTATGACCCAACCCATGGTTGTACACTTATTAAATGCAACAGAATGAAGATGAAATATATGCATGAATGCTGCACAAGGACAACTCCCCCTTACTATATGGCCTATATGCGACATTGACGCATGGTACTTGGCGTAGGTGAAACCTCACGCATATTGAGTACTTCGTGACAAGCATAACTTGCCCTTCCATACATCAACATTTGATATACCATGGCCATGCGAGAATGATGCTACACAAACCATACAATGCATTATGAACATGAACTCAATTCATTATTATGCAACTACATGCAATGCGACACCATATGCAAAAAGACATATTGACATATAAACAATGCATGAATGTAAAACACAAAACTAATTGAACAGGATTATCAATTCAAATTCTTATTGGTCTGAGGTCGGCAAAGACCAAGCTCCCTTCTTAGTGTTGAAAACCTGTCATTACACAAGGGCTTGGTAAAGATATCAGCAATCTGATTCAATGTATCAACAAAATGCAGTTCAAAATTTTTCTTACCGACCTCATCTCTAATGAAGTGATGCCTAATCTCAATATGCTTAGTCCTAGAGTGCTGGACTGGATTTTTTGCAAGGTTGATAGCACTAGTGTTATCACACAAAATCGGGACACAACCAAGATTCACCAAGTAGTCTTAGAGTTGGTGTTTAATCCACAACACTTGGGTGCCACAGCTCCCCGCAGCAACATATTCTGCCTCCGCGGTTGAGAGGGCTACCGAGTGTTGTTTCTTGGAAGCCCAAGAAACTAGACACCCGCCTAGAAACTGGTAATAGCCACTAGTACTCTTACGATCCAGCTTGCATCTAGCGTAATCCGCATCAGAATAAGATATAAGAGTTAAATCACATGATGACGGATACCACAATCCCAAATCTTGAGTGCCGGCAAGATATCGAAGGATACGTTTGACGGTAGTCAAATGGGATTCTCTAGGACTAGCTTGAAATCTAGCACAAAGGCAAACACTAAACTGGATATCTGGTCGGGATGCAGTCAAATAAAGCAAAGAGCCAATCATACCTCTATAGATCTTTGCATCCACTAATTTACCATTTTCATCCGAATCCAGTGATGTTGTGGTGCTCATAGGAGTTGCAATGATTTTACTGTTAGCCATGTCAAATCTTTTCAGTAGCTCCTTGATGTATTTGGATTGATTTATGAAGCACCCATCTTCTCCTTGGTTGACCTGCAAACCGAGAAAGAATTGAAGTTCTCCCATTAGACTCATCTCAAATTCGCTAGTCATGAGGTTAGCAAATTCCTCACACATTTCA
Source organism: Amorphophallus konjac (assembly GCA_022559845.1). Classification (NCBI taxonomy): domain Eukaryota; kingdom Viridiplantae; phylum Streptophyta; class Magnoliopsida; order Alismatales; family Araceae; genus Amorphophallus; species Amorphophallus konjac. The sequence goes on along the minus strand of CM040123.1, from coordinate 390,323,396 downwards.
GATTTTGTAAAACCAAACACAATGTCATCAACATAAATTTGAGCAATCAAGATGTTCTTACCTTGCTTCTTGGTGAAAAGTGTTTGATCTACCTTACCTCGTGTGTACCCTTTTTCAATGAGGAACGAGCTTAGTCTTTCATACCAAGCTCTTGGTGCTTGCTTAAGTCCATAAAGCGCCCTGTCTAGCTTGTATACAAAATCTGCATTGTTAGAATTCTCAAAGCCAGGGGGCTGCTCAACATAGACTTCTTCTTTGATCAAGCCATTCAAGAAAGTACTTTTGACATCCATTTGATATAGCTTTATCCTAAGGGAGCATGCAAAGGTAAGTAAAATTCTGATGGCTTCGAGTCTAGCAACAGGGGCATAAGATTCATCAAAGTCTACCCCAAACTCTTGATTATATCCTTGAGCCACCAATCTAGCCTTGTTTCTTATTATCTTGTCATCCTCACTTAGTTTGTTCCTAAAAACCCATTTAGTGCCTATTACAGATTGTGATGAAGGTCTAGGAACAAGATGCCAAACTTTGTTTCTTTCAAACTGGTTTAACTAGTCTTGCATGGAATTTATCCAGTTTTCATCTTTTAAGGCTTCATCAATATTTTTGGGTTCATGCTTCGAGACAAGAGCAAGTTGATCTAATTCCTCCACAATTTTAAAATGTGACCTAGTTCTAGGTGGGTCATTCAAGCTACCAATGACATTCTCCAAGGGATGATCCTTAAGAATTCTAATATTTGTAGAATCGTTACCTTCTCCTGGAGCTTGATCCCTTGCATTGCTTGATTCGGCTAGGTCACCATCTTCTTTTATTTCTTCTTGTGGAGGATCACTCTTATCCTTTATGCTTAGAAATTCCCATCTTCATCATTTTTCCTGCAAGAGTTATCATTGTTAGAATCATGATATTCATCAAAGGAAACATGGGGTGATTCTTCCACAGTTTGATTTTTGATATTGTAAATTCTATAAGCTCTAGATCTATCAGAATATCCAAGGAATATACCTTCATCGCTCTTGGGCTCGAATTTATCTAAGTCTCTTTTGTCATTGTTGTGAATGAAGCATTTCGATCCAAACACTTTCATATGTGAGAGAGAGGGCTTTTTACCTTTTAGCAACTCATAAAGAGTCTTTTTGGTGTGTGGCCTTACCATAGAGCGGTTGATAATGTAACATGCCGAGTTTACCGCTTCAGCCCAAAATCTCCTTGGAAGTTGCCGTTCAGCAAGCATGGTTCTTGCCATCTCTACAAGTGTTCGGTTTCTTCTTTCAACTACACCATTTTGCTCCGGCATTCTTGGTGAAGAGAATCGGTGTGTAATCCCTTCAGCTCTGCAAAGTTTATAGAAATTAGTATTTTTAAATTCACCACCATGATCAGATTGAATCTTGGAAATTTTAAACTCACCATCCTGCTTTATCTTCATGTAGAGTGCCTGAAACTCGTCAAAAGCATCATTCTTATGTGTGAGAAAGAAAACCCATGTGAACCTAGAAAAGTCATCCACCAAGACATATCCATATTTTCTACCACTTAAACTAGCAGTTCTGGTTGGACCAAACAAGTCCATATGAATTAGCTCGAGTGGTTTGGATGATGTATTTTCAGATCTTCCCTTGAATGATTTTCTAGTTTGTTTACCTAGAGCACATGCATCACACAATTTATTTTCTTGTTTAAAGGATAGTTCAGGCAAACCTTTCACCATTGAATGCTTCAAGAGTTTATGCAAGACATTGTGGCTAGCATGTCCTAGTCTACGATGCCATAACCATGTAATTTCAGATTTTGGTGCAGTAAGACAAAGGTTTGAATAAACAGGATCATCTAAGTCAATCATGTAAACATTGTTGACTCTCTTACCAGAAAATTTTACCTTGTCAGATTTTGGTTCAAAGATTTTACATTCATGAGAATCAAACAAAACTTTGTGACCTTTATCACACAATTGACTTATGCTTAGTAGGTTATATTTCAAACTTTCAACTAGCAACACATTTCCAATGGAGTTGGAGAGGTTCTTACCTACATTACCTGTTCCAATGATTTTTCCTTTGTTGTTCCCTCCAAATGTGACATGTCCTCCTTCCTTTTCCTCCAAGAGATAAAATTTTGATTTGTCTCTGGTCATGTGTCTTGAACAGCCGCTATCAAGGTACCACCTGTTATGTATGGCTGCAAGACACTCCAGCACAAGTAATTAAGCAAATGTGTTTGGAACCCAACCAAATTTGGGTCCCATCATACTCTTCAAATTTTCAAAGCATGAAACCATTTCTTTTGGAATCCAGACTTTTCTAACATTCATGTTTTATTTGCTTAGAGCAGGGATTTGGCTTTTCTTTTCAACTTTGACATTCATTTTCTGTTTGGAGGTTCTTGGTTGGAATTTATGAAAGTTTGATGAAGTTGGCTTCTTAACCCATTGTGGCCATTGGTTATTTTGGGGTTGAGAGTGATTGTTCTGCCACCTATGGGATTGATGAACACAGAAATCACAATTGTCCCAAAGATATGGTGATGCTGGCCTATATGAGTGTGCAATCCAATTGTGGTGAAATCTGGAAGGTTGAGCATGCGATGGCCAAGGAAGTGTTGACCTATGCTGCGGGGAAGGTCGACCTTTCTTAGGCTTTTGGACAGTCTTTTTGGGAAGTTTAGTGGCTGCTTCTTCAACCTTTTCTTTCCCTTTTTCCTTTTATTTTTGCTGGTTTTGTGTGGGAGTTGTGTTTGAGGTGGAAGCTTCGGAAGATGAATTGAATGTAACAGTTTTGAGCCCAATTGGCCTTTTATTTGTTGGTTCAAAACCTAACCCTTCCTTGTTGAAGTTCATTCTAGTACCTAGTAATGCATCTAGGTTTTCTCTTCCATCCACAAATTTTTCTAAAGATTGTTGTTTATCCTTCAACTCTTTTTGTAGGTTTTCGATATTTTGAAGAAGTTGAATGTTGACTTGTTTGACAGCTTCATACTTTTCATTGCTCAATTTACTATCTTTTTCATAGCTTTGCATTTTGAGCTTCATGCTATCAATTTCATTTCTCAAATCCTCATTTTCAGTTTCCAAGTCAGCCATTTCTTTTCTTCCTTCCTCCAAATCCTCAATCATCTTCTTAAGATCTTCAATTTCAGTCTCAAGTAGAGCATTCTTATCATTCATATTATGATCATGCACAAATGAGTTAATTTTCTTTTTCAATGATTTATTCTCCTTTTTGTACATTTCATATTTTTCATGAGTTGTATGTATGCATCCTCCCAATCATCAGTTGTATAATTTTCAAATGGAGAATTTACCTCAGTTTCTTCATCACCTTTGGCCATAAGGCAGAAATCTTCTTTTTCATTGTCCGAGGAGCTAGTTCCGTCATCACTTTCCTCTTCATCGCTCCATGTGGACACCATGGCCTTGTTCTTCTTCTTGCCCTTCCATTTGTCGGCCTTTTTGAATCTGTCGGGACAATCATTCTTGAAATGTCCTGGTTTATTGCAAGAATAGCAAATGATTTTATCAGGTTTCTTAAAGTTTTCAGAATTAGACTTGAAACCATTTCTTACCTTTGACCTTCCTCTCATGAAGCTCTTACCTTCCTTTCTCAGGAATTTCTTGAACTTACGTGTGAGCATGGCTACATCATCCTCTTCTTGCTCACTTGCCGAATCCTCACCTTCATCGGAAGAGCCTTGACGGCTGGGTCCTGCTTTAAGAGCTAGGGACTTTTTCTTAGGTGTCTCAGCCTCTTTATTCTTGAGGTTGATCTCATAGGTCATCAATGACCCAATGAGTTCATCTACCTTGGTAGTTGCGAGATCTCTTGATTCTTCAACCACGGTAGCCTTTGTGTGCCATGCTGGAGTCAGTGATCTGAGAATCTTTCTTACAATTTCCTATTCTGAATATTTCTTTCCCAAATCAGTCAAACTGTTAGTAAGCACAGTTAATCGAGCATACATATCTTGAATTGATTCATCAGGCTTCATGCGGAACATTTCATATTCAGAAACTAAAATGTTGGCTTTTGTTTCTCGTACCTGAGACGTTCCTTTGTAGATTACCTCTAACTTATCCCACATTAGTTTTGCAGATGCGCAGGTAGCCACTCTTGAGAATTCTACTGGATGGAGTGAGCATTGCATGATGTGTTTAGCATTCCAGTTGACAGTGGATTGTCGTATCTGTTCTTTAGTCCACAAGTCCTCATTATCTGTAAGCTCATACGGACCTTTGCTGATCACTCGCCAAAGTTCGTAGTCTTGGGCGCGAATAAACACCTGCATGCTATGTTTCCAATAAGGATAGTTAGTTCCAGTAAAGTAAGGACGCCTATTCACAGCATGTCCTTCGGGTAGAAAACCCTTGGACGCTGATCCACCATTTCCCTCAAGGTCGTTGGACCCCATAATGAGAGATTAGGCTCTGATACCACTTATTGTGTAGTGGATAGTGGATCTAGAGGGGAGGGGTGAATAGATCAGCCCCACTTTTCGCAATGCGGCCCTCTATATAGCTAGTTAGAATGAATTGCCGCGGAATAGAAACTAGCTTCCAAGAACGCTATGATTCACTTAGCAAGATATGCAAGATATATAATAATTCGATCCTAAGCATGCATCTAGAACGAATCAATCACACAAGCAAACCACACTAGACAGGATTTTTAAGGTGGTTCGGACTGAATCCTCAGCCCTACGTCCACCCCTCACCAAAACCCGATGAGGCTTCACTTGTGCAGCACACCAAACCGCAAATCAGAAACCACCGATTACCTTCCTACTAACCACTGGTAGGGATGTCAACCACAAATTGGAACAACCTCCAATTGCCTTCCTACTAACCACCGGTAGGGATGAATCACACTTTCAATGTTTAAACAATAATGAAAATAAAACAAATGTGAATGACCTAAGACAAGAGATTGAGTTATGAGTGAAAATGAATTGGCCCTTGTATGAAATGTTGATCAGCAGCAAGGCTCCTCTTGGCTTCAACTCAATCTTCTTGATTCACCCTTGATTGGATGAATGTTCTTCACGGAGTACTGTTCACGTGAACAGTACCTCTTCCTTCAATTCTTCTCTCTTGATCTTCTCTTTGAATTTCTTTGAATGAATGAAGGAGATGATGAAGCTACCTTGAACCTTGATTGCTTCTTTAGCTTCTAGGAGTTTGAATGCTTGAAATATCACCTTGAATGAGGTGGAAAGAACTTGAATGGATGAAGATGATTTCCTTTGAAGAACTTGAATCAAACCAGCTTCCTTGGATCACTTTGATAGCCTTGCTTTGATGTAATCTTCCTTGAGGTTTGCTGGCTTTGATTTGAGCTTGATTCCCCTTTGATTGGATGAAGAACACCTTCACGAACTACTGTTCACGTGAACAGTAGCTCGTCTCCAAGCTCTCTTGCAACCTCCCTTGCAGCCACCCTAGATCTCACAAGAAGCCCCTTGAAGCATTAGGGTTTCTAACCCTCTTACAAGAGTTTTATAGACCTTGAATGGTCTATGGACACCCCCTAGACCAGATCCACAATTTGTGGGGGATTAGGTGTCTTTAGGATTAAACAAATCAATGTTGAATGGCCCTTTTCAAAGTTACAAATAAAGTCAACAATTGATGGCTCGGGGCTGGCGGTCGACCGGAATTCATGGGGCGGTCGACCGGAATCTGTAAAATCTCCAACTTATCGATTTTGGGAAAACCGGTCGACCGGAAAAGTAGGGGCGGTCGACCGAAATCTGTAATTCCTGGAGTGTTTCGTTCCTGGAAGAACCGGTCGACCGGAAAGGCAGGGGCTGTCGACCGAAACCTGTAAAACGTGGAATTCTTAGGCTCTGGCAAATCTGGTTGACCGACCAAGGTGTGTAGGTCGACCGGAAACACCTATACCTGCAAAAATGAAGTGTTAGACCAATGAAACATGTTCATAAGTCAAGATATTCATGTCCTCATCAATTTCATGTATTTTGGGATTGAAATCAACATAGAATATGCTTTGAGCATTTCTAAATTTTGTTCCGGGGGCTTCGCCCCCGGAAATCCCCGCAAGGGGCGCTGCCCCCTTGACCCCCGCGACCTGACCGGGCAGGTCGATCCCCGCGACCTGACCGTGCAGGTCGATCCGCGTGCGAGGGCGCAACATTCAGCGTTCACGTTCACCATTTCCACTTGATTCCTTATCCATTCATTGGCCCACCTGTCATGAACAAAAACATCACGTATGTCAATCACATGAAGGTGAAAAACATCAATGACTAATAGTGTTTAGCCATTATCAAAACCAAGAATACATTAGAACTCATATAACCATAGAATGATGTCGAATGACCCAAGTGACCATATGAACTCAAGTGACCATAGGGGCACAACAAATCTCAATATCAATCATATTTTGGGTGGATTTTATAATATTGATGAGTTCTCGATGGTTCTTAGATTTGTTAAGATTTGATTTCCCCTCATGGTTTATGCTTTTGATCCATGTGCTCATAGCTCTTTGTGATTTGATGTGAATGGATGTAATTGTATGAAGCCTTCATGCTTATATTTTTGTTCATGGCAAATTGGGTGTTTAAACCTCTTTTTAGTGCTCAATAGGGTGTAAAGAGGCCTAAAGATCATCAAGATGCTAATCTAAAGTATGTGGTCTTTAATTTGGTTGAGTTAAGAGCTAATTGCACTTAATTCTGTGTTTTTCAGGTGTATAGGTTCACAGACTACTAAATCAGGTCGACAGGACTGCAAGTGCAGGTCAACAGGATCATCTCATCCAGTAGCTAGTCTCTATCAGGTCGACATGGTCAATAGCCCAAGTCCACAAGATCACTTTTGAATCCAGAAATGTTGCTCTGTCTGGTCAACAAGATTAATAGCCTAGGTCGACAGGATCACTTTTGAATCCAGAAATGTTGCTCTGTCAGGTCGGCAGGATCAATAGCCAAGTAGACAGGATCAACAACCAAGTCGACAAGATCACCTCCTATCCAGAACCGTAGGTCAATCCGGTCGACAGACATCATGGGCCTATAGACCGAAGCAAACACGAAGTTCGCCCTAACGATTGCGAACTCGCCATGGACCATATGTAGGACTCTCCATGTCCATTTCTGAAATAGGTTATCATGCTGTGGGCTCACGGGTTCACACTGTGTTTAATTTCCAAATCTATGCTTCTATCTTCGTGTTGTCGATTCTATATGCTTATTTTGATCCAGTTGCCCTCATTATTTCACCCCTACTTTGAATATCTCTTGATGTCTCTTTGATGTCTCTAACCCTGAATATTTGATTCCTTTAATCCCCACCTTCACGAATGTTCCACATATTCTTTCCATGTCTTTTGTTTTAATGATGTCAAAGGGAGAGAGATTATATGAGTCATTATTGTCATTAGGGAAAGAGTTTATAGTTGAGTCAAGGGGGAAAGTTTGCAAGGTTGAAAAGAGGGAGAGTTTTTATTCAGGTTGTTTTTGACTGACTGAATTAAAAGTTCAATGGCTCGCAGTTGAACTCATAGTTGCCATCATCAAAAAGGGGCAGAATGTTGAGTATGTGTGATTTTGATGATGTCCAACTATGATTCATTATTGTCACGCCCCGACGCGAAAAATCGAGGTGCGACGAGTCGTAAACATTCGTGTTGATCAGAGCATATATAATAAGATCCAACCACAATGAGAGATAATGAAAAGAGGAGACTTTTATTTCATTGAAGTAAAGTTTTACAACATTCTTAAGCCTTAAGAGGGAAAATACAACCTTCAAGTACATTTAATTCTAGCTAGAGCAACACTCATTGTTGCACCCAGGCGAATGGTAATCAAGAGAGGAGGGGTGAATTGATTACTGATAAAAAATTTAACTATATAAAAAACTTCCTAGCACCCCTCAAAAATTAAGCATAGACTAAGAAAGCAATGAATAAGAACAGCCAACCACTCTTTCTCACTTCGATTCAAATCACACTCGTGAAAGCTATAAGATTGTTGGAACACAATTTCTGAACATGAAAAGGATTCATTCATATATCCGCAGAGCCCACACGAGATCGATAAAGGAAGACAAACCACAGATATGAACACGCGATTTTTAGGTGGTTCGAGTCCACAAATGTGTCCCCTACGTCCACCCCTCACAGTGTGAGGATTAAGCTCCACTAGAAGTGAGGCGCACACACACACGTGCTGTAAGCACTGCACACACACGCGTAGCCGAGCTGGGCCACACAACAACACATAAACGCCGCTCAAGTCACGGCACCCACACACATAATAGTCTCAAATGTTTGAAGATGTAAAATAGATATTCAAGAACAAAAGAGCATATGTGCAAAAATCAAGATCCGAAAGATTATAAGTGTATCTAGCTCCCCCTTTCAATATTTCTGGTGGAGTTCTAGCTCTCCTTCTTGAACTCGGAGACATTGGGTCAAATGAAGAATTCTAGCCGCGTCCCCTTGACGAAACACACTGCAGGTATCACAGTAGGGTACTGGATGAAGACTTCTCCCTCAGATGAACGATCTTCAGCTTACAAGGCAAGGTGGAAAGGCTGGTTCGCCGCTGCACTCTCCCTGCAGACCAAAAAGGATAAAACGTGATGAACTTTTTTCTCCTCTGTAAATGCCCTAATCTCAAGGTATAAATACCCAAATGAAAGGAGGCAGACGTGGAGGGGATAATCTCTCATGGACCAATCATTGAGGGGGACAAAGTGGGCAGAATGTAATTAGGGCGACGAGCTCGGCAAACCGGTGTAAAACACGCCTGTCGGAAAGTGTCGACTCAGGGAGTCGACACTTTCAAGCGCCCAAGCCTGAAAACCCCAAAACAGAGTGCTGGAAAAAAAATGTTGACTCCTTGAGTCGACATTTTTTGACTGGCCAACTTAAAACCAGCAGATAGAGTTCAGGGAGAAATTAAACTATCGACTCTTAGAGTCGACATTTTCAGCATGCAAGCCTGTAAAACAGTTCAGATAGAACAGCTGAATAAAATGTCGACTCATAGAGTCGACATTTTTATCCCAGGCTTTCTGAACTAAGAAAACATGCTATAGCAGAACACAGAGGAAAAAGTGTCGACTCTGAGAGTCGACACTTTTACCTGGGGTTCCAAATACAATAAAAGAAGGCTTCATAAATAGTTAATGAAGGGGTTTAACATTAAAACAAAAGGTCTTAAAAAGGTTCAAAAAGGTTCTAAACATGCTTACCGAAACTCCATCAACCAATTAACATTCCAAAATCAAATTCTTACCATTGAAGTTCAGATCATAATTAAGAGTTGGATGAATGCTTTAAGAGCACCTTACAGCAAACCAAAAATAGTTTCTTGATTCCCATCACAAGAGCACCTTCAGTTCTGTGGGAGGTTGGCAGCAAATATTAACATCATCGGCCAAGATCTCACTATGTGCACATGTCAGATTTTAGAGGAGTTCCAAAGCTCCATTTGATTCTGGACAACTGTACAAGTACCCCAGACATTTAGTTTACAAAAAGAAGTAAGCTAGCTATATCATTCACATGCTAACAAAAGGAAGATCACGTGTTAGAGTTTTGAACCATTTTCCCTAATTTGTGTCCTGCACAAATAGCCATGTTAGTTAGTTCTGTGCAAAACAATGAAGGAAAAGATGCCACACTTGAGTGATCATACATAGGACCATGTATAGAAATCAACAATTCATTAGTCCAAGCCAAAATACTATGCCAAAAAAAAACCCACAGTCAACACATTCATCTATTCACAATTCTCACCATTTGTTTAAACTTCTTTGAGTCAAACACGCTCATATTCACATAAGTCACTGTCACATGGTATTTGGTCATCATCAAAATTACTTAAGGCAAGGAATCCACGTACAGGGTTTAACTGTCTCCCTCTTTTTGATGATGATAAAATACTATGCACATTATAACAATGAATCAATCAAAAGGTTTAGTATGACTATTTGTATTCAGCACTTCAAAAAAAAATTGCTTTTGATCCAAGAAAAGTTCATGCCATCCAAAACAGATTCATGCCATCCAAAATAGAGTTTTCACAAGATAGCACCGATAAATGAAAAACACATTCAGGCATTTGTAGATTGATCTTTGGCATCATAAACTTTTGCCACCAATCATGAAGTTAAGGTTTCTTCATTTCTCATCTATTAAAATAAAAAGATACACAACTAACAGATATAAAGTCTAATACCCTGCATGCCATGCCATTACGTACTAACACTTATTCTACTTGATGTTCACACGAGCATACGGCATGCAATCAAGCAACACACATCACTGGCATTGACTGGATAAAATAAAATAATTAACATAGTCATTTCTCCCCCTTTGGCATCATCAAAAATAAGGGGGGAATTAAGGATAAGCAAAAGTACTACTAGCTGGACAGAACTAAATTCAATCTTCTAAGATGGATCAAGAGGGCGATGGAGGACGGCGAATGAGATCCGTTATACTGTCGAGCTTGTAGGATTGAACACTGAAGGCTGAGTGTAGTGAATCAATGGAATTTGCTAGAGCATCGAATTTCTGGAGATAGGTGCTGTGGTATAGTTTCAACTCGGAAATATCCTTGGTCAGACCAGCCACCGTCTCCTTGACCTGAGAAAGTTCACCGCCTAAGGCATCAATCTTTGAATGCATCGTTGTGACATCCGTAGAGGTGGACTAAGTACCAGCATGTTTTTCTTGTTCATGGTCATCACTGTCATCACATGCAACTGTACAAGCTTTCCCTTTATGAGACTTAAGAGTGCGGACTAGACAGCTGCGTTGGAGTTCATAACCCATGTTGTTGCAGATAGAGGGAATGGTGTAGATGTCTGCATCTCTGATGGAGTGACTGACTTTGTTGCTTAAGTTAATATGAAGATATTGAAAAATAGGGGTCAGTGCTGCAGCATAAGGGAGATTTCTGTTCTTTGACTTCCGACAGCTTGTGATATACTCCAACATAACAGTAGGAAAATTAATTAGATCACCACTCAAGAAATAGACAAAAAAGAATTATTGTCGATGTGTAACTTGTTCTCTTCCTCCAGATCGTGGGAGCAAGATTGTAGTCATCATGTGATGTAAAATCTTTTGCATTGGGGGAAAGTTGCTTGCATTCAACTTACTCGTGGTCCTGTCACCCATTTCTTCACTTGTCATAGCATCAAATGCATCACCTTCATCAAATATAGCTTCTTCATAACGACAACCACGGTCATATGGCATGTTCAGTGCTTTTCCAAGTAGTTGTACGGTTAGAGGGATAGCCTGACTATTGATTTCAGTGACAAGATCTTCATTTTTCACTACCATGTTACCATAAAACTGATGCACAACTGAGTGATACACTTTCCGATGATCAGACATAAAGGATATCAAATTTGGTTGTTTCTGAAGCAACTGAACTAACTCGGGCATAGTAGTTTCAAGACTTTTAAAATCAACTGCCCTAGGGCGGAGTACCTTTCGTTCGGCTAGCATGAGATTTTCGGCCGTAGCTTTCTACATTTGAGCTTGAAGTTGTTTATCTTTCTGGCGAAGTTCTTTTAACCAGGGTTTGACGACCCGAGCGTACCGTCCGTCTCGGTCTTTCACTGGGACGGTACGATACAGGTTCGTACCGTTGCGTACCGAGATAGAAAAATGTACTATATATATATGTTCTAGTATAATATAACACAAACAATTTTGTAGTGTGGTTGGTTAAGTGATATATCTGTTTAAATGGGCATCCACGGTTCGAGTCTCGCCTTTACCAATCTTTTGAGTCATTTTTTTAAAAATAACTATTCAAAAACCCGGATAAAAATGATGTCAATAGGCCCAAAACCCGTTTTGAACCAGAGACCTCACGGTTGTGTTAGGGTGCAAGGCACGGATTCAGAGGGGGGGTGAATGAATCCCCGTTAAAACTATTACGAAATTAAATACACAGATGGCTTAATCAAATTAAGCACTGACCAGCTGACTCATAAAAACCCATGCAGAATGACTAGCTCTCACTGAACCATAATTCTGCTAGACACAATCTCAAATGCTAAACGTGCACACAGACATATACATCGTTGAAAATTCTACCAAACCTTCAAACACCAAATGGCATGTTATCACGACAGATGGAAACAGCACTAAACAGACACACTCGGCAAAACATATAGTGCTCAAGGGAATAGTCAACCAAAACCTGTGAAGGAGGTAGAAGATAGGGAACAATCACACAAATTAAACCACAGCTCACAGGATTTTTTAGGTGGTTCGGCTAGACACCAGTCTGCCTACATCCACCCCTCACTCCAAACCGGAGTGAGGCTTCCCTTGCAAACGCAAGAACAGTAGACTCAGTCTGCAATAGACGCTGCCTAACAGCTTGACCCAGAGGAACACACTCCTCTCTTCTTCCAACCCGAAGGGGAACCACCAGTGACACCCAATCACTAGCAACCAGAGACCCAAGTCTCTCTTCCTCCAAACCAGAGGGAAACCACAAGTGACACCCAGTCACTTACAAACCGGAGGACCAATCCTCCCTTCCTCCAAATCAGAGGGAAACCCACAAGTAGCACACCACTACTTGCAACCGGCGACTACGTCTCCCTTCTCCTGAGTCCACAGGAGGAACCCGACCTCAAATCAAAGGATCGGAAGAACAAAGAGGAAAAGTGGAAAAACAACAAAAGAAACAAAAACAGATATAGCTCCGAGGAGCACAATGACTGTGGGTTTGATCTACGAGTCAATTCATGAATAGATCTTTAGGATGTACTGGCTGCACACTCTTTCTCCTTCTCACGTTTTTTTTCTCTCTCACTCTGGCTCTCAGCTTCTTCTTCACTCACTGACTGTCTCTCTTCTTCTTCTTCTTCTAGCTCTCCTTTCTTTTTCTTCTGGCGGCCTCTCTTCTAGCACCGGCACCCTTCTTCGAAGGGTAAGGTATTCTTATATAGGAGCAGGGGCTCCGTAAGGATCAAGCAACAGAACCCTACTGACATTCCATTGGTCCACGTGTTAGGGAATAGAAGCTTCCTTTCCTCGGATCACGTGCCCATCATTTCTCCCTTTATAAACGAGCCAGCCTTATGCCTTTTCAGAGGTCACGTGCCTCTTCTGTGAACGAAATTGTTCCTTGTAAGTAAAGTCAACAAAGCTTTTAGTCAAACACCTTATAAACATTAGTCATGAAGGGTGTATAAACTCTAAATTGTAATGTGCCGACATGCACAGACCTTAGGTTGCTATGAATAGGACATGTGTAGGCGCCCGGAGACGGCGAGCGTGGAATTGGGATTGGGTGAGAGACGTGAGATGGAATTTGTGAATGGGAGTCTCCGTGCGAGGGTACCTACAGAGGAACAAGAGGATTAGAATGTGATCACCAGAGGTCATTTTACCTGAACCTCGTAGGATGTTGATCGCAGGGAGATGTTCAAGATGAAGAGACGTGGGTTTCCTCTTCCTCGTCCTCGGCCGGCCAAGGGCAAGGTGCCCTGCTCATCCCTTGTGCTGAAGTCCTGCAACGTAGCTCAAAAAAACACAGAAAGGAAAGCCATTAGTGAACTTGGAGTGCAGTATGTGATCTAACAACTAGAAAACACGTAGGAAACTGGTGGCCAAAGTACCTGGGGGGGTGGGAAGGAAGGATGGCCGAGACTTTCGACCATCCACCTCCCCTTTATTTTTTTTTAAGAAGAAAACCTCTTACGTTGGGTCTAGGAGGATGCTACATGCGATGCTATACTTACCTGGAAGTCGAGATGCACATAGGAAGCAGAAGATGAGAGGCAGAGAAGTTCAAACCAGGTTGAAGGAAGAAGGAGTAGCCTCCGGGACGAAGTTCCGTGAGTTCTCCCTTCTCCTCCGTGTCAACTCTCGAAAAAAACCCCTCTTCCCCAAATCTCCCAACTCTCTTTTTCCCCCCAAAAAAATCTCTCCTCCTTCCCTCTCATAATGGAGGTGGTGGAGTTTTGGTTCGACCAGCCGGGAGTTACAAAACATGGGTGGAGATCGTGCAGAACGAGAGAGAGAATGTGGCCACGAGCTGGGCCACGTTCTCTGACCGAGTAAACAGGGGGAAGGCGGCCAAATCGTTGGCCACCTTGAGGAGGAGGGCGGCCAGCACTCTGGCCACCTTCCTGGGGATGACGACCATCACCCTGGTCACCCAGGACTGGGGGCGGCCAGGACTCTGGCCGCCTAGTCCCATGGTCTTGGGCCCCTTATATGGACGAGGCCCAATAGCCGAGGGGCTATGGGCTGGACCGAAAAGCTCAAACATCGGTAAAAAAGATTACAACAATCGAGCATCATTCACACGAGGGCCCATTGGGGATCCGCGAGATGTCTGAAATTAGGCGTCTACAATTGCCCCTCCGGAACGCCCGTTTTGCAACGGAGCCCGGCGGACTGATAGATGGGTGTTTCGGTAAAGAAACAAGCCTAATGAGGGCAACACGCTCAAAGAGATTCTTGAGCGGAAAACAAGCTTCACGGAGGGTCACGTGAGCACCAAGTAATCAAATAAGTCATTGGCAAAGGTAAAGAAGGACAGTCAAGAGAGGACTTGTATCTGCAGCCACGTGGGGCCCCCTAGCATGGCGCTATGCGGGACTTGAGGGGATGGTCGCATCCAGTGCTCAAGGAGATACAAGACCTAAACAAAGTTAAGTAAAAAAGGTATCAAGATAAGGGAATACAATGACTCGTTGAATCGCGAGGTACTTGAAACGGTCTCACATAAAACACATTTTCTGCTGATCAAATCGGAGTGGAATCACATAGACTCATTTGCGCGAATTCGGAAAGAATCGAGGGACTCAAAGAAACCGATGTGGGGACCAGAAGACCCTGGGTCGGTCAGATCAACGTGGCCTCCCTGCTTCTACATCACAGCTTCCAAATGAAATGCATGCATTTTTGTTTTCTTTTTTTTTTGCATATATCTTTTTTTTGAAAATGGGGCTAAAAAACCTATATGATGCATGTTGGGTTTAAAATAAAAACCTATCTAATGCAAAGTCGGAGGATTTATTTGCCTACCTCCGAACAAATCGGTCAAGAGTTCAAGAAGTCTGTCATCCTATGCTTGGTGACAGACGTGGTCCGGATCCCGATGGGGGGGTCCATCGCTCCACATTGTAATTAAGCATAGTCAAGAATTCGGAAAGTCTGTCATCCTGTGTTAGGTAGCAGGCGGCCATCGAATAGCTTAAGGAGTATAAACTCTTCACGATTTTTTTTAGAGAGTAACTCGGAGTTTATACGCCCGAAGCTATTAGCCTCCGACGTTCTACCTAAGATGCAATGCAACAAGGTCTTGTCGCCTTTTGGTCCCATGGATGTGGAGACCTGCAGCTACATTAGCACACATCAGTAAAGTTCATCAATGATAATAGGAATATGACAATAAAGACATTTCATTCAATGAACTATTAATCTATCACAACAAACCATGTGTAATCGATTGAGCATAGCTTCACAAAGAAGAGAACAAGGGGGACTGGTTAGCTTGCTACCCCAGGGCCTGGGCGGCCCAGGGTCCTAGTCGCCCAGGCCGGGGTGGGCGGCCATCGGTTTGGCCGTCCTCCTTGGTCTTATCCCAAATCGTAGGAGTTCGAACCAAGGGGGACTCTTAACCTATAAGGGGCTACGGGGCATGGTTTACTCCATAGTTGATCGAAGAATTGAAGTAAAGGAGTGGTTCCAAAGGAGGAATAGACAATGGCATCTTCTTCCACCCCATCAGGAGATCATGAGCTGGGTGTTCTTTCTGACATGCCCGGCCACCTGAGCCATCTCGTAAAGCAAGGCAAGGTATGGTTTGGTGAACAAAATTATTTTTGTTGTTTTTGTTTTTGATAGGGTTTAGCATGTTTATTGATTGATCTCTTCTTCTCTTCCTCTTAAATGATACTGCCCGTGCCTGCTTTTCCTGGGGCAAGGCATGCCCGTCGTTGTGGCTGGCTTCAAGATTTAATGGATATGATTACTCCCACCATGAGGGTATTCATGCATCAGTGGCATCTGATCCGGTTGATCATCATGGTGAAGCGCTTCAACAGCATGCGGTGGAACTGGGAATCATTAGCGGCAGTGATCGAGTTGTGGCATCCAGATACACACACCTTTGTCTTCCTTGAGTTCGAAGCCTCAGTGCTGGTAGAAGAACTGGATTTCATCTTCCAGTGGGGGAACTTAGAGGTGGGCGAGTTGATCGACCTTCCTCCCAGGGATGAGATCCTGGCAGAAATTGTAAGAGACAAGCGCGAGGTTCGTCGGATGACGGACCAACGAGGGATCTTAGTTGATCGCTTAGCAGGATGGCTTGTGAGCCATGTGAAGGATAAAGAAGTGGGTGCCGATGGACTGATGCAAGGCGTGACATTATGCTTAGGCGGGGCGATACTCTTTCCAACGTCTGGCGACGTTCTGAGGTGAGAGTATGTGGAGCCCCTGACTCTCTTGTGGATGGGACACTCTCTTTCTCGAGCCGTGCTGGCTCACATGTATTGCGGGCTGACTCAGATGAGCCTGGGTGGCAGTGCCATGGGAAGTTTATACCTTCTGCAGCTATGGATGGAAGTCCACTTGAGTTTTGATTTTGACAGCGAGGTGACCACTACCTCCTGGATCTTTGAGAAGAGCGCCATCTACCCCGCGAGGGCCATCTTTGGTCCTGAAGATCAGGTGATATGTAGGACAGCACTACTGAAGACCAGAGACGACTGGCGCGACTACCTGAATTTCCTATCTGAAGATGATTTTGTGTTCGTGCCGATGATGTACCGACATGAGGAGTTCAAAGTTCGTGGATCATCCGAGCAGGAGTTATGGCTTGTGGGGACTGAGGTCTTGGTGTTGTACCAAGGGCACCGCTGCCATCGCCAGGTGGGGTTACCCAGACGGATCCCATGGGCGGCTTCAAAAGGAGGATTGATTGCAAAGCCCCTTTTGGGGACCGATGCGGATCAACGGCGACGAGACTGAAGTCCCGCAATCAATGGCACCCAAGAGGGGGGTGAATTGGGTGAAATCACAATTTTAACAAGGTTATACTCAATTTTAAAATTATGCGAGAACACTAAGAGATAAGTGCAGGATAAACCAGATCTATCAAAAATAATCACTGCAATAGCCCTTGGTACTAGGCGGAGTTAACTGATCCGGAGATTTACTCACGCAAATTGTTATCTTTCCGGCAAGAGTAACCTTGTCAGTTCGAATCCAGCTTTTGATATACCGACAATCTATTTGAAGGTGATCAGTTAATCTAGATCTAAATATAGCAATTAAACTAAATCCACAAGCATGCACAGAAGTGGGATAGGGGAAAAGGAACAAACCACAATGAGACAGCAATTTTTAGGTGGTTCGGATCCCACGGCGGCAACCTACGTCCACCCCTCACCAACCGTGAGGATTCACACACTATCTTGTAAAGAGATACAAGATCAAACACACACACACACAAAGACAAACAAACTTAACTGCACACACACTGAATCTGTGAAGATCCACACACACACGGATGATTTAGGAATACAACACAACCACACTTGAAGCTCAGAAAGATTGAGAATGAAAAACACAAAAGAAAAGGCTTGATTAATGCTCCCCCTTAGTTGATGAAGAATTCCTTGGATGCAGCTTGAGCTCCACTTGGTCTGGCCTTTGATCTCCTTCAGATATGGCTTGATCTTTACCTGAGAATGGAGGAAGAAGGATGAAGAACTCTTCTCGGAGCACTGTTCACGTCTACAGTGCTAACTCCCTTCTCTTTCCCTTTGGTAGCCTCCTTGATCCACCTTGAGCATTAGGGTTTTCTTAACCCTCTTATATATGTTATATAGACTTTGAATGGTCCATGGACTCCCCCAGACCAGATCCACAATTTCTGGAGAGTTTGGTTGCTTAGGGATTAAACAATACCAAGAGGGATGGCTTTTCTCGAAGTGACAAAAAGTCAACAATTATGGGCAGCTCGGGGCTGGCGGTCGACCTGCAGAGGCCAGCGGTCGACCGCTAGGGGCATTCATGTAGCCATTTGGCTGCTACAAAAATAGGTCACCCGCTAGGGTCCTGGCGGTCAACCGCCATTTTTACAGGTCTTCTTCTTTTGGTTCTGTGATTTCAGGTCGACCTCCAATAGTCCAGAGGTCGACTGCCAATCTCCAAACCTGTAAAAATCAAGTGTTAGCCCGCTAAAAAATTGTCCATAAGTTCGATGATTGAAATGGGCTTGTGTTATGGTTGATTACAAGTTCATTTAGGCTCATTTTAACACATGGAAGGATTCATGAACACTAAGTTGAAAAGGAATGAAATTTGATGGTTTAGAGCATAAAACTTTGTTTAAAAACAAGGCACGTAGGAGATAAATGTCCTGAGTTTTGTAATCATCAAAATCACTCGGATATGCTCAACAATCTCCCCCTTTTTGATGATGACAAAAGCTCGGCATTTAAGTTCATGTGTTCAAACCAAAGTGCCTTTGAGCAAGTTTTCAAAACGAAGTCAATCACATTTGAAATTCAGTTGAAATCCATCAATATGAAACGTTGAACTCAAGAATTGAAAGTATTCAACACGTCCATTTTAGCACGTCATATCACTTCCAACACAAACAATTCAACATATCCATACTAGCCATTCAATACTTATTTGCCAAATTGAAAAGAAGTGAGAGAGGAGAAGGCCAATCTTGTAAGTTCAAAGAGTGCATTCTTCCATTCATTCTCATTAGTTCAATACAGGGTACACTGAATGCAAGAGGTGAAAATGGACTCGACATACGAAGGAATGCAACCACTAAATGCAAATCACTAATGCAATACAACCAAAATGCAACCAACATGCTCAAACTACGATGCAAGAGACAGACATGCATGCAAGCAGGGAAACACACATAGCATATATATAACCCTAATAGCCTACTTCTCCCCCTTTGACATCAGCAAAAAGGAGTGGGGAGGGATACAAAAGGTGAACAATAGTGACACTAGTGACTCGAGAACAGCTACACAGCAGGGTGATCCGCAACTTCCTCGCCATGAACACCATCCGGGGCGCCATCATCATGGGGGGAGCCAACAGGAGCAGGAGCAGGAGCACGAGGGAGACGGTCCGCAATGTCATGCAGAGTTTCATCATGATGAAGAAGCTGACGACGGAGTGTTGAGTCTTGTTGAATCTTTACATGTTTTGATGATGACAACACTATAAGTCTTAGTGGTGTTCAAAAATATATCTCTGTGAAAAATTAACAAAAATATTTTTCTGTGAAAGTGAACAAAGAATATTTTTCTGTGAAGAATAAACCTTCATTTCACTTCACGTATTTTCAGGGACTGTCTTCGTGTTGGTTGGAACTTCATCATGTTTGTGTATAACACCTCGTGTTGTACTGTTTGCCTTCGTGTCGTTTTAGTTTTAGTACTGTTTGTGTTTTCAACACGCCGTGTCATCCTTTCGTACCTCATGTTGTGTTAAGTTGTGTGCTGATTGACTTCGTGCTGATTCTTCTGAAGCAGCTCGAATTGTTCTGATGAACTTCGAGTTGCTTCTGTATGAACCTCGTGTCGTTAGCACTTAGTTGCTCATCTCTAGTCAGTCCTCTATGTTTGCTCTTGTGTCTTCGTGTCAATTACTGTAGTTCCTCGAGTTGTTCTTCTGCTTCCACCGTTTCATCACGTGTTGTTGAAGACGTGTCTATCTCATGTCTTCGTGTCGTGTTTCCTAGACCTCGTGTCTTTGTCGCTTTGTGACCTCACCTCGTGTCGGTTTCTGTTTTCATCTTCGTGTTGTTTTCAACTCGTGTCGCCTCGTCTTCGAGTCGTTCATTCGAGCTATTGTGTGCTCGAGTTGTTTTTCTTGTGTTTTCAAGTGTTGTTTCACTACGTGTCTTCGTGTTGTCTTTTGTATTCGTGTCTTCGTGTTGTCTTTTGTATTCGTGTCTTCGTGTTGTCTTTGTATTCGTGTCTTCGTATTGTCTTTGTATTCGTGTCTTCGTGTTTCTTTTGTATTTGTATCTCTGTGTTGCTTCCTTCTATTTTCGTCCTGGTCTCTTCTGATCGCGTGTCTTTCTATTGCTTCACTCTATGTTATCTTCTTCTCACCTCATGCTGTCTTCATCTGACTTCGTGTCATCTTCGTTGTTGTGTTAGCTGTGTTCTCGTGTACTTCGTGTCGTTCTCGTGTTATCTCGTGCTAAACTCATCTAACGTACCTCGTGTCAGTCACAGTATAGTGCACCTCGTTTTGTTATCATATATCTCGTGCAGTTCTTTGTTCTTATGGCCAACCAACTTATCTCAGCTACATATAGCGAACCCTGAGCATTAATGTAATTAATCTGCTTGCAGGAATCAGAGGAAGATTACTCCTCAGTGTCTGGGCAGCACGTGATCCAATGCTAGAGGAACCAATCCGATAAGGACACGTGGCAAGAAGGTTCTAGATCAAGCGTGGGAGGCACACGCATTCTGAACCGGATCTGCTGCTGCTGCTGATATAAATAGAAACCTTCGTCTTCAGATGGAGCATGATCGAAAAAGAGAAAGATATAGAAGAAAGAGCAGAAAAGCAGAGAGTCCTTCGATCCAGAAAAACGAGAGAAAGAAGAGAAGAAAAAGAGAGAGCAGAAACTGAAGGAGAAAGAAGAAGAAGAAAAGAAGAGGAGAGAGAGCTTTACTGAGGATCTGATCAGTCTGTTCGTGGATCAAATCCAGAACGACTATGCTCATTGAGAGCTATATATCTTGCGTTTTATTTCCAGCTTCTGTCGCTGTCATTTTCATATTTTCTTATTTTTCCTTTTGCTACCTTGTTTAGTCTTGTTCTTCCGATTGCCCTGTTGGGGATCGGATTTCTCCTGGTGGTACAGGAGAAGGGAGATCTGATCTCCAGGTTGTAAGTGGCAGGTTGTCACTTGAGGGTTCCCTCTGGTTTAGAGGAAGGGAGGCTTGTCCTCCGGTCCTTGGCTTGTGGCTTGCAAGTCAAGGGGTCCCTCCGGTTGGAGGAAGAGAGGTCTTAGACCTCTGGTTTGCTAGTGACGGGGAGTCACTGGTGGGTTCCCTCCTTGTCTGGAGGAAGAGAGGCTAGGCCTCTGGTGGGTTGCCGGCAGTAGGTTGCTACTGGCTGGTTCACTGGTAGTGGGACTGCTACCAATGGGGTTCCCTCTTGGTATAGAGGAAGAGAGACGTGAGTCTCTGGTTTCTAGTGACCGTGGGTTGCTAGTGGTTCCCTCCGAGTAGGAGGAAGAGGGGAGGTTGTTCCCCTGGGTAAGCTGTGTATCAGCGTTTGTTGGCAAGCTGTGTTGCCCAGCTGTTAGTGAAGCCACACTCAGTTTGAGTGTGGGGTGGATGTAGGTCTGGAGGACCGAACCACCTAAAAATCCCCGTGCCGTGTGCTTGTTTTTCTCTTCTGGGCTTGGATATTCGGTAGATGCTTGTTTAGGCCGATCCTTCCCTATCCTCCAAGCAGTTCATTCTGCGATTAGTGTTTGACCATTGTGCTCTAATTCGGAAACTCCTGTTTGAGATCTAAACTTAATTTTTAATCCTTAATTTTTAACGGGTAAAGGTCCATTCACCCCCCTCTGGACCTATCAATTGGTATCAGAGCGGTTCCCTATATCTCCAGATTCAACGATCTGTAGGGGATCCTGCTGGTCTGATAGGTGCATTTCTGTTTTGGTCTTACTGCTTGGTTTTACTCCTGAACTGATTTCAATGAAGCACCCACCGATCTTTAGTGGTTCTGGATTTAAGTTGTGGCTTAGAAGTCTGTGTACCTATGTTAAACAACGTGATCCAGATATGTGGAAGTTGATTTCACATGGTCCACACAAACTGCCAAAGAAAATATCCAAATGGACTGACAATGATAGATACATGTGTGATCAAAACGAGAAGGCTATGGAAATTCTGAAGGCTGCCACTGACAAAGCTTTACATTCATGTTTTTATCATTGCAGGTCAGCCACTGAAATTTTGGACCAACTGAAAATAGCCTTCGAGTCAAAGAAGGACGCCTGCATGATGGCCAATGGGACTGATCACAGCAACAATCAAAGTAATGAAGAGGACAATGATGATCAGGTAAACCCTTTTCAACATTATACTATGGATGATTGGGAAAATAGCTATGCTGACTTGTTGGGGCTATATGAAAATTTAAAAAGAGAACATAAGAAACTGAAAAAGGGTACTAGGTTAACCAGTGCAAATTCCTCTTCATGTCAAAACTGTTTAAAATTGGAACAAACAAATGATGCTTCCATAGCTGAGATTCGTAAGCTTGAGAGTCAAATTAAATTGTTAAAGAAAAAGAATCAAGAATCTGTTAATTCAGAACTGAATGAACTTAAATCTGAAAATGACTCTCTCAGGAAAATCATTGAAGAAAATGTTCAGAAAATTAAAAACCTTGAACAAGAAAACAAACTTCTAACTGAAAAATCTGAATCTAATCAACAATTTGAACCACCGTATGAAGATCAGATTTTAATAAATGAATTGGTCCAGAATTACAAGCTCAAGGGAGAAATTGAAAAATTGAAAATGTTGAACAGTAGTATGTCTGAGAGACTTCTAACCTTAGAAAAAGGAAAAACTGTTTGCATTGAAGATTCTGATAAACTGAGCAATCTGGAAAATAAAATTGAGGACTATAAAATCGTAAACAAGGTGCTAAGTGAATGTGTAAACTGCAATGAACAAGAGATTGCCAGTTATGAAATACACATTGTTTCTCTGGAAAATGAAATAGAAGACTTGAAGAAATCCTTGTCAAAATTTGTGGAAGGACAAGAAAATCTGGACAGATTGTTAGGTGTTAAAGTCAATTTTCAAAAAGAAGGGTTGGGCTATAACTCAACAAAGAAAAAGAGTTTTGAAAATAAGATTCAAACTTCTGCTGTTTCAGATGTTACATCTGCTAGCCTAGCCAGTCCTTCTGTATTTCAATTCACTGCTCAAAGAAGTCTGAAGACAACTGTAGAACAAAAAGGGAAGAACAAAGTGGATTCTACTACATACATGCATCCTGACTTTAAATCCCATGCTAACAAGAAACCTATGTCATGCCTTAATTGTCATAAAGCTGGTCATCAAATGCATGAATGCAAACTGAAAGGAAAAGATGACATGAATACTAGTAAAATGCATGTTAGGAAAACTCATGACAGAAATCATGAGGTTCAGAAAAAGAAAATGTCATGTTACTACTGCCATAGAATTGGCCATTTGATGCATGAATGTAGATTGATGGAAAAGGATGATATGGATGCTAGGAAATATCGTGATAGAAATCCTGATGTTCATTCAAAGAAAAGGGAATGTTCGTATTGTGGTAGATTAGGCCACACCCTTGCTCAATGTTGGTTTGCTAATGGAAAGAAAAAACCACTCCCACATCATGCTAAATTTTATGCTAACCAACATGCTCTTAATATCAACAAAACTGCTTCTCCGAACCAGCATGTCAGATGTTTTAATTGTAACAAGCTTGGGCATAAGGTCACTGAATGTTGGGCAAGATTTTATAGGAGAGAGTCTCCTTTCTGCTCCCATTGTGGGAAGCATGGCCATGCAGTCAAGGACTGCTGGCATGCTCAGGGTAGAAAACTCAATTCTAAAACTGTTAATCTCCCTGCGAATAAAAATGCATTTGGTAGAAATGTCTTTAGAGGCAAGCACAATGAGTGCTTCAAATGTGGGAAGCCAGGTCACAGGATTGCAACCTGTTGGCTGGCAGGATATCAAAACCAAACTGGTTTTGGCAAACAGAATGTTTATTCTGTTAACAAGGAGTCTCATGTTTATGCACATAGGATTCATGCTAACAAGGATATGCATAAATCAGTACTGAAAGCTGCTGCTCCTTGCTATCAAGTTAAAAATGTGCTGAGGAAACTTGCTAGAAGTAATACTGTCATGTCAGGACCCAAGACTTCTTGGGTACCTGTTTGTGCAAAATAACTTTGGTTTGCAGGTGTGCCTTGGATGGAATAAAGGGGTAATAAACCAGGGCACATAAAAGGACCCAATGTCTGAATGCTCCAGGTAAATTTACTGCTTCCCTCCTAATCTGAATTCAATCTCCAATCCATCAGAATGATGTTTGTTGTTGTTCATATAAACTGCCTATTTTAGACTAGACAGAATTATCATGATTAGAACAACCTCTCTAGTCTGCCATGCCCGTTGATTATCATGTTTGACCACTATGATATATCAAATAGTAAGCTATCAAAAGGCAGGGAAATCTGTCCTGAGGTGCTTACTATGTGTGAGGTGGTCTTTCAGACCAAGTGCTCCGCCTAGTACCATGGGTCATTCTGCTGATCAGGGGAGCCTGTATGTGCATGATTCACAAACTCACATGTTTAATTTTCATGGCAAACACTGCATTCAATAAATAATTAATACTTCCAAGAGTCGTGTGTGAGATGTCCTTGAGTGGGATGAAAAGGAGTTTGACAGGCCATTTGGTTTCTGAAGAATTTTGTCAGCCGATGCAGTTAATGTGGTGTTAAGATCTGTCATCTCATGAGGTTGCAGTTTATTGCCCAAGAGCTTCTCTGGATGTGAGACAGAACTTCTTCAAGAATATTATATTTGTAAGCGTCCTTGGTGCTTAATGTCTTGAGTGATCTCTCACTTGTTGGCTTGCTGATAGGAGTGCTGCTCATCTCATCTCTCTCCATTCGGTCTGCCACCTTCTTATCTCTCTCCTATCACTTTTGGTTCAGAAATTCTCTCAAAGAAATTTTTTTTTCTTACAGTCTTCTTGCTCTTATCAGATGTGATCTGTATACCTTAAACCACCCAATATCTAGTGTAACAACTTACACTTGTTAATAAAGAACTTCAATGTATGGGGGTTATATTTGGTCCTTGATCCTTCTAAGTTATCCTCTCAAGTGTTGGTCAACATATTATAAAACTTCCTGTTAAATGAGAAAAACTTGTTGAGGATCTCGATTTAACTGAAACTTATGTGAAGAGAGCTGTGAGATAAAAATTGTGTTAAGTAAGATATCTGTCTTTTGTCTAAAATCATGAGAAGTGCCACCAGGGAATACGCCATTCTTTGTGGCAGAGCAATGACTTTTGTGGAGAAATAGACACTCTAGATCAGGGAAGTTCAGAGTTTCTGTCATGATACAACTAGCTATCTCTGTATAGAAATGTTAAAATAATAAAAAAAAGGGAAAAGTCAACAAAGAAAAATTTCATTAGCTTTGATTGGCATAAAGGTAGTCCGTCCTGAGTAACCAGGGTTTCTGGTGTCTGATAAACATGTCTCCTTGTGTAAAAAGGGACTATTCTACCTTGTGCTCAACAAATTGGTTGACCATGTATGCCTTCTCTTGTCCATTAAATGAAGAAATGAAATCTGCTTGACATCGATGTGTTATTTCTTTGCTTGACAAACATAAGGAGTAATTTAATCGTGACTCTCTCTAGGTTAAGTAACTTTAACAGCTAATTTTGTGATCATGTTGATTTAATATCTTGAGGTAACTGACCATGGAATTTGGAAGAATATAACTAGTCCATATATTGAAGGGCAAACTTTAACAGGCAATGGCTGTGTTACATCATGACTGAGGGTAGTTTGGGTATTTCCAGAAAAAGTTTGATAAGAGTGAAAAGCAACCCGACAAAACCCTTCTTGTTTCACACACCTTCATCCACAAACCCTCGTTTCCCCTTGCCGCTTCCTATTCATCTTCGTGCCGCTCCACCTTGAGTGTTCCTTCAAACTCAACTCTATCTTTTCCCGCTCACTTCCTTTCCCCACAGAGATCTCTTCCTCTCTTGGGTCTAGCTTCACTTCCAGTAGCAACCGGCAAGAGAGAGTTGATACTCTAGGAGTCTTGGCAAATGGATCAGCAAGCATCCGCCGCTCAGGTTGAAAGGAAGAGGAAAGGAAAGGAAACTGCTGAGGAGCCTCCGTCCAAGCAGCAACGTTGTCTAGAATCAGAAGCTGCTGCGGGAATGTCTTCAGAGCAAGGTACCAGGCCTTCCCAGTCTACCGTATTTTTAGAGAGTGGTAAAATCATTCCTCCGAGGATAGTTGATTTCGGTGATGAATCCATGGTCCTGAAGTTTCCAGAACTCTTGAAGATCTTTGAGTTTCAGGAATGGAGGAAATTTTTGGAAGATCACAGGGTATTCTACCCTAGCCTGGTGATGGAATTTTACAACAACTTGTTGTTGAGCCGAGATAAGTCTGCATTGATTTCGACTGTTAAAGGGGTTGAGATAACAGTGACATGCAACTCTCTTCATGAAGCTCTAAGTATTCCAGAAAAGGGAGAGGTGGAGAGAGGGTACAGATACAGTCTGCATGAGGCGTTTTCGGTTATTACTGGTAAACCCAGTAACATTCTTGACAAGGGGCAAGTGAAGCTGAAAGCTTTCCAAACCTCGTCATTTCCTCCTCTTCACAAGCTCCTTCAAAACATAATTGCTTCTATAGTCACACCACAGACTGGAGCTAGGGGTAGAATCACAGACACACAGAGGTTTCTACTGTTTTGTCTGATTCAGAATGTAAAGATATGTTTGCCAGAAATCATTTTTACTGTCATGAAGGGATGTATTGGATCCAAGAGACACCTTCCCTATGCCGCCCATCTGACAGACATCTTCAAGTATTCAGAGATTTGCTTGGATGGAGAGGATGCATCTGAAGTTAAGGCCCGAAACATATTTAATATGAATTTTGTTTCAGTGTTTTTGGGCTTGGAGGGCTCTTCAATGGTGGGGCAAGTTAAGGCCCAGAAAGTCAAGGAATCACAAACTCAGGGGGAGCATCTGGAACAATCTCAAGACTTAGCTCAAACTGGTGTGCAATTAGTTTCTGAGATTGCTGTACAGGATACACCAGCTGAACAACCACAGTCTATTACGTCTGCTGCACTCACTGAAGTATCTTTTTCCTTTCAGAGGCTAGTTGAGGTTGCATTTGAAGAAATCAGGTTGTCTGAAGAAAGTATTCAGACTGATCTAGATGCAAATATTGATGGTCTGTTTGATTCTTTTGGGAAGACATCTGAAGAAGTGATATTGCCCGTGGAACAGCCAGCTAAAGAGCAAGAAAGTACTGATCAAGAACTTGCTGATTTTGTTAATGTGATTCTAAGAGAGACTGTAGAGAAAAGCTTGGAAGAGGCTACCAACTTGGTTACATCTGAAAGTCTTGAACAGGCACCTGTTGACAGCCCTGCAGATCATGATCTCATGGAAGATAGAGGGGATAACAGTCAAGAAAAAGTTCCTGTCATAGAATTGGATACAGAATCTTCAAATGAGGAAGAGGAACCTGAAATTGTAGTTCCTGTCAAAGACACACAAGCTGAAGTTGAAGATCAGGCTCCAGCAGTAGACAACCAACCGCCAGTGCAAGAATTTTTTGGTACACCTCTAGGTCCACCTAGACTTCTATCTGCACAGGCGCCCAACATTGAATCTGCTCGGGCACCCAACATTGAAGAACTCCTCATAAACTTGACTCAGCAGATGCAGAAACAAGATAAGAAATTAGATGATTTGCTCAAATATGTCACTCTCAACATCAATCAAGTACATTCCAGGCTACTAAAGCTTGAGATATCTCTCCTCACTGAATGGAAAAGGTTCCTACTCAACAAAAAGGCTTCAGATGATGCCAACAGATCCTTGATGCAAGGTTTGCAGGAGGTTTGTTCAAAGATAGCAAAAGCACTACGTGAGTTACAAGATGTTCAAATTTCCTCCTTCAAACTATCTACCAACATTATAGATCACTGTTTTGAGATCAGAACATCTTTAGAAGTTTTGAAGAAGTCATCCAGTGCCCTAGGTCCAGGTGTTCAGCAGATCTATGATAAATTGGTCGCCTTCTTAACAGAAATGACAATTCTGACTGACAGATATGAAACTGTTAATATTCGCCAAGACGACATCATTTCTGAAGTGGCACATGTCAGAAGCGCTGTGGTGTATTGGCTAGCTGAACTGTCAAATGACCTAAAGGAACTTCAGTCTACCTTGGGCTCAGCACCTGGTCAAGCTTCTTCTAGCAGAACTCCACCTCAAGAATATACCTCTGCTTCTCCAAGGGGGAGACCACCACATGGCAGGCCGCGTGGCCCTTCTAGCAGACATGCCAGACATTTTTCTTGAAAAGACAATGCTCTGTATCTTGTTACCCATTTTGAGGCTTTCTCTCTCACACTCTTGGACTTATTAATTAAATTTCATATCATTTGCATTGTTGCATCCTTATTGTTTCCTTCTTTTTGATGATGACAAAGGGGGAGAAATCAGGCCTTTGCTAGCTCGTTGAGAATATTTGTTATTCATTGAGAATGGTTATTTGACACTTTAAAAATGTTTAATAATGGTGTTAATGTTTGTTTAGCCTTGGAAAGGCTGAAATTTTTTTTCTGCAAAGACTCAAGACTCATAGTGTTGCCATCCATCAAAAAGGGGGAGATTGTTGAGTCTTGTTGAATCTTTACATGTTTTGATGATGACAACACTATAAGTCTTAGTGGTGTTCAAAAATACTTCTCTGTGAAAAATTAACAAAAATATTTTTCTGTGAAAGTGAACAAAGAATATTTTTCTGTGAAGAATAAACCTTCATTTCACTTCACGTATTTTCAGGGACTGTCTTCGTGTTGGTTGGAACTTCGTCATGTTTGTGTATAACACCTCGTGTTGTACTGTTTGCCTTCGTGTCGTTTTAGTTTTAGTACTGTTTGTGTTTTCAACACGCCGTGTCGTCCTTTCGTATCTCGTGTTGTGTTAAGTTGTGTGCTGATTGACTTCGTGCTGATTCTTCTGAAGCAGCTCGAATTGTTCTGATGAACTTCGAGTTGCTTCTGTATGAACCTCGTGTCGTTAGCACTTAGTTGCTCATCTCGAGTCAGTCCTCTATGTTTGCTCTTGTGTCTTCGTGTCAATTACTGTAGTTCCTCGAGTTGTTCTTCTGCTTCCACCGTTTCATCACGTGTTGTTGAAGACGTGTCTATCTCATGTCTTCGTGTCGTGTTTCCTAGACCTCGTGTCTTTGTCGCTTTGTGACCTCACCTCGTGTCGGTTTCTATTTTCGTCTTCGTGTTGTTTTCAACTCGTGTCGCCTCGTCTTCGAGTCGTTCATTCTAGCTATTGTGTGCTCGAGTTGTTTTTCTTATGTTTTCAAGTGTTGTTTCACTACGTGTCTTCGTGTTGTCTTTTGTATTCGTGTCTTCGTATTGTCTTTGTATTCGTGTCTTCGTGTTTCTTTTGTATTTGTATCTCTGTGTTGCTTCCTTCTATTTTCGTCCTAGTCTCTTCTGATCGCGTGTCTTTCTATTGCCTCACTCTGTGTTATCTTCTTCTCACCTCATGCTGTCTTCATCTGACTTCGTGTCGTCTTCGTTGTTGTGTTAGCTGTGTTCTCGTGTACTTCGTGTCGTTCTCGTGTTATCTCGTGCTAAACTCATCTAACGTACCTCGTGTCAGTCACAGTATAGTGCACCTCGTTTTGTTATCATATATCTCGTGCAGTTCTTTGTTCTTATGGCCAACCAACTTATCTCAACTACATATAGCGAACCCTGAGCATTAATGTAATTAATCTGCTTGCAGGAATCCGAGGAAGATTACTCCTCAGTGTCTGGGCAGCACGTGATCCAATGCTAGAGGAACCAATCCGATAAGGACACGTGGCAAGAAGGTTCTGGATCAAGCGTGGGAGGCACACGCATTCTGAACCGGATCTGCTGCTGCTGCTGATATAAATAGAAACCTTCGTCTTCAGATGGAGCATGATCAAAAAAGAGAAAGATATAGAAGAAAGAGCAGAAAAGCAGAGAGTCCTTCGATCCAGAAAAACGAGAGAAAGAAGAGAAGAAAAAGAGAGAGCAGAAACTGAAGGAGAAAGAAGAAGAAGAAAAGAAGAGGAGAGAGAGCTTTACTGAGGATCTGATCAGTCTGTTCGTGGATCAAATCCAGAACGACTATGCTCATTGAGAGCTATATATCTTGCGTTTTATTTCCAGCTTCTGTCGCTGTCATTTTCATGTTTTCTTATTTTTCCTTTTGCTGCCTTGTTTAGTCTTGTTCTTCCGATTGCCCTGTTGGGGATCGGGTTTCTCCTGGTGGTACAGGAGAAGGGAGATCTGATCTCCAGGTTGCAAGTGGCAGGTTGTCACTTGAGGGTTCCCTCTGGTTTAGAGGAAGGGAGGCTTGTCCTCCGGTCCTTGGCTTGTGGCTTGCAAGTCAAGGGGTCCCTCCGGTTGGAGGAAGAGAGGTCTTAGACCTCTGGTTTGCTAGTGACGGGGAGTCACTGGTGGGTTCCCTCCTGGTCTGGAGGAAGAGAGGCTAGGCCTCTGGTGGGTTACCGACAGTAGGTTGCTACTGGCTGGTTCACTGGTAGTGGGACTGCTACCAGTGGGGTTCCCTCTTGGTATAGAGGAAGAGAGACGTGAGTCTCTGGTTTCTAGTGACCGTGGGTTGCTAGTGGTTCCCTCCGAGTAGGAGGAAGAGGGGAGGTTGTTCCCCTGGGTAAGCTGTGTATCAGCGTTTGTTGGCAAGCTGTGTTGCCCAGCTGTTAGTGAAGCCACACTCAGTTTGAGTGTGGGGTGGATGTAGGTCTGGAGGACCGAACCACCTAAAAATCCCCGTGCCGTGTGCTTATTTTTCTCTTCTGGGCTTGGATATTCGGTAGATGCTTGTTTAGGCCGATCCTTCCCTATCCTCCAAGCAGTTCGTTCTGCGGTTAGTGTTTGACCATTGTGCTCTAATTCGGAAACTCCTGTTTGAGATCTAAACTTAATTTTTAATCTTTAATTTTTAACGGGTAAAGGTCCATTCACCCCCCTCTGGACCTATCACGGAGGACAAGAAGGGATTGATTGGTTAGCTGGAAGGCTTCACGGTTATCTTCATGGCTTGCATAGAGAGTGGCCATGTGGGTAGAAAGATCATCCAGAGCATGGGTGAAGGAGTCCATTAATCCAGTCATGGTATCCATAAAAGTGTCTAAACGCCCAAGGGAGGAGTCAATGCGGGTTTCCATGCCTAAAAGATGCCTATCTAGAGTCTCATAGTCCCCCCAAGTGGGATACCCAGCACCCTGAGTGGAAGACTCCCCATGAAAGTACTGCGGTGGTGGAGGAAGATCCGCTGGAGGAGGCACATCCTCGGGCTGGACTGGTGCAGGTGCATCTTGGTGAGCTTGCTGTTGGTCTTGTTCTTGCTGTTCTTCACTATCATTCTCTTCCCCACAAACTGGGACAACACGACGAATTTCGTCGTTTGTAGCACGATAATATCCCATATCGGAGAAGATCTTATGCTCATTATAAATGTCATCATGGCGGACCAGAACAAACTACTCACCCTCCAATGGGACCCCGACAATAGTGAAAACTCCAGTGAGTTGAGAGGCATAGGGCAGGGACCTCCATAAATGTGTACGGCATCGACTTATCAGTTGAGTCATAAGCCATCCCATATTAACTAATTCGCCATTCATAACATGATAGAATAAGAATCGGTGCACTTCAGTCACTTCGTCTTGGCTGCCACTCTTGGGATAAAAGAGTGTAGTAAACATATGATGGAGAACCCGTTGCAGTGTGGGAAAGTGGTTGGCATTGAGCTCAATTAGGTCACTTACACCACGTACAAACTCATAGCTCGTCATGGCAATAAAACTTGCCTCAACCTCACCATGCCCAAAATTCATGTCTGCACCATGGGAAGAAACACCTAGGGCACGATAAAATAATTCTGGAGTAATGTGGATCTCAATGCCCTGAACCATTGTGTACAACCTTCCATTTCTCTCAAACAAATTACCATAGAACTGTTGCACTAAATATGGATAGTAGCGGTTGTATCTAGTGACAAAATCAATCCATCCTGGTTGCATTGAGAAAATTGCATACATGTCGGGCATGATTTCGTTCATCTCCTCAAAATTGACAAGACGAGGGTCGATGATAGTTCTTGGAGGTAACCTGGGTGCCGGAGCTTGCGGTGGTGGTGCGGCCGGAGCTTCACGTCTCCGAGCACTAGGTTCCCCTTGGAGAAGATGTTGAGCACTCCTTCTAGGTGCCATTTTAGACTAAGAACCCCGCTGAAGATATGATCCTTTTGAGAGGTAGAACCTCTACCTTGGGATGGAGAGAGAGACACCGGGGAGGACTGTGAACACCTTCTTCACGCTCTGGAACTTAGGGAATGGTGACACGAGTGCACGAACACCGGTGAGGAGTTGTTCCGAAATGAAGAATAATCGGCCGGATCGTGTTCGGAGAGAGGAGATGTGGGGTTTTTAGGGCTTAGAAGATGGGAGTGATGTGTGCTAGGGTTAGAATGGAGTAAGGGAGAGAGAAGGGAATGCAATAAGAATGAGGGAAGGAGGGAGAAAACCCCCTTAAAATGGTGTTCGGACGCGGCTGAACCGGGCCAGTTCGCCGCTGGCAGTCGACCGGCACGAAGCCAGTGGTCGACCGTTGGGGCATAGAAACGCCCCCATTTTTGACCCCGAGAGAAAAAGAGTCTAGCCAGCGACCTTAGTGATAAAAGTGGACTCCAAGACCCTGTGGACTCCCCCATTTTCACAAAAACATATTTTCCTCTTTTTTTAATATATATATATATATTTTGCTAACCCAAGAATGATAGCAGGCAAGAGTCGACTACGGAATCCCCAGTTTCGAGACTGCTTAGAACACTAGATCACTAGTCCACGTTTATTTGTCAAGGAGTATTTAGTCTTAGGAATGTGTCAAGGAAGAAGTGTGTAAATATATATATATAAGAACAAGCACGCATGCAAGGTATTGTCATACACAATAGAAATAAAACACACACAATGCATGCATCTCACAAAATCTACCCAAAAGAAATCAACCTAGTGCAGACCTAAGAGCGTATGCCCTCACCCTTGCACATGCCAAGTTCTCTCCTAATTTTATTGAATTGATCTTGATTTAGGGGTTTTGTGAAGATGTCAGCCAGTTGGTTAAGTGTATCAATGAACTTGAACTCAAAGACCCCTTTGCCTACATGATCTCTCAGAAAATGATGCCGAATGTCGATGTGTTTGGTTTTGGAGTGTTGAACAGGATTTTTAGATAGATTAATTGCACTCGTATTATCACATAAGATCGGCACACAATCCACTTCAACATTCAAATCAAGCAATTGATTTTTGATCCAAAGTGCTTGGGCTCCACAACTTCTGGCGGCTATATATTCAGCCTCGGTCGTTGAGAGAGCTACTGAATGTTGTTTCTTAGAGGCCCATGAAACGAGGCACCCGCCAAGAAATTGATAGTACCCACTTGTACTTTTACGATCTACAATGCACCCGGCATAATCCGCATCGGTATAAGCAATTAAATCAAAAGAACTACCGATGGGAAACCACAAGCCAAAATCTATTGTGCCAATAAGGTATCTAAAAATGTGTTTAACAGCTGATAAGTGAGATTTTTTAGGGCATGATTGGAAACGGGCACAGAGACATACACTGAATTGGATATCAGGGCGGCAAGCTGTAAGGTACAGTAGTGATCCGATCATACCTCGAAACAGTGTAGAATCTACTATTTTACCATTTTCATCCTTATACAGCTTTATGGTGGTGGCCATGGGAGTTGATATGGGTTTTACTTCCGTCATCCCGTATTTCTTCAGCAGTTCCATAGTATATTTGGCTTGGTTGATGAAGATTCCTTCTGAAGTTTGTTTCACCTACAATCTAAGAAAAAAAGTCAGCTCCCCCATTAAGCTCATCTCGAATTCTCCTTGCATAATCTTTGCAAATTCATCGCATAAGGCATTGTTAGTAGCTCCAAAAATAATGTCATCCACATACACTTGAACTACCAAGATGTCCTTACCTGATTTCCTTGTGAAAAGTATTTGATCAACCTTACCTCTCTTGAATCTATTTTCAACCAGAAATGAGGTAAGCCATTTATACCATGCCCTTGGTGCTTGTTTTAGTCCGTACAAGGCCTTTTGGAGCTTGTACACATGTCATGGATGTTTGGAATCTTCAAAACCTGGAGGCTGCTCTACAAAAACATCATCCTTGATTAACCATTAAGAAATGTAGATTTAACATCCATTTGAAACAATTTAAAGTTCAAAGAGCAAGCGTAGGACAGTAAGATCCGGACTGCTTCAAGTCTAGCAACCGGTGCAAAGGACTCAGCAAAATCAATGCCCATCTCCTGGCTGTACCCCTTGGCTACAAGTCGGGCCTTATTCCTAACAACTAATCCCGCATCATTTAGCTTGTTTCTGAAAACCCAACGGGTTCCAATAGTGGGATGGTTCTTAGGACGCGGCACGAGAGTCCACACCTCGTTTCTTTCAAATTGGTGCAGCTCTTCATGCATAGCCTGAGTCCAGAATTCATTTTGAAGAGCTTCATGAATGTCCTTGGGCTCTTCTTGTGAAAGTAAAGCCATCAATTCTTCCTCCTCTACTAGCCTTAGAGAGGACCTAGTTCTTACCCCATCCTCCAAATTACCTATGATGTTCACAGCTGGAT
Source organism: Amorphophallus konjac (assembly GCA_022559845.1). Classification (NCBI taxonomy): domain Eukaryota; kingdom Viridiplantae; phylum Streptophyta; class Magnoliopsida; order Alismatales; family Araceae; genus Amorphophallus; species Amorphophallus konjac. The sequence continues at coordinate 390,288,831 of CM040123.1, read as the reverse complement.
GATCCTTGAGAAATGTGGAAGAACTGGGTAAGTCAAGATGCTACACTTGTGGTTCTTGCAGTGTCTCGAGTGTGAGATCTTCATCTTCTTCACTCTTGCTTGAGGTTGCTTTCAATGGCCCATTCTTAGCTCCGTCATTAGTTGAATTCCTAGGAGCTTCATCTGCATTCATGGTAGAAGAAATTTGATTTGTCAGTTTTGATTCTGATTCATCAAAAATAACATGGGGACTTTCTTCAACGACCAAAGTCCTTTTATTGAATAACCGGTAAGCTCTAGAATTAAGTGCATAACCTAAAAAGATTCCTTTGTCATTCTTTTCATCAAACTTACCCAGATTGGACTTACCATTGTTGAGAATATAACAAGAGCATCCAAAGGGTTTGAGATATGAGATGTTTGGTTTCGTACCCTTGTAGAGCTCATATGGAGTTTTCTTCAGAATGGACCATACCATTGCCCTGTTGGTGATGTGGCATGCTGTACTTACCGCCTCAGCCCAAAAGTACTTAGGTAGTGAGTTCTCACTGAGCATGGTCTGAGCCATGTCTATCAACGTTCTGTTTTTCTCTCCACTACTCCATTTTACTGGGGCGTCCTTGGTGACGAAAAATTATGTGTGTACCCCTGCTCTTCACAGAAGATGCTGAATTCATGATTTTCAAATTCACCACCATGATCACTCTGGATGGTGGTGATGAGGTAACCTCTTTCATTTTGGATTTTCCTGCAAAACACTTGAAACTCCTTCAAGGCATCACTTTTATTAGCTAAAAATAACGCCCATGTGAATCTGGAGTAATCATTAACAATTACAAATCCAAACGATTTACCCCCTAGGCTGGATATCCTAGTGGGACCAAATAAATCAATATGCAGCAGTTCTAGAGGCCGAGAGGTAGAGACAATGTTTTTATTTTTGAAAGAAGTACGTGTTTACTTGCCTTTTGTGCAAGCCTCACAGATTTTGTCGCTTTCAAATTTTAATTTTGGCTAACCATTTACCAGGTCATGTCTAGACAACTTGGAGATTACTCCAAAACTAGCATGACCTAGTCTTCGGTGCCATAACCATGCATACTCATGGTTGTAAGCCACCAAACACACATCATCACATGAAACATTATCAAGATCAATAGTGTACACATTGTTATTCCTTTTACCGATAAAACTGATTTCATTTGAAATTTTATTCATGACAAGGTAGTGGGTTTCATCAAAAACTATGTTAAATCCCTTGTCACACAACTGACTTATGCTCAGCAAATTATGATTCAATCCTTTCACCAAAAGAACATTTTCAATCAAGGTTTCAGAATTCTTACCTATGTTTCCAATTCTGATTATTTTACCTTTGTCCTTTCCACCAAAAGCAACTGAGCCTCCTTCCTTTTCTTACAGCTTGGAGAACACATTCTTGTCCCCTGTCATATGCCTTGAGCAACTGCTGTACAAATATCATTTGCTCCCCCTGGCTTCAAGACATAGCTGCAAGAAACAAATTTCTCATGCAATTATTTTTGGTACCCAAACAAGTTTGGGTCCATAGAAGTTAGTCCAACTTCTTGCGGGTGTTCTCTTTATCCATGGAACATGATATTTAGGTGTGCTTTGTCTAAACCAGCAGTTGGAAATCACATGACCAAATCTACCACAATGAAAGCAATTGGCATGTGAGAAAGTTCTTTGATACCTGTGTGGTTTAGGCTGAACATGTTGGGGTTTAGAATTAGAACATGAAGCATGATTATAGTCCTTTTCATGAACAAAGGATGCAGTGATCTTATGCTCAAAAGTTTTTTTGTTTTGAGGTGTGTACCCCAAGCCTTCCTTTTGGAAGTTGACTTTAACCCCCAATAAGTTATCCAGGTTTTGTTTCCATTTAACAAACCTAGTCAAGGTGGACCGAAGTTCAGCAACTTCTTCACCCAAAATACCATTTCTCCTTTTGAGTTCTGAATTTGTGGATTTCAAAATTTCTTCTTCCTTTTTCAGATTTTCACACACTTTTTCAACTTCAGCCATTTTGCATGAAATCTCTTCTTTGGTTCTTTCAATATCTGAAATAGTTTGCAGCAAGCTTTCTCTTTCCTCAGTTACTTCAAACCATTCCTGTTCCAATTTTTCAAACTTGACAAAGATATCTTCATGTGACAGTTCATCAATTTTCTTTTTAAGTGTTTTATTTTCAGATCTGATTTTCTTGTATTTGGCATATAGTTTTTCATATTCAGACTCCCATTGTTCATTTGAAATAAAATCATGGTCCGAGTTTACCTCGGTTGAGTCATCCTCATGAGCCATAAGACACGGGCTCTCCACGAGCTCTTGTATCTCCTCCTCGGACGGTTCGTCCTCTTCATCGCTCCACGTAGCAACCATGGCTTTGGGCTTTCTAAAATTATCCTTTTTGAATTTCTTCTTCAGGTCTGGGCATTCTCCCCTCATGTGCCCGGGCTTTTTGCATTCGTAGCATATGATGCCACCCGGCTTGCTCGACTCACCCTTGGTTTGAGTGGGCTTCCTTTGCCCTTTTCTGAAGTTGCCTTGGTAATTTCTTTTCTTCCTCAGAAATCTTTTTACTTGACGAGTGATCATAGCCAATTCTTCTTCTTCGTTGCTTTCATCACTAGACTCTTCTTCTGGAGAGTCGTCATCGGATTGATGAGCTCTCAATCCAATTACTTTCTTCTTCTTGATATCTTCCTCAGCTGTCCTCTTCACATTTATCTCATAAGTCATGAGTGACTCTATGAGTTCATCGAGGGTAAGTGTGGACAGATTCTTGGAGTCTTCAATAACGGTGGCTTTGGTGTGCCACGCAGGAGAGAGGGATCTTAGCACTTTTCTTACGAGCTTAGAATTTGTGTAATCTTTCCCAATATTTTTGAGATCATTCGTGATCTCAGTTAGTCTTCTGAACATCTTTGAAATTGTCTCTTCAGGCTTCATCTTGAAAAGCTCATAGTCTCGAACCAGAAGGTTGGCCTTGGTCTCCTTGACCTTGGATGTCCCTTCATATATGAGCCGTAGTTTGTCCCACATTTCTTTAGCTGAGCTGCACATGGAGACACGAGAGAATTCATTAGGGTGTATCGCACATTGCATAATATTCATAGCATTGAAATTAACAGTGCATTTCTTAATTTCCTCTGGTGTCCATTTTTCTTCATCATTCCCAAGTTTGTAAGGACCCTTGTCCACAACTCTCCAAACTTCGTACTCTTGAGCCCTCAAGAAAACATGCATTCTATTTTTCCAGTATGAGTAGATTGGGCCGTCAAAGAATGGAGGACGGTTGATGGAGTGACCCTCGGGCATCATACCCTTATTTGCCATTGATTCGGATCTCACTCTAGATCGTTAGATCTATGGAGGATAGAGCCCTAGCTCTGATACCAATTGAAGTCCCTCAATCAATGGCACCCAAGAGGGGGGTGAATTGGGTGAAATCATAATTTTAACAAGGTTATACTCAATTTTAAAATTATGCGAGAACACTAAGAGATAAGTGCAGGATAAACCAGATCTATCAAAAATAATCACTGCAATAGCCCTTGGTACTAGGCGGAGTTAACTGATCCGGAGATTTACTCATGCAAACTGTTATCTTTCCGACAAGAGTAACCTTGTCAGTTCGAATCCAGCTTTTGATATACCGACGATCTATTTGAAGGTGATCAGTTAATTTAGATCTAAAGATAGCAATTAAACTAAATCCACAAGCATGCGCAGAAGTGGGATAATGGAAAATGAACAAACCATAATGAGACAACGATTTTTAGGTGGTTCGGATGCCACAGTGGCAACCTACGTCCATCCCTCACCAACCGTGAGGATCCACACACTATCTTGTAAAGAGATACAAGATCAAACACACACACACACACACACACACACACACACACACAAAGACAAGCTGTAACGACCTGAGAATCCGATTACCGGGAAGGCCCGATAATCCGAGACTCGTACCGCCACCCACGAGTCCAAACCACCGCTCCATGAGTCTCGAGCCAATCCATGCCTAGAATCACGTCGTAATCCCGAAGCTGCAATGCATACAACCTGCCTGGCATACTCCGCCCATCGATCCACACCGGAACCTAGTCGAAGCAATACGGAGTGACCATAAAGTCACCCGAAGGCAACTCCACTGCCAAATCACAGAACAACTGGGTCACCGGCTCCTCGACGCTCGACGCGAAATCCTCCGAAATAAACGAATGAGACGCGCCAGAATCAAATAAAACCCGAGCTGCACAACCCAAAATCTGAACGGTACCTTCCACGAGCTGCGACGCCACTGCCTCTGCCCTGGTCAAGTGCGTGATCTGGCCACGAGCTCTCTGCCTGCCTCCCACACTAGCTGACCTGGGTAGCGACGGATACTGTCCCTATTGCTGCTGCTGCTGCTGGGGAACCTGCTGCGGCGGCGGCCTCTGAGGACAGTCACACGCCATATGCCCTGGCTGGTCACACCGAAAATAGATGATCGACGCCGTGCACTGCCTGCCTGGGTGGGTCCCACCACACCGTGGACAAGGTCCTCGCGATCCACCCACCGATCCCTGACGCTGCAAAGGAAACGGCTGCTGTACACTGCCCGATGAAGCCTGCCCCTGATCCTTGTGCTTCTTCCGGAAATTCTTCTTCAAGAACTTCTTGACCTTTGAGCCGAAGGACGCAGATCCTGCCACTGAAGCTGCCGATGCCGGTACTCCTGAACCACCCGACGCATGCTGGAAGGAACCCTGCTGCTGGGTAGCCGACTGCTGACTGCGACCTGACAAGGACTGCCCCTGGCTGATCGGTCCTCGAGTCCTCTGCATATCCATCTCCAAGGAAATCGCAACACGAGACGCTGTATCTAAATCAGTGGCCCCATTCACGATCAAATGGTGCCTCAGCTCCAGCCTCAAGCCCTGCACAAATTGCGTCGTCCTCACCCTCTCATGCTCCATGATATGAGGTGCGTACCGACCCAGCTCGACAAATCGGGCCCTGTACTGCAACACGGACATGTCACCCTGCACCAGCTCCAGAAACTCCCGCATCCGCTGCGTAGCAACGACGTCTGGACAGTACGTACGCTTGAAAGCACTGACAAAGTCACCCCACTCGACCTGCTCAAGTGGACGAAGTTGAAAGGACGTCTTCCACTCGGAAGACCACCACCTCCGAGCTGTACCCTGCAACTGGTTGTAGGCCAACACCACTCTGTCCTCGGCAGTACTCTTCGCAGAACTGAACACCCGCTCCATCTCATCAAGCCAATCACGAGCCGCATCAGGGTCTGCCTGGCCGCTAAAGTAAGGTGGATGGAACTGCATGAAGTCCCTCACCGCTCGGCTCGGCCCACCCCTGACTGACGAGCCCTCAGCAGCCTCTCCGCCAAACTGCTGAGTCATGAGATGGTACATGCCACGAAAGAAATCCTCGGCCCCCGGAGCTCTCGCAGCATCCGCGGCCTCGGTAGCTCCCGGAACTCTGCTATGCTCCTCCTGGTCCCTCTGGACCCCCTGCTGAATCTCCTGACCTCCAGCCGACTGCCCCTGCTGAGAGCGAGAACTCCTCCTCGGCGCCATCCTCGCTCCTGAAGCACAAGACAGAAAACACGAAAACAGTAATGTCAGAATAAAACACGCGGTGCCCAATGCCAGCGTCACATGTACATCATCGTTGTGGACTAGTGGACCACTACAATTACCTATGATTCTCATGTAATTCAACAACCGCGCTCTGATACCAGCTGTATGCGAAGCTCAGCAAGTGCGAGTTTTGGCTCAGCGAGGTGCACTTTCTGGGGCACGTGATTTCTGGTGATGGCATTTCTGTGGATCCCGCCAAGGTCGAGGCTGTGATGCAATGGCCGAGGCCGAGGTCGGTGACGGAGATCCGGAGTTTCTTGGGGCTTGCGGGGTATTATCGCCGGTTTATCCAGGATTTTTCTCGCATTGCGACCCCGATGACGAGGCTCACGCGGAAGGATGTGCCTTTCGTTTGGTCCGAGGAGTGTGAGCAGAGCTTCAGGGAACTGAAGAGATTGCTCACCTCGGCTCCGGTGTTGGTTTTACCTTCTGGATCGGGAGGTTTTGTGGTGTGTACAGATGCTTCCGGCGTCGGATTGGGTGCTGTTCTGATGCAGCATGGTAGAGTGGTGGCTTATGCATCTCGGCAGCTAAAGCCCCACGAGGAGAACTACCCTACCCATGACCTTGAGTTGGCGGCGGTGATCTTCGCGCTGAAGATCTGGAGGCATTATCTGTACGACGAGAAGTTCGAGGTGTTCACTGACCATCAGAGTTTGAGGTATATGTTCTCGCAGAGAGATCTGAACCTCAGACAAAGGCGTTGGATGGAGTTCATGAAGGACTATGACTTCACCCTGTCTTATCAGCCAGGCAGGATGAATGTCGTCGCCGATGCCTTGAGTCGGAAGGTGGCGGTCAGTACCTTGATGCTGAGAAAGTGGAGGCTCTGGGAACAAGTGCCTGAGGTATCTTTCAGTCTCAAGATTCCCCAGGAGCCAGGGTTGGCAGTGCTTGCGAGTCTGACTGTCACTCCTGCTATCCGTCGTCAGGTGACAGAGGCTCAGCATGCGGGCCCTGAGTTGCCCCGGATTCTTGCGATGGCTGATGTGGAACTTGGCGAGGACGGTGCTGCAAAGTTTCGTGGCAGGTTGTACGTCCCAGCGGAGGAGCAGGTTCGTCGTGCGGTGTTACGCGAGGCTCATGAGAGCAGGTACACTGTACACTCGGGTGCGACGAAGATGTATCAGAACTTGCGGAGGCAGTTTTGGTGGCCTGGCATGAAGAGAGATGTCGCCGAATTTGTGGCCAGGTGCCTGATCTGTCAGCAGGTGAAGGCGGAGCATCAGCGACCAGGAGGTACTCTCCAGCCCTTGGATGTTCCTGCTTGGAAGTGGGACCATGTGACCACAGATTTTGTGGTGGGGTTGCCGAGGACCCCGAGTGGGCAGGACAGTAGTTGGTTACTGGTGGATCGGCTGACGAAGGTGACGCGGTTGCTACCGGTCAAGGTCAGCTGGAGCGTGTCCAGGTTGGCTCGTTTGTATGTGGAGCGGGTCGTGCCGTTGCATGGGGTTCCCATTTCGATCGTATCGGATCGGGATCCGCGCTTCACTTCTAGATTCTGGAGGAGTTTCCAGCGAGCTCTTGGCACGGAGTTAGCATTTAGCTCGGCGTATCATCCTCAGTCAGATGGTCAGTCTGAGAGGACCATTCAGACTTTGGAGGACATGCTGAGATCCTGCTGCCTGGAGTGGCAGGGGAGTTGGATTCATCACCTACCGTTGGTGGAGTTTGCCTATAACAACAGCTATCATTCGAGCATCGGCATGGCTCCTTATGAGGCACTGTATGGGCGTCCTTGTCAGACTCCGCTTGACTGATTTGAGGTGGGTGAGCGTGTTTTGACGGGACCGGAGTTGGTGCAGCAATGTGTGGATGTTGTGCACCTGGTTCGTCAGAACATGTTGGCGGCCCAGAGTCGGCAGAAGAGCTATGCTGACCGTAGGAGGCAGCCCCTCGAGTTCGCCGTGGGTGATCATGTGTTCTTGAGAGTTTCTCCGATGAAGGGGGTGATGCGTTTTGGATGGCGTGGGAAGCTGAGTCCCCGCTATATTTGTCCTTTCGCGATTGTGGAACGCATCGGTGAGGTTGCTTACCGGTTGCAGTTACCTCCTGAGTTGGCGTCGGTGCATGACGTGTTCCACGTCTCGATGTTGCGGAAATATATGCCCGATGACTCTCATGTGCTCGAGTTTTCTGTTTGGCCTGAGGTGACTCCAGATCTTTCTCTCCCAGAGTTTCCGATCCGCGTGGAGGATAGGCGAGAGCAGCGCCTACGGAACAAGGTCATTCCCTTGGTAAAGGTCGTGTAGCAACGATACTCTGGTGGTGAGGCTTCGTGGGAACGTGAGGATGAGATGCGTCAGCAGTTCCTGTATCTGTTTGAGTGAGTCTTCCTCTTCTTTCCCCTTGGGTTGTTCTCAATTTCGAGGATGAAATTCCTTAAGGGGGGAGGGATGTAATATCCCGGACCTTTCGGATCCTTCTTCGTGGGTCCCGGATCTGGTTTTCGGAGCGTCCGGCTCTATTGTGTCCGAAATTTCGTTTCGGACATCTTTCGTGTTCGGATCGGCGCGATCCGGAGTCGTTTCGGAGGCCCGGAGGCGTTCCGCGGCTTTTTCGCGTGTGTTTTCCTATTCCCAGTATGTGTTTCGGCTTTTTCTTCGGAAGCTCGCTGCAGGCGAACCGGATGGTTCACCCAGGCACGAGTGGTACCGTTGCGATCGGTGCGTTCCGAGGATTCCAGAAATGTATTTTTCTATTTTTTGGTATTTTTTTGAAAATTCGGATTTTCTATATAGCCCTAATTCTTTTCTTTTTCTTTTCCCCTTTCTCTTTCTTCTTCTTTTTCCTCCTTCCTTCCCCAACCGTGACCGCCCTCCTCTCTCCCACTCTCTCCCATTCGGGCGCGACGAACCCCTCTCCGGCTACGGACGGCGGCGGGGCGACGGCGCGGACGCGTGGGCGACGGTGAGGCGATCTCGTGGGCGTGCGGCGAGCGTGGGAAGCGTGGGCAGTTCGTGAAGCTTCGAGCATTCTTCGTGATTCGTGATCGATTCGGTGGATCATTCGCTCTATTGAGGTAGGGTGACGTTCCTTAGCCTCATGCCGATCTTTTCCGCGATTTATAGGCCGCGGGGAGGCCGAGAGGGGATCGTTTGAGCGTTTTTGGGTTTTTCCATGATTTGGGGAGAGCTCGCCCGATCTATGGATTTGATGCATGATTTCGTGTTTTGATGGCCTAGAATCATGCTAGGGGTCCCCAGGGGTCTTCCCCTTTGTTTTCCCCCTCTCCTATGGAGGCATGGGGGCGTGGTTAGAAGTTTTGGGCGTTCTTACCGTTTTCGGCCGCGGACTGAGAACGCGCTATACTCCAGTAGCGCGTTCTTGGAGGTCGCGCTGCCCCGACCGAGCACGTTCATCGGAGAAGATGAACAGGAGGCGGTTCCTGTCACGCTATGGGGTCATAGCGTGATCATCCTTGTCGCGCTAGGAAGACCTAGCGCGATGGTCCTTGTCGCGCTAGGGTTCCTAGCGTGATGGTCCCTGTCGCGCTAGGACCTAGCGCGATCTTCCCTGTTGCGCTAGGGTTCCCTAGCGCATTCCTCCGTGTCGCGCTAGGAATCCCTAGCGCGATCTGGCTGTTATTGGGTGTTCCCCTTGGGCCGTGTGTGCGTCCCGGGCACCCCGTGGAGTTCCGTGACCGTGTCTTTGGTGTCCGGAGGTTCCGTTTGCCTTGGTCATGAGTTTGGCCGTGGGCGGTGCGTCCGTTTTTCTCCGACCGTGGCCCCGTTTGACGGAGCTAGTGCGTGGGGTGATTCCCACACGTTGTCAGTTTCGGACGTCGTTTTCCATTGACTTGAGAGTCTACTCCTTCAGTGACCCTCCACTAGTCGTAGCCCACCAGTACGAGGTGCTGGTCTCACCTGTGTACGGGCACCCACCTTTCGAGACGGTTTGTGGACCGGTTACCGTAGGCTCCTCGTCTTAGCCAGAGTCCGGCTGCGGGGGAAAACCGGTCAGAGGGCCAGACCTAGGACGCGTGGTCTGTGTGTGCACACGTGGTTGGGGGCGGTTGGACCCACGTCGACGGGCGTGACCCCAGCTAGTCACTTGTTGTGGTTACTTGTACGGTGTTTGCGCCTCGGGTAGGACCTACCACGTCAGGCGGTTCACCTGCGGTGCGGTGTAAGACGTCAGGGGACGCCGCCGGCTGTGCTTCTAGTGGGTGGTACTCCTGTCGAGTACGGAGTGTCAGACTGTCAGTTGTGTGTTTCCGACCTTCGGGTTTTACGATTCTACCGTTGGTTTCGGTCTTCTCGTACCGTGGCACGTGTGTCGGTTTGCGTGCCGTAGGGTCTAGTTATGTAGAGTACAGGGCTTTCCTTTCCGAGGTACTTTCCTACCGCTAGAGTAGTGGTTTCTCGTTTTACGAGGTAGGGTTCGAGTGATCCCTACTGAGTCTTGTTCTGAGACTCATTCCCTGCGTGTTTTCACCGTGTTTCAAGTGAGACGCCACCTTCGGGGAGCGCGTCAGGAGCGCAGCGTGGTGCGGGTGCCCAGAGGTAGTGCCAGAGGTCAGAGCCGGGGTATGCCCCGTGTAGCTGTACTTTCCTTTCTTGTCACTGTACTAGTCGTGGACTGCTGTTATTGTTGTTCTTTATTGTGGACCATGTAAAATGTTAATTTATTTCCTGCTTAATATTATAACTGTTTAATTTCTGTAATTATTTGTGATACTTGTGTAGTCTCCACACCATCCTTTTAACCCTTCCGAGTCTTCAGACTCGTGGGTGGCGGTACGAGTCTCGGGTTATCGGGCCTTCCCGGTAATCGGATTCTCAGGTCGTTACACAAACAAACTTAACTGCACACACACACGGATCTGCGAAGATCCACACACACACGGATGATTTAGGAATACAACACAACCACACTTGAAGCTCAGAAAGATTGAGAATGAAAAACACAAAAGAAAAGGCTTGATTAATGCTCCCCCTTAGTTGATGAAGAATTCCTTGGATGCAACTTGAGCTCCACTTGGTCTGGCCTTTGATCTCCTTCAGATATGGCTTGATCTTTACCTGAGAATGGAGGAAGAAGGATGAAGAACTCTTCTCGGAGCACTGTTCACGTCTACAGTCTCTTCCCCTTTGGTAGCCTCCTTGATCCACCTTGAGCATTAGGGTTTTCTTAACCCTCTTGTATATGTTATATAGACTTTGAATGGTCCATGGACTCCCCCAGACCAGATCCACAATTTCTGGAGGGTTTGGTTGCTTAGGGATTAAACAATACCAAGAGGGATGGCTTTTCTCGAAGTGACAAAAAGTCAACAATTATGGGCAGCTCGGGGCTGGCGGTCGACCTGCAGAGGCCAGCGGTCGACCGCTAGGGGCATTCATGTAGCCATTTGGCTGCTGGAAAAATAGGTCACCCGCTAGGGTCCTGGCGGTCAAACGCCATTTTTACATGTCTTCTTCTTTTGGTTCTGTGATTTCAGGTCGACCTCCAATGGTCCAGAGGTCGACCGCCAATCTCCAAACCTGCAAAAATCAAGTGTTAGCCCGCTAAAAAACTGTCCATAAGTTTGATGATTGAAATGGGCTTGTGTTATGGTTGATTACAAGTTCATTTAGGCTCATTTTAACACATGGAAGGATTCATGAACACTAAGTTGAAAAGGAATGAAATTTGATGGTTTAGAGCATAAAACTTTGTTCAAAAACAAGGCACGTAGGAGATAAATGCCATGGGTTTTGTTATCATCAAAATCACTCAGATATGCTCAACATAGGCAAGATCGGGAAGGCGTGGAGGTGCCATGCCACCACGGTGAAGGCTAAAGTGGTTGTGGAAGAGGACAAAGATGAGTTGGGGCGCTACGTGAACTACCTCCAAAGCTTCAGGCCAACGGTGAATGAATTTTACATGAGGAGGCGAACCTGATTAAGGCTTGTCCAGCATTTTTCTTTCTTAGGATTGTGTTAAAGCAAATAAATTTTTTTTTGTATTTTCCCTAAGAACAATGATTGACCGAATGGTTATGGAACTAAATGGATGAAATAAAGTAGTGTGAATGTATGTGGGATCGGATCTGCATGAATTTTGTTGGTTTTCCATTTTTTCATTTTTTTTTGGCTGAATAGGTAGGAGGGCGGCCAGGGTCTTGGTCGCCTTCACTAAAGGCTGGGCGGCCAGGACCTTGGCCGCCCTCTGCTTGGAGGGTTGGTTAAAAAGGGTTGGCCGCCCCCTTCATTTGGGCGACCCTTGTTGTGGACGTCTTGAAAGCTAGAGAACTTAGAGTGTAGGATCCTTGCTTGAGTGAGCTTCTAGTCCCCTAGATCTTCAAATTTGAGTGATGGGGAGAAGTAGAAGAGCTTGTTATGAAATTGTGCCCGATCCCTCTTCTTCAAGTGAGGAGGAAGAGGAAATTGAAGCTACGGGGAGCCCATCCTCTTCGGCCACAGTCTCTGCAGACTTGGAGGAGAACAGAGGTGATGAATATGATGGAGCAGAAGCCATCCCCGATGAGGATGCGGCCGGAGGTGACGATGAAGATGATGATGATGGCGAGGGTTTGGATGATGGCGAAGCCGATCAAGAGAAAGGAGGGCAGCCCAGGAAGGTAGGCGTCATACCCTTGCTTGGCATTCATCAGATCTTCTTATGTTTATGTTTATGGGGAGATGGATGTTGGAGGGAGGCTTGGAAGGGGGTAAACCAGTGGGCGGCCACGGTCTTGGTCGCCCACCTGCCTGGGCGGCCAGGTCGTTGGTCGCCTACTACTGGGGTGAGGGTGGCCAGGGGTTTGGCCGCCCAGGGCATAGGCGACCAATACTTTGGTTGCCCTGCTCCCAGGCTTGTTGAAGTAAAGAAAGTGTGGAGAAAAGAATGAAGTGGCTTGGAAGAGCTAATAATTTGTTCATGTTTCTTCTTTCTAATGTGTGCAGGGTCTAAGGAGGATACAAGCCCGAGTCACATGGGACTTGGTATGGGCTTGGTACCATGCCCTTCCTCTTGGGCAGCGAGAGAGGGTGGATAGAATGGGATTTGGCCCGTTCTTCAGGATCCGACCCTTCCAGGTGGACGCCACCTTCTTGACGGCGAAACGAGAGAGATGGGTGGACAGCTGCAGAGCATTTGTGATGCCGTGGGGTCACATGATCCCCACGCTTGAGGATGTGGCTTTCTTGACAGGGTTGCCCGTGGCGGGGGCCCCGGTGCTCGACCGCGAGCTGAGAGATTATCATGATGAGATAGAGGATTTGCTCCGGCCACAGCTGGCTCGATCAAAGAAACCTGTGACTAGTCTTCCACCTGAGAAGATCAGTGCCACGATGGGGCTCGCGAAGATGACATGCGGGCCGCTAGAGGACTTGGATGAGTACTTAGGGCGAGTGAGGCAGAGACTCAGATCACAGGGGAGGAGCGAGCAGCTGGAGTTGCGACTTTTTTTCTTGTACTTCTTTGGGAGACTGCTGTTTGCTACCGCGTCAAATAAGGTGAATCGGAAGTAACTCTTACTGGTGCGGGACCCAAAGTAGGGACCTCAGCTTGCGTGGGGGAGAGCGATGATGGCGCACCTCTTCGGCCACTTGGACCCAGTACACCCAGGTTCAGGGAACCTGGGAGGTTTCACGCCCTTCCTACAGGTATAAGTCTACCCCTTTCTAGGCATGTTGATTCTAAATTTGATTGATTGATTGTTCTTTTTGTGATTTCATATTTGGGGGTACACTCGGTTCCCTCTAGGTCGCGGCAATATCCCGCGAGCCCTAATGCAGGTAGTTCCCTTGATGGCTAGATGGGAGATGGTCCGGGATCGGCGCTTTGTGGCCACTAGACTTTCCGACCTCAGGACAGCACTAGATGAGTACCCTCCCCACCGGGTGAGTGTTTCGGGAAAAAGTTGTGTGATTTGCTTTAGCGTTTGTTGAGTCTTTAATTAGCAAGATGTTCATTTTTCTTCTTTGATGTGTGGCAAGTGATTTGGACCCCTTACACGATAGAGGACATCACTACCCAGCCTTGGGTGGGAGAGGGGCGAGCTTGGTTCTGCAGGGATACAATGCTGTTTTGCGTGAACCTGAGGGAGCCGCTCTTCCTTCGCCTAGTGCAGAGGACCCTGGGATGGGACCAGCCGCCAGTGGCGATTCCATCCGAGCACGAATCAGACCAGGGATGTCGCCGGACTTTAGTGAGTGATCAGGACTGGGCCTCCCGCTACCGTAGAGAGGCGGAGGCATTACAAGACGGCCCTTCACTGCAGCATGACCGGACCGTGAGGAGTAGCGAGGCTTACTTGGCAGATTATCAGGATCGGTATGCCAGACGGCTTCGTCTCGACACCCGAGTGGTGAGTAGCTCTTTTAGCTTTCAATTGAGATGTTTCTTGTTTTAAGCGGAGGTGCTAAGCAAGCTTGACAATGTGGTGTGCAGATGTCAGAGACTGAGAGTGTGAAGATACTCAAGGATCGGATAAGTGTCCTTAATCAGACAATAGTGAACTTGCGACATGAGATCCGGGAGATGGTAAGTCAAAACAAATTGATTAATTTGGATTTTGGAATTGATTGAGTTTGACTAACCAGTTGCCCCTTGCCGTGCCAGCGAGGAGAATCGGCCTTCGTGCGGGTGAGAGCCGGAGGGGAAGCTAGCCCTTCATCTCGAGCCGGTGCCCTGGAGGAGCTAGAGGATCGCCTAGCTGGGGCGATTGAGCGAGCCGAGGACCGAGAGGCCGAGTTGGCCGAGGCGGTAAGAACCTAGCACTCAAGTTGGAAGCAACTCTCTTTTCTTGTCATCTTTGCATGTCCTTTACATGACTGTTTATTTTCTGCAGAGGAAGGAGCTGGCGGCTGGCATGGTCATCCAGCAAGAGCAAGGTGCACGATAGAGGAGTTGACCCGACGTCTAGGAGAGCTGAGTTCCGTCGAGAGGATCGAGGGTTGCCTAGCTAAGGCGAAGGAAAGAGAAGCCGAGGCTCGTGCTCGATAGATGGCGATGGCGGTTGGGGAGCAGCGGGCTCTCGATCAGCTGGAGGCCTTGCAACGACGGGTACTACGGAGGTACCAGGGCAGAGGTGCCCCAGGAGAGGGAGCTAGGCCTGCGACTCCTTCCGAGTAACTCATGTCTTTGGGAGATGTGCATTTCACCATGGACGAGCTTGTAGGCATGATGCGGTCTCCTGCAGGATAGGGAACAGTCCAGCCAGCTGCGTAAGGTTCGAGAGCTTCGCAGCCCTCACGGCTGCGAGACGCAGGAGGTGGAGATGGAGACGAGGCTGACAGCCGATGGAGTCGACCTCGCACTGGTGCAGATTAGGAGGAGACAGCGATAGAGAGAGATGGATGTGCAGCTGAATAGCAACTGCCCCTTTTGTACACCGGGGGTATGCCCCTAGGATGTTGTATCAATGGAATGTGATGGACACGTTTGGCAGTGAAATGAGCTTTCTTCAGTGTACTTGCCTTGATGTTGTCTTCCCTTTCTTACCTGTTTCAGCCACACTAAAGGGAAAAGGTTAGTGTAGTATGTTTTTAGCCCCTGCCAAAAGCAGATAGTACCTTTCTTGATGCAGGGTCAAAGGGCTAAATCTTATTAACAAGATTTAGAAGCAAAATAAAGGGAAACGTGATATGCATATACAAGCAGGCAAAATGTAAGCAAAAAGGGAAATATGATCATGCAAATGCTCATGCGGATGCAAAACATATTTTTGGGTTTTGGAATTTTGTACATTTTTTTGGTGTTTTGTATTTTCAGATTTTTTTTGAGATTTGAATATATTGGGATTTTTTTTTGTTTTTTTTTGTTTGAATGTTCGAATGTTACACATTTTTTGGAACGCCTGGTGACCACCCATGTGGCACCTAACCTACATGGAGACGGAGGTTTTCTAAATTTACCTCCCAGGTATCCTGAGCGCACATCTAGGTTGATTTGGGCCTCTAGACTCCTTGAATGATGGTCCCGCCAGTTAAGTCTTATCCTGATGACAATGCCGTCATGCCAAGCTTAGGCTCCCAGTTGCTTCCGACCGCAGGGATACACCCAAAAAGAGTTTGAGGTAAATGATTTGCCCGACCCGGGTCTATTTCCTCACAACTCTAGATGGTATATAATGGAACACCTTGGAACCCTAACGGTCAACCGCGCGACGCTGACCCGGAATCAGACGCCATCGCACCTATAGGTGACGCGCTTGCATTGGCCTAAGCCCGAGGTAATATAAGAAAGCGTTAAGGGTGGTAAGTAGGGGTCTTGACCAGCCAGAAACACAGAGACCCCTTCGCAGCGATGGCTTCTGTTGTTTAGAAGTGAACAACCATAGTGTATTTTGTTAAATAAGGTTGCAACCCAGACGGGATTCATCCTTCAGGATCTCCATCAAGCTTTACGTCTTTTGGGGGGAGAAGGAAGAAAGTAGGGGGTAAACCTCCTGAGAGGACCAGGCAAAGCCGTTAACCCGGCGAGCTAGGTGAGGGCCTACTCGACTTTCTCCTTTTAGCAACTTCGGACCATACCCCGAGCATTATGACGTTAGATGCCCCTTGCTATGAAGATTTTGATTCTTTGATTAGGAGGGGTTTCATCTACTAGGGTCATGCACGGTCACGACCAGGATTTTCATGTGACTTTGTCACATACACATAATTTTTCCTTTCTTTTCTTTCTCTTTTGTTTCTTTCGGGGAGAAGAATATTGTCATCTTGTTTTGGAATCCCCCTTTTTTTATGCCTGCGGGGACACTACCCTCTTCTTGTGCTCTGACCCAGGCTCGAGGGGATGAATCCTACTCTCACCTTAAGGATCTTGTACTTTGGCTTTCACATGCTCAGCGTTTTAAGGGCGCCGACAGTCTCATTTGGTCGAGGAGAAGAGGAACAAAAGAGTGCCGCTTAGCTGGAGACCTTCGGATGAGGCCCCATCAAAGGTGATGCTACCCATTTTGGAAAAACACGTGAGTGTGTGAAATTTATTTTTCTTCTACTTATAAACATAGGCCGATGTGGCTGGATAGAAATCTCCACGGTTCTGGCGGACCAAGACCCGATATCTACCACATCTTAACGGTCCCTGTCTAGCATGAAGGGTTGATGCAGATGAGTTTGGATTACGTGGTGATCACCAGGCATTGATTTTTGGTTTTCTTCTTTTTTGTTTATTTCTTTTGAGACATTTTTAAAAAATTTTGTTTTTGTTTTTGAATAGTTATGTACAAGGTCTCATGAATAGAACTTCTTGAGGTATACCCCATTCTATGGATATGTTAGTTCCACGCCCTCGGAATCTACCAATTTGTAGGCATTACCTGAGTAGACTTCTTTGATAACAAAAGGACCTTCCCAATTTTCTTGAAATTTGGCCTTTAAACCGGTGGTTTTAGTGATTTACTTTTTTGAAACCAATTCACCTACCCTAAATTTTCTCTCTAGAACTTTCTTGGCATAGTAACGTGCAATTCTCTTACGATATACTTGTGCGTGATCGGCCGCGATCATCCGTTTCTCATCTAATAGTTCCAGCTGGGCTAATAAGTTTTCTCGCCATTGCTCGGGGTCGAGCTCGGAGTCCAGCTACACTCTTAGTGATGGAACGAATATTTCATATGGGAGTACCGCATTTGTCCCAAAGGTAAGTGCGTACGGGGTTTGGCCCGTGGGGGTTCGGACGGAAGTGCGGTAAGCCCAGAAGGCCTTGATGAGGCGATTTGGCCAGTCTGAATAGTGGTGAGACTTGCAAGTTTTCTTGATAATTCTAATGCGAGTTTTATTTGTAGCTTCAGCTTGTCCGTTTCCTTGTGGGTAGTATGGAGATGAATGATGCAAATTGATGCCATATTTACCACACATGTCACGGAGCTCCTGGGATGTGAATGGCAGTCCGTTGTCGGTGACGATGTCACGGGGAACGCCGAACCTTGCAAGGATGTTGCGTTTGTTGAACTTGACCACCGTTGTTGCCTTGACTTCCGTGAACGCCTCAGCTTCTGACCATTTCGTGAAGTATTCTGTAGCGGTGAGGATGAAGGACTTCCTTCGGATTTCTCCAGTTCTATCCTCCAAGGGACCAACTACGTCAAATGCCCACATGGCGAAAGGCCAGAGAGCTATAAGTGGATGAAGTGAGGATGAAGGAGCGTGGACTTTGTCCGCGTGGAGTTGACATTTAGCGTAATGGCAAACAAAGCGGGGACAATCCTCGTTCATGGTGGGCCAATAGTATTGACGAAGAAGTTTCTGAGCAAGCATGCGACCATTTACATGGCCACCGCATTCGCTGGAATGTGCCGCTTCGACAATAGCCCGAGATTTGGTCTCGTCGAGACAGCGGAGGTAGACTCCATTAAGATACTTGCGATACAAGAGACCACCTATAATGGTGAAACGCTCCGCAGCTCGGCGAATGGCACGTCGATCGGTAGCAGTGGCATAATCGGGGAAGGAACGACCCCTGAGATAGTTTTCAATATCAAAGAACCAGGGGTTGCTGTCTTCTAGGTCGATCTCAGGCTCATGGGAGATGATGTGGATCTGAGAAGAGGGCTCAGAGAATTGCTGGAACTAGGGGTCAGAATGTGAAGGGGTGTGCATTCTCTGCATGATGACCGAGGATGACGGCTTTTCGCCAGGGATTGGAAGAGAAGATGCCAGAGCATTGGCTAGAATGTTTTGAGCTCTAGGGGTGTGCACTAGGGTGAGCTTCCTAAACCGCCGGACTACCCCGCCAACCAAGTCTTGGTAGGGCTTCAGTTTTGGGTCTCGGGTTTGGTACTTGCTGAGGGATTGCCGGAGTATAAGCTGAGAATCTCTAATGATCCGAAGCTCTTTAACTCCGAGTGCCAGCGCCACCTTTAAGCCCATGAGGAGCGCCTCATACTCAGCCACATTATTTGTGGGCAGGAAGGTTAACTGACAAGCACGAGGAATAATGATACCTTCCGGGGACTAGAGTACGGCTCCGACTCCGTAGCCCTTGGAATTAAATGCACCATCGAAGTAGGGAATCCACGAAGGTTCACCATCTATAATGGCTCCTAACTCTTTGTCCGGGAAACTCTCATCGACAGGGGAGAATGTAGGGAGTGGATGGTGGGCAAGGTGTTCGGCAATGGCGTGCCCCTTGACCGCCTTCTGATTGACGTAGGTGATATCGAATTGATTAAGAAAACTCTGCCATCAGACCAAACGATCGGTTAGGGCAGGCTTTTCCAGCAAGTACTTGATGGGATCCATTCGCGCCAAGAGCTTGACTTCATGCGCAAGAAAATAGTCCTTTAGCTTTTGGGTGACCCAGACGACAGCCGCGCAAGTCCTCTCCATAGGAGTGTACCTCTGTTCGGCTTCATTGAACAGTTTGGACAGATAATAGACTGCGCGTTCTCTTTTAGCATCGTCATATTGGGCCAATACTGCTCCAACTGATTCATGAGTGGTAGAAACATAGAGCAATAAAGGCTGACCCGGGACCGGGGGTGTCAGGACGGGAGGATTTAACAGATAACTCTTCATGTCATCAAAGGCCTTTTGGCACTTGTCGTTCCAATCAAATCTAGCCTCTCCTTTCAACATGTCGTAGAAGGGCTTGCATCGCTGACAATGGTGAGATATAAATCTTCTGATAAATTGTAATCGCCCGATCAAACCAGGGACTTCTTTGATGCTCTTGGGAGGAGGCATCTCGGCAATGGCCTTAGCTTTGTTAGGGTCAATCTCAATTCCTCTCTTGCTGACAATGAACCCTAGCAGCTTGCCTGAAGAGACCCCGAATACACATTTCTTGGGGTTCATCTTAAGTTGGGGCTCTCGCGACCGTTGGAGAACTGCACGGAGGACCTCTGCATGGCCACTCCTTGTTTTGGACTTGACCAGAATGTCATCCACATAAACTTCCATATAAGTGTGCATCATCTCATGGAAGATAGCCATCATTGCCCTTTGATAGGTTGCTCTCCCGCGTTCTTAAGACCGAAGGGCATGACGACATAGCAGTAGGTCCCCCACTGAGTGATGAAAGAAGTTTTCTCCTGGTCTTCCTCTGCTAGGCGGATCTGGTTATACCCCGAGAAGCCATCCATGAAGGAGAGCATCTCCTAGCTGGCGGTGTTGTCCACCAGGACATCTATGTGTGGGAGAGGAAAATCATCCTTTTGGCAAGCACGATTAAGATCACGGAAATCTATACAGATGCGGACCCTACCATCCTTCTTCATCACCGGGACGATGTTCGCTACCCATTGAGGATACAATACTACCCTGATGAACTTGGCCTTATGGAGTTTGTCCACCTCTTCTTTGACCTTGAGTGGGAGCTTCGGATGAAGTCATCTTAACTTCTGTTTGACAGCTCGAGTGTCGGGTTTCAGGACCAGACGATGTTCAACTAGGGACGATTCCAGACCCGGCATGTCCTCATAGGACCAAGTGAAAGCATCGGGGAAATCCCTGAGAACCGCCACAAGCGCAGCTTCCTCTTTATCAGTTAAGTTGGCACTTATCAATATAATCTTCGGGTTATCCTTGGTGCCGAGGTTGATTTCCTTGGTGGATTTGTCAATGGATACATTAGACTCATCAAATCTCTTGGTTCCATCGATAAAGGAAGCTATCGGATCACTACCATCTTCTAACAGCTCTTCTTCTTCTTCTTCAATGTCATCCTCCTCTTCCAAAACATACACCCCTAGACCGTCATCTGCTGGAGATCCGTCTAGTTCGATTGCCCCAAGGGAAAGGGGAGTGGAGGTGAATTCATAGACCTGACAAAGCTGCGCGCATTTACCAGCCAGCTGGCTGATATAATGCGCGGGAACCTGATGGACACTAGACCTTTTGGAAGGGAAAGACGCTATATACAAATCTGAACCTAGCCTAGACCCTACCCTACTATGTACAAGGGAATCTTACGGAAGGGAGTTCAAGGTGGAAAGAGTCGGCCCTTGGCCGAGGGAACCATTTTCCAAGGAGGCCGTTTCCTCAATAGTGAACTCGCAGGCCCACATTTGAGAATTGGCATTTTTTTTCGGTGGTCATGAGTGAAAGTGCAAACTTGATGTGTGGGTTGCCCCATGACCGAATAGGTAAGGAGCGGAGGAAATGGTGGATGGAATAGAAAGGGAATGAAGAGAACAGGTGCGGGCCTGTCCTTGGCAAGGAAGATGCCCAAGGAAGGAACCTGGTCGGCAGGTTAATCCAGATGGAAGAGAGAGAGAAGACCGAAGTCTTCCTCGAGTGATGGATTGGGTAGAATTTTATTACTGTATGGAACTTCCACTTTGTGACTCGGCTCCTGTTGAGTTCCAGGTTGCATCGGCCCTATGACGAAGCGACCGTACACCAAATCTTTACCTAGAATGGCCCCAGGTGGCTCTCTTGGAGAGTAGCCCAAACCTACGCGACCCTTAGCAACCCGGAGTTTTCTTCTATGCGTGGGCCCTTGTTCAAGTTGACCTAGGCCTTTACCCATGGTGAAGCCCATCCTGGCCATGATCTCCCATCCCTTACCAGGAGGGATGTTGTGATGTGTAATCGGTCGAGGAAAGAAAGGGGAATCGGGCGGACCTAAAGCAGATGGCCCCACCGCGCCCTCTATGGAGAGAACGGGTTTCTTGCCCTTATCCAGAATGGTCATGAAGGGAATCTGTTCGGAAGTGATGGCATTAAGAGTTTCCACTAGCAGGATACTCCTACTCTTGATTACCCTACCATTGTAAGGGAATTTAAAACACTGATGGGCTGTGGATGGAATCCCAAGGGTTTGCTCAATCCAAGGTCGCCCTAGGATGGCCTTATATGCAGGGTCGACATCGAGAATGAAGAAATCCGATGTCATTACCATCGGTCCTAAACCAAGTTGGAGGGTCACCTTCCCTTTCGCGCACCTTTTGGAATTGTCATAAGCTAAGATGGTGGTGCATAGCTCTTCTAGATTTTCTTCCTGGAGGCCAATCTTCTTGATGGTCTTCATGGGACACACATTGATGGATGCTCCCGTGTCTATGAGGGCGGAGTCAACTTTAACTCCATTGAGAGTGACAGTGAGGCACAACGGGAGTGACCTACTTTCAGGCAAAGCAAGGTCTTTATCAGAAAATGAGATGGATGGGCAACATGTAAGGGCCATGATAGCTTCGGTCACACCACTTGCTGGGAGATCTTCATTGACAATGATTTTCTGAAGGAATTGGAATAGAGTGGCTTGATGTGATGGAGATTTCTTAAGGAGTTCTAGGATAGAAACCTTAGCCGGGCTCCTATCCAGATGCTGGAGAATGTCATACTCCACGGGAGGACTTTGAGAATTAACCCTTTCCTCCGGCTGGGATTGCCTTTGGGACGGGGGAATAATGTGGTTCCGGAGAGTGACATTGACCGAAGCTTCCTTTGGGTCATCCTGTTCCAAAGGTTTTGGGCGAATGAGCTATAGAGGAGCTGGAGAGCCAAAGATATATGAGAGGGAAGCTGAATCGTCTCCAGATTCTACAGGAGAAGGAGGAGGGACCAATTTTGGCTGGGGTGGTCTCAAAAGGACCAAAGGGCGTTCCTGCACTAACTGAGCTTGTGTAGAAACATAGGGCTCTTGATGTGACACTTGAGAAGGGTTGATTAGGGTGAGTGGGCTTTGGATAGCACTTGGAGACTGGCTAGGTGGTGAGATCAAGTTCTGGGATTGAGAGAACATGTTAATGTTCACCCAGGGTTCATGGGCTTCGACTTCCATCTTCCCGTACCAACTTGGGAATCCTTCCACGCCCCACATCTGAGTCCTTTTGAGAACTCGTGGTTCCATTCCGATCACCGTGTTCACCCGCTCGTGTTGCTTTGAAGTAGATGGATCTTTTATGGGTTGGTGAGCTGGCAAGGGGTTATGCACAATGCCGAGGTCCCTATTAGGCTTTTTGAGGTTGGCGATAGCTAGCTTCACATCTGCCCAATTGATTCTTCCCTCATCATTCATATCATATACCCAATCCCGAAATTGAAAGCAGTTGAATATATCATGGCCGAGAGTTCTGTGATATGGGCAATATCGGGAGGTATCGACGTTGGGAGGGACCCGCTCCCGCTGAGGGGGAAGCTGAATGGAATCTGAGGACATAAGGGCAAAGAATATGTCACCTAAAGTTTCAGGCAACGGAGGATAAGAAGCCCTTTTTGGCCTAGGGGGGCCGTAGCTTTGAGGTGGAGGAACATTGGAATAGGGCTTGGGGTTGGCTTGCCCCTGGCTAGCGGTAGTCTGAGTGGGATGGGAGACCTGGCGATTGTTGGTCTTGAAGGACTGGCCAACTGCATTAACCTGTTCGTTTATGGTGACACCTTCGGTGGTAGGGATAGCTTGGGCCTTTCTACCCTTGGTGCGAGGCTCAAAGAAAAGAGGTAAGGTAGAGTCCCTCACCTGAGCTTGAACTATCCGAGCTCGATTGTAGAGTTGGTGAAAGGTGTGGAGTTCACTAGGCATTAGGATGGCCCTAAGCTGTGGAGTGGCATTGTTTACTAATGTGGTAACGGCCTGGGATTTAGGAATAGGAACCTCCGTCCTAGCAGCCATAATCCTCCATCGGTTCGCAAAACTAATGAAGTCCTCGTCGGGCTTCATTTTCTCTATGACTAGGTCAAATAATGTGGGGGAAATGGATGACATGTGACCAAAGTGAGTGAGGAATCGCTCGGAGACTATATCAAAGTTGATGAGGTCAATGGCTGGCAAGGATGCAAACCAACGTAGGGCCTCGCCCTCAAGGGATTTTTGGAACAGATGGACTAGTAAGACCCTATCGTGTAGCCATTGGTGGGAGTCCATAAGGAAACCCGAAAGATGATGATGAGGGTCGGTAGTGCCATCATACCTCCTATATTTGGGAGCCTTGAATCCGGGTGGAAAATAAGCATTAGGAATCTTGCAATACTGGGCTAGCGAGTGGGGACGTGAATTGGGCATACTCTCGGCCACCGCTTGCCGAATGTAGCTTTGGATCTCCTGCCGGAGTGAGGGGTCCATCCCTTTCGAAGGGATACCCATGATTGGTGGAGTTGGGGGTGAAGGAGCCCTTTGTGGAGGTGTCGGATAGCTGAATTGGATTGGAGTTTCAGGAACGGGTCGGCTCGTGGACCCTTGGAAAGGAACTTGAACACGGGAAGGTGCGACATGTGGAGATAAGTGTGGGAGGGCCGGAGCCTTCCCACGAGAGGCCATCATGGCTAAATTCGCGGGGGAATAACGGGACAGCACGCTAATCAGCTCCTGATCGTCGTGCGAGATAATGTAGGAGCCCGCGGGCTACCACGGCCGTGGTCGCTCGGGGAAGATGAAACCGAATCGGCGTGGGCGGCCTCATTTGGTGTGGCCGAAAACATGCCAATGAAGGCATCCAAACCATTATCCTCTATCTGAAATAGGGGATTGCCCCTAATTCCAGACTCGAATTGAGGTGGAAATTCCTCCTCATAACTTGGGTTTGAATAAACTCTCTCCATCCTAAACCAGTTGTTAGTTGGTTTAGAATGGAGAAAATGAAAGATTTGGAGGGGGAAAATGGAATTGATGTTTTCCGAACACAACCAAATGTAAACACAAGCAACGCCCAAACAACAATTTTTTTAATCTTCACTCGGAGAAGAGAAGGAAAACTAAGGGTGTTGTGGAATGAATTCCGGGAGCCTAATGGAATCTTCACTCAACCCAAGGTGACTAACGAGACTTCCAAGGTACAACCTGCCTGGCGACCGCATGGGAATCCACGGTTGGTGAGGACTCACAGAGGTTCCCGATTGGACTGAACCAATTGCACCCGAGTGGGAATCCCCGGGTGAAGGGTTCAATACCAACGGGAGGGTTTCCTAGAAGGGGGTGATGCCGGCTCTTCCTAAAACCCACACCCGTAGATTAACCTGCAGAGATTAATCACACAACGCACACACGAGCAAAGTTAAGAGAGACATAACATATTTGGAACACATACAACACTAGAACGGAGAAGGAGTATAGAGCAGGCAGAGGGCGGCCCGAGTGATGGTCGCCTACAGAGCTGGGCGGCCAAGTCGACTGTCGCCCAGAGGAGAGGGCGGCCAGGGTGCTGGCCTCCTACCAGGGATGAGGGTGACCAGAGTATTGGTCGCCTAGAGGTCTGGGCGGCCAGAGTACTGGTCATCCAGTTGAGGGCCTGGGCGGCCACTGGGTTGGTCGCCCAAGGACCTAGGCGGCCAGGAGTTTGGCCTCCTTCTATTCGAGTTGCAGAAAACTAAAAAATAGAGCTACGTATGTAACGACCCAAGAATCCGATTACCGGGAAGGCCCGATAACCCGAGACTCGTACCGCCACCCACGAGCCCGAAGACTCGGAAGGGTTAAAAGGATGGTGTGGAAACTACACAAGCAACACAGATAATTGCAGAAATTAAACAGGAAAATAAATTAACATATTACATGGTCCACAATAGAAATTAACAACAATAACAATAGTCCACGACTAGTACAGTGACAAGAAAGGAAAGTACAGCTACATGGGGCATCCCCCGGCTCTGACCTCTGGCACTACCTCTAGGCACCCGCACCACGCTGCACCCCCGACGCGCTTCCCGAAGGTGGCGCCTCACCTGAAACAATGTGAAAACACGCAGGGAATGAGTCTCGAAAACAAGACTCAGTAGGGATCACTCGAACCCTACCTCGCAAAATGAGAAACCACTACACTAGCGGTAGGAGAGTACCTCGGAAAGGAAAGCCCTGTACTCTACAAGACAAAGACCCTACGGCACGTAAACTGACACACGTGCCACGGTAAAAAGACCGAAGCTCAACGGCCAAACCGACAAAACCCGAAGGTCGGAAACACACGACTGACAGTCTGACACTCCGTACTCGACAGGAGTACCACCCACTAGAAGCACAGCCGGTAGCGTCCCCTGACGTCTTACACCGCACCGCAGGTGAACCGCCTGACGTGGTAGGTCCTACCCGAGGCGTAGACATCGTACAAGTAACCACGAACAAGTAACTAGCTGGGGTCACGCCCGTCGACGTGGGTCCAACTGCCCCCAACCACACGTGCACACACAGACCTTGCGTCACTAGGTCTGGTCCTCTGACTGGTTTTCCCCCGTAGCCGGACTCTGGCTACCGACGAGGGGCCTACGGTAACCGGTCCACAAACCGTCTCGAAAGGTGGGTGCCCGTACACCACTCCCAGGTGAGACCAGCACCTCGTACTGGTGGGCTACGACTAGTGGAGGGTCACTGAAGAAGTAGACTCTCGAGTCAACGGAAAAATGACGTCCGAGTCCGACAACGTGTGGGAATCACCCCACGCACTAGCTCCGTCAAACGGTGGCCACAGTCGGAGTAAAAACGGGGTTGCCACCCTCATGGGGCAACCAGGCATGTGACGGTCCACCCTAGGGCCGTCACAAGCAAGTAACGGTCTAGGCGAGACCGTTACATGCGCCTAACGGTTCAACACAGACCGTCACACGGTCAGAGGGGAAAGGGATGTGACGGCCTGGTCCAGGCGCGTTACAAGAGTGTAACGCGCTTGGCCCCATGCGTTACACACCCCCCACGCACCCAAAACCAAAAAGGGAAGTAACGGCCCAGCCCGGCGCGTCACACGCATGTAACGCGCCTGGCCCAGCGCGTTACATGGCCCTCACACTTAGGGTGAGAACAGGAAGTAACGCGCCCGCCTCAGCACGTCACACGCATGTAACGCGCCTAGCCCGGTGCGTTACATGGCCTGACCCCCAACGGTCACAAACCAACGGTCGAAAGCCCCTGACGGCCCTACCCAAGCGCGTCATAGGCAAATGGCGGTCTATCGTGAGACCGTTACAGCCCCCGACCCCCAAAAACACTACTCAGGAATGTGACGCACCCCTCTAGGGGCGTCACAAGCATGTGACGGTCACTGGAGTGACCGTTACACACTCCCGAGCACGCTACGGTGGGAAAATCCCAAAAACTTCGACCACGCCCCCGTGCCTCCACCGGAGAGGGGGAAATCAAAGGGGAAGGCCCCTAAGGACCCCTAGCATGCTTCTAAGCCACCAAAACATGAAATCATGCATCAAATCCATAGATCGGGCGAGCTCTCCCCAAATCATGGAAAACCCCCCAAAAGCTCAAACACTCCCCTCTCGGCCTCCCCGCGGCCTACAAATCACGGGAATGAACGGCAAGAGGCTAAGGAACGTCACCCTACCTCAATGGAGCGAATGCTCCGCCGGATCACCCACAAACCACGAAGAACGCCTTTAGAAACCCCGCCTCCTCACGCTTCCCACGCTCGCCGCACGCCCCCACGATCGCCTCACCGCCGTCCACGTCGCCGCGCCGTCGCCCCGCCGCTGTCAGCAGCCGGAGAGGAGCTAGCCGCGCTCGAACGGGAGGAAGAGAGGGAGAGAGGGAGGGTCACGGTTGGGGAAGGAAGGAGGAAGAAGAAGAAGAAGAAAAAGAAGGAAGAAAAGAAAAAGAAAAGAAATGGGATTATATAGGAAAATCCGATTTTTCAGAAAAATATCGGAAAATAGAAAAATACATTTCCGGAATCCTCGGAACGCACCGATCGCAACGGTACCACTCGTGCCTGGGGGAACCGCCCGGTTCGCCCGCAGCGAGCTTCCGAAGAGAAAGCCGAAACACACACCGGGAATCGGAAAACACACACGGAAAAGCCGCGGAACACCTCCGGGCCTCCGAAATGACTCTGGATCGCGCCGATCCGAACACGAAAGATGTCTGAAATGAAATTTCTGACACAACAGAGCCAGACGCTCTGAAAACCAGATCCGGGACCCACGAAGAAGGATCCGAAAGGTCCGGGATATTACAGCCCTCCCCCCTTAAGGAATTTTGTCCTCGAAATTGAGAACAACCCAAGGGGAAAGAAGAGGAAGACTCACTCAAATAGGTACGGGAACTACTGACGCATCTCATCCTCACGTTCCCAAGAAGCCTCCCCACCAGAGTGCCGCTGCCACACCACCTTTACCAAGGGGATAACCTTGTTCCGCAGGCGCTGCTCTCGCCTATCCTCCACGCGGATCGGAAACTCTGGGAGAGAGTGATCGGGAGTCACCTCAGGCCAAACAGAATCCTCGAGCACGTGAGAGTCATCGGGCATATACTTCCGCAACATCGAGACGTGGAACACGTCATGCACCGATGCCAACTCAGAGGGTAACTGCAACCGGTAAGCAACCTCACCGATGCGCTCCACAATCGCGAAAGGACCAATATAGCGGGGACTCGCTTCCCCCGCCGTCCAAAACGCATCACCCCCTTCATCGGAGAAACTCTCAAGAACACGTGATCACCCACGGCGAACTCGAGGGGCTGCCTCCTATGGTCAGCAAAGCTCTTCTGCCGACTCTGGGCCGCCAACATGTTCTGACGAACCAGGTGCACAACATCCACACATTGCTGCATCAATTTCGGTCCCGTCAAAACACGCTCACCCACCTCAAACCAATCAAGTGGAGTCCGACAAGGACGCCCATACAATACCTCATAAGGAGCCATGCCGATGCTCGAATGAAAGCTGTTGTTGTTGGCAAACTCCACCAACGGTAGGTGATGAATCCAACTCCCCTGCCACTCCAGGCAACAGGATCTCAGCATGTCTTCCAAAGTCTGAATGGTCCTCTCAAACCAACCATCTGACTGAGGATGACACGCAGAGCTAAATGTCAACTCCGTGCCAAGAGCTCGCTGGAAACTCCTCCGGAATCCAGAAGTGAAGCGCAGATCCCGATCCGACACGATCGAAATGGGAACCCCATGCAACGGCACGATCCGCTCCACATAAAGACGAGCCAACTTAGACACGCTCCAGCTGACCTTGACCGGTAACAATCGCGTCACCTTTGTCAGCCGATCCACCAGCAACCAAATACTGTCCTGCCCACTCGGGGTCCTTGGCAACCCCACCATGAAATCCGTGATCACATGGTCCCACTTCCAAGCAGGAACATCCAAGGGCTGGAGAGTACCTCCTGGTCGCTGATGCTCCGCCTTCACCTGCTGACAGATCAGGCACCTGGCCACAAATTCGGCAACATCTCTCTTCATGCCAGGCCACCAGAACTGCCTCCGCAAGTTCCGATACATCTTCGTCGCACCCGGGTGTACGGTGTACCTGCTCCCATGAGCCTCGCGTAACACCGCACGACGAACCTACTCCTCCGCTGGGACATACAGCCTGCCACGAAACCTCGCAGCACCGTCCTTGTCGAGCTCCACATCAGCCATTGCAAGAATCCGGGGCAACTCAGGGTCCACATGCTGAGCCTCTGTCACCTGACGACGGATAGCAGGAGTGACAGTCAGACTCGCAAGCACTGCCAACCCTGGCTCCTGGGGAATCTTGAGCCTAAAAGATACTTCGGGCACTTGTTCCCAGAGCCTCCACTTCCTCAACATCAAGGTACTGACCGCCACCTTCCGACTCAAGGCATCGGCGACGACATTCATCCTGCCCGGCTGATAAGACAGGGTGAAGTCATAGTCCTTCATGAACTCCATCCAACGCCTTGTCTGAGGTTCAGGTCCTTCTGCGAGAACACGTACCTCAAACTCTGATGGTCAGTGAACACCTCGAACTTCTCGCCGTACAGATAGTGCCTCCAGATCTTCAGCGCGAAGATCACCACCGCCAACTCAAGGTCATGGGTAGGGTAGTTCTCCTCGTGGGGCTTTAGCTGCCGAGATGCATAAGCCACCACTCTACCATGCTGCATCAGAACAGCACCCAACCCAATGCCGGAAGCATCTGTACACACCACGAAACCTCCCGATCCAGAAGGCAAAACCAACACCGGAGCTGAGGTGAGCAATCTCTTCAGTTCCCTGAAGCTCTGCTCACACTCCTCAGACCAGACGAAAGGCACATCCTTCCGCGTAAGCCTCGTCATCGGGGTCGCAATGCGAGAAAATCCTGGATAAACTGGCGATAATAACCCGCAAGCCCCAAGAAACTCCGGATCTCCATCACTGACCTCGGCCTCGGCCACTACATTACTACCTCGACCTTGGCGGGGTCCACGGAAATGCCATCACCAGAAATCACGTGTCCCAGAAAGTACACCTCGCTGAGCCAAAACTCGCACTTGCTAAGCTTCGCATACAACTGGTGATCTCGCAACGTGTGCAGCACCACACCCAAATGGTACGCGTGCTCCTCGGCAGACCGCGAATAAACAAGGATGTCATCCATGAAGATGACCACGAACTGGTCCAAATACGGATGAAACACCCTCTGCATCAAGTCCATGAAGGCTGCTGGGGCATTGGCGAGCCCAAACGGCATCACCAAAAACTCATAATACCCGTACCTCGTACTGAACGCAGTCTTCTCCACATCGGACTCGCGAATTCTCAGCTGATAGTAACCGGACCGCAAATCAATCCGCGAGAACACTCGCGCAGACTGCAGCTAGTCGAACAAATCATCAATCTGTGGCAACGGATACTTGTTCTTAATGGTCACTTTATTCAGCTGCCGATAGTCAATGCACAAGCGCAGACTACCGTCCTTCTTCTTCACAAACAACACGGGCGCACCCCAAGGGGAAAAGCTAGGACGAACATACCCCTTGGTCAGCAGTTCCTGCAACTGCGCCCTCAACTCCCTCAACTCAGTGGGGGCCATACGGTAGGGAGCCTTCACCAAAGGTCCCGTACCAGGCACAACCTCGATCACAAAATCAATCTCCTGCTGGGGAGGTAATCCAGGTAACTCCTCAGAAAAAATGTCGGGGAACTCGCACACCACCGCAATGTCCTCGACATCCGGCTCCATCCGGTCAGACACAACCACAGACGCGAGAAAACCCTGACAACCTGAATCAAGCAATCGACGGGCTCGAATAGCAGAGATAAGGAATCGAGAAGAGGTGGAACGGATACCTTGGAAATAGGAGGTCCGCTTGTTCGGATGCTGGAAGTAGACCCTCTTCATCCCACAATCCACCACCGCTCCACGGGTCTCGAGCCAATCCATGCCTAGAATCACATCGTAATCCCGAAGCTGCAACGCATAAAATCTGCCTGGCATACTCCGCCCATCGATCCACACCGGAACCTGGTCGAAGCAATACGGAGTGATCATAAAGTCACCAAAAGGCAACTCCACTGTCAAATCATAGGACAACTGGGTCACCGGCTCCTCGACGCTCGACGCAAAATCCTCCGAAATAAACGAATGAGACGCGCCAGAATCAAATAAAACCCGAGCCGTACAACCCAGAATCTGAACGGTACCTTCCACGAGCTGCGACGCCACTGCCTCTGCCCTGGTCATGTGCGTGATCTGGCCTCGAGCCCTCTGCCTGCCTCCCACGCTAGCTGACCTGGGTAGCGGCGGATACTATCCCTGCTGCTGCTGCTGCCTCTGCTGCTGGGGAACCTGCTGCTGCGGCGGCCTTTGGGGACAGTCGCGCGCCATATGCCCTGGCTGGTCACACCGAAAACAGATGATCGGCGCCGTGCACTGCCTGCCTGGGTGTGTCCCACCACACCGTGGACAAGGCCCTCTCGATCCACCCCCTGATCCTTGACGCTGCAAAGGAATCGGCTGCTGTACACTGCCCGATGAAGCCTGCCCCTGATCCTTGTGCTTCTTCCGGAAACTCTTCTTCAAGAACTTCTTGACCTTCGAGCCGAAGGACGCAGATCCTGTCACCGAAGCTGCCGATGCCGGTACTCCTAAACCACCCGACGCATGCTGGAAGAAACCCTGCTGTTGGGTAGCCGACTGCTGGCTGCGACCTGACAAGGACTGCCCCTGGCTGATCGGTCCTCGAGTCCTCTGCATATCCATCTCCAAAGAAATCGCAACACGAGACGCCGTCTCTAGATCAGTGGCCCCGTTCGCGATCAAATGGTGCCTCAGCTCCAGCCGCAAGCCCTGCACAAACTGCTTAGTCCTCACCCTCTCATGCTCCATGATGTGAGGTGCGTACCGACCCAGCTCGACAAATCGGGCCTTGTACTGCAACACGGACATGTCACCCAGCACCAGCTCCAGAAACTCTCGCATCCGCTGCGTGGCAACAACATCTGGACAGTACGTACGCTCGAAAGCACTAACGAAGTCATCCCACTCGATCTGCTCAAGTGGACGAAGCTGAAAAGACGTCTTCCACTCGGAAGACCACCACCTCCGAGCCGTACCCTGCAACTGGTTGTAGGCCAATACAACTCTGTCCTCGACAGTACTCCTCGCGGAACTGAACACCCGCTCCATCTCATCAAGCCAATCACGAGCCGCATTAGGGTCTGCCTGGCCGCTAAAGTAAGGTGGATGGAACTGCATGAAGTCCCTCACTGCTCGGTGTAGACACGCCAAAAATGACGCTATGTTGATCAAATCTCATGTCACTATGATGACGCCCCAAAGTGAACTTCAATATATTCATAATATGAAGTTTTTCTATTTTCTTGTGTGTGGTTTTGATTCATTTTTGTTTTTTGTGATTCGCGACCTAAAGAGGGGCGTTATCTAAATAGCGACCTTGTCTAGGGCGTTTTCTCAAGAAAGGACGACTAAATGTTAGGGCGTCAATTCCTGGTATTATCCGGTTTTAAAGTAAATGCAAAATTAATTTAATTATTGGTTAACGTCCTTCCTCAGGGCGTGTTTTAATTTAACGCCTCGATCTTAGGCGTGTTCTCATGATTTTCAAACAAGGAATTGCCAAAATTAAATCCAGGAAGAAACGCCCTGGCTTGGGTCGTGTTTTATGAAACGTCGTATGGGTAGGTCGTCAAATCAAGAATTGACGCCCTTTGCAAGGTCGTGTTTCACCTTTCAGAGTCCTGCCTTTTTCCATCTTTCCCTCACAGTTTCCTGCCTTGTTTCATCCTCTTGCTCGATGTTAATCCTTTCCCTGGATAATCCTTGCCCGTTCTTATCTTCCCTTGTTTGATCACATCCGATTGGAATCTTATATAAGGAGGCCTGGATCGATCGTCATAAGGTAGAACACCCACATATACAGAGAAAAAAAGATTGCAGGTTCTGTACGAGCAGAGTTTTCTTTCTTCTTCCTGTGCGGTCGTTCCTCTGCATCCTTTTCATAGGAGTTCACTCGTTTCCACTGCTTCCTCTTCTTCCCATCAACATATTCTTCACACGGTTTCCCTTTACTGTCATCAGGGACAGCAGGGTTCTTTTATTTCGTTTATTTTGTTTATGAGCATATCATCCTTCGTCCCACTGTCAGTCTTTCTTATTGCATTAAGTCCTATCATCATCATTATCGTATCATATCTCCTTCCCTAGCTCTTCTCTAGGGGTTTAAAAAAAAACAAAAAGAGGTGCGCATGTTGATTTCATTTTTCAACATCATATTCTTTATTTGGGATTGATACTACTTGCATTGGCTGATCCCTTTTCGTTTTGCTTTGTTTCATTGTCTTTTTTGCAAGGTAATCAAAAGGAGAACCCTTCTCATCGGCCGGCCGATTGAAGAAGGAGGAAGGAACTTCACATCATCCCGCGTTCCAATCTTCACCAGGTATTCGTGATCTCTTTTTATTATTATTGAGGTAACCCCTCTGGCGATCACATCTCCATTTTTGCACCACGTGCAAGCTTTTTCTTCCCCTTATTTATGCATTAATCATTATTCTCCCCCTTGTTTTTTTTCACATCATTTATTCTCTTGTGATTTTGTGTGGGATTTATGCCCATCCAAAAATTGGCGATCACGGTGGGACTTCCACTGTTTTCCTTTTGATTACCATCTCCATTGGCACCCTCGTGTGCCCTTTCCCCTTGGCACCCTCGTGTGCCCTTTCCTTTGTGCCCCTCGGGCACCATCCACTGTGCACTCTGCACACTCCGGGATCAGCCAGCTTGCGTTTGCATATTCCTCTGAATTAACGCCTTCTACGAGGGCACTTTTTGGTTTAACGCCCTTCACAGGGGCATGTTTTAGTTTATTAACGCCTCTTTCCAGGGCGCCTTTTAGCATATCTGCTGCTTTGTTTCCGTTCATTATATTGTCTGAGAATTAACGCCCACCTCCAGGGCTTGTTATCATTTTCTAACGCCTTCATTCAGGGCGTCTTCTTTTTATGTTACGTCTGCCGTTACATCATCTTACTACTTTAATCATTCTGCCTGTGAATTCACGCCCTTCCCCAGGGCGTTCTTTATTACATAGCGCCTCACCTCAAGGTGCTTCCTCAGATTTGACGCCCTCATACAGAGGCGTCCCTTCCAGATTTCGCGCCTCTACCAGAGGCGTGTTTCTGTTTCTCGCTGCTGGCTCATAGCCTCTCGCAGTGATTCACGATAGTGACCCTGTCGTTGCTTTAGTTGATAGCGACCTGCCCCAGGTCGTCTCTTTCCTGTGTTTTACAGAACCTTGCTTCCTGCTGCTATCTGTGATAGTTTGTGTGATTGTCATATTGCTTGCCTATATTGCTTTGATTTGATCATATTACTTTACATATTGTGGCATTTGGTTGAGAGACCTCCTCTCTCTACACTAGGATTCCACACACCTCTCTTGGAATCGGGACGACCCTCCATTGAGCATTCCGTCTCTTTGGACTGGAAATCCCTTTTCCAAGACCTCCATAAGTCCCCGCACCCGTGGATTCCCTCACGGACGCCGGGCTGGTTGTACCCTCGAAGTACCCGGAGTTTAGAGAACCTATCGTTGGTGAGGAGAGAGAAAGAATCTAGTTGACCCGGAGGTTACACTTGGATCAACTAGGTTTCACATTGCAAACATAAGTGAACTATTCAACAATTCAATCTACTCTAATCTCAAGCGGAACACTAAAACCTTGCGTTCATCTCAACTTGGTTGCATACACTTGCTTGGGTTAATTTGACTTGTTTGGATCGAGTGGTGGTTTGTTTGATAGTGCCTTTATAAAATTGTGTCTCCTCTTAAAAACATGAAACTCCGTTCAGGTAAGATCATCAACATGGCAGGCTATGGGTATTCTTATGATGATGAGGACGAGAACGTTTTTGGTCAATATGAGACCCCCCTCCAGGATTCCATCTATTATGAGGGAAATTACCCTCACCCTCAGTCCCATCATCCTCAAGTCCATGTGGTTGATACCGCTCCTCAAGAGGTTATGCCCTCTTCTCAGACTTTGCCCTCTAACACTTCGGGGAACCCTTCCCCATCCTTTAATGTCATGGACTTAATTAATGCACTATCTCAGTTGGATGATTCTCAGCGGCAGGCTGTCCAGGCCGCCTTGAAAGGGAAGTCTGTTCCCTCTTCATCTTCCAACCCCCCTCCGGCCGAGAGTGACCATCACCCCGTTAACGACCAGGCGGTCTTGCATAAACCCCCCTCTCGTCCACCAACGCCTGTCACGGCCATACCGGCCCAGCAGGCGAGTTATTATGCGGTTAGGCACCAATTCCCCCAACCTCCTCAGATTCTACGGTCGCCTATACCACATTCTTTTGTTCAGGCCCCAGTTGAGTCCGACTCTAATGCTTTGCTACTTCAGAAGATGGCCCACATGGAAGAACAGCTTAAGAAAGTCACTGCGGCCAAGAATGCACCAGAAATCTCGCTCCCCACTCTGCCAATTTTCCATCTTCCTCTGTCTGAGATGCCGAACTTTCGGCGGTACAATGGAACTGGCAATCCGGTTATTCATTTGAAGGATTTTATGTACGAGACCTTGATGCGGGACGGGACCACGGACACGATAAGCTAGCGGTCGTCCCTTAGCGAGGGAAGCGTCGGATGTGCACGGTTGAACAACCGGCAGTGAGCTAGGGTGGTCGGCTCTCAATTGTGCCCGGATCGGGTCACGGGACGGTCACTCTCTCACTCGCAGCAGTGATATGATAAATTAAAAGCGAGCTAGGTAACCCTACACATGCTCTCTAGCAGCGGCATAAACAAGCATATATAGAAATAAGCGGAATGCCAAGCAAGGAGCGAATACGATACCTCCACGCGCTCGGCGTGGCGAAGATGGCACCCGGCCGAAACTCGTACTCCCGGGAACTTAATACATTAAGATTACAGCAATACAAGTAAGCCCACTCCACGCAGGGAGGTAACGGGCGACACAAGGGGGCCCGGGAGGACCAATTCCGGGTTGACGGGCGGTTTCCGGGCACGGCTTCGGCTTCGCGCGTACTCGTGCTAGTGGGGCCCACGTGTGGACCAGAGGGGTCGTGTGGGACCTGATGCCTCCTCTGGTGTGGGTACACTTGGGAAGCGCTCCCCTAGGATGGCGAGTTGCTGGAACGACCGCCGGTCGCCGGGCGGCCCTCGGACGACGCTCGCGGGAAACCGGCCACAAGTCTGCACTTGCTGTCTTCTCGCGCGCTGTCCGGCGAGATCGGCTGCTGTGATCAACCCCGTCGTCGGAATGCAACGAGCTCGGCACCGTTGGAAAGAGGACTCCAAATACTTCGACGTAGGGGCCTTCAGAAAAAATAATCAGATACGTATATCTGACTTATGGAATTTACACCCTTGATGTAAACAGGCCAGAACTGCAGGGGCAGGTTCTGACTCCTCTGAAAATCACCGTTGACCGGTGGGAGGACCTTGGAATATGGAGATGAGTTCTTCAGAAAAGTTGAATATCTCTGAGATAGAAAACCGGGACTATTTTTGGTTTTTGATTTGGATAGGAAATGGATTTGATGGGATTTTTTGAGTGGACCTGGGTCGGATCTGGGACACTGTGGAAAAATTGCTCACAGGAACTGGTACGAATTTTGAAAAATACCTAGAGACCTTATCAAAAATTAAGAAAATTCATGGTGGTAGACATATGTGGGCATAAGTCTCAGTAATTTTTAGAGCCCCAAAAAAATGCAAAACATGGGTCGACAAGGTAGACTCAGAACTGATGAACAGTAGACAGAACCTGGACAGAACTGAAATTTGAACTTGGACGAAAATCTAAAAATATCTAAAGGACGAATTTTTGCCTGAAATTTTTTGTGGAGGTAAGGGTTCAAGAGGGGAACCAACCCTGAAAATTGGAGCTTCCGAAGATGAGGGAAGAGATAGGGACAATTCGGAGAAGAGAGGTCTGT
Source organism: Amorphophallus konjac (assembly GCA_022559845.1). Taxonomy (NCBI): domain Eukaryota; kingdom Viridiplantae; phylum Streptophyta; class Magnoliopsida; order Alismatales; family Araceae; genus Amorphophallus; species Amorphophallus konjac. The sequence continues at coordinate 390,252,195 of CM040123.1, read as the reverse complement.
CCAGAGTGGACAGAAAACCGAATTCGTTGGTGAAGACGCGTCGGCGGCGAGACGGCGGCGGCGGCGATCACCGGAGCTGCTTCAGAAGTTGGAGGGGATCAAGAGGGGAGGGATCTCACTCTATAACTGGGCTGGAGGTGGAAGAACACCAGGGAGAGAGGGGAGAGGGGCACAAGCTTCAAGGAGGCAAAATGCTAATTTCTTCTTCATTCATTCTTTCCATAAGAAAATACAAGTATTTATATGAAAGGGTTCTAATCTAATATGAGCCCTTGGATCAAGGGTTGAAGAATGGAGGGTTGAGATGTGGTGTGAACACCACATTAAACCCAAATAAACTAATAGGTCCGCCCCCCCCTTAAAGAGGACAATTTGGAATTGTCTTCTTTATTTAATTCATGGTCCAAGTCCAAATTTGGACCATGGACCAGCCACCTTGGACCCAAGAGTCCATGTGGACCAATAAGGAGGAGGGAGGGGGCCCCTGCAGGGCCTACAAGCATATTTGCAAAGAAACCCAATGGCCTTTTGCAAATAAACCCACTAAGACCTACTATTGTGTACGCATATATCACAAGGGCGTACATACAAATACAAAAGGGCATAAATGCAAACACAAAGTGAGCTGGTTGTCGCTGATGTCCCCATCAATTCTCCCCGGGTGGGAGGAACTCGACCCCGTCGAGTAAAGGGTGCGGCTGCTCAGGTCTCCGGCGGATCCGTCACCGTGCCAAGTAGCGCGGGTATGCTCCACTCCAAGTGATCGGCACCTGCTCATTCCACATATACTCGATATGCGCACTGCTATGGCCAAAGGTGGTCACTCCGAAGGGGCACTCTCAACGGAAGGAAACAGCTCAAAGACTCACTAGGAATCACTGCTGAGTCCCTATAGGTGACTGATCCGGGTATAGAAGTAAACCGATCCCATACTCGTCAAGTGAATCGACTCGCTTCACACTCATTCGGGAACGACACGAGCTTGCACAAGACACATGCAGACTCACCATGCACTGACACACGAATGCAAACCATGCAAACAATCGACTCAAAATCACCACACAAACAAACCACACAAAGAAAGCATACTGACTCATGCATGACTCTAGACTAAGGTGGTAGCATCAAACCCACTAGGTGGCGACATCCTGGGCGGCAGAAGGGTCGCCCAGCTCTTCCCCCATGGCATAGTATTCATCGGCCAGTGCCTCGTCGGCCTCGTAATCGACATGCTCAAGCTCGGGAGGTGCGGATCCTCCAACACCTAAGGCTAGGGTGGTGCAAGCGGGACACTCACTAGCAATGTGGCCGTACCCGTGACAGTGGAAACATTGTATTCGCGATCGACTACTCTCCCCGATAAGAGGGGCCTTACCCTTATCATCCCGCCGGGTAGGGGGTGTAGGCAACAATGGGGGAGGTGTAGGTGCCTTGGACAAGAGTGGCGGGGGTGCCGGTGCCAGAGGACGGGCTATAGGAGCTGGGGGACGGGCAAAGGGTGCCGGTGGTTAGGATGGAAATAGATCCCGGGGTGGAGGAGGGCGAGGCCGTGGAGCGAAGTGCTCCTGACGGGTGGGCTCCTGAGGTCGAGCCATGGGAGGCCGCTGATGTGGGCCTATAGAGTGACGGGGCTCGGTACTACGGAGAGGGGTGGGGCCCAACCGATGGCTAGACTCGAACTCTCCCTCAAATTGCTCCATCTCGAGAGCAACCTGATATGCCTCTTCCAACGTCTTGGCATTGCGGCGGAAAAGCTCATACTGGTAGTGTGGCCGCAAACCACGTCGAAAGCGGGACACGGGCATGGTACTCTCCTCCGTGACACCACATCGTAGAAAGTACTCATCAAACTCCGCGATGTATTCGGAGACGGACCGGTCTCCCTGGCTAAGACTTTGCCATCTATCGATGAGTCGCTGGCGGTATGTGGGAGGAAGGTACTTTTGCCGAAGTTTATTCTTCATCTCGGCCCATGTGTCAATCGGGGGTTCTAGCCGCTGAAGTAGCAGGCTCTCCACATTCTTCCAATAGGTTTGTGCCTGCCCCATGAGTTTCATGGTGGCAAATCGGACCCTTCGACGCTCCGACATATCATACCATTCAAAATAACGGTCCATGCCAAACTCCCAATCTAGGTAGACTTTCGGATCCAAAGACCCGTAAAAAGCGGGAGGATCCGCTCGCACGGTCTTAAGGACCCGATCATCATCCTCATCTCGTTGTGGCTGAAAACCACGACGGCGTTGACCATACCCCTCGTAGGCATTGTCGGACCCATAGTCCTCGAGACCAAGGTCACGGTGTGGTAGTTGGGGAACCCGAGGAGGGGCGGGTGGAGGAACCAGTGGTGGCTGGTTTTGGGCCGAGGGAGCGGCCTGGACTTGGGCCATGGGTGCGGGTGGGACTTGGGCCCCCGCGGGAGGAGGTGCGGGTGGACCTTGGGCTGCCCCAGGAGGGTCCCCGTGTGACATCCTATCTAACCGCCCAACGAGGTCTTGGACCGACCTATTTCCATGCGTCCCTCCATGGCCCTAAGGCGACCATCCATATTCTCGGAGAAGGTCCGAAAGTTAGCATCGGATTGGTCGAACCTAGCCATAATGGCCATCATCGCCTCTTGTAGGGAGTGGAAGTCTCCCGAGGTATCCCGTGGGTTGGCCATAGGTGGGGGTGGGGGTGAGTACTGAGTACCCCGACGAGTGGGCATGCAAACACACCGACTAGAGGACACCGACTAAAGCAAAACACACTAATGCAAAATGATGCGCCTAGACTTAACCAAAACTCGGTACGCGGCGGAGATAATTGACCCGAAGGTCACTCGCACAAGTGTGCGGCCTTCCCGATAGGCGTAACCTAACGGTCGGACAACACCTTTTTATATACCGAGTAAAGGGATGTATGCGACCCAAAAATGACTCTTTTTGTTGTTTTAAAAATATGATGATCCTAAACACGACTTAGACCGACTAATGACTAGACGTAAATGACACTCTTTTTTTTTTTGCTTTTTGACACCCTAGACTCAACTTGGCTCTGATACCAAATTGATGCGGGACGGGACCACGGACACGATAAGCTAGCGGTCGTCCCTTAGCGAGGGAAGCGTCGGATGTGCACAGTTGAACAACCGGCAAGGCAACAAGGCTTCTCTGGCCTATTTATTCAGAAGATCTCTGGAGGGGCCAGCCCTCGAATGGTTTTATTCCTTGGAGCCAGCTAATGCCAGTGACTTCGATGTTGTCCAAAGGAAATTCTTGCAAAAGTATAGAGACCGTGTTGGACCCTCTCTGTCCGTTACAGATTTAGTTGCGGAGAAAATGAAGTCTGAGGAGGATTTCATCATATTTGCTGACAGATGGCGGTCGATGGTCGAGAAGCTGAAAGACACCTTGTCGGAACAGGAGCAAGTAAAGATGGTTATTTCTAATGCAACTCCTCAATTCCGCCATATTTTGGCCATGAACCGGCTGACTACTATGGAAGAGCTCTATGAGAGGGCTCGTTACATCCAGACACAGATGAAGGATTCGCCCATTATGGGCATGTTCGAGCCAAAGCCTCGGCTGTTTAAGAAAACCACCAATGTTAACAGCGGGCCCACAACTGAGGGCACCGTCACAAATGAGCAAGTCGGCGCAGTTGGCAACCCCCACCATCAAGCTAACCCGCGTCCATCACCGCCTCCACGACAGAACTCTCATTTTAACCCCACTCCACAACCCCAATTCGCACCTCAACACTCTTTCTCTCCACCGCAAAACCAAGCCCACCGCGTAGACCCTCCAGCTCCACCACAATACCATCAAATGCCCCCACCTGCCAACTACGGCCAACAACAACAACGAAGACCACCACTTGGCCCCAAAAGGGACCACTATCCTCCACTTCCCGAAAGTCTCCCCGATATTTTTAATGCTTTGATGGCCGCCAACTTGCTCGCCTTGCCAAGGGAAAGAACCGTGTGGCCCGCTAATGTTGACACATCCCGTTATTGTGCTTTTCATCGCAGCCCTGGTCACAACCTTGATCGTTGTTTCCACTTTAGAGATTACATTTACGATCTAAATGACCAGGGTGACATCAATTGGGATGAGATGAGGTAATTCATAGCCGCTATGAAAGAAAGAAGGGCTTCTCGGCAATAGCAAAATCAACAACCTCAGCAATCCGCTCCACAACAAGTTCAACCACAGCAAGCTCCAGCACACCAGCAGGATATGGGAATTGTCTGTAATCCATTGCCGGAGCACGCCTTTAATCAGCATGTGAACCCCGTCACGTCCCTCTACGAAGTGCAGAGAGGACAGGGATGGCACGAAGAAAACGCCTCTGTCGGGGCATTTCATCATGAGCCGAATCAAAATCAACCTCCGCGCCTTTTGCGCACCCTTCCTTCTTCTTCTACTCTCCTATCGGGACGTCCTCTTCTATGCCCCGTCAACCCATCTACCTCCACCAGTTCTACGGCCTTACCGGCCCGCTCTCTTCTTACCCATTTGCCACCTCCACAACCTACCGCACGACAAACCCCACCTTCCACCACCAACTCTATACCTCCGCCGTCCAGGCCACTCCTACTTCGCTCACCGCTAGCACCCGCTACACCCCCTACCACTCCTACACCGGCAAGGGTTCCTCCGCCATCAGTTCCCCCACCTCTCATACCCAGATCTCTTCTTGTTAGACCACCCGCCAATGCTCCTCGCATTCGGGTATCCCTTTCTACTTCCACGCCCCCTGAGGGGGCATCTTCGTCAAACCACTCTCCTATGCCTCCCACGGGGGCATCTTTGCTAAACATTACTCCCACGCCTCCTACGGGGGCACCCCTGTTGTTGAACACTGCCAACGGCATTCCCTCTTCTTCTTCTTCTAATCCTCCTCCCACACTTGCCCCGACAGAGGCACTACAAGGCGTGGCGCCGCTCCGCAGCGGACGGATTTTCCACCGTATTTTTCTGCAAAGAGAGCTAGAGCCCGTGCAGGGGCCGCAAGAGCAAGAACAAGGGTCTTTATCGGGCACTGAATATGATTTGCTAAAGCATTTGGACCGGACTCCGACAAGAATTTCGATCCTGGAATTGATCAAACGGTCCACCACTCATCAGCTGGCTCTAAAGGAATATCTGCAGAATGTAATGGTTAATGAAGACATTCCAGTTGAGCAAATAGTCACAGTGTTAACACCTGCTAGCAGTCAGCCGGTAATTACTTTTCATGAGCACGAACTGGCACCAATCTCAGCAAGAAAATATGCCTTATGCATCACAGTCGACATCAATAAGGTGGCTGTTAAGCAATGTCTGGTGGACACTGGGGCATCCATCAATGTTTTGCCACCGAGCACCTTGAAGTTATGTGGCATACCAGAAAGCCAGATTCGGCCGTCCACCATAACGGTCACTGCATATGACAACACGAAGAAGCCTCTAGGCATGATCACATTGAAAGTTAGCTTGGGTCCTGCCACCATCACTGCAGATTTTCACATCTTGGACATGGATCCAACATTTAATGGCATTCTTGGCCGCCCGTACATCCAGCAGCTTGATGCGGTGCCCTCTACAAATCACCAGTGTCTCAAATTCCCACACAAGGGCCGTATTATCAAGGTGACCAGCATGCCGATTCTGCCAGAGGAAGATATTCATGCGGCTTCATCAGTCCCTTCTATTTGGCCTGCCAATAAGCCACTATTATCTGTGCTGGACGTCCCCCGTCCACGGCCAATGCCATCTGAAGCTGTTACCACGGTTGCTATGACACCCCTGCCTGCTAAGGGGAAGAAGAAAAAGAACATGATTAATACCCCTGGCTGGAACATTCTGTTAAAAATGGGGTATCAGGATGGCAAAGGCCTGGGTGCCAACTGTCAGGGCAGGATTAGGCCCATTAAGCCGCAAAAATTGCTTGTACGAGGCGGTTTAGGCTATAAAGGGCCGAGCAAAAATGAAGAAGAGCCATGGGCATTTATGACTTCTACTTTGAAGACTGATCGCCAGCCACTCTCCTGGACACTGAAGACACATTTTGTTACTAGTGGCACTCAGAATAATGAGCAGACTACCATAATTACTTCATTGTTTGACTATCAAGATGTTCACGCCAGACAGTTTGCTCGTCACATTGCCCCACTAACTACCTACAAAGCCCTGGAGTCTTTTAGGCCGAACAAAAGAAGGAAAATGGGTGATCCAGAATGTGACTGGTACAGGTGGTTCGACATGAATGACATTACTATTTCTTTGAGCCGCCTCTTCATGTCGACTGATCCGGAATGGCCTCCATTAATACAGGAATTGATTGAAATGCCAGCAGTGATCACAGACAAGAGGTAGCTGCTGAGTGACTACACAGATACTGGGGAGCCAGATGTCCCCTTTGAAGAAGGTTTCACTGTGGACAGGCTGTGGGCCGGCCTCTTTTCTCTCACTTCGCTACATCCATCTGTGCTTGCTTCTCTACATTCTCATTGGTTTGGTCGTGTGCCAAGACCGCCTCCGATTACAATCAGTTTTGCTCCAAATTCAATCCGAGTTTCTCTCCCGATTCCTCCATTGCTCCTCGAGCAATTTTCTAAAAACTCCATCTCGCCCCCCCATGGGCCATCATTGATTAAATCTTTCTCTAATCTTGTAATTTCCACTCCTCCTACTATTCTCCCATCACACTGCTTTCTCCTTGAAAAAGAAAATAAAAATGAAGAAAAAGATAAAAATGAAAAAAAATGCTGATTTTTCAACTTTCCAATCCTCCATCTCCGTTGAGGAGACTTCTTATCTCTTTCCCGAGTGTGTCCCAACCCAGGGGCCGCACTTTCAAGATTCCTTGATAGATCTCTTTTCCCCCTCTAGCGAGGGGTCTTCTTCTGTATCACCTTTTGTATCCACTTTTTCACCCCCTTCTGATCAGGCTAGTCGCTCCTCCTCTTCTTCCTCTTCTTCTAATAAAATTCATGGGGTAGATTCACGTAAGAAATCCAAGGGTAAGGAGATTCCTCGCAGATTTTTATTAGAATTGGCTATCAGATGCCAAGCTTGTTTAGCAATCCCTGAGTTTGTGGAAGATCCAATTATCCTGCCAGAGTTAGAATATGAAGATGCTGTTGCTTCTTATGAGGGTTTGGGCGTTTATGAAATTATGAATGATGAAGACCCTATTGAAGAGGGGGATGAAAGTTATGAAGAATATGAGGACGAGGCTGATGCTTTTGCTAGTGGTATGAGAAGATTCGATGAACCATCAGCCTCCGTAGAAGAACCTACCAAAGAAATTAATCTGGGTACCAAGGAAGACCCTAGGATTGTCCTCATTAGCCAGAATTTGCCGCCTTCCGAGGAGGAGGCGCTCATTTTAGTTCTTCAAGAATACAAGGACACGTTTGCTTGGAGTTATGAGGATGTGCCGGGATTAAACCCTGCGCTCGTTGAACATCGTCTTACACTTAAGCCAGGGTCTGTCCCGGTCAAACAACGGTTGAGGCGTTTCCACCCTAGCATGGCTTTAAAGATGAAAGAAGAGGTCGATAAACTCCACAAGGCTAGATTTGTTAGAGTTGTCCTCTATCCCAATTGGGTGGCTAACATTGTCCCGGTTATGAAGAAAGATGGGAAGGTTCGGATTTGTATAGACTTCCAGGACCTCAACCGAGCGTGTCCTAAAGATGACTTCCCCCTCCCTCATATTGATGTTCTGATTGATAACACGGCAGGATTTGAGACTCTCTCATTTATGGATGGCTTTTCAGGTTACAATCAAATTCGTCTGTCTGAAGAGGATCAAGAGAAAATATCATTCACTACACCATGGGGGACATATTGTTATGTGGTCATGCCTTTTGGACTTAAGAATGTTGGAGCCACCTACCAAAGGGCTATGATGGCAATTTTTCATGACATGATTCATATTTATATTGAGGTGTATGTGGATGATCTGGTTGTAAAATCAAGGACAAGGATTGAGCATCCTGGGGTGCTGGCTAAGGTTTTATAGAGATCACGAGAATATCAACTGAAAATGAACCCCAAAAAGTGCGTATTTGGCGTTTCTTCAGGGAAACTGCTTGGTTTTATTGTTAGCAAGAGGGGAATTGAAGTTGATCCCAACAAGGCAAAGGCCATCAGAGATATGCCTCCTCCCAAGAATTTGAAGGAAGTTCGAGGATTAATCGGGAGGTTGCAATTTATTCGCCGCTTCGTCTCCCAGCATTCACAGAGGTGTAGGCCGTTCTACGAGCTTACTAAGCCGGGAGTCAAGTTTAATTGGGATGACAAGTGTCAGGAAGCCTTTGACGGATTGAAGGATTATTTGGCCAATCCCCCTGTCCTGAGGCCGCCAATTCCAGGCAAACCACTTATTCTCTATGTTTCAGTCCTGGATGACTCTATAGGTGCTGTCTTAGCTCAAGTGGATGAAGAAGATAAGGAGAGGGCAGCATACTACTTGTCTAAGCTTCTTAACCCCTGTGAGCAGAGGTACTCAGCCATGGAGAAGACTTGTGCAGCTTTGGTTTGGGTAGTTCAGAAGTTAAAATATTATTTCTTAGCTCATGAGGTTCACCTCATTGCTCGCATGAATCCGATTAAATTCCTCCTTGAAAAATCTGTCCTCACTGATCGATTAGCACGCTGGCAGAGCTTCCTCTCTCAGTTTGATATCACTTACATTCAACAGAAAGCTATCAAAGGCTACGCCATTGCCGAACACCTTGCTCATCACCCTCTCCCCCGTTTTGATCCTGTCAATTCGGAGTTCCCAGATGAAGAATTAATGTCCATTAATCAACCCCACGATCCTATGTGGATGTTACATTTTGATGGAGCTCTTAATTCTCAAGGAAGAGGGATCGGCATGGTTCTTTTAACACCAGAAGGGGTCACCATCCCATTTGCTACTCGGCTCACTTTCCTCGTCACCAATAACATAGCTGAGTATGAAGCTCTTTTGGCCGGTCTTCAAACCGCTCATCGATATGGTGTCACCCATTTGAGGATTGTGGGTGATAGTCAGCTTATTTTGCGTCAGGTGTTGGTCAAGTGCCGCACCATCAATCCTAAGCTCAAGCCCTACCAGGAACTCGCTTCAGCTTATGCCAAACTCTTCACTAAATTGATCTTCGTTCATGTCCCTCGTAGCCAGAACATCTTGGCTGACGCTCTTGCTTCTTTGGCTTCCGCTTTAGTTTTCCCTCCTGAGCGTGATTTTCATGTTCCCCTGATTCATCAGCGTGACACCCCAGCTATTAAGGATCGCGCATTCCTTGATATTAGGGATCAAGTGCTTGAGAAGGTTAAGCTGAAGGAAGCTCTTAAAGGTAAGGAAATCATGCTTTTAGACTAGGAGGAGAATTTGGCTGACGAAGAGAAGCCTTGGTATTATGAGATTGCCAGGTATTGCAATGATCAGTCCTATCCCGAAGAAGCCACTGCAGAAGAGAAGAAAGCAATTAGAAGAGTGGCTCAACGTTATGTTTTGGTTGGAGGTGTGCTCTACAGAAGAGGGCTCACCGGTGTTCTGCTAAGATGCCTCGATGATGATGAATCATGGAAAGTTGTGGAAGAGGCGCATTCTGGAGTGTGTGGTGGTCATGTGAATAGCCAGATGCTAGCTAAGAAGATCCTTAGGCTAGGATTCTATTGGCCCACTCTAGAAGAGGATTGTTCCATCTATGTTCGAAGGTGTGTTAAGTGCTAACTGCACGCCGACAAAATTCATTCTCCTGCTTCTTCACTCCATCCTACGTCCTCCCCATGGCCTTTTTCCATGTGGGCTTTTGACATCATTGGACCTCTTGGTGATTCGAACCTCCTGACCAAGCAAAAATCATTCATCCTCACGGCAACGGAGTACTTCACCAAGTGGGCGGAAGCAGAAGCTTACGTGGAGATTAAAGCGTCAACAGTCTGTAAATTCATAATGAAGAACATCATCACAAGGTTCGGCATCCCGAGCACCATCGTCACCGACAATGGACCTCAATTTATCTCTCAGGAAATCAAGGATCTCTGCAACAGGTATAACATTGCATTGCATCATTCTTCTCCCTATTATCCGCAGGGCAATGGCCAGGCAGAGGCAACTAACAAGACTTTGATCAAAATTTTTAAGAAGACGTGTGAGGCTAATAAATTTTCGGACTGGCCAGACAAGCTAGTTGAAGCTCTCTGGGCCTATCGTACTTTCATTCGTACCCCCACTGGGCAAACCCCTTTCGCCCTTACTTATGGAATGGAGGCGGTAGTCCCTTACGAGATTCTCATTCCCTGTCTGCGAGTACAATTGGATAAGGAATTTTCTATTGATGAACGTCGGGATTTACTCCTTGCCCAACTGGAACTCCTAGATGAGAAGCGTCTGGTCGCCGCTGAGCATGCGCGCATTTATCAAAATAGGCTCTCACGTTATTATCAAAAGAAAGTAATTGAGAGAAAATTTAAAATCGATGAAATGGTAATCAAGAGAATTTTTGTAAAGCCGGGTGGCCCTCGCTCAAAACTCCAACCCAATTGGGAAGGACCGTTTGTTATAAAAGACGTTTATCCTGGCAATGCTTATAAACTGATTAATACTGAAGGGGAAGAGTTAACTCATCCTTGGAATGGTTTGTATCTTAAGAAATACTACCCTTGATTCAAAAATCTAAAAAAATATAAATATATGTCTTCAAAAATCCAAACAAAAAGGAATATCTCCGAAAACCATAAAAAAAAATAGAAACTCCAAAAAGCAAACAAAAATAGAAATTCTTCAAAATCAAAAAGAGAACAGAATTGGTGCCATGGCACACGAAGGATCAATGTCCGAAAGGTCAAAATTCAGAATTCATTCATCAGTCTTGCTAACTTAAAAATGGGTTGACTCCCGCACACACTACACGCTTTATTCTTGAGCTCGATCAGTGCAAAATCTGACGGAAAGTCAAAAACCTGACTAAAAGTGAAAGACAATACCCGTTCTCTTCTTCTTCGGCCCATAAGGGAGGAAGGGAGACCTCGAGGCAGACGCGCCAAGCCTATCCGCCGCCCTAGTAGGTGGAAGTCAGGGCCCAAAAGGGAACAAATGCCACAAAAGCCCAAGTACAATTAGGTTTATTTTCATCAATGCAAATCAATTCCAAAGTGAAAGTCAAGTTATGAAAAGAAAAGCATGTCAAGAGGGTAAAGTCCCCGCAAGGAAAACCTTGGGCGTATGCATGCAATATAACAAGGGCAAAAAGGTAACAATTTCCCTACGCCAAAGACCGAACCCCAACAGGCATAGGGTAGGGGAGGTAACTTTGCCTTGAGCATCTCAGAATCTCCTATGGGCTTCCCTTATATTTTCTTCCATCCTTTCTATGTGGTAAAATCACGAACTGGCAGGATGGTTAAAGACGGACTAAAGAAATTGCACTGTGCGAAATCTCGAATACAGGTCAACTATAAGCACGTCGACCCCCTTTTAATTACTCAAGAAAGGTTAATGAATTTTAGATGGTGACCGTGTAAGACCTGTGGTTTTGATAGCCTTGACAACCTTTTTTTGCAGAAATAATTCAATTAACGCCTTTGGCTAAGGCGCTTTTTATTTAATTAACGTCTTTGTTTAGGTCGTCTCTTTCCAAATAACGTCCCTGCGCAGGTCGTCACTTTCTCAAAAATCAAATTCACTTTTCAAATTCACGCCGTCATATAGGGCGTCTTTTATGTGAATAACGACCTATTCGAAGGCGCGTTTCTCAGAAAAAATAAAAAAATAATAATAAATAATAATAAATGAGGAAAAAAATGCATTCTCCATGTATGCTTGCATTCTTGTGCATGGGCATCTTTTATTTATGGTTTGCATATGTGTGCTTTGCATGATGCATCTCCCGTTATCAGCTATTTCATTTTGCCTTATTTGATTAAAGGCTTGGCCCCTTGACCCGTCATTAAGGTCAAAATATTGCCACCCCTTGCTTATTGGGCAAGGGGCCAAGTCGAACAGATGAATTAACCTGTTTTGTTCAAATAAAAACCACAGCTGCAGGTACAGGGCAAAGTAAAGCAAACACGAAGAACGTGGTAAGAAGAAGGTACACAAACACGAGGCCACAGTCACACAAAGTGCTCCGGTAACAAAAATCTCGATCTATATATATATCTCTCATGGCTATCATGTACAGGTGTGAGGGTGGAGGAGTAGAAGTAAGTCTCTCAGCTCTCGCCTCCACCCTCCTCTCTCCTACTCTCAACCTCCTCCTCACCGTCCCGAGCTGGTACTGGTGGAGGAGGCATGGGCCCCCGTGAAGAAGCCGGAACCCGAACGTGTCCCCCTGCCTCGCTCCTCTCTCGGAGGGAAGAACCCGCCACGAAGGTGGAGCTGGTGAAGGAGTACCCCGCAGCCCGCGCTCGCTCGCGTCCTCGCTGGAGACGCTCCTCGGACACTCGCAGCCGCTCCTGGGAAAGGATCAACTGGGTCCTCGAATCCGCCAGCTCTCGCTCACGTGCCGCCACCTGCTCCTGGAACCGGGCACGCTCCGCCTGACGCTCCTCGCGCTCCCGGGCACGCTCCCGTCTCTCCAGCTCAAGCGCCACGCGTAGCTCGGCCACGTCCTGAGGAAGCTCCTCTCGTCGCCTCAGGGACCTCTCAAGCTCTGAGATCCGCTGATCATGGATCGCCAACTCGGTACGTACTGCCTGAAGCTGTGTCACCTGCAAACAGGTAAACAAGTCATCAATTCCACAATTAAATTCAATAATCTAGCAATTCAAGCAATGTATAATTGAACCACTCACCTGTGCGCTCGTCGCGCGGAAGCCCTCGTCAACGCAGGTAAGAGCGGCTCGAAGCTCCTCAGTCTGTAAAATGAATTTCATCAGTGCACAATTATATAATCAATATTTGAATGGATTGGTGTTTTGGAATTTACCCGTAAGGCGAGGTCGCGCTCCGCTGCCTCGGCTCGTGCCACCGCTCCCGCTAGCTGCTCCGCCAGTGCAGTCACCTCTGCACTGGGCCCTCTCGAGCTGAAGGCCTCCCCTGGGTCTCTCCTCACTGCTCCCTGCTGGGCACGCTGCATTCATTGAGATCGTCAATGGCTAATCATCAATAATTCAACAAAAACAAAATACATTTGCATATAGAAATAATTTAAACACTCACCAGGGTCTCTAGGTCTGCCCGTGTGGCAGCTAGCTGGTCCTCCAGGCTGTGTAGGTGGGCCTGGGCATCTATCGCTGCTATGTCCCGCGCATCCTGCATCCATTACATATTAGTCGCATGATAGTCACATAAGCATTTGCATTTAATTTAGAAATAAGTGCATTCATACATACCCCTAAGACCCTCATCTGGGGTCGGCCGGCGTATACCTCCCAGTAGCGCCGGAGGTACTCGGAGCTGTCAGTCGCGCGAGAGGTAACTCTGGTCCCGCCACGCTGCCAGTCGGCGTGCTGCTCCTCGAATCGTACCCTCCAGTCGGTCGCCTTTGTACGACCGCGAGTCTTCTTCCCGATGCCCCGCGGCTCGCCTACCTCGATCCACTCCTGGTGGAGGCCTAGCGTCCTCATCACCAACCTAAGCCGTAACGGCTCGATCTCGCTCAAGCAGTGAACCCAAAGTTCACGCTCAAAGCGAGGTCGGCCCGCTACGACCCAAGGCTGGCCCTCGTCTGTCATCCCCTCATAGGGTCTCCACTGCACCTGCATTCATAAACATACATATCATCATTTCATCGTCATCATCATAAAATCAAATTGAAAAGCAAAAGAAAGATGCATAGCATTCATACATACCAGCGAGGGAGGGAAGTCGCGGAGCTCTCTCCGTAGAACCCACAACTCGTAGCCGAGCGGGGCGCCGAAGACGACCGGCACCCAGCGCCGTGCTAGAGGGAAAGCCCCCTCACTCCCAGGCCGTGGGTCAACGCGCCCCATCGGCATGTAGAGGTGACTCCAAACCTGCATCCATGCATTGCATTAGTTAGGCATTCACACGCATACCAAAATATACATAAAAGAAAGAAAAAAAATGAGAAATGCATACCTGAAGAAAAGGTGAGAAGCCACTGACGGTCGTCTCTCGCCCTGTCCCCGTGGACAGGTCGGCCATCATGTGCGCCAGCAGAGCCGCTCCCCAGGCGTAGCTGCCAACTGCCTCCAGGTCCTCGAGTATCCCTAGAAATCGGCAGTTGATGACGTCGCCCTTCGTCCCGAGCAACAGCCTCCCCAGTAGCAGTAGCAAGAACCTCCTCAAGTCTAGGTCAGCTCTCTCCCTGTCGGTCGGGTCCTGGCAGTACACTGCCCTAGCCCCGTCTATCAGGCTCTGTGAAAACTGCTCTAGGGTCTCTCCTGACCTGTGCCTAGCATTCCCTAAACCCATCACTGTGGTGAGGTCGGTACGGAAGATCGTCCTGCACTCGCTAGGGGTCTCGTAAACCATCTCCAACCCTAGCAACCTCTGGGCATGCTCGGTGTAGTCTGGGTAGGTAATCCCGCTCACAGCCTCTCCATCTACCCTCAACCCCGTAATCCTGGCCACGTCCTCTAGGGTAGGAATCATGTGTCCCCAAGGCATCAGGAATGCCCGGCTAGTCCTATCCCATCTCTCCCGTAGAACCTGAATGAGTGGTAGGTCTGGCCTAACTGGCTCTATGCTGAGGAAGGCCCCGAACCCCATCGCATCTACCCTCTCTCTCTGGAACTCGGGGAGGCCGTAGTAAGCTGCTCGGACCATGACCCATGAAATGCGCGTCCTCAGCAGCCCCTGCATGCATAAAATAAGAATTGTTGGTTTAATTGTTGTGATTATTCATGCCTATTTCATTTTGATTGCCCCAGGATGAATGTTGGTGTTATTGGAATTAACGACCTTCCTCAGGTCGTTTTTTGTTGAAGTAGCGCCCTTAAGGGGGGCGTGGTTTTGTTTGAGCTTCTAGATAACGACCTACCCTAGGTCATTTTTCATCTATGAAACGCCTCTGTGTTGGGCGTGTGTTTGTGGTTAATTTCTAAAAATCCTAAAGGTTTTTCAATTCACGCCCTTGAGTAGGGCGTTTTCTATTTGGGTTCGTTAATTAATCAAATAATTAATGAATGGGCGACCGTTGGTTTGGTCGTCTGTTTTGAATTGACGCCCTGGTGTGGGGCGTGGTTTCCAATTTTTCAGAAAATAGAATAAAAATAACAGCATGCGAAAATTAACAACATAATATGTAAATTTAATTGGGCGACATGCTTTAGGGCGTGTTCTTATGGGGTTAATTGTTTTTTCATAAAAATAATATAATTAACGCCCTTGGGTTGGGCGTGTATTTTGAGATCGCGACGCCCCTGAGGGCGCCTTCTTTCTGGGTTGTAGGGTTTATACCCGAGGGCTATGGAAAATCAGGAAAAAATGAAATTAAAATAAATAAAATTGGAAAAGGGTTTGAGGCTTACCTTCTTGTGCTTCTGATTTTGTGGTCGAGGCCTTGGCTGCCGTGGCCGCCGCAGTTGGCCGGCACGGGGGAGGATCGTCGCCACGGGCGGTGGTTCATCTCCTTCTCCTTCTCCTTCTTCACCGCTTTCTTCCTCGCCACCTTCTTCCTCTTCACCCCCTTCGCCTTCGTCGTCTTCTTCTCCTTCGCCTTCCTCGTGGGCTTCTTGGTCTCCTCCGGCCTCGTCGCCGGCCTCCGCCATTGGAGCGTCTTCTTCAACCGCCACATTGGCCCCTTCCTCACCGTGGGCGTCGTCGCCCAGATCAACCACCTTGGGAGCGGCCACCCTCTGCCGTTTGACTGAACCGCCTCTGGCCATGGCTAGGGTTAGGGCTAAGGACAGAGAGAGAGATAGAGGAAGAGAAGAGGGGAGGGAGAGCTTCGGTTAGGGTTGCAGAGAAGAGAGAATGGAACAGAGGAAGAAGAAGAAAGGGGGAAAGCCCTTTTTAGCATTCCAAAAGAAGAGACACCCTGAGAAGAGGCGTTTTTTGTGGAAGTCACGACTATGACATGGGCGTGTTTATAATATAGATGACGTTGCTCGAGGCGTCAATTTTATTTGCATGGGGAATGATAACCGTCGTCAGACGCATTCAATGGGCGTTGATTGATGTGATCGAAGTAATTATTATGATTTTTACTCACGCCTGAGCTAGAGGCGTTACCTGATTGAAACGTGACTTTCCTGAGGGCGTTACTTTTGGAATTTCAACGAATATATTTTGGGAATTTGAATCGATTAACGCCCTGTTCCAGGTCGTTATTTAAGTAACGCCTATTGGTGAAGGCGTCAAATGTGTGAACAGGAATATTGGAAGCGACCTATCATGAAGGCGTCCTTTTATGAATTCACGCCTTTGCTTGAGGCGTTATTCGCAACAGAACGACAGGTTATTTAAGGATTTGATCTGAAGCACAGCAGTAAGGCTCAATCAGAAAATAATCATTTTTATTACTTTGAAAAGAGAGATTACAATGCTTAATGAGCCATCTTGGGTCTTAGCTTTCTCAAAGCTGTTACATAATTTTTCCACTGATCTTTGTCTTTCTCCAAACTCTCTACAGGTTGATGGAGTTTGTTAATCTTCCATAGGGCTTGGATTGTGATAGCCTCTTCTCCATCTTCATTGTTGCCTAGGTCTCTTGATTTGATTGGAGGGAGATGAGAGACGTCTTCTAGACGTTGCCTTGGAAGTCCAATTTGAGGAAGGCATCTGTGAGAGTTGTATAGTATGAAGTCCGAAGCGCCAATGAGACGAAGGTCCGTACCGGTGGAGAATTGTGCACGAAGTTCCTGCATCTTGAGTACACCCGGGGCACATGTAAAGAGGTTCTTTGGCATTACCTTTAGGTGCTCTCTCCATTCCACTCTCTTTTTGATTTGAGGAATCCGGTTCATCACCCTATTGCTTATTCCTAACGAACCGGTCACATAAGAGAGTGGGCTTTTTGAAAAGATTCTTGAGGGTTGTTGGGCCTCGCCACATGGATCGAATTTGAAGTGTAGATCAACCCAACTAGAGAGTTCTAGCATGCACCCATATATGGGCCTTCCCATCACCGCCGAAGTAAGCCCACTATAGAGATATGCTAGGATAGCCGGTCCGACTCTTTCCTCTTCCCATAAGCTCACCACCGCGCTCAATTGGGCCTCCTCTAGAAAGTCCTCCGTGGATGGAAACAAGAGTGCTCCTGCTAAGCACACCACGAAGGCCTTTGCTATCTTTTCTATCTGCTTGATCCGCTCTCTTGTACACCCATGAGGCAAGCTTCAAGAGATTGATTCCTTTAGTGACCTTGATTTGGTTCACTATGTTTGGGCTAGATATCAATGAGGTTAGCAATTCATGAGAGGAGATTGGCCTTGGCACGATGGCCATCTTTTCTTCTTCTCCTTGTTTCATCCTTTTCAAGCCTAAGATCAACTCTAGCTCTTCCAATAGGATGGTGGCTTCAAATGTCGAGAAGAGAAAGGTATCAGTGGAAGGATGCCAAAGTTCAATCAATGCTCCTATGGCAGCCCAATCTAAGTAAATTTGGTCATAGTGCTTGGCATGGGTTACTAGGCCCAAAAGATGCCATCTTGCTAGGTATACTCTCGTATCAGAAGAAAACTTGGAGAGAATAAGGGGCAACCACTTCACTTTTGTAAATCTTCTAGCACCAGGGACATTTGGGTAGTCCTGTGAAAAGAAAATATGGACAGTGCCAATAGTGCCCGACATGAGCATATGTAAGACGTAGTTTGACAGAAGGATTCAATAAAAAGAAAAGAAAGAAGATATAAGCAGAGGGAAAAGCAGAGGAATTCACTAACCTGATGTTGAGCAACTCGGCTGCAGATGTGCCCTTGGATTTCAGTCAACCTAGGGGTGGAAGACCTAGGTCTCTTAATCATCCTCTCCATTGTTTTTTGGCTTTGCAGAAGGAGCTCGGACAAGTGCCTGCGGGAGAAGAACAAACAGAGAAAAGAGAACAGAGCCGGCTACGGAGGTTCAGAGAAAAGGTTGCTTTAGGTTGAGGAAAGCAGCCTTTCTTTTATAAAGATTTGAAGAGGGCTTAAGGTTGTTCGGAGTTAGCAGGTTGATGGCTATTAGGATTTGATTTTGCTTTCGATTTGGAAACAGAAGCGTTGGATTGATTAACGCCTTTTGTTAGGGCGTCAATTTTTGAATTGACGACCTTTCTAAGGTCGTGTTTTGTGTAACGCCCTTTAGTAGGTCGTTTACTCTTTGGCCTCTCGATGGGTTTCACGCCTTGCTGAAGGGCGTGTTTCATGTTTTAACGCCTACATATTAAGGCGCTTTTCATGGTTTGGCACCATTCGGTGCAGGCGTGTTTTTATGAGCTTATGAATTTAGATATTCATGTGTGTTAATGAACTTAAGTGCTATTATTTCATTGAATTGTTTATTTAATTGAGCACTTATGATCATATCATGATTTAAATGGAAAATTATGTTTGATTATCTTGAATTTCGAAAACTGATGAATTTTCAAAGTGCAGAAGTTTGCAGGATTAGAGGCGCCTGGGTTGCTCATGGAAATCACATCGCACTTGTCATTTTGTATTTGTTCGTTGTAAGCATTGTTATTATAGGATATCTACATTATTATAGCATATCAAGGACCTTGTGGTTCTGATGAATCTGGAATTTGAGTTCCCCTTCATCAAAAATGATGATGATTCTAGGAGAGTCTTGATCACACGGATAGGCCGTTGAGTCGTTCAAGGTTTGGGACGATGGTTCCACTTTCTGAGTTGATGCGCGGACAAACGGGTCTCGGCTTAGTGTTGGTTCAGAAACTTGGATTCTTGACCAAATCTAGATGGCTTAGCAATATTATCCTTGATTATTTTCTATTTTTAGTTTGTTTTATCTTTTCTTTTAGCTCAGCATGCATCATGTAGGACTTTGAGTTTCATGCTGAAAATCTTCTTATTATGGCGATAATGAAGGTCACTCGTTCTTGATTGAGTTGACATGAGATATTCCATTCCCAATTGAGTACTTTGTTCTCTCTGAAGCCGCTTAGGCTTATTCCTTGAAAAAGTCCCTTTGTTGGATCTCCATCTCAATTCTCTTTATTTTCTGCAAATCTACCTTGGTTGTAGCACGTCCACGTTGGCTGGTAACCGCTCTCCAATGGTCTTTCCCTATCGTGCCCGCGTGCACACCTTTTACCTTACATTTTACTTATTTAGTTTAATCTCCCTTATCCAGCAAATTGATGCCTTCTTGGGATCACTCGGAGTTGTTTCACTATGAATCTTGGAAAGATTTTCATTGCTTAGTGTCTGAGGCGTGTCACATCACACCTTGGCATCTACTTATCAGTTCGCTCCACTTCATTCCATTTTGTTGCACTTTCACTCCATTTTCGTCTCACTCCCTTCCAAAGCAGACGCCAAGGCGGGGCAGCTGTAGACACGCCAAAAATGACGCTATGTTGATCAAATCTCAGGTCACTATGATGATGCCCCAAAGTGAACTTCAATATATTCATAATATGAAGTTTTTCTATTTTCTTGTGTGTGGTTTTGATTCATTTTTGTTTTTTGTGATTCGCGACCTGAAGAGGGGCGTTATCTAAATAGCGACCTTGTCTAGGGCGTTTTCTCAAGAAAGGACGACTAAATGTTAGGGCGTCAATTCCTGGTATTATCCGGTTTTAAAGTAAATGCAAAATCAATTTAATTATTGGTTAACGTCCTTCCTCAGGGCGTGTTTTAATTTAACGCCTCGATCTTAGGTGTGTTCTCATGATTTTCAAACAAGGAATTGCCAAAATTAAATCCAGGAAGAAACGCCCTGGCTTGGATCGTGTTTTATGAAACGCCGTATGGGTAGGTCGTCAAATCAAGAATTGACGCCCTTCGCAAGGTCGTGTTTCACCTTTTGGAGTCCTGCCTTTTTCCATCTTTCCCTCACAGTTCCCTGTCTTGTTTCAACCTCTTGCTCGATGTTAATCCTTTCCCTGAATAATCCTTGCCCGTTCTTATCTTCCCTTGTTTGATCACATCCGATTAGAATCTTATATAAGGAGGCCTGGATCGATCGTCATAAGGTAGAACACCCACATATACAGAGAAAAAAAGATTGCAGGTTCTGTACGAGCAGAGTTTTCTTTCTTCTTCCTGTGCGGTCGTTCCTCTGCATCCTTTTCATAGGAGTTCACTCATTTCCACTGCTTCCTCTTCTTCCCATCAACATATTCTTCACACGGTTTCCCTTTACTGTCATCAGGGACAGCAGGGTTCTTTTATTTCATTTATTTTGTTTATGAGCATATCATCCTTCATCCCACCGTCAGTCTTTCTTATTGCATTAAGTCCTATCATCATCATTATCGTATCATATCTCCTTCCCTAGCTCTTCTCTTGGGGTTTAAAAAAAAATAAAAAGAGGTGCGCATGTTGATTTCATTTTTCAACATCATATTCTTTATTTGGGATTGATACTACTTGCATTGGCTGATCCCTTTTCATTTTGCTTTGTTTCATTGTCTTTTTTGCAAGGTAATCAAAAGGAGAACCCTTCTCATCGGCCGGCCGATTGAAGAAGGAGGAAGGAACTTCACATCATCCCGCGTTCCAATCTTCACCAGGTATTCGCGATCTCTTTTTATTATTATTGAGGTAACCCCTCTGGCGATCACATCTCCATTTTTGCACCACGTGCAAGCTTTTTCTTCCCCTTATTTATCCATTAATCATTATTCTCCCCCTTATTTTTTTCACATCATTTATTCTCTTGTGATTTTGTGTGGGATTTATGCCCATCCACACTCGGCCTGGCCCACCCCTGACTGACGAGCCCTCACCAGCCTCTCCGCCAAACTGCTGAGACATGAGATGGTACATGCCACGGAAGAAATCCTCGACCCCCGGAACTCTCGCAGCATCCGCGGCCTCGGTAGCCCACAGTGGCGCTCTGCTATGCTCCTCCTGGTCCCTCTGGACCCCCTGCTGGATCTCCTGACCTCCAGCCGACTGCCCCTGCTGAGAGCGAGAGCTCCTCCTCGGCGCCATACTCGCTCTTGAAGCACAAGACAGAAAACACGAAAATGGCAAGGTCAAAATAAGCACGCGGTGCCCAATGCTAGCGTCACCTGTACATCATCGCTGTGGACTAGTGGACCACTACAATTACCTATGATTCTCATGCAATTCCACAACCGCGCTCTGATACCAGCTGTAACGACCCGAGAATCCGATTACCGGGAAGGCCCGATAACCCGAGACTCGTACCGCCACCCACGAGCCCAAAGACTCGGAAGGGTTAAAAGGATGGTGTGGAAACTACACAAGCATCACAGATAATTACAGAAATTAAACAGGAAAATAAATTAACATATTACATGGTCCACAATAGAAATTAACAACAATAACAATAGTCCACGACTACTACAGTGACAAGAAAGGAAAGTACAGCTACACGGGGCATCCCCTGGCTCTGACCTCTGGCACTACCTCTGGGCACCCGCACCACGCTGCACCCCCGACGCGCTTCCCGAAGGTGGCGCCTCACCTGAAACACGGTGAAAACACGCAGGGAATGAGTCTCGGAACAAGACTCAGTAGGGATCACTTGAACCCTACCTCGTAAAACGAGAAACCACTACACTAGCGGTAGGAGAGTACCTCAGAAAGGAAAGCCCTGTACTCTACAAGACAAGACCCTACGACACGTAAACCGACACACGTGCCACGGTAAAAAGACCGAAGCTCAACGGCCAAACCGACAAAACCTGAAGGTCGGAAACACACGACTGACAGTCTGACACTCCGTACTCGACAGGAGTACCACCCACTAGAAGCACAGCCGGTAGCGTCCCCTGACGTCTTACACCGCACCGCAGGTGAACCGCATGACGTGGTAGGTCCTACCTGAGGCTCAGACACCGTACAAGTTACCACGAACAAGTAACTAGCTGGGGTCACGCCCGTCGACGTGGGTCCAACTGCCCCCAAACATGCGTGCACACACAGACCTTGCGTCACTAGGTCTGGTCCTCTGACCGGTTTTCCCCCGTAGCCGGACTCTGGCTACCGACGAGGGGCCTACGGTAACCGGTCCACAAACCGTCTCGAAAGGTGGGTGCCCGTTCACCACTCCCAGGTGAGACCAGCACCTCGTACTGGTGGGCTACGACTAGTGGAGGGTCACTGAAGGAGTAGACTCTCTCGTCAACGGAAAAATGACGTCCGAGTTCGACAACGTATGGGAATCACCCCACGCACTAGCTCCGTCAAACGGTGGCCACAGTCGGAGTAAAAACGGGGTTGCCACCCTCATGGGGCAACCAGGCATGTGACGGTCCACCCTAGGGCCGTCACAAGCAAGTAACTGTCTAGGCGAGACCGTTACATGCGCCTAACGGTTCAACACAGACCGTCACACGGTCAGAGGGGAAAGGGATGTGACGGCCTGGTCCAGGCGCGTTACAAGAGTGTAACACGCTTGGCCCCATGCGTTACACCCCCCCATGCTCCCAAAACCAAAAAGGGAAGTAACGGCCCAGCCCGGCGCGTCACACGCATGTAACGCGCCTGGCCCAGCGCGTTACATGGCCCTCACACTTGGGGTGAGAACAGGAAGTAACGCGCCTGCCTCAGCACGTCACATGCATGTAACGCGCCTAGCCCGGTGCGTTACATGGCCTGACCCCCAACGGTCACAAACCAACGGTCGAAAGCCCCTGACGGCCCTACCCAAGCGCGTCATAGGCAAATGGCGGTCTATCGTGAGGCCGTTACAGCCCCCGACCCCCAAAAACACTACTCAGGAATGTGACGCACCCCTCTAGGGGCGTCACAAGCATGTGACGGTCACTGGAGTGACCGTTACACACTCCCGAGCACGCTACGGTGGGAAAATCCCAAAAACTTCGACCACGCCCCCGTGCCTCCACCGGAGAGGGGGAAATCAAAGGGGAAGGCCCCTAAGGACCCCTAGCATACTTCTAAGCCACCAAAACATGAAATCATGCATCAAATCCATAGATCGGGCGAGCTCTCCCCAAATCATGGAAAACCCCCCAAAAGCTCAAACACGCCCCTCTCGGCCTCCCCGCGGCCTACAAATCACGGGAATGAACGGCAAGAGGAAGGAACGTCACCCTACCTCAATGGAGCGAATGCTCCGCCGGATCGCCCACAAACCATGAAGAACGCCTTTGGAAACCCCGCCTCCTCACGCTTCCCACGCTCGCCGCACGCCCCCACGATCGCCTCACCGCCGTCCACGTCGCCGCGCCGTCGCCCCGCCGCTGTCAGCAGCCGGAGAGGAGCTAGCCGTGCTCGAACGGGAGGAAGAGAGGGAGAGAGGGAGGGTCACGGTTGGGGAAGGAAGGAGGAAGAAGAAGAATAAGAAAAAGAAGGAAGAAAAGAAAAAGAAAAGAAATGGGATTATATAGGAAAATCTGATTTTTCGGAAAAATACCGAAAAATAGAAAAATACATTTCCGGAATCCTCGGAACGCACCGATCGCAACGGTACCACTCGTGCCTGGGGGAACCGCCCGGTTCGCCCGCAGCGAGCTTCTGAAGAGAAAGCCAAAACACACACCGGGAATCGGAAAATACACACGGAAAAGCCGCGGAACGCCTCCGGGCCTCCGAAATGACTCCGGATCGCGCCGATCCGAACATGAAAGATGTTCGAAACGAAATTTCTGACACAACAGAGCCAGTCGCTCCGAAAACCAGATTCGGGACCCACGAAGAAGGATCCGAAAGGTCCGGGATATTATAACGTAAGTAAAGCTAATGTATCAACATAGCTGCACTAATGTTTGACTTCAAGCATAAGGGACTTACAATAGGCACTAGAGGGTCCCACCGTGATCGCTACTTTGCTTGTAGGCGCCCGGAGACGGCGAGCATGGAATTGGGATTGGGTGAGAGACGTGAGATGGAATGTGTGAATGGGAGTCTCCGTGCGAGGGTACCTACAGAGGAACAAGATGATTAGAATGTGATCGCCAGAGGTCGTTTTACCTGAACCTCGCAGGATGTTGATCGCAGGGAGATGTTCAAGATGAAGAGACGTGGGTTTCCTCTTCCTCGTCCTCGACCGGCCAAGGGCAAGGAGTCCTGCTCGTCCCTTGTGCTGAAGTCCTACAACGTAGCTCAAAAAAACACAGAAAGGAAAGCCATTAGTGAACTTGGAGTGCAGTATGTGATCTAACAACTAGAAAACACGTAGGAAACTGGTGGCCAAAGTACCTGGGGGGGTGGGAAGGAAGGATGGCCGAGACTTTCGACCATCCACCTCCCCTTTGTTTTTTTTAAGAAGAAAACCTCTTACGTTGGGTCTAGGAGGATGCTACATGCGATGCTATACTTACCTGGAAGTCGAGATGCACATAGGAAGCAGAAGATGAGAGGCAGAGAAGTTCAAACCAGGTTGAAGGAAGAAGGAGTAGCCTCCGGGACGAAGTTCCATGAGTTCTCCCTTCTCCTCCGTGTCAACTCTCGAAAAAAACCCCTCTTCCCCAAATCTCCCAACTCTCTTTTCCCCCCAAAAAAAATCTCTCCTCCTTCCCTCTCGTAATGGAGGTGGTGGAGTTTTGGTTCGACCAGCCGGGAGTTACAAAACGTGGGTGGAGATCGTGCAGAACGAGGGAGAGAATGTGGCCACGAGCTGGGCCACGTTCTCTGACCGAGTAAACAGGGGGAAGGCGGCCAAATCGTTGGCCACCTTGAGGAGGAGGGCGGCCAGCACTCTGGCCACTTTCCTAGGGAGGGCGACCATCACCCTGGTTGCCCAGGACTGGGGGCGGCCAGGACTCTGGCCCCCCAGTCCCATGGTCTTGGGCCCATTATATGGATGAGGTCCAATAGCCGAGGGGCTATGGGCTAGACTGAAAAGCTCAAACATCAGTAAAAAAGAGTACAACAATCAAGCATCATTCACACGAGGGCCCATTGAGGATCCGCGTGATGTCCGAAATTAGGCGTCTACAACATGCACTAGCAAAACTTGCACCGAGGCAAGGAATGCACAGACCGAGTGCTTAGACCTTTTGTTGCTTAGACTTCAGTCATGCATGATGAAAGCATGCACCGACTCTAATATGCACCGACGTGTATATGCTTTGGATGAAAATTACACCGACTTGAAAGTTGCACAGCCTATGAAGTCTTGTTGCTACAAAGTGCACAGACCTAATACATGACTAAGGAAATGTGCACCGACCTCATGTTCCTTAGCACAGGTGTTGTGTATGCATGATGCAAACTATGCACAAACCCTATATGTGCAGTACAAGGACTTGCACCGACCTTATATTCCTTAAGCAAAGCAATGCACTGACCTTATGTGAGGTTAAGCAAAGAAATGTGCACCGACCTTATTTGTGCACTGACTTCATGTGTGTTCTATAGAAACATGCACTGACTGCTACAGTGGAATGCACGGACTATGTGCAAGCAAAATGCAGAATATGCACATATGTTATATGGCTACATGCAAGATGTGCACCGACTTGCTAGTGTGCACAGACCCTAGTATGCACAGACCATGAACTCTTGCGCCTACAACGTGC
Organism: Amorphophallus konjac; assembly: GCA_022559845.1. Taxonomy (NCBI): domain Eukaryota; kingdom Viridiplantae; phylum Streptophyta; class Magnoliopsida; order Alismatales; family Araceae; genus Amorphophallus; species Amorphophallus konjac. Next base: position 390,226,700 of record CM040123.1, on the reverse strand, counting down.
GCAGACCTTGTGTTGCAATGAAGCAAATCTGCACCGACTTGAATGTTGCACGGACCTTGTATAGCACAAGGCGAATGTGCACAGACTATATGTATATATATGCTTTAGACAGAGACATCATCGACCTAAGTTACTATTTGAACAGTAACATGCACAGACCCTAAACAGTAACATACATGGACCTAAACATGCACCGAGCTTATATTCGTTTGGCCAAAACATGCACAGAGTGTATATGCTATAGACAAAAACCTACACCGATCTTAGTTGTGTGAACACACAAACTAAGACGCAAGTTATGCACAGACCTTGGGTGTGCGTGAGACGCAACATGAGACACAAATATGAAACACAAACGTGTACTGAACCTAGGTGTGCATGAGATGCAACATGAGACACACAAGTGCATGAGACGCACTAACTTTATACAATCACAACACTGAGATGCAAACGTGCACCGTCTTCAACAACAATAAACAATGCATGTGACACAAAAGATTGCACCGACTTCCTATATGCTCAGGCAGGAAAGGCACAGACCTTGTATGAACATGCACTGACTTTAATGCAATATTCTAAACAGTGAAGAGCACGTATGCACAATGGTTGAATGTGCTCGGGCATATGAACATGCACGGACCAGCTACAGTGTGTGCACAGACCATCATATGCAAGCAGTAACGTGCACAGACCTTAGCTGCAACTACTTCAATGAAATGAATGTGCATGCCACCTGTTTGATAAAATGACTGTGCATGCAATCTGATGAGGTTCTATGCAGCATGAAAATGCATCTACCTGAAAATCCATATATCATACAAATGATTATGATGACAATCATTAAAGCACAAAATTCAATGCACATAAAACAATCCTCATTAATGCATACTGCAATGACCAGTTGCATAACCAAATGCATATTTCATTATCATTCAATCTTTTCATGCAAACACATGATGACTTATAGTGTTTGCTATCATCAAAACCACAGGGACACAACATGTTGAACCCGTGATCTCTTAACCAACCAACCTAGAAAATATATTCAGTATAAAAAATTTAAAATAATATATAAAGTGTCCCGGTTGCGTCCCACAGACCGGTTGTCCCGGTCTGTGGCTGTGATGGGACGGGATGGCCGGTTCGGGCCGTCCCGTACTGGTTTGTCAAACCCTGCATTTAACATATGAGCTTCTTCTCTCTCCTTCAGCGACCGCTTCTTGGGTGCCATCGGGACGCACCTCGGATTGGAAGCCAGCAGACGGTGAAGCTTTGGTCTATTCGACGGGAGGCGGCTTCCCTTGGAGGGAACCGTTCTCCACAAGCAACGCATGGACTCCAGACAAGATTGGCTCGTATGAGAAGACCTCGGGTGCTCGGAGAAGGATGGAGGCCGCGGATGCCGCAAGACATCCCCATCGGAGGCTGGAGGTGTGAGGGTGACGTCGAAGAGGGGTGTTTAGGTTTCAAAGAGGGCAGCACATGCTTTGAAGGGGACGCACGGGGTGAATATAAGGCGGCTGGGGGGTTTTGGGTTCGAACATAACTGAACCCCAGTGGTCCGGTTCGCATGAACAAGTGCTACCGGAAAGTGTCAACTCAATGAGTCGACACTTTTTCTCACCCTTTCTGTCCCACGAAATAACAGCTGTAACTCTGAGAGTTGACTCTGCCCTGTAACAAATATTTTTCAAGCTGAACAACAGATATTGAGGGCCAATGTTTAAGGCTTGAATCCCCATTGATTTGGATTTAGATTTATAAGCATAAAGGCTAATCAAATGGGGTTATGATCGAAGATATAAAGGATCTCATACATCCGATTACTTCGTCCAACTTAACCAACTTGCAAACTTTTATCCAATTTCTCCAGCAGAGTACATTATTTAGCAAGAGATGTATAGGCATAGTAAGCACAAAAAGGGGCTCATGCTACTAAATAGAGATTCATGCATCATACATGGTTGCGATTTCATTCAAGCATAGTTCCATGCAGTTCAAGCATGCATGTCAAGGGAAATATCTAATGCAAAACCTGATTGGTGGTACGTGGTGGAGTTAAGCACTCAACACATGGTGAAGGCCTCCATATGGACTTGTCCATTCTTCAGCACGACACCATTTGATATACCACTCAACCAAATGCTCATGATTAAATGCATATTAACAAAGGAATGTTTATGCATGACTATAGACATTAAGATGCTAATTCATGACAATGAACTCTAAGTTATGCACAAGGAAGGATAAATTTATTATGCATGCATGAGACTAACACCCAAGCCTACACACTCCTAACTCTGTTCTGAATGATGTGAACTTATCTTCATTTAGTCGCTTAGTGAAGATGTCGGCAATTTGACTATTCGTTTCAACAAATTTTATTTCGACATCACCTCTGCTTACATGGTCCCTCAAGAAATGGTGCCTAATCTCAATATGTTTTGTTCGAGAATGATGCACATGATTTTTTGATAGATTAATTGCAGATGTCTTATCACACATTATTGCTGTGTTTTTTAGATCGATGCCAAAATCAACCATTTGTTGTTGGATCCAAAGCACTTGGGCAATACAACTACCTACGGCCACATATTCGGCCTCGGCCACTTGTAAAATACTAATTGAATCCAAAGCACCATTTGTTAATCGAGCCACCAAGATGAACTCTGCAGATAAGGGTGTAAAATACTTTACACGGGTGACAAATACCCATTAAGGGTGACAAATAGGTGGCTTCAAGTGAAAATGGGCTCGTTGTGTTGAAGGCTGGCCAAACATGAAGCTTCACATTGATGGAGTCGACGTCAACCAGCTTTAGTGTCAACACAGCCAATGCTCTCGCAAGGCAGAAATGCTAAGATAAAATGGCGATGGCTCAAGTTATATAAAGGTGACAAATAGCTATATATCACTGACAAATGCTCAATAAGGGTGAATAATAGCTTGATAAGGCAGATAAATAGCCGGGTAGGCTGAAAATGGTTGTCTGCCATGAAAGCTTCACATCCAAGGTCGAAGGCCAATTAGTGGCACATGATCCAAGACCTGACAAGCCATCTGACACATTCTTTGACGATCTCTGAAGAAGCTTGTTCTGCTAGGACTGATTGAAAAATGACAGGAGTCATTCTTTTGGAGAAAATAATTTTAGATTCGTCGTTTCTATTATATATATGAGATATCATGCTACGATCAGGGAGAATAGGACAAAGCATCAAAAAGGGTAGCTGAAGAAGGAGAATCAGGGGGAGCGTGAGAAGACAACAAGGAAGAAGAGTGAGCTTGTGAGAAAGAAAATGAAGCTGAGAGAGTGAGAGAAAGCTGTGAGGGCTGTAAAAGAGAAGGCAGGAGAGTTGAGGTTGAGAAGCATGAAGAAGGTGGAAGAAAGACATAGGCGATGGCTCTTCAAGAATAAGGGTGACAAATAGGTGCCTAAAGGAGACAAATGGTAGATAAGGGTGAATAATAAGTTGTTAAGGCTGAAAAATAGCCAGTCTCGTGAGTATTGTAATATTCTCACATGTGCTCGAAGGCAGATGACTGGTAGACCACCCCAAGCCACATGGCAGCTTTTCAAAGAACTTCTACTCCTTTGTTGACACGTGGATCAATTAGAAATTGCCCAGAAGAAATGAATTAATTCAAAAAATTCAAATTTATGTTCTATATATATTTGCGCCATCTTCCTCCATAAAAGAAATTTGAAGCAGTTGAAAGAGTGTAGTGAAGTCGAAGGAAGCTGGATAGAAGAGCCTATGTAGAAGAGAATAGCTTCAACGAAGAAGGAATTGCAGATAGAAGAACCTGAGACCGAGAGAAAGAGCCGTGCAAAGAAAGAAGACAGGTGAAGTTGATCTCCAGGCAGAAGACCGGAGAGAGATCCAGATCATGGTCTAGTAGATCCAGATCTGGAGGAGTTCCTCGGAATTCAAGAGAACTCCATCCACAGATCGATTCATCCGGCCATCAGGAGAATTCTACACTCAATCTGTGTTTCTAGTTTCATTCATTCTTTTTGTTGTTTCCTTTTGTTACTCAAGATGTTAGTCAGCGGAACTGTCAGATCAAGTTGGAGAGCTTGGATCTGGGATTAAGCTATGTAATCAGCGGTGTATTCAGATTGAGCTAGGGTGCTCTAATCTGAGGTCTATCAAGCTGTGAGTCAGCGGTGTATCAAGCTGTGAGTCAGCAGTGTTTCAAGCTGTGTGTCAGCGGTAGGAAGCCTCACTGGATTTGGTGAGGGGTGGATGTAGGCAGATTAGGTGTTTGGCTGAACCACCTTAAAAATTCCTATCTCCTTTATGTGTGTTTGTCTACTTTCTAGTGTGACTTTCACTAGATTCATGTCTAGGACCATCTATATTGAACATAGAGTACTCATTTTAATTTTCGCATAAGCTGCATACTTTGAATTGTTCAATTAGTCCGCAATAGATTTTAAATTTGGGGCTGATCTATTCACCCCCCCTCTAGATCGCCATTCCACCTACACAACAGAATGTACTTTTATAACTTTGATAAAGGCTATGCACTAGAAAGTCATGTAACAAGCAAGCAAGTAATTTCATAAGATTGCATCGTGGATTTCACTTGTTTATAAAAAAAGTACTCCAAGCATAATTTGACGCCAGTATTCATCATACCCCATGGTTTATAGTATGTTTCCGGACATCTGTCGAGGAGGCTAGCGTGGAGCCCTTGGACACTAACCGTTCTCGCTCTTGCATTTTCAAGTTATAAATCAAGCTACTTCCACGAGAAATAAAGGTAGGCCAATAATGTCAAGTTCAAACAATAGTTTCATAGCAATAAAACCAAGATAAGAACGTACCAAAATGAACATGAGAGTTTAAGGGTGAATTAATTGGACATTATGCTACGGAGAAAATTCGACAGCATAATAGTACATTTCCGTAGTTTCATAGTTCATTAATGACTTATTGAATAAGGTGTTGGGTTCTAGACAATCAGAAGACCATCTGAGAATAGAGCACAATCAACCCTTGGGTCAAACCATGGGTTGGACAGCATTTAGATAGAACGCGGCCAATCCAGGACCGCTATCAGGAGGTAGGGGTCAAGTCCAGGCCGCTATCAAGTGGAGTCGACGCAGGAGAAGGAACAGGGTCGACGCAGTGAGAAATCTACTGACTGAAACAAGGTAGCAGTCATGGGCCGGTCGCTATCTTCAGGTAGCGGTCTCCTTCTGGCCGCTATTAAGACGGTTCACAGAATACGCAGAAACACAAAGTGCTCTCTAGACTTTTAGGTTTTTAGGGTACAACCAGCTCGGTGTCCTAGTGGGAATCCCAAGCTCACAGAGTCTTACAGAGGCCTTGAAATAACATCACCTAGTCCGGTAGAAGGAATATCCGACGGAGCGACTCTCAAGTCCAAGAGGTGTTCCTATCAAGTGCCAGTGATCTAATAGCATCGTACCGGAATACGAGCTATATGTGAAGTGATAAAATAGCAAGGGGATGAGAAAGGAACGTGTGAAAGTATGAATCAAAGTGAACTTAAGTCATGGAAATCTTCCTTTAAGTACAAAACTATAAAGTTTTGGCATGGAATTAACATATATGAAAAATAATCTTTTGAAACATGTCAACATGAAATATGAATCATGCCATGATAAAGATATACAATTAACAAGCTAAGGCATGCAGGATAGCATTTATATAAAGGAAATAAATAAGGTTTGATCTGGTTGCAGAAACTAGATAGCGGTTGGTCGAAGACTGCTACTTGAAGGTAGCGGTCTCTGCAAGACCGCCTTCTATCTGTATCAGATAGAAGCTAGGTCCAGCGTTTAGAGCCTATTCTAGGACAATTGATGCATGAAAACTATATAAACAGAAAGTTAAAGCATGATAGCATGCTAAGTACGAGGTTAATGCATTGAAAAGCATGAATTAGATCATAAGTTCATATCCTTTTTATTAATGTTGTAGGGATAGCATGCCATAAAAACCTAACTGCGCAGTCATAGAAAAACGTAAAATTCTCCGTGTATAATGCATGAAATCGAGAAAGCTCTCGCCGGAAGAGGGTGCTGGTTCTTGCACATCCTACGTAGAAACTGCTACTTCCAAGCACTCTAACTCCTTAGATGCTTGATCTCCTAACATGAAATTTGGCAGATGGTTAGAAGATACTAAAGGGAAATGTCAGATTGAATACTTTTGGAAGGAAATGGCGGCCCAAGGGGGGCCTTCGTTGCCACCCCCGGCTCCCACTTCGTCCGTTCCTTCTGGAGAGGGGAAATCTCACCGCCCGTACGGAGAGGCCAAACGAGGTCTAAATCTGACCGAACAAGGCTCAACTCCTCAAAGTGGCAGCCCCCATGCCCACTTACTATAAAGCCCAAAAACTCACTCGGAACAAGCGCTTCCTAGGTGGCCATAGGTTGGGAAGTCCAAGCATCAGTCGATTGGGAAAGCTCCCCTGGAGCCCCCCTATTCTTTGCCTCGACCCAGCACTTATCACTCGAGAGACCACTCCTGAACAAGTGCCGTTCGCTCGGGCTCGCTGATGGAAGCTTATTGATTCGGCCATTGCGAGTCTCTTAAATGGCAGGAAGCTCAAGGGGATAGGGGAGACCAAGAGTCCGCGCACCATGAGGAGCCCGCATGAAGGACGTAACCCCCCTGAAACTCCTCTGCTTGTAGGGATCAATTCGCACAATAGGCCACTATTTAAATAGGACATGCCCTACTACGACGAGGTAAGCCTATGCAAGGTAAGAGCCAATAATCCTAAGCTGGAACCACTTCACCTTTTGGTGGAGAGGGATCTCGCGCTCCCATTTTCCTTCCAACTCTCCTCTTCGCACGCACTAGTGCTCTACTGACTTAAGCATCGGAGGGTCTTCCCCGGGGATCTATCCCTGGGCACCTCTGACTATTTTCCCTTCATGTTGTTCATACTACAAGGGTACATGGTCATTCTCTCCCCTGCTCAGGAGCAGCGCGAGATCGCCCCTCTTCATCTGGCGCCGTCTGTGGGAAGCACACGAAGAGCCATCATGGTGCGAAGAAGTTCTGGCAGGGGGACTGCCGACGACCTAGGGAAAGCCCTAGTGACAGAGGAAGGTGCACCTTCCCTCCCCACGGAACATTCCCTATTCGGCAACCAATCCAATGTGCTACCTCTATCGGTGGTGGGGGAACAGCGTCCTGGCGGGAGCACCGACGCCCTCCAAACCCTCAACGTAAAATTGGATGTCCTCGTGGATTTCATGAGGGCACAGGCGGCCAGGGAGGAGAAGTCACAGCTCCTCCGGAAGAGGCCCCCATGTGGAGATGCCTCCCAGCAAACTGTTGGAGGCCGTTTCACCCTCCGGGGGCAGCGACTCATTTGCAATCCGTCAGGAGGACCATCGCATGCCCCTCCCCCGGAGCAAGAAGCCTCCTCAACCCAGAGGAGGGAGAAGATCAGAGCACGCCGACCGTTTCCAGATGCCGAGGCCCTTGAGGAGCGTCGTGGAACCATGCAAATGCGCCCCCCAGCCCCTTGGGTCAGCGACAATCGAAATTCTCTCTCCGGCTGCAAGACTTCGAGAGGCGTTTCGCAGAGCAAGTGCGCGCCCTCCACGCCTTGTAGAAGACCTCTCCTGTGGAGAATGAGGAGCGATCCCCGTTCTCCGACTACATCTTGAAGGCAGAGATCTCCCCCAGAATCTCACTTCCGACCTTCAAGTCGTACGACGGCCAGGGAGACCCGACCGACCATTACGACAACTTCGATGCCCTGATGGTCTTACATGGGGCGTCTGATGTGATCAAGTGCCGAGCATTCGTAACCACTCTAGTTCAAGGCGCTCAGGCTTGGTTCAGAGCCCTCACCCCTGGCAGCATCCACAACTTCAAGCGGTTCGGGCGAATATTCAAGGAAATCTTTGTCGGCAGCAGTCCACCCTGGTCAGTGGCGGGACTACTAGCCCTCAAGCAGGAACAGGGGGAGAAGTTGTGGGCTTATATCAACTGATTCAAATTGGAAGCTCTGCGCATCCCCCGCCTGGACGTGGTCTCTGCCATCACCGCATTGACCCAGGGTACCCGTGACGAGAACCTGTGGCGCGAGCTAGTGCTTCATCCCCCTACCTCCCTTGTCGAGCTAGTGACCCTGGCCCTGCGCCACGCCGAGTGCAAAGAAGTCCTCAGCACCTGCCGAGGCACAACCGGCTCGGGTCGGGAGGGGGACAAGAAGAGACCGTCCGAGAAAGGGACGGGTCAAGGAAAAGGGCGAAAACGTGATGGAGACCAAAAAGAGCCGTCCCGGAAGTACGAGCGGTATACCCCACTTACCACCCCCGTCTACGAAATCTATGAAGACATCAAAGGCTCGAGTCTCCCTAACCAACCTGAGCCTATGAAGACCAAGCACCGCAATCGCCGCAAGCATTGCTTGTTCCACAGCGACCACAGGCATCACACCAGCGATTGCCATCAACTTCAAGATGAGATCGAGTGCCTCATCCGCCAGGGACACCTATCTTGATACGTGTCCGGGCAGAAGGAAGACCGAGGCGCCCCTGAAGAAATTGATAACGCCCCCCACGGAGTCCAGATCAACGTCATCGCGGGCGGTATGGCATCATGTGGAGATAGCAGCCGAGGAAGAAAGTGTCATGCCGAGCAGGCGAGCCGAGCCTCTGCCGAGGCACCTATGGCCCCGCAGGCTAGCGAACCGCATGCCCTAGTATTCTTTGATCAAGACCTGGAAGAGCTAACCACCCCACACGATGACACTCTCGTTGTATCGGCTACAATAAACCATTCTAACGTAGACAGGATCTTAGTTGATAATGGTAGTGCCCCTGATGTATTATCCTATGAATGTTTTCTCAAGATTGGAGAGAATCCGTCTAAACTCCGCCCAATCCGACCCCCCTCTGTGGGTTCAACAGCCAGGCTACTTATCCCGAGGGAGCACTGAGCCTGCCAGTTACTATCGGCACCCCGCCCAAAACCGTTATGGTTATGGTAGACTTCATCATGATTAAAGGGATGACGGCATATAACGCCATCTTCGGCCGAGGCATTCTCAGCCGAATGAAAGTGGTGCCCTCCACCTTTCACCAAAAGATGAAGTTCCCAACCAAGTATGGCGTGGGGGAAGTTCGAGGTAACCAGGCACTCGCTAGACGGTGCTACATAGTCTCAGTTGACGGCACTAGGACGGAAGGGAGAAATAAAAGAGTAAAGGGAGCCGAAGAGGGACCCGCAACATCTGAGCCAGGTGGCGAGTTGCTAACGGTCTTCCTTAATGGTGACTCGACTCTAGGAGTAAAGATTGGAGCCGAGCTACCACTTGAGGAACAGGAAAAGTATAAAGATTTCCTTGCGCAGTACATCCCAGTCTTCGCATGGTCTGACGATCACCTTCCCGGGATCCCGGGAGATGTGGTGATGCACAAGCTTAACCTCGACCCAACGGTGAAGCCAGTACAACAGCGTAGGAGAAAGCATGCCCCAGAGAAACAAGCGGTCACCAAAGAGTAAGTCATCAAGGGACAGAAGACTGGCCTCGTTCATCCGGTTCTGCACCCCACATGGCTCGCCAACGTCGTCCTAGTACCAAAAGCTTCTGGGAAATGGCGGATGTGCGTGGACTTCACCGACCTCAACCATGCTACCTCGAAGGACTACTACCTGCTGTCGAGCATCGATCAACTGGTCGATTTAACCTCTGGCAATGAGCTGCTCAGCTTCCTAGACGCCTACTTCGGCTACCATCAGATCAGGATGGACCCAGAGGACATCGAGAAGACCGCCTTCATCACCAACTTTGGCGTACACTGCTACACCTGGATGCCGTTCAGGTTAAAGAACACCGGAGCAACATATCATAGACTGATCAACCACATTTTTGAAGGACAGCTCGGTCAGAACGTTGAGGCCTATATTGATGACATGCTCGTCAAAACACCTAAGGTCGAAGACCACCTTGCCGACTTAGCCGAGACCTTCAACACTCTTCTGAAGCATAACATGAAGCTCAACCCCGCCAAGTGTGTCTCCAGAGTCAGATCCGGGAAGTTCCTAGGCTTCCTTGTAACTCAGTGTGGAATTGAGGCAAACCCCGACAAAGTTCAGGCCATCCTGAACATGCAGCCACCCACCTGCATCAAGGACGGCCGAACGATTACGGGGCGCATTGCTGCACTCAACCGTTTCCTGTCTCGGGCGGCCGAACGATGCCTACCCTTCTTCAAATTATTGAGGGGACCCAAAATGGCATCTGCTACGTTCGCCTGGGACGAGGAATGTCAGAAGGCGTTCGCTGAACTCAAGGAATTCTTGGCCTCGCCCCCGGTGCAGTCCAAACCCATCCAAGGCAAAGCTCTGCACCTCTACCTCTCAGCGACCCCTTCTACTGTAAGCTCGATCTTGGTCAGGAACGACGCAGGAGTCGAGAGACTAGTTTACTATGCCAGCAAGGTGCTTAATGAGGCCGAAAGAAGGTACCCCGTAACCGGGAAACTCGTGCTAGCGTTGGTTACCTCGGCCAAGCGCCTCCGACCCTACTTCCAAGGGCACTCCATCGTCGTATTGACCGGCGAACCCCTGAAGAAGATTCTCTTTCACCCTGAAGCCTCGAGACGCCTCGTCAAATGGGCCATCATGCTAGGGGCCTATGATATCTCATATCGACCCCGCTCGGCCATCAAAGGACAGGCTCTCGCAGACTTCATCACTGAAAGCACGGTCCCAATTGAAGAAGCACTTCCACCTATGCCAGGGCCTACCTGAGATCTGTTCGTCGACGGATCCTCCAATTGGACCAGAAGTGGCGCCGGTGTCCTCCTCAAGTCAGCTGTGGTACGCCCTGAAGTTCAACTTCCAAGTGTCCAACAACGCCTCTGAGTATATATGAAGTTGTTATCTCGGGAGCCAGGATGGCTTGACGATTAAGGGCCGAACGAGTCAGGATCCATACCGACTCCCAACTGGTTGCTATCCAAATCAACGTTGATTATGAAGCTCGGGAAGGACAAATGGTCAAGTACCTCCAGGCGGTCAAGAGGATGGCCCAACACTTCGAGAGTTTTGAGGTAGTCCGAATAGCCCGAGAGGAAAACTCCCGAGCGGACGCCCTCTCTCGACTGGCCTCCTCGCCCGACCCCACCAGTACACGATCGGTCCTCCTCGAAGAGCTCGGGCAACCGAGCATCGAGTCCGAGCTTATGACTGTTAACCCGGCACCCTCAAGCAACTAGCGGACCCGCTATATATTTGGCTCCGGGATTCTCACGAGCCCACCGGTCCCCGGGAGGCTCGGAAACTCAAGTACCAAGCTCGGCGTTTCGTCATGCTGGATGGTGCCTTGTATCGAAGATATTTCTCCGGTCCTCTCCTCAAGTGCATCAGCACCGACGAAGCCAGCCGAGCTATTCAGGAAGTTCACGAAGGTATTTACGGAGCGCACCAAGGAGGAAGATCGCTCGCCAGGATCTTGCTTCGACAGGGTTACTGGTGGCCCACTCTCCAGCGCGACTGCTCGATCAACGTGTAGAAGTACGATCGATGTCAGTGCTTTGACCATCTGATTCACTAGCCCGCAGCAGAGCTCATCGCCCTTGCGAAGCCATACCCCTTCGCTCATCTATCGCTATGGTGTCCCCCGAGTAATCGTGAGCGACAAGGGTCGGCAATTTGATTCTCATTACTTCAGAAACAGATGCGCCGACCTAAATATTCGCAATCACTTCACTTTGGTAGCCCACCCTCAGGCTAACGGACTGGTCGAGAATGCCAATAAGACTATCTTAAAAGGCATCAAAACTAGGCTCGGCAAGGCCAAGGGAAGTTGGCTCGAGGAATTATCGAGCGTACTATGGTCACACCGAACTACTCCGAGAATGGCCATTGGTGAAACACCTTTTCAACTGGTGTATGGCACGGAAGCTGTGATTCCGTTGGAGGTCGGCAATCCCTCTCTCCGATTCGTCCACTTCGAGCCCGAGGTAAACGAGCAGAAATTGTGAGAGAACCTCGACTTGGCGAATGAGATCCGAGAGATTGCAAGCATCCGAGCAATGGAATACCAACGGCGCATCACTCGATACTACAACTCCAGAGTCTGAGACAGACACTTCCAGCCAGGGGACTTCGTCTTAGGAAAGGCCGGAGCATCTCGACCACTAGAGGCGGCGGGGAAGCTGGCCCCTACCTGGGAAGGCCCCTACCGAGTGGTAGAGACGCTCGGGAAAGGAGCATACCGATTGTCCACCATGGAAGGAGCACCTGTCCCTCGGACGTGGAATGCGGCAAATCTTCCCAAGTTCTACTTTTGAACATTTGACAAGCATACACATGTAAGAAAAATATAATAAACGCCATTCTTCTCTTCTTATTAAACTTTGTTGTACATCAAGTAGGCTGTAGCCAATACAGTATACATGTACAAAAATTACATCCCCTATCTTCGCAAGTTCTACTTTTGAACATTTGGCAAGCATACACATGTAAGCAAAATAGAATAAACGCCATTCTTCTCTTCTCATTAAACTTTGGTGTACATCAAGTAGGTTGTAGCCAATACAGTATACATGTACAAAAATTACATCACCTGACACTATAACACGAGCAGAACGCTCGGCCGACCCGGCAGGCGCTCCCACGTCCAGCCACTGACTCTGCCTCGTGCAGAAACTGGCTCGGATAAAGGATGGCCGACCTCGTTGGTTTGAGAAAGCTCGAGGGAAGAAGGAAAAGAGGGGAAACAACAAGAACAAAAGATGAAGGAATACAAGTGAAGGCCTCCTCTCTGCCAACACTTTGGAAGGCAGAGAGGGCAGCTCTCTGTGGGTTTCACATTCATCTTGCTTGCTGACGTTATTGAACGAGGATATTCATCTTATAGTTTTATTGATCATCACTTGTTTGATCTCATATCTGATTCATTTCTCTGAGTTATATATGCAACTATCTTATCTGTTTAATTGTCTTATTGAGTATTGGAGCTATTCACATATTGAATTTAGCCAATCTGAATTCTCTGATTGAACTGCTCCTGGTTTACCATGATTTGTGAGTGATCTATTCATCCCCCCTTCTAGATCACACTCTCTGTGTCTATCAAAAATTAGGGGATAAACTAGGGTGAGCGAACGCTCAGTAGGAATTATATCTCAAGATCAAGCTTACTTTAAGTAAATTACATGTTACATGAACTATGCAAGTATAATGATGCACACACACAAGATAATGACGAGAGTAGAGTATCAAGAAATAATATAGATGAACTAGCAAGATTTCAAGATTTGTCAAGCATGTAATATCAAGTCATGTCATGTGAATTGGCTATTATAATTTTCAACAAGTAAATACCCATTCCGGGCCACGCATGTTACGTCATGGCATGTCAAGTCAAGCACTATAGGGATTGTGGAATGTTGTTGATCAAGCTAGTCATGCACTTCGGTGCAATGACACACCATGGTCAATCAACTCCCATGGGCACAAGTACTTTCGGGCGCTCCTCCCAAGACAAGACCGGACCCCATAATTGCTAGGCATTGAGTCATGTAATAATTTGACATCCACTATAGTTTTATAGCCAATATAGAGTTCCAAGAGTTTAGCCATTGTAGGAACATAAGGTAGATTTATGGAGTAGAGAGTTCAAGGACATAACTTTGAATAAGGATGACTTGGCAATAAATTACATAAAAACCATGACAATATGGAAAACTAGGTAATTGGTGTCCACTCAAGTCATCACCAATTACAGAAATAGCGTCCACTGTCGTAGTCGCTAAATCTATGAACAGTAACATGCACGAAGAAAATGGCGCCCGTTTACACTGTCGCTCATTTCAATTGGCATCCTCTATCTAGTCGCTCATTCTAGACAGAGACAGAACTCTCACAGAACACTACAAATGGCGCTCTATGATGGCTAGGCATCATGTTTCTTCAGAGTGACATGATAAATCAAGGTTACAGGGTTTTTAGGGTACAACCAACTTGGCTGCCTTGAGAGAATCCAAGGCTAGCGGAGATTTACGGAGGTCTCAATGAAGAAAGTACCAGTCCGAAGGAAGGAATATCCCGCGGAGGATCCAATCATCACCAAGAGTTAGCGTGTAAGCGTAAAGCAATGTGAAACAGGGACTCTATCCATGGACTGGGATAAGAGTGCCAGTAGACTCGCGATATGGGTCAAAAATCTGATAAAACTGAGAGACATGAAATAGCGACCACACAGATGGTGCTATTTAAATGTGCAACTTTGTACAATGTCGCTAAATCAATAATTTTTAGAATTTTTATCAATTTCCACAAGAATAGGTGACCTTCCAGAAAGGCGCCATATCTTTAAATAGCGACCACTTGATGGCCGTTAATTCATATTTTCTGCATTATTTTCCTTTTTAGATAATTCAACAGGAATCAACGACTCTGTATAGAGGCGCTATATCATGAATGGGTGGCTGGTCAAACAGTCGCTCATTCTTTTGTGTTTACAAATCATAAGACATCGGGCAGGTGCACATCTACACAGTAACTACTATTCATTTCTTTTACATTAGCTTGAATAGTAACATATTGACGTTTATGATGAATTTCAAGAAATTGAGGACATGAACAAGTAAAGAAAAATATGAGGAATCCAGAAATATGCATATCATGTTTTTCAGAAACATGGTTCCACAGTTATTTAATTTTAAACATGAGTTAATCATTAATTACACTAAAAGAATCTGCGACAGAGTGATGGTCGCTCATTAACTGGCGCCCAGAGGACTGTTGCCAATTCAAGAATTCGTGACTCTTCACCTGGTCGTTCATTAATAAGCGGCCACTGCTCTGGTCGCTATTTCTCATGCAGACAGAACGTCTAAAAAAGCTACGTAAAACTCAAGATCAGGAACACAGATGCAAGATGTAAATATGCTAATATGATCGTATGAGCATGTAATATTCTATTTACTATCCTCTTGGGCTTAGAACTTGAGAAAACCTACCTCATTAGGGTTGTACAGGACGACGAACAGAGAGAAAGGATAAGAAACACAGCAGCAGCAACTGCAATATGAGGAAGAAGAACACGGTAGGCTTCTTCTTCACGCGCGACAGCAGTAACGATTGTAGAAGAAGAAGAAAGAAGGAGGAAGAAGCAAGGCTTCTTCACGTCGCAATACGGTAGTCGCAGGCAATAGTAGGAGCAGACGGCATCAGTAGGAGGAACAAGGTAGAAGGAAGAAGCACACAACCCTTCTTCTTCACGCATGATAGCAGGAGGATGAAAAGGACGACGTCGACACAAGAAACTCCTTCGAACGCAGCCGTAACAATAGTCTTTGCTCGTTCGAGAGGGGGTCTATTTATAAGGTCTTGGCTTTGACGGGTTCACAACATCTTAATGGGATTTAAATTCCCACGTAAGAGTCCTAGTTAGTGTTAAATTTCCCATGCACATCCCTTTCTATCTAAATCTGTAGCTGCCTTCCCATTTCGTCTAAACTAAACCCTAGAGTCTCATGCACAGTTCAAACGTGGGTTTTGGGCTTTTGAAAACAACCCCCATTATATACATATATGTGTATATACCCTATACTCCCTTAGACGTAGGAAGGGTTATGGGCTTTTAAACTTTGTTCAATTTGGGCCCTTGTCTTATTTATTTAGAGTATTTATTATGTTTAACTTGTTTAGGAAATCTCATTACCTAAAATTTTATCCAGGGTGCTACACCCTCCCCCACTTAAAAGAATTTGGTCCCCACATTCAATTTCATATAGACATGGAGGGTGCAGGATACTTATCATTTCGAAATAAGTCAGGAAATCTTTTCTTCATAGATTCTTCGGTCTCCCATGTGGCTTCATGTTCGAAATTTTTATTCCATTGAACCTTCACCATGGGAATAACCTTGTTCTGCAGTACACAAAACTCTCTATCAACGATCTTTACTGGCTTTTGCTCATAGGTGAGGTCTTTTTGTATTACCAGGTTGTCATGATCTATGACGTGGAACGGATCATGAACATACTTCTTAAGCATCAAGATGTGGAATACATTGTGTACTTCGGATAATTACGGTGGCAAGGTGATCCGATAAGCTACCTCGCCCACTCTTTCTAGCACTTCGAAGGGACCGATATATCTTGGTGTAAGCTTGACCTTAACACCAAATCTATGGATACCTCGGCCTGGGGAAACCTTGAGAAAGACATGGTCTCCGACTTGGAACTCCAAGTCTCTCCTTCTAGTATCGGCATAAGTCTTTTGTCTCGACTGAGCCGTCTTGAGTCTTTCTCTAATAAGTTGCACCTTCTCAGTCGTATCTCTTACCATATCTGGACCTAGAAGTTTCTTTTCCACAACTTCATCCCAACATATTGGTGAACGACAACTCCTTCCATACAATGATTCGAAGGGTGCCATTAGAATACTTGCCTAATAACTATTATTATATGCAAATTCTACCAGAGGTAGATGATCGTGCCAGCTCCCACCGAAATCAATAATGCAGGCTCGTAGCATGTCTTCCATGACTTGATTTGTTCTCTTGGTCTGAGCATCCATTTGGGGATGAAAAGTAGTACTGAAGTTGAGTCTCGTCCCCAAGGAGTGTTGTAGACCCTTCCAAAAGTGAGAAGTGAAACGCGGGTCACGGTCAGACACGATTGAAGCAGGTACTCCATGCAGTCTAACCACCTCTTTGATGTATAAAGCAGCTAGAACATCAACTGACCATCGACTCTTTCATATACCATCTTGTCCGCCTTTAGACATAGACAAACCCATGATGAAGTCCATTCCAATATCTTTCCACTTCCACTCAGGAATGTCTAGGGGATGCAACTTACCACCTTGACTTGTTGGCATGTGAGACAGCGAGAAACAAAGTCCGCTACCTCCCTTTTCATGTTGGGCCACCAAAAGGTTCGCTTCAAATCTTGATACATCTTCGTACCTCCAAGGTGAATGGTGTACCTTGATCGGTGTGCTTCTTCTAAGATCTTCTTCTTCAATTCTGGAGAGTCCGGTACAGAAGTCCTTTCGTGAAATAATAGCCTTCCATCAGATGCCAACTTGAAATCTGGTCGCTCCTCTAGCTTGCCCTTGGTCTCTACTAGCACCGGGTCATTGTCTTGAAGTTCCTTCATCTCGGAGAGTAAATTCGGTTGTATCCTCATCTGTGATAGAGTAATACACCCTTTCTCCTATTATGTCTCCTTTGGATTTCGATGCTGGCAAAACTGTGCTAACACTAGCCAAACTGTGCTAATCTGGTTATGGAGAGCATGTTGTGTGTCATGATCGTCACGTTGTCTTCTTTATAAGCCAGAATATGTCCTTGTTGATAGGTCGATGCATTCATACCATACATCAATGCATACATGTAGTCTTGGTATAGCAAGTCGATGCATCTTCATGCATTAAGGCTATCAGGTCGATGTATCGAGAGCTCTTCACATTCATCAGGTCGACGCTGCAGATCATGCTGTCACTCTATAAGGTCGATGTACTATGTTAGCGCGTCGATGCAGCTAAATATACATCACTAGGTTTCATTGACAGGTCGATGCAGTTGTTCTCGTCTGAGCTATCAGGTCGATGCAGATATCGTATTGGTGTTTTTAGTTAACATATTGGTCAGTAAGGTTGAGGCACTCGGGTTATGCATCGACGCATCCATACAAACTTTTGTGTTTTTCACTTGACACTGTGGACTATGAGGTCAACCTGTGTAACACACAGGTCGACACTACTAGTGCCATCTTGTCACATTTTGCTCAACATGATTAATAGTCAGGTCGATACACTCAGTTCATGCATTGATGCACCTGTAGTATCTCACGTGCTTTTAGTCATGTGTTTAGCATATTTTCATGAAAGTGCCTAAGTCTATATTTACTTTGCACTCATCTTGATATCCCAGCAGCTACATAATAACAACGTTGATGATGAATTTTCACATATGTCTTGACAGGAATATCAAAATGAGAACATCCCATAGTTGCAGAATTAGTGTGATCACGTGGTTCGAAAGTAATTCTACTTGCCACGTGATCCAAGGTTGATAGACTAACAGAATGCTCTGCCACATGGAAAGTCCTCACCTCCTTATCTGACATGTGGACCCTCGATTTGAATGCTCCAAAATTTTTTTATTGGCAGGAGTATTCCCTCCATGTGCCCAAAATGGTATCTTGTGCGGGCTACAAGATTCATGCTCTAGCCCTTCGGCCAACCCGGGGCTACCCTGTCAACCCACCGTATAACGTGGCACGTAGCACGAGGCCAGGCCAGTATACCCAAGGTGCCTCCTCTCAACCCCTATGGACTTCTACCCTCAGCCCTAGGCCAAATCTAAGGCCCGTCGGTCACTTACGCGGCTCGTTCGGCAACCCGGGGTGTACCCGACATTCGCTCGAACACCTTGCGAGCAGCTACTACGACTCGAGGAACAACGGCTCCCATGGTCCATCTCAATATCCTGGAACTTCGTGTCCTTCAAAGGGCATCCCCAGACGATGAAAGAAGACCCCCGGGGGCCATCCCTCGGGGTTGCGGCTCGCCCATGGGCCAGTTCGCCCCAGGGCGTGGCCGCGCCCCCGGGGAGGGCGAACTCCGCGGGGGGCCGCGCCCTCTCCCCAGACCGGAGGCCCGACGGCCCTCCCCAGTCCCAGTTCGTGCAAACTCTCAATCTTGCAGTCCGAGGTTCGTGTAAGGTTCGTTCGTCGTACCCGTACGTGGAAGAACTCGCAAAGATGAAGCCCCGGGGTTACGTCAGTCACAACACCCGCGTCCCTCGCGCGCACGTGGCCGGTCAACCCGTATCCTTCTAGTATCCTCCTATCCTTTTCTTCTTAGCCAATTTAGGAAGGAAAATACCAAAAAATTGAATTTTATAGAGGTGGGGCCACTCCCCCCTCTCTCTTCCACCCCGGTCCGCCCAAACACCCCTGGGGAGGGGTTGGTCGGCCTAAACCCCCCAGGGGGGGTTTAGGCGGACCAGCTTGGCCCCCCAGGCTGGTCCGCCTAAACCCCTTGGGTAATAAAAAAAGATTTTTTTAAATTAAAAAAAAAGGACCACTTTGGTCCGCCCAAACCCCCCCTGGGGAGGGGTTTAGGCGGATCAGCTTGGACCCCCAGGCTGGTCCGCCTAAACCCCCCGGGGAAGGGGGTTTAGGCAGACCAGCCTGGGGGTCGGACCAGCCTGGACCCCCAGGCTAGTCCGCCTAAACCCCATCAAATATTAAAAAAAAAGTTTTTTTCCCTTCCGAAGAGGGGTTTAGGCAGACCAGACCAGCACTTGGGGCTTGTCCGCCTAAACCCCATCCCCTCCACTCCGTTACACACACAAAAACAAACAAAAAAATACAAATAAAATAAAATAAAAATACTATTTGGGGGGTTTACCCAGACCAAGTTGGACCCTCAACTTGGTCCGCCTAAACCCTACCCCCCACCCCTTCAAATTCCTATAAATCCCCCCTTAGAAGCTCAAGGGGCATGGATGCATAGCAAGACAGCAAGGAGGACGACGCACAAACGGGCGAACTCCCCCGGCCTAATTGTCGCACCCTCGAACCCCCGAGGCCTTCGGCAAGGGTCGGGAAAGCAAGAAGACAAGTGCGCGTATGATTGGCTTGCTAGTCGGCTCACACACGCCAAGGGTATGTCACGTATACTCCCCTCACGTGGTGATTAGCCATCTCACACCAAGTCCATCCCCGCCGCATGTAACATGACTACTCCAACGGCAAAAGCACCCACATCCCGGGTCCGCCTGTGTACGCCAACTTACGACGGTGACGAAGGGCACTTCATAATGCCATGCCGGGCCCTGACACGGAACCGCATGCCCACCTTTCACCTCCCAACCGGCCGTCGGCCCCTTAGATTAACAAATCAAGTCTAGTCGGACCTCTGGCCCAGGAATCATAGTCCCGGGGCCGACCTCAACATTCCAGCATGACAACACTCGCCGTCCGAGACCCGGGCCCGACCGCTCACCTCGAGCCACGTCCGACCTCCACCAGGCGGCAGTCGGTGTCTGCTCCGGCCACCAAGGCAGTCGGACCCACACCAACTCCTCTATAAAGAGTCCCTGTAAAACACACGATATCCGCTTTGTCACGCAATGACCCGGGGACCGACCCACGTGTCGAAATTATCCCGCGGCTTGCGCCCATTGTACTTTGGCCCCCTAGGCCCATATGTAAAGCCTATGTGGCTCATCATAAAGCCAGTGAAATACAAGCGCCCGCATTCGGGCCCCCAGCTTCCTACCTACACCACTCGGCATCCGTGCCTAATACCCTAACTCTTGTAAACACCCCCAGTCGAATGCGTACCCACAGCTGTAGAATGCCCCCGGCCCTTTACCCACGGCTTTAGACATATATACAGACTTTTCTTCAGCTCAGAACGAAGGTATTCGGATTCAATCCGATGTAAATAAACACCGGTTGCTTGCGACCGGTGGGGAAAGACGTTCAGTACATGATTCCTGTAATCGCCTACGCACTCGCACCCGTGGAACCTCTTCTCTCCACGTGTCACCCGATCGCCCGAGCCCACATGCCGCGTCCTGGCGACGCTTCCCCAGTCAACCCTTGGTTCCATGGGTGATTGTCGAGAAATCGACTGGCAGGCTCGCATCCTGTCCGGTTAACTCTTATCCTGACATTCCCGTGCCATTTGACCCTTTTCGACTTTCCATGAAAGGAGAGTGCCCAATACCGCCGTGAGAGGCATGCAACCGTAAGGAGGATACCCGAGATATATCAAACTCCCGTATTTTCCTTCCCCGCTGTTTCCATTTCTTCACCCCGGTGATTCGGCATAAAAAAAAACCCACGCGACAGAGAGGATGGCACGCCCGGTGGGACGTCTCCCGCCTTCCTTCTTTTTGCGGATAAAAAGTCTGTACCAGCCCTGAAGCCCTGGTGCCCTGGTGCCCTTTCCTTGTCCTTGCAGGAGAGGCAGAGGAGGGTACTCGCGCACGCATTCTCTAGCAGCTTCTGGTTCGCGTTCTGATCGTCAGACCTCTCTCGGCGACTATCAGCAACCGTTGCCTCCACAGCACTCAGCTCTCCAACAACCATGGCGGTCGTCACCTACGGCCCCAACGTCATTGCCACCCATGCCCGGGTGGGCTACTTGGCGACGCCGATCGCTTTCGGTAGCTTCGCCCCTGTCATCGGATCGCCCTACTTCTTGGGTGTCATCCCTGTGGCTGCTCCTCAGCCAACTCCAGTGTCTCCATTGGCTCCCGTGGCCAATGCGCCGCACGCACTTTCAGCACCGGTGTCCCGCCTAAGTGCCGGGCACCGGACCGTCACCATTGGCCCCTGCAGGGCCCCCAGATCAACGTCGGCCTAGGTAAGCGTTAGCTGCCGAGGCCAGCCACGTCCGATCTCCGGCTCGGGACTCGTGCCCCGGACTTCGGTCACTATCACAGCACCCTCCTCGGGTCTCCAACCCCGAACCCCAGTCAAGCCGGCACCCAACACGGGCTCCTAGCCCCGGGTCTATGGCTCCTCAGCATCCTCCTCGGGTTTTCAACCCTGAGCTGCAGCGAAGCCGGCACCAAACACGGGCTCCCAGCCCCAGGTCTAGGGCTTCCCAACGTCTTCCTCGGGTCTCCAACCCCGAGCCACATCCAAGCCGGCACCTAACACGGGCACCCAGGCCCAGGGCCACGGCTCCTCAGCACCTTCCTCGGGCCCGCAGGCTCGAGCCCCGACAAACCCGACCCTCAATATGGGCTTCCAGCCCCGAGTTCGTGGCTCTCCGATATTGCACTCGGGATCCCGGTCCTGGGCTCCGGTTGAACCGGTTATCCCTGCTGGTCTTCTACCCAGGGGGCAGGATTCTTCAGCACCCTTCTCAGGTCCTCTGACCCAAGCTCGGATTACGCCAACACCTACTACGGGTCCTCGACCCAGGGGCGTCAGCACCTTAGCCTTTCCGACGGCGTCACCTTCCGGTGCAAGAGCGTCATCTCGAGCATCGGCGACACTCCTGTCGGCACAGGCAAAGGCTTATACCCGGATCACCTGGCCATTGACTCCCGGCGTGGGTCTCATACCTCGGGAGCCGGCCCCAGTCTCTCTGACCGACAGCTCTACGCTGCAGGTCGCTCAAGGCCAGCTCTTATCAGTCTACCATCTTGGGGCGGAGTCTTCCTCAGCTCCTCAGAAGAAGCGTCGCCATGGCTGCAGAGGCAGACGGCTAGCTGATGCAACCAGCAACCTCCGGCAAGACGGTCCTTGTTGGCGACTTCCGGATCCGTCTCGACGGGGTGAACCAATCATACCCCAGGAACGGACCGTTCCCACCATCCCCACCTCCAATCGTTTTGACCTCTTGCGGAAAACATGAGAGGATGGGGTGAAGCTTAAAGAAGCGGGTTCCTCGGCAGCAGCCCTGGGGCACCCACCGTAGCCAGACACACGGCCTCCAAAGACAACTCGTCGTAAAAATGGTGACAAGGGAGATCAACAATATGACTTGAGGAGAATCTGGGTCACCCCAGAAGAAGCTCAAGCCGTTCGAAGGGCGCGTATCAGGAACCCCCTGCGAGCACTCAGACGCGGCATCAGACGGGATGTGACTAGCCTTACAGTAGCATCATCTAACAACGTCCAGTCGTCCAATGTCCCCCGCACAAACAAGCGGAGGCAAAGTCGAGCCCGTTCTAGGGCCCTCCAGCAACCTGTCCAGGGTTCTCCTCTGACTAACATCGGGAGTGAGCCCCCTCCGCAACGCATCTCGGTCTTTGACAGACTAGGGACACCTATCCACCCTGAGCGACACTCGCGGAGGAAGCGGATGGCCTGGTTTATCAATGATGCGGTTCGAGTGTTCACGTGCTACACCACCGGACACCAGCCAGATACCCAGTCTGATGACTTGAATTAGCCCCTATCCCACTTCAGGAGGCCACGCCACCAGGCTCCGCCACCTCCTCCAAGAGGTCACATCGGCACTTCTACCAGACCGCAAGCGTCGGAACACGAGGAAGAGGTCCTGGTGGAAGACCACGACCCTCCTACTAACGCAGAGCCGGTCAACAACGACCCTCCTACGAACGAGGCTCAGGAAGTGACCCTCGACACTCTTATGAAGGAGAACCAGCATCTGAAGGCCCTCCTGCAAGACCTCCTCCAGGAACGAGACCTTCATCCTCAGCAACCTGCAAGGCCCCAGGCTGAGGCACCGGTACCCCCGGCGGCTCGTGATGCTGCCAACACCTTAGCGGCAATTGCCAGAACCCCGTTGGCAACTAGGTTTGGCACGCCCCCGGTTGAGGTTCAACCACGAGCCTCCAACCCACTAGTGCCAGAGAATCTCTTGGCGCAACGCCAGATGATCGAACGCATTGTCGAGACAAAGCTCGCCCAGTATGGTGAAGGGGCTATCACGGTAGATCTCTACAGTGTACCCTACCCGCTTCACCACCAGCTGAAAAAGCTTCCCCCAGAGTACTCCAAGCCCCCGAAGCTACAAAAGTTTGACGGGCAGGGGTCGCCACATGAACACTTGGCCTACTATGTTACGGCCATGGGTGAATTGGCACAGGACGAATCGTATCTCCTCTGCTACTTTGCCACTTTGCTCACGGGAATGGCCTTCCAATGGTATTCCCGCCTGAAGCCCAACTCAGTGATCGACTGGGCGGATCTCCAGAAGAAATTCCTCGACCGCTTTCAAACGGCCGAGCGAAAGGTCCCCCTAGCCGAACTCTGTTCTCTTCGGCAGAAAAAGGGCGAGGGTGCTCTCAACTTCATCAAAAAATGGCGAGACCTCAGCATGAGGTGTGTCAATCCACCTGGTCAAGAGAACTCCATCACTATATGTCGTCGAGGTCTGGCGGCTGAGGTCAGCGAAAAGCTTCTCGGCACCAATATCAAAGGCTTCGACGAACTCAATTCGGCGGTCGCCGAAATAGAGATGTTCTTCACCGATAACCCGAGCTATACTGCAGCAAAGGGTAAGCAAGCACGAGAACGCCATCCTGGTAAGGAGGTGAATATAGTAGAGTTCACCCCTGCCGCCAAGGCCAGTAGGGGGGCCGAATCCAGTGGCTCTGACAAAAAGCCAGCGGACAAGCCGGCTGCTCCTTCCTTCTCGGAGCGTATGAAGACACCCTTCTCCTTTAAGAAGGAACATACGAAGATGCTCTTCGACCTCTGTATGGCTCAGAAGATTATCGAACTGCCAGAAATTTGCAAGCCGGACGAGGCTCCGAAAATTGACGATCCCAGTTATTGCCTATACCATCGCATGCTGGGTCATTCAATCGAAGATTGCTACATACGTCTTCAAGACCCAGGCGCAGAAGTTGATCCAAGACGGCCTCGTCAAAATGAAGAGTGGTCTCGTTGATCCCCCGTAACCACATACGTGGGCCAGGCCAGCTAAGGCAGCACGCGTGGCTCACCCCTTAGCCAATGCCATCCACATGATGGCCGCATTTTCTCTTTCTGATGACGAGTCAGTGGAGCCCAGCGCTAATCGAAGGGGACGTTCGATCTGGTATCCATGGTGGAGACCCTGGAATGGTCAGAGACCTCTCTCCTTCCCCAAGGAGAGAACCCGGTGACTCTTCGATATCCTCGTCAAGAGGGGGCAAATCATGCCCCACGACTCGCCTACCTACTACACCCATTGGGACCGTAGTCACCCCCAATACTGCCCCTTCCACGCCAGAATCTGCCACCCGATCGAGTCCTGCGAGGAAGTTCAACACCTCATCCAGGAACAGATCCAATGGGAGCAGATCGATGCGGAAGGAAACTCCATGTCGCTCATCAGGCTTCGGAAAGCTATCGAAGAGACCCTGAGTACCGCCAGGGATGCGCCAGAACGGCCAGACTCCCCTCAAGAAAATGGGCACGGGCTGCCTTACCAGCATCCTCCAAAATGGCTCGAGTTCCGAACTGACAACCAAGAGGCGCTCGAGCGATTGCAGAGGCGTAGATAGCGGAATGCCAGTCAAGAGATGGAGCCGACCAACTTCTCGGTCAACGTCATCCATTCCCCTGCTCCTCCGACCCTTGGGGGCTCTCAGACATCAACAGCCAACCAGCCAACCCGAACCACTTCGGCCGTGCGGTGGCGGTCTTGGCGGGAGCTAAAGTCTCTCCCTTTTCCTGAAGAAGACACCGCCAGGCTCCTTCGGGTCCTTCTCGGTCGAGAGGACATTTTGGTGGGCGAGATGATGTGTACTACCCCAAATTCTTTTAGGAATTAATTAGAAATTTATTTGAATTTAATTAGAAATTATTTGAATTAATGGGAATTAATTCGAAATTAATTAGATTAATTCTTTAATAAATAGAATAAGTCACATTTCGACTATTTTATAAAAATCCATAAAAATCATATTCTTGTAGAATCAATTACGTTTAACATTTTTTTCTTCTGTGGCCAACCCTAATAAAATCATTAACTATGCCGAATTAGTGGGATTAGTCAAATTTTCACACCTACCTAGCCAAATTCGTGCTCAATGTTAACCCCACATTAAACTCTTCAATTCGAGCTCATTTCTTAACCAAATGAGACCAAACCAGGGGCAAATGAAAGGTATTAAAGAGAGGATCATTTCCCCTCTCACAATGCCACGAAATTTTTAACTTATGGGAAGCATTTGGTCGCGCATGGGCTAGGTCAACAATTTCGGCGGTGCTTTAAACACGCCACTTGATGGGTCGATTTCTCCCTTCCTGGAAGGATCCAGAACAAGTATGACCTATTAAAAGAAAGCCCTAAGTGTCTATTTTTATTTGGGAGCAGTGGTGGTCGCAGAGGATTCGATCTAGTGAGATCTCTCGCGTTTATTGGAGGAGTGTCCAAGTTCGCGGGTTTTTCTTAGGCCCTCTTCCTTCCTTCGATTGAGGTAGGTAATCTTGGCCAAAACATGTAAGTAAATATACCATTTTGTTCCTCTCTCTGTTAGCTTTCCATTGGAATTAAAAGCCCCAAATTCTATTAGGTGTGGAGGGAGATCTCGTGGAAATAGTGAAGGGCTGTCAAACGGGCATTCTTCGTTCTAACTTCTAAATCTCTCTTCGATTCATGTAGATGATAACAGACCCAACTCTAATTAATGTATATGGTTGTAATCATCAGCATGTTATCTATCTTTTGGCGTAGAAAGCCCCAATTTTTATAGACCATGCTTAGAGAATTTCGTGTTTGATTAGAAGCATGCTAAGACTAGGTTTTTAAGTGTTCTTCCTAGATAGGTTGTGATTTCGATTGGTTTTTCGGTGAATTTAGTGTTCCAAACCCTTGTAATATGACCCTAATATGTCCATCAAGAACCTAGGGGCATGGGGTTAAGATCCCAGTCCAATTAGAACCCAATTGGGTGAGATTTTTCGATTACCGGAAGTCTCATTCGCGTCTGCGAACCCGAGGGTCGACCCATACACAGACAAAGCATGTCTGTGCAGGGGGTCGACCCATGGGGTCGACCTATACACAGATAGAAGTCTGTTTGTGCAGGGGTCGACCCAATGGGTCGACCCATACACAGGCAAACCCCTGGTTTTCCAGGGGTCGACCCAATGGGTCGACCCATATGCCGTCAGCCCCGGTAGACATGTTTTCGGCCCGAGGATCAATCCGGACCGTGAGGGGATCGACCCATTCAAACCTAGTCCAATTGAAAATCATATTTTAAGGAACCAATGACCCATACATGCAACCCTATGATCTCAAATTAAGCCCGGTGTTCCTCAATCCAAAATTGAAGAACAATGGTCCCTGCACTCAATCAAAGTGTATAAACCATTCCGATTACTATCTCCACTTCAATGCACAAATGGTTAATTAGAAACCCATATAATAAAATAGTAATTTTGAAAGTAAATTACTGTCATGTATTACTGTCTATTGTCATTATTGGCTTGTTCTAGTATCTTGAGTTACCACCTTGTAATTAACTTATCTCTTGAAATTGAGATTTATAATAATTCACGAATCAAGGTATTTTGAAATGGCTGTTAGGAAATCAATTAAAAGCCCTTATACCCCGGTAGAATAGACTAATAGCACACTAACAATCTATATGGCATTACGGCCATTTAGCCTAAATTACTGTCCCTTAGTACGATTCTACCCGGACACTCTATCCGGCGATTTAGAATCCGCCATTTTGAGACCCGTATGACCCGACTACAACCTGGAAATTCGTGACCAAATCGCTGGGTTATAAGTCACGGATCAACTTGGGCTAATCAGCACATGAGCAGCCCATAGTTGACTGCTTGTCTCCATGAACGGTCTAGTGTAGTCCGTAGAAGTATCGTAATTGTGTCTTAAGGTCACGTATTGCTTACCTACATGAACGACACACTGTCAACCGTTCATTCTTGACCTCGTGGACTGAGATTTGGTCCAGTTCTTGTAATGTGGCCAGTAGTAGCCGTATGTCCTGTCAAACGGCCCAGAAGTGACCGTATACCGAGTTTTTGAGTTAATGAATCCTAGGACATGTTAGTCCTTAAATTTCATACTTTTGACAGAAATTCCTCTGATTAATTGGCCATTAAACTTGATTAAATGTCTAGACAAAACTTGGGATCTTGGATCCAACAAATCAATGCCAACGCATCATAAGGGCCCGGTCTGGTCCTAGGGAGAGCGCCCGAAAAGTACTTGTGCCCATGGGAGTTTGTAATGACATGGTGAGGCATTGCACCGAGTGCATGACCAGCGTGACGTCTACGACAGAAAATCTCTTGTTATACTTGTTACATTATCGTGCTTGACTTGATGTTTAAAATACTTGCTTGTTGGCCAATTCTATATTTCAATTTCTTATTGAACATTCTTGTACTTGATATTCTTGTTAAATTCTTGTCATCATATATTTCTTGACCTTGCAAGATCTTATATTACGCTGTTTTATCGTCTCGTCAGTTATTTCTTTTCTTGTCATTGCATATGAAAATGTAACTAATTGGTTAATCATGTAAACTTGCCTGTTATTATCTACTGAGCGTTAGCTCATATAGTTGTTTTCCCCCTTTCTAGGCTATTCAGGTGACGATTTGCATACTGAAGGGGAGGGACAGGAGTGATACCCTTGAGTGTACCTGTTAGTAGATGCCGAGTTGGCATAGTTGTTTACATTAGTTACTCCTTAGTGTTGTGTTAGCACTTTATTTACCTTTTGGAGTCAGTTATTGTATTAGAATCAGTTTGGAAGTTATGGTTGATTGTGTTTAAGCATTGATGGTTATTTTAATAAAACTTGTAGTCTTTCTTGATCAATAGAAGTACTTCTTTCCATAGCACCTGTACGATTGTTTAGTTTAGCATATTAATGTTATCTCTAGCTAGTTTCTAACTATACGTCCCGATATTCCGCGTTGGGGCGTCACAGTTTAGTTGGTATCAGAGCCTAGGTTTAATATTCCTAGGTTTCCCTAAAAGTTCTAGGTTTTCCAAGTTCTAGGGTTCTAAGTGTTATCATAGGACCCCTAACCTTGTTAAAGTCTAAGGACCTGACCTGGTGAGATTGGGTAGAAACTTGGGTTAAGTTCATATCTTAATCATGTTATTATCTATTTTTAATGAACCTAAGTAATCTATTCCACGTGTAGGCCTTTGCAATGGCAGCTGATCGTGCGGAATGGAGGAACTTGCAGCGTACAGTTCAAGGCCTTACTCAGGCCTTGCAACAAGTGGCTCAAGCAGGAGCTACGAACCATGGCACTGGCGATTTATATCGGAACTTTCGGGGGATGAATCCGTCGAGATTTACGGGCTCGACTGACCCTGATGAAGCCGAGCACTGGCTGGATGAGATGGGAAGGATATTCGAAGTAATGCAGTGCAACAATCAAGAACGTGTCCTTCTATCAACTTTTCAACTTGAACGAGATGCAAGAACATGGTGGGAATCAGTAAAGGCGACTCTCGGTGATCAGCAAGTCACATGGGAGGAGTTCGAGGAGTTCTTCAATGGCAAATATTTTTATGATAGAGTGCAAGGGAAGAAGGCAGCAGAGTTCGCGAATTTGAAGCAACGAAGTCTATCTGTGGCAGAATATGAAGCTCAGTTTTCTCGGCTTTCTCGTTATGCTACTCACTTAATATCCACCGAGAAAATGAAGGCTAAGCGCTTTCTTAATGGACTGAGGCTGCATTATATCAATCAATTGGCACCGATGGAGATCTCAACCTATTCTGAGATGGTGAGGAAAGCTCAAGTCCTAGAAGATACTCTAGAAATGACGGAGAGAATCTGTGGAAAAGGCACAAAGAAGGAACAACCTACGGGTTCCGGGAATATCAAACCCGGGTATGGCAAGAAGAGGCCTATTAGTGGGCCTGGTTCGTGGAGTGGTTCTGGATCGTGGAAGGGCAAGATACCGAAGCACGAAGATAAGAAGCCTGGCCCTATTGTTCCCTTCAAGGGCGTGTGCAAGTTTTGTGATCGTCCTGGTCACAAGATGGAGGAGTGCTGGCGCAAGCTTGGCGCCTGTTTGCGATGTGGAAGTAAGGAGCACCGTATCCCTAATTATCCTCTTTTATCGGAGCAAGCTACCCCGGTAAAACCACAAGGCATCAGAAAGCCGCAAGGCAAGCTCCAAGCTTTGCACGCAGATGAAGCAGGAACCGCCGAGGATGGTGGACTCATCGAAGGTACTCTTATTATACTCGACAAGACAGCATTTATTCTTTTTGAGACGGGTGCCACACATTCTTTTATTTCTCAGAGATTCGCTAAGTCTTTAGCTGTGGAACCTATTTTGATGAATTCTCCATTAGAAATATCAACACCTATTGGTACTAGATCGGCAATACAATATTTCTATCCTTCTAGCAAGGTTAAGATTGACGAACAGAATTTTCCAGCTGATTTAGTTAGCATGGACATGAAGGATTATGATGTAATCCTAGGAGCAGATTGGTTAGCTAGATATGAGACAGGTGTTCACTGCAGTTCTAGCTCTGTGTCTTTTACTAGGCACCCGAGACTTTCTTTTGTGGGAGTTAAGCACCATAACTCCATATCACTTATCTCGGCTCTTCGAGCTGATAAGCTGATGAGACGAGGATGCGAGGCTTTTATAGCCTTTGTCTGTGCAACCCCTGAGCAGCAGATTGAGATTAAGGACATTTCTGTTGTCTGAGAATTTCCTGATGTCTTTCTAGAGGAACTACCAGGACTTTCGCCTGAGCGGGAAGTTATCTTCTCTATTGATCTCATTCCTGGCACATCTCCTATTTCAAAGCTCCTTATCGTATGTCTTCTGCGGAGCTGAGGGAATTGAAGCAACAGTTGATGGAATTACTTGAAAAGGGTTTCATTCGTCCAAGTACTTCCCCTTGGGGAGCCCCTGTATTATTCGTCCGGAAGAAAGATGGTTCGATGAGGTTGTGCATCGATTATCGGCAATTGAACCAGCAGACTGTCAAGAATAAATATATATTGTCGAGGATTGACAAATTATTTGATCAGATAGCGGGAGCTCAGTATTTTTCTAAGATCGATCTTCGATCTGGATATCATCAGTTGCGGATCAAGGAAGAGGATATCTATAAAACAGCTTTCCGCAGCAGGTATGGTCATTTTGAATTTGTCGTTATGCCTTTTGGTCTAACGAATGCACCAGCAGCTTTCATGCAGTTGATGAACAATGTATTTTGGCCCTATCTTGATCAATGGGTCGTGGTATTCATTGATGACATCCTCATTTATTCCAAGAATGAAGAGGAGCATGCTGAACATCTGAGGATGGCATTGTAACTATTGAGAGATCATCAGCTATATGCCAAGTTCAGTAAGTGTGAGTTCTGGCTGCAAGAGGTGTCCTTTCTCGAACATATCATCACAAAGGAAGGAATTTCTGTTGATCCTTCTAAGGTAGAGGTAGTGAAGAATTGGGATCAGCCTACCAGTGTGACTGAAGTTAGAAGTTTCCTAGGCCTGGCAGGCTACTACCGGAGATTTATCCCAGATTTCTCTAAGATTGCGGTACCTATGACAATATTAACTCGCAAGGAGAACAAATTTGATTGGTCAGAAGATTGCCAGCAAAGCTTTCAGACTTTGAAGGAATGTTTAACTACTGCACCTATATTGGCTTTACCTTCTGGTGAAGGAGGTTTTGTCATATACACTGATGCTTCAGGTATTGGTTTAGGATGTGTACTCATGCAGCATGGGAAAGTGATTGCCTATTCTTCTAGGCAGTTGAGGAAGCATGAAGAGAATTATCATGTTCATGATTTGGAACTTGCAACAGTCGTGCTTGCTTTGAAGATATGGATGCATTACTTGTATGGAGAAACATTCACAGTGTTTTCAGATCATAAGAGTCTGAAATATTTATTTTCTCAAAAGGAACTCAATATGAGGCAAAGAAGATGGTTGGAGTACTTGAAGGACTTTGACTTCTCGATTGAGTATCATCCTGGAAAAGGCAATGTTGTGGCAGATGCATTAAGCCGGAAGCCTGTAGCTAGATTGTCAAGTCTCATGTTACAAGAGTGGAAGCTACTGGAACAATTAGCTAGTCTGGATCTGAATATTGATAATGATCGGGTTATGATTGCACAGATTCAACTTAAGCCCGAATTGTTGATGGAAATCAAATCTTTGCAAGATAATGACCCCGAGCTAGTTGAGATCAAGGGAAGCTTGAGCAGCAGACCTGACTTCACGATGGCTGACAATGGAAGATTGTTATTCCAGGGTAGAACTTGTGTACCTGATGAAGCTGGAATAAAGAATAAGATTCTGGAGGAAGCTCATAGATCCAAATACACCATTCATCTTGGAGGCACTAAAATGTTCAAGGATTTGAAGAGATCCTTTTGGTGGCCGAATATGAAAAGGGAAGTTGCAGACTTCGTGAGCAGATGCTTGGTTTGTCAGCAAGTCAAGGCTGAACATTTCAGACCGGCAGGAAAGTTGAAACCACTCGACATACCCCAATGGAAGTGGGAAAGCATTGGCATGGACTTCATTATGGGTCTACCTAGGACTCGTGGTGGACTTGATGCAATATGGGTGATTGTCGATCGATTGACAAAGTCAGCTCATTTCTTACCCGTTAAGTCCAAATGGACAGTTGATGTATTGGCTGCTTTATATATGAAAGAAGTGGTAAGACTCCATGGCATTCCCGTCATCATTGTGTCTGATAGAGACCCCAGATTTACTTCACATTTCTGGAAGGGACTGCAAGAGTCTCTTGGTACTCGTCTGAATTTCAGTACTGCTTTTCATCCACAGACAGATGGACAGACTGAGAGAACCAACCAGATAGTGGAAGATATGCTTAGAGCATGCATGATTGATTTCGGAGGCAGTTGGAGTGATCACTTGGCATTGATTGAATTAGCCTACAACAATAGTTATCAATCTAGCATACAGATGGCTCCTTTTGAAGCATTGTACGGGCGAAGCTGTCGTTCCCCGTTATGTTGGGAAGAGGTAGGTGAGAAGCAATGGCTTGGAACGGATCTTATTTCAGAATCATCACAGAACATCCGTATTATCCGAGACCGATTACAAGTAGCCCAATCAAGACAGAAGAGTTATGCCGACAACAGAAGAAGAGAATTGGAGTTTCAGGTTGGTGAGCATGTATTCTTAAAGATCTCTCTTACGAGAGGGATTCGAAGATTTGGCATTCAGGGCAAGCTAAGTCCGAGATATATTGGTCCATTCGAGATCTTGGATAGAGTGGGAGAGGTTGCTTACAGACTGGCATTACCGCCTCAGTTGTCAGGCGTACATAATATTTGCCACGTGTCTATGTTACGAAATATGTGTACGACCCCACTCATATCATTCAGCATGTGGATTTCGAATTGAAGGAAGATTTGACCTATGAAGAAAGACCTATCAAGATTCTAGACCGGAAACAACAGCAACTCTGGAATCGTTCCATACCTATGGTCAAAATTCAGTGGAGTCGGCGTGGAGCTGAGGAAGCTACTTGGGAGTCTGAAGATACTATGCGGAAGCGGTATCCTGACTTATTCTAGGTGAGCTAGTCTTTCCCTATCTCTGTATTAAAGTGCAGTGAATTTGGAGGACCAAATTCTTTTAGTGGGGAGGGTGTAATACCCCAAATTCTTTAAGGAATTAATTAGAAATTTATTTGAATTTAATTAGAAATTATTTGAATTTATTTGAATTAATGGAATTAATTCAAAATTAATTAGATTAATTCTTTAATAAATAGAATAAGTCACATTTCGACTATTTTATAAAAATTCATAAAAATCATATTCTTGTAGAATCAATTACGTTTAACATTTTTTTCTTTTGTGGCCAACCCTAATAAAATCATTAACTAGGCCGAATTAGTGGGATTAGTCAAATTTTCACACCTACCTAGCCAAATTCGTGCTCAATGTTAACCCCACATTAAAATCTTCAATTCGAGCTCATTTCTTAACCAAATGAGCCCAAACCAGGGGCAAATGAAAGGTATTAAAGAGAGGATCATTTCCCTCTCACAATGCCACGAATTTTTAACTTATGGGAAGCATTTGGTCACGCATGGGCTAGGTCAACAATTTCGGCGGCGTTTTGAACACGCCACTTGATGGGTCGATTTCTCCCTTCCTGGAAGGATCCAGAACGAGTATGACCTATTAAAAGAAAGCCCTATGTGTCTATTTTCATTTGGTAGTAGTGGTGGTCGCAGAGGATTCTGATCTAGTGAGATCTCTCGCGTTTATTGGAGGAGTGTCCGAGTTCGCGGGTTTTTCTTAGGCCCTCTTCCTTCCTTCGATTGAGGTAGGTAATCTTGGCCAAAACATGCAAGTAAATATAACATTTTGTTCCTCTCTCTGTTAGCTTTCCATTGGTAGTAAAAGCCCCAAATTCTATTAGGTGTGGAGGGAGATCTCGTGGAAATAGTGAAGGGCTGTCAAACGGGCATTCTTCGTTCTAACTTCTAAATCTCTCTTCGATTCAAGTAGATGATAACAGACCCAACTCTAATTAATGTATATGGCTGTAATCATCAGCATGTTAGCTATCTTTTGGCGTAGAAAGTCCCAATTTTTATAGACCATGCTTAGAGAATTTCATGTTTGATTAGAAGCATGCTAAGACTAGGTTTTTAAGTGTTCTTCCTAGATAGGTTGTGATTTCGATTGGTTTTTCGGTGAATTTAGTGTTCCGAACCCTTGGAATATGACCCTAATATGTCCATCAAGAACCTAGGGGCATGGGGTTAAGATCCCAGTCCAATTAGACTCCAATTGGGTGAGATTTTCTGATTTCCGGAAGTCTCGTTCGCGTTTGCGAACCCGAGGGTCGACCCATTGGGTCGACCCATACACAGGCAGACCCCTGGTTTTCCAGGGGTCGACCCAATGGGTCGACCCATATGCCGTCAGCCCCGGTAGACATGTTTTCGGACCGAGGATCGATCCGGACCGTGAGGGGATCGACCCATTCAAGCCTAGTCCAATTGAAAACCATATTTTGAGGAACCAATGACCCATACATGCAACCCTATGATCTCAAATTAAGCCCGGTGTTCCTCAATCCAAAATTGAAGAACAATGGTCCCTGCACTCAATCAAAGTGTATAAACCATTCCGATTACTATCTCCACTTCAACGCACAAATGGTTAATTAGAAACCCATATAATAAAATGGTAATTTTAAAAGTAAATTGCTGTCATGTATTACTGTCTATTGTCATTATTGGCTTGTTCTAGTATCTTGAGTTACCACCTTGTAATTAACTTATCTCTTGAAATTGAGATTTATAATAATTCACGAATCAAGGTATTTTGAAATGGCTGTTAGGAAATCAAGTAAAAGCCCTTATACCCCGGTAGAATAGACTAATAGCACACTAACAATCTATATGGCATTACGGCCATTAAGCCTAAATTGCTGTCCCTTAGTACGATTCTACCCGGACACTCTATCCGGCGAGTTAGAATCCGCCATTTTGAGACTCGTATGATTAGGCTACAACCTGGAAATTTGTGACCAAATCGCTGGGTTATAAGTCACGGATCAACTTGGGCTAATCAGCACATGAGCAGCCCATAGTTGACTGCTTGTCTCCATGAACGGTCTAGTGTAGTCCGTATAAGTATCGTAATTGTGTCTTAAGGTCACGTATTGCTTACCTACCTGAACGGCACACTGTCAACCGTTCATTCTTGACCTCGTGGACTGCGATTTGGTCCAGTTCCTGTAATGCGGCCAGTAGTAGTCGTATGTCCTGTTAAACGGCCCAGAAGTGACCGTATACCGAGTTTTTGAGTTAATGAATCCTAGGACATGTTAGTCCTTAAATCTCGTACTTTTGACAGAAATTCCTCTGATTAATTGGCCATTAAACTTGATTAAATGTCTAGACAAAACTTTGGATCTTGGATCCAACAAATCAATGCCAACGCATCATAAGGGCCCGGTCTGGTCCTAGGGAGAGCGCCCGAAAAGTACTTGTGCCCATGGGAGTTTGTAATGACATGGTAAGGCATTGCACCGAGTGCATGACCAGCGTGACGTCTACGACAGAAAATCTCTTGTTATACTTGTTACATTATTGTGCTTGACTTGATCTTTAAAATACTTGCTTGTTGGCCAATTCTATATTTCAATTTCCTATTGAACATTCTTGTACTTGATATTCTTGTTAAATTCTTGTCATCATATATTTCTTGACCTTGCAAGATCTTATATTACGCTGTTTTATCGTCTCGTCAGTTTTTTCTTTTCTTGTCATTGCATATGAAAATGTAACTAATTGGTTAATCATGTAAACTTGCCTGTTATTATCTACTGAGCATTAGCTCATATAGTTATTTTCCCCATTTCCAGGCTATTCAGGTGACGATGCGCATACTGAAGGGGAGGGATATGAGTGATACCCTTGAGTGTACCTGTTAGTAGATGTCGAGTTGGCATAGTTGTTTACATTAGTTACTCCTTAGTGTTGTGTTAGCACTTTATTTACCTTTTGGAGTCAGTTATTGTATTAGAATCAGTTTGGAAGTTATGGTTGATCGTGTTTAAGCATTGATGGTTATTGTAATAAAACTTGGAGTCTTTCTTGATCAATAGAAGTACTTCTTTCCATAGCACCTGTACGATTGTTTAGTTTAGCATATTAATATTATCTCTAGATAATTTCTAACTGTGTGTCCCAATATTCCGCGTTGGGGCGTGACACGATGATGGGCTCTTCAGCTCTCTCTCGTCCTCCTCCCATCCTATCTTCGTCGTTGGCATCCGCGGATAGGAAGGGAAAGCAAAAGCAGGGTGAGGCCCCTCCCCAACCTTGTCATATCTCCTCAGCGGATGGGCCGTCGGATCCTCTCCGCCTACCCGTCGACACAATCCAAAGTACAAAGAAGGCATCTTTGGAGTCTTCAGCGGCTTCGATTCAAGTGGCAGGCCCACCCCCACAAGGCTCAGCAGGTCCGCAGAGTCGAGATAACTGTGCAGAGCAACAATGTCTTGCGACGCCGTCAGTTGTCGCTAGGCCCAGCCCTCAGCATGGTTACAAAGGCAAGGCTAAGTAGCAGGACGACAAGCACACCTCTCTGTCCGCTTCTCAACCAAAGTTGTCACCACCGCGGCTAAGGCATCAAACCGCGCACACGTCTTCGGACGCCAGCACTAGCCTACCGACTCCCCGTAGGCTCCTGTCGCCACCACGGCTATGGTACCAAACTGCGCACATGTCTTCGGATGCCAGTCCCAACATTCCGGCGTACCATGAACTGCCGCTCGAGGTAATCGAGCAGGCGATCAACGCTACCTTCCAGATACAACAAGCGAAAGGCGCCTGGATCGAAATCCGGGCGAGGAAGAGTCATCGACCTCGCCCTGCAAAGGCATCAGCTTGGAGATATCCTCATCAGGATTTATCAACTCCGACTCCAGCACCTCTCCCTCCTACTCCCTTGGAGACTGCTATCGCCAAGAGACAAGAGAGAAATAGGAGGAAGAACCTTAGAAGGCGGCTCAAGAAACAAGCTGACCAAGCGGCCGCCCTGCGATCTCTGGCTGAGCCAACGCCTCTCCAAAGACTCCAGGGGCTCATTGGTGACCTGGAGGAATACGTTCCTCCTCGTCCTACCGGAGCTCTCCCACTCAATAGCTACATCCCGTGAGAAGAAATGTAGAAACGAGCCTGCCTTAGAAATTGGATCCAAGAGATGATCCAAAAGCTCAAGAACGGCGAAGGACTCGTGATCCCGGATGAGCTCTCCTTGTGCTATAAAGACAAGGAGATCACCATGGAGCAGCTGGAAGAAATGCTTCGGTGCTGCACCTGTAACATGGTGGCTATCCCACCTCCTGACAATATCAATGCTTCTCGGCGGGCCGAGCCAGTAGCCTCCCAGACAAGATAAAGGACTATTGCCCCTCTTGGGCTACAGCCAGCTCCAGAACGCGCAGGCCATGGCCGAGGTCATGGCCGGGGACGCGGTAGAGGCCATGGGAGAACTCCTGAGTTACCCCTCTCTCCGTCCACTTTCGACCCGGAGCGAATCATCCTCTTTCGAGGAGAGGAACCGGCTCCCATTCTGGAAGTAGAAATTCGGGGCGGACCCGATATTTTTGATCCATCCGGCATTGGCAAGGCTACTACTGGCCTCCCAGCCCCAGTGCCTATACCGACTACTGCAGTAGAGCAAGCGGGACCGTCCGGTAAGGACGAGCTAGCCCGCCAGTCACCCCCAGAAGAGCCGTCATTGGCATCCCTATTCCAAGAGTCCGCTGGCGATCAAGGTCAGTCTGATCCCAGTGGTAAGGGCAAGGCAGTGCAACTCCCCGACGGGGAACAGCGCGACAGCTCGCAGAAGGTTCAACCTGACATACTACCCTCCTTGGAGAATGCTCGAGCCCGAGCTGACCGGAAGGTCCTCCACCAGATGAAACGCTTCCCTGCCAGCATTTCGATTTGGGAGGTCATCGCTTGGAGTAAGGACCTAAGGGAAACCCTTATCAAGATACTCCAAGAGCCAGAAGTCTACGAAGCGCATGCCGCAGAAATGAAGGCGGATGCCTATGAAGCCTTCACAGCCGCCATCTCCTTCATGGAGAAAGACATGCTGCTTTCCCCTCCGTGCCACAACCATCCTCTCTACATGAAGGGGAAGATCAACGAGCATGATGTGAACCGGATCCTGGTAGACGCTGGTGCCGCTGTTAACATCATGCCGCTCAAGACATTTAAGACCCTATATCTGACCCCATACATCCAGAAGGTTCAAGTGCTCAAGATATCTGGCTTTAACCAGAATACCGGGGACGTCCTCGGCCGGGTGGACGTCGATCTGGTGCTCGATGATTTCGCCTCTAAGGTGACATTCTACATCATCGACTCCAACACGTCTTATAAGATGCTACTGGGCAGACCCTGTGATGACGGCATCACTCACGATTCCCTCTGGCTTGGCACCTCTCTCCCTCCCGGAGGCAGCTAGGGAGCAGCCCTTCTTCTGGATTGGACCTTAGTGCTTACCATTGGGTCATCTTGTTGTTTTCTCCTTTTTACTTGAGTCATAATCATGTAATTTGCCTTTTATTTGAGTCTGGTACCTAGGTTATCCAGTCATTTCCCTAAGTTCGAGTCTCATTAGGCTATGGTGCTTGCTATTGGGCCTATTTCTTTGGGCTAGGCCCATGGGTGCACCCCACCCTTCCTTGGTTATCTGTTAGTATGTTAAAAGTTAGGGTCTTATATGTAAAAGTGGGTTTCCTATAAATAGGACCCCAATCCCTCTTTTGAAGGTTAATGAAGCATTGAGTATTATTATCCACCAGCATTGTTCTCTCTCTCTAGCTCTTTCACTCTCCCTCTACTTCTCTCTCTCACTTAAGGGGGCGAACCCCACTCTCACTCTTCCCCCTTCTCTCTCTCTCCCTTGGGCGAACCTGCCCCTTCTCCTTCCCCCCCCCCCTTGCCACATCATCAGCCACATCACCCTTCCACCCTTTCACCTCCCCAAGGCCCATAACTCCCATCAATACTTCCACAACCCCAAGCAACCCTTCCCATTCCCCATACACCCTCTCAACTTCCAAGGCACCCTTCCCTCTCCCCCAAGCAACTATTCCACTCCCCCACACCCCCATTCATATCCCTAGAGAGCTAAACCCCATAACCCCCCCACAAGTTGCGCACCCCCCTCCCATCTCACCCCCCCTCCTTGCCTTGGCCGACCACTCCATCTCCCCTCTCCTAGCTGCGGCCCCCCTTCACCCCTCCACCACCTCAGACCTCCTCATTCCCTGCTCCACCCCTCTCACCATTCTTAAACATCCCTCCCCCATCCACCATCACCATCCCCTTCCCACCATTGCTAACCTCCACCGCCATTAACCTAGTTCCACCTCCATCCCTTTCATTTGGCCCAAGTCTGCAGGTGGCAGGGAAAGGGGCGACTTGCAGAAGCACCCACGGATTCATAAGGCGTTGTCTGAAGGCGTACCATACCAATCTTGAAAGGTCGTCCAGTTATCTTTGCAGGCGAGGTGATCTCACCCCGTTCCGAGTTCGGGGCGGTCCAGGAGAGCCGTTCTCCCCCCGACTGCGCCGGGCTCCCCCTGCAGAGTACCAGAGCCCGGTTCGACGCTGCACCACGCCAAAAAGCAGAAGATTCAGACCACGAGCCCTTCAACAAAATTCTTCCTCCTCCAGTCCTCTATCAGGAGCAAGAAGCAGAACTGCATTCGGCATCCGGAGGCCAAAGTTCCTATTTTTCTCCCTCGACTGGTCGGGTCTGCCTCCCACAGTCTGCAGTGACCTATCTTCACTATTCTGAGTCTCCCCATCCTCTCCGATGTCAGACGGACACCCCGTCAGTTTTTCCACGCAGAGGGTTTGTCCAAGGTTCCAGAAACTCTGACGGTTCGTGATTTAGAGTCCGGGAGCGGTCGGGGCAACCTCTGAAAGTTGCTGTCAGAAACAGTAAACTGCTGTGTCCAGTTTCAGTCACCCTGTTCGAAGCTCGACCCGGACTAGCAGCTGCAGCAGAAGAAATCGAGAAAATTCTGGGCCATCCGTGTGCCAGATACAAAGATTCCCACACTGGTCTTGCCTCCAGAAGAATTCGGGAACGTGAACTACAGCCCTGGGACCGACCGGCAGTCAGTCATCACAGCCTGCAAGTGGAAACAGCCCCGGCTTCCCTCTTCCATTCTCCGACGATTCTCCCTTCCCCGCCTGGCCGGCTTACCGCCCCTCCCTGCGTGGAGGTAGTGTTTGCTTGTAAAACTTACTTCCCCACCCCTAGTCCAACCCTCCTGTGTGAGGAGTAGTGAATGTAATTTTGAAATAGGGTTCAAGCTACACCGGCGTAGTGTGCGGGGAACCCACACTTCCCCGCTCGCCCTCGTCTCCGACCGGGGTTGGTTTCCTCAAACCAACCAGGTGAGCCTCTACCCTTGCTCATTTACTCCTGTTCATTTCATATCTGCGAAACTTATCTGCTGGTCGGTGAGAGAGTGCCCGATCCCGGAGCCACCAACCCTTGTGTGGTCACCGTGGATGATAGTGAGCGAGTGACCTAGTGCCCCCAAGGCACTCGGCCGCCCTTGTTTGTGGGCTTCATATCCTCGGGAGGGACAACCTTAGCGGTGCTGGTCCTCTAGCCAGCCAGGGGCTTTCTCCACAATCTCGACTCGGCATCACCGAGTCACCCCGGGAAACGTGTGCGCGCGGTGTGACGGCGACTCTCAAGTTGCTCCCAATCTTGTGGTTGTGATTGCGAATCAAGTCCTAGGGATCACATTTCTACTGCTGCATATTGTGTCACATCACCCTGGCTCCATGAAAACTGGATCGTCCCGTCAACTCTCCACTAATGCATCAAGTATGTCAAAGACGGGGAGCAACACACGGTCTTCGCAGACCTGTCACCGTTCACACCGGCAGAATGCAACCTGGCCGACGCTGCGCTCTATTTCAAGGGGATTAGTCCGTACCCCGTGATCAAGAGTAAAAGCAATGCCTGGCTCTCAGAGGAAGACGATGATGATCTCTTCTCTGTTGACGAAGAAAAGGCCAAGCTTCATCGGCTGCGCCTCGACTCCAAGTCAACCCCAGATCGCCCTGAGAGGCGCCAGATCGACTTTGAGGCTAATCTCATTGGCCGAGCTATCAGTAAGAGTATATGCTTGCCACCAGACTGCATCCAGCTTCCAGGCGCATCTGACAAGTTCAGCGTCGAGTCGCTGATGACCTTCATTGTCACCTTCAAGCGACAACGCCGAAACAAGAAGAACGCTAATAGGGACAAACCCATTGTCTTCTATAAGGGAGACATGGTCCCTCACGCCCCGCCAGATGATGACTTCGGTTGGTCCAGGCAAGCTAACGATACCCCTGAAGCAGTTCAGGTGTGGGGTGACCTGTCGCCGCATATTCAAGAAATGTGTTTGAAGCAACACATTCCCCTGTGGCGAACTTCTGCACAACAGAGATATTTTCTCCGACAGTGGGACCCTTCCCAGGTTCGGGGGCAACCCCCATCCTTCCATAAGGATACCAGGGGGCTTGGATAGGACCAAGACCCAGACTTCCGCATCCACTACGTAGTTAACGTCGTAGGCTTGACACTATCAGCCGATGATAGAGCTAGAGTCGAAGCCAAATTCGATAGCTTTGGGGATGAGGAAGAGAAAATCCTGATCCTGATCTCCGCCAAAGCCAGAACCCTGGCTCAAGCCATCGGGGAACCTTCTTCGCCTCCCTGCCGAGACAAAGGGACAGAAGAAGCTTCTCCGGTCTCTCAGCTAGTCGAGGGACCCAGTTTAATAAACCCTCCTGAGGGGGGGGGATATCACTGGTCCTAGCTGCGAAAGATTGTCAGCTTCGCCAGGCAACCCCGGGAGACCTCAGCAACTCCTGTTGATGACTGTTGGCCAAAAGCCGGCGGCCCAGATCGATCCTTGGTGGATCCCAGTGACAACCACTCTCCAATCCGTTCAGCATCAATCGGTGGCTTCGAGAACCAAGAAATACACAACGCCGACACTGATGATGAGGATTTCATCGACCTTCAACCTGCTCCTCCCGAGCTGGAGGACGGCGGCCAGGAGACCGTCGACGATCTTGTGGAGATCAACTTGGGCGAAGATGAAGCCCCTCAGCCTACATTCGGCAGCGCTCTCCTTACCGATGCAGAGAAGCGGGACTACAAGCAACTCCTGCTTGAATACAAGGACTGCTTCGCTTGGACATACAAGGAGATGCTAGGGCTACCCCTCCGTAGCGGAGCACGACCCAACCATTTCTCCCTCAGTCACGCCTGTCAAGCAACCACAGCGGCGCATGCGCCATGAGCTGGAGCTCCAGGTTTCGGCTGAAGTCCATAAAATTGCAGAGGTCAACTTCATCGAGCCATGTATCTACCCAATCTGGCTCGCCAATATAGTCCCAGTCAAGAAGAAGAATGGTAAAGTCCACATTTGCGTCAACTTCTGGGACCTCAACAAAGCCTGTCCGAAGGACGACTTCCCAGTCCCAATTACAGAAATGATGGTCGATATGACCACCGGTCATGAAGCCTTGTCTTTCATAGATGGGTCATCCGGTTATAATGAAATTCAGATGTCCCCTAAAGACAAGAATCACACAGCCTTCAGATCCCCTAAGGGGATTTTCAACTACAAGTGCATGCCCTTCGGTTTGAAGAATGTCGGCGCTACTTACCAAAGGGCCATGACTAAAATATTCGACGAGATGCTGCACAACACCGTCGAATGCTATGTTGACGACCTCATCATCAAGACTAAAAGGTGCGAGGACCATTTGCGCGACCTTTGCCAAGTCTTCGGGCGTCTCTGGCAATATGGGCTCAAGATGAACCCCATGAAATGCACCTTTGGCGTATCCAGCGGTAAATATCTCGGCTTCATCGTCAACTACCGAGGAATCGAGGTGGATCCCAGCAAGATCAAAGCGATCCGGGAGCTTCCACCACCCAGCAACATCACCGAACTTAGGTCCTTCCAAGGGAGGCCGACCTATATTCGGAGGTTTATCTTTAACCTCTCCAGTCGATGTGCGCCTCTCAGCAAGCTGATGAAGAAAGACGCCCCGTTTACATGGGACTCGGAATGCCAAGTGGCTTTCAAGCAAATCAAGGAGTACCTCCTTACTCCCCCAGTCCTGGGGCACCAATCAAGGGTAAACCCCTCATCCTTTACATTACGGCCATGGACGCTTCGCTGGGAGCTCTGTTGGCACAAATTAATGAAGGTAAAGAGCAGCCCTTCTATTACCTCAGTCGGAAGCTAATCGGTGCCAAGTACCGCTACTCCCCCATGGAGAAGCTCTGCTTGGCATTGGTGTTCGCGGTTAAGAAGCTGCGGCATTACCTCCTGTCCCATCAGGTCGAGCTTATATCCAAGCACGACCCCCTAAAGTATCTCCTTCGGTGACCTATCCTCTTAGACAGACTGGGGAGGTGGGCTCTCCTGTTGATGGAGTACGACATTACCTATGTCCCCAGAAAAGCAATCAAGGGACAGGGTATGGCTGAATTCTTGGCAGCCCATCCAGTGCCAGAGGACTCACCTTTTAGCTCGGAGCTGCCAGACGAGGAGTCCCTTGCTGCTCAATCACAAAAACCAGTTGAACAGAGCGGAGATGTCTTACATTATTGGCAGCCAAGCGCTCTTGCAACCAGTGTACCTTGCTGGGAGCTCTACTTCGATGGTGCTTCCCGAGGGATCACCCGGAGCAACCAGGATC
Source organism: Amorphophallus konjac (assembly GCA_022559845.1). NCBI lineage: Eukaryota > Viridiplantae > Streptophyta > Magnoliopsida > Alismatales > Araceae > Amorphophallus > Amorphophallus konjac. The sequence continues at coordinate 390,182,992 of CM040123.1, read as the reverse complement.
CAGCCACCACGGCAGGTGCCGGCATAGTTTTCCTGACTCCTCAGGGCGAAGTTTTGTACAACTCCTGCGCCCTCATGAAGTCCCTAACCAACAATGAAGTTGAGTATGAAGCTCTACTCATCGGGCTCCAGATGGCTCTGCACATGGGCATTAAATGTCTCAAAGCCTACGGGGACTCCCAATTGATAGTCCGACAGGTCCTCGACATCTATGACGTTCGAAAGCCAGAACTGGTCTCGTACCATACCGCTGTCACCAGATTAACCAAGAAGGTCTACTTCTTCGAAATAGATCATATCCCCAGAAGCAGCAACGCTCAGGCGGATGCCTTAGCAAAATTGGCCGCGGCCATCAAGCTCCCACCCGAGGGCGAGGTCGACATCGCCATCAAACATTGAAGGCTGATGCCGAGCTCACTTGAAGGCAACACTGATCTCACCATTTACGAGGTCCATGACCTTGACCAGAGCGCGCCTCCAGGCAAAGAGGATTGGCGTGCGCCCATCATCAAATTCAAGAAAGGGTGGCTTCCCCCTGACCGAGCTCAAAGGGTTCAGCTACTCCGCCGAGCAACCTCCTACGAGTTGATTGGTGACTCCCTGTATCTGCTTGTCCACGAGAAGGACAGGTCAATTCTCCTAAGGTGTGTCTCCCTCGCCGAGGCACGAGCCGTTATGCAGGAGGTTCACTCCGGGTTGTGCGGCGCGCACCAGGCCGGAGATCGGATGAAGCACAACATCAAGCTCAAAGGCTTCTACTGACCAACCATGTACGTGGAATGCATCCAGTACTCCTGTACATGCCATCAATGCCAAGCCTTTGGCCCAGTACCCAGAAGACCTCCTAACCCACTGCGTCCTACGGCCCCCACTTGGCCATTCGCCGAGTGGGGTATGGACATTGCAGGGCCTTTCCCGCCATCTTGCAAGGGCCATAAATACATCTTGGCCACCACTGACTATTTCTCTCGTTGGGCAGAGGCTATACCTTTGCAAGAGGTCACCGGTGAAATCGTTGCTAGATTCGTCCGGCACAACATTATATACCGATTCGGTACTCCCAGTCACATAATGTCCGACAACGGGACACCATTCAAGAATAAGGCCGTATACCAGTTAGCGGCCAAATTCCACATCGACTGGAGAACCTCTTCGGTCTAAAATCCCCAGGCTAATGGTTTAGGGGAAGCCTTCAACAAAACCCTCTGCAAGCTCCTGGCTAAGATGGTTAGCCACCGGAAACGCGATTGGGGTGAAAAGGTCTTCGAAGCACTATGGGCCTATCGGACGGTCTACAAAACCCCCACGGGGTGCTCGCCGTTCTCCCTTGCTTACGGGACAGAAGCAGTTATCCCTATCGAAGTCCAGTTAGCCTCTTATCGTGTGGCCGTCCTGGTGCGGACACCAGAGCGAGCGAGAAGCACGAACCGGCGAGCCGTCGGTACCGTACACGGAGCACCACCCGGGCTACAGCGGCTTCCATCTGGCTTGGAGACAGCTTGGAGACTCCCCCTTGAGTCTCAATATTTATAGTTTATTGGACTTTGTTTGTGTGTATTGTGTGTTTTATTCGGATTGTAATTCGGATTGTAAGAGGGGTTTATGTGTAATTTGGGACCACCCAGGTCCCTCGGGCCCCCTGCCTCTTCCCCATTGATCCACCTCATCTATAGGGCCCATGTGGGGTCAGTCAACCTTCCAATAGTGGGCTTCTAGAAGAGTGGACCAAGGGGGGGACAAGTGTTTAAAATAGTCCAACAAGGGGGCATGAAGGTCAAGGGGGCGCCCCTCCTTTACTATATTATATTTGGAATTTTAGTTTATTTTGTTTAGTTCCAAATCACATGGGAGAATAAAAATGTGGACGCCCTCTTTTACCCTCCCCAACCCTAGATCTAGGGGTAGTTTGTGTCATTTTGCATTTCACATAAAAGGCTTGTAATTCCCATTTTGTTACAATTAATGCAAAGAAAATCAAGGAATTTGTTCCAAAGGCAAGGGCCACCCCTCTCTCTCTCTCCTCTCTTCTTCTTGCAGCTGGGAAGGCTATGTTTTGAGGTGGGAAGCTTCATCTATCTGGTGTGGAGTTCATCGTTGCCGCCGCCACCGCCTCCGTCGGTATTCTGCCAATCGGGTGATAGCAGGCTATTCTCGGATTTTTAGCTCTCAGCCACGAGTTCATTTGGAGCCCAAACTTTCAGGGTGAGTTCCAGGAGTCTTCACCACGTCCCAAAAAATTTGGTTGGGCTTCTAGCTTCCATTTTGTAATTTTCCCTTTTCATTCTTCCTTTCCACCCAGATCTGCCATCTGTCAGTCCAGATTCACAGTAGCTCTGAGTTTCCCCTCTTCGGATCTCTTCTTGATTTTTTCTTGAGCCCCCAATTTTAATGGAGGTTCTGTCCAACACCCCCTCCATCCACGAATTTTTGTAGAATTTCTAAAGGCCTTCACCTATTTTCTAAAAATCACTTTCAGATCCAACTCAATTCTGTCTACCACTGTCCGGATCCGACCCCCAGTCAGTATCAAATCTCCAACAAATCGAAACCTCCACCATCTTCATAAAAATTATTTCCGTTTTCTTATCTCTCCCCTCTACAACTTTCATGAAGAGCTCAAAGTCTGAATCGGAGGTCTACTTCGCGGTCAAAGCCAACTCTTAGGAAACTTTAGTTCTGCCTGGCCAGATATGAAACTGAGAACATGCCGGTTCTAAAATCGCCCATCAGAAACATGACTCCGGTGAATTTTTTTGAGTCCCATAGGGTCGAAGGATTTTTAGTCAGCGTTCCAACGGCGCTATTTTCGTGCCGATCCGACATCGGTGCTGATTTCAGTAGCCGATCTTGCCGGGTTGCGCGCCAGAAAATAGAGGTTGCAGAACCGTGGATAGCACTTCCGACAAGTGGTGATCGGAGCCGCCCGGCCTCCGACCGGAGTTCCAGCCCTACCGCCGTCCAGCGAGGCGCGCCTCCAGATGTCCCCACCACAGCGGGACCCACCCCATCAGATCCGGAGGGCTGAGCAGCACGTGGGCCCCACGAACCCGTAGATCGCGCCATCCGGATAGCACTAAAACGCGGGTTTCGGCGCCGACGGATGACATCAAGATGCTGCCCGTCGACCCAATTCCCGCCACTCCCGGGCCCCACATGTGACATATTATCTCCCTGTGTGGAGTGGGTCAAATCTTTGTACAGCAGTGTATTTGTTTAACCGGGAGTACATGATTAGCTGGGGTTGTCTTCCCCACGTCGGGAGCGTGGAGATAACGATCTCGACTTCTTGGCATTTACTTGCTTAGCTAGTATATGGTCGCGTGCCGCTGCTGAGTGTGATAGAAACCTAGCCCGTGAGTCCATGTCACCGCTGTGAGCGAGAGAGTGACCCATCCTGTGGCTCGATCCGAGCACAGAAGTGAGTCGACCACCCTTGACTCTGCCGGTTTCTCAACCGCACGGATCCGCGTTTCCCCTCGCTTGGGACGACGAGTGAGCTTACGTTTCTGTTAGCGACGTATAGCCCATAAGAACTCTTAGTGTCGGGCCAAAGTGTCTCCATTGTTGTATGTTGCTGGTCGCGCCCGCATTTAGAGTCTGAGCTCCACATTACTTGGAGTCGGTCCCCGTGTCCGTCCCGCATCAGGTCCACAGTGGCCCTGCCGGACCTGACGAAAGTGAGTACCAGAGAAGGTTAGAAGAGCTCACCGATCTAGAAGGCAAGCGACTAGAAGCCTACAAACACCTGCAAGTGTACCAGGCTCGCATGGCCTGGACCTATGATAAGCTCGTCAAGCAACGAGCTTTCAAGCAAGGTGACCTTGTCATGATCAAGGAAAAAGAAGTCATGGCAGGGCGCTCCAGTGAAAAACTACAGCCAAATTGGTGAGGTCCGTATATTATCCAGAATGTCTACGAGGGTGGGGCTTACACGGTTGTTGTCACGCCCCGAACAAGGAGGAATTATCAAGGCGTGAACAGTTATACGGACAAGTCGATCAAGAGACTCAGATGAAGAGTATGAACACAAATGAACAAAATCACATCTTTATTTCATAATCTGACATTTCCAACAAATGTCCTTCAAGGACTTACAATACTATTCAGACTCAATACATTTATTTATAAATAGACAGACTGGGAAAGGTAATTTATTAAAAACTATCACCACTCTCATCACTCCAGCCCATTCCCATCATCTTCAGGATTTCCTAAAAATTAACAACAATACACAGGGTGAGTTAGAAAGCTCAGTAGGACTTATATCTCTTTACCAGGTCACTTTAAGTAATTAGTATTTTGGATCACCTATATGCTTTCGAATAGAACAAGTAATAAAATAAATGACAAATAGAGAACAAGATCAGGAAGTCAAGAATTTCAAGAATAGATATTGTAGAACTCAAGTGTAAGCATGAAGATCAATAACAAGTATAGAATTATAAATATGGCTATGTAACAAGGATATTAACCACTCCGGTCAAAAATGTCATGTATAGGATGTTAAGCATGTAACGAGTCAAGCATGTAATAAGTGAATTGCCTAGTTCAATCTTGCATGTCAGTTGGTGCAATGCCACACCTGATCATTCAACTCCCTCGGGCACAAGTACTTTCAGGCTTTACTCGGCTAGGACCAGATCAGGGCCCCCATGTTTGCCAGGCATTGAGTATCAAGTGAACCCAAGTCCCATGTAATTTCCAGAACAATTCATTTATAATTATGGCCAATTCGAGTTTCAAGAAAAGCTTAAGAAGCGTAGTATAGCGCATAACTAGTCATTTAGTTATGGAGGACTCTAGAGGTGGCCCCTACAGGCTCAAGAGGTGGCTCCCATTATGTAGCACTTTACGCCATTCCGGCCTCAAGAGGTGGCTCCCATAACGTCGCACTTTGTCCTGCATGGCACTTAGCTCCTACACTCCCAAATGGTAGTTTATGGCTAAAGTACAGATCTAGCAAACTTTCCATTTCCAAGGACATATAGTATGAAGAAAGAGCATGTAGTATGAAGAATAAATGAAGTTTACAAGATAAGTTCAAGGATGATTTAAGGCATCATGTTTAATGACATTAAGGCAATAAAGAGAATGAATTGCCAGTCAAGGCGCGATCAACTCTCGCAGAAAATCTTGTAAAATAAGTTTAGATCAAGTGTTTCTCAGTCGGGTAATTAGCAGAAAACCAAATAAAACGCGACCAGGTAAGAGGTGGCACAGTGGGTGGCTCCCCTCGTATTCACGAGGTCCTAATTAAGTAACCACTTATCCACTTAAAGTGTTTACCCGTCGACCTCTAGCCTTAGACACTGGTTTGTCTTGGTGAACTTGCTAGCTACACGATTTTTCGGAGATATGAAAACACGTAAATCGAACGGAAATCATTCTTGTATATTCTAACATTTTCATTTGTGAAAGAATTTCAATGAAGGAAAAGACATTGAAAAAAGATGTCAAGCTTCTAATTGCATAATATGTTCATGTATGAAGAGAAGTTTGAAAGAAGATGTCAAGCTTTAAGATAGAGCTCAAATCAAATAGATATGGTCAATCATGTATAGAAATTCTACGAAAATTAGAGCATAATTATTTGAACAATTAACAATAACTTTACGAGTTCATTCACCTAGTCATTTCTTTGTTAATAGTATTCTTAGGGCAAGAACATGATTTTAAAATTCAAGATTTAAGTTGGAAATAACGCACATAAACGATGTAAATCGGACATGGTTACCATGGTCTATATGTGATCCATGTTATTGAAACACGTTATGATAATGAACACTCCATAATTAAACTTTAAATCTTAAAATAAACTATAAATACATGATCATGAAAAATTTACATAGAATCAAAATACTCATGCAAAGAAACATATATGGAGACCTAATTAACTTTTCGCCTGAGAGAAAACCTACCTCGTTGAAGATCAAAGAAGAAGAAATTTAAGAACGAATAACGCTTTCGAACACTCCTCCAACTTCGAGCTTTCTCCCTCTCTCCAACTAGCAATTCCTCCCAAGAGATTTGTGCTTTGAGTAGGGAAGAGCCCAGCCCTATTTATAAGCAAAAATCTCCCACCTACTTTACCTATTTCACCAACTTTGTTCCACTATTCCACCAACTTTGTTCCACTATTACACCAACCTTGTTCCACTATTACACCAACTTTGTTCCACAACGTAAATGACATAATCAATGACCTCATTTATTCAATGATGTAAGAATGACCTCATCCATGACCTCATTTATTCAATGATGTAAAAATGACCTCATCCATTAATTAGGATTAGATTAAAGCTAATAATTCTCTCTTAAATCGGATGCTATAGTACTGCTACAGTACCGACGTCTTCGCCTTCTCAGAATCATGCCGTGAATCTCGTCATTCGTGTTAACAAGTGGAATAGGGTTCATGTTTATGTATTCTATACTTTTAAAGACATAACAAAAAAATATTCATAATTTATTTTATTTTCATCTTTCATTATCTCTTTTTGCATATAAATGCATATAAAATTTTTCGAGTTGCTACAGTTGTTGATCACAAAGGTCATAGACCGTTCCCGCCTCTCAACGGTAAACATATGAAACTATATTATGCACCAGAGCACGAGTTCGCGTGATAGCTACACGTGTTCTCATGGGGTTAATTATTTTCAGGGAAATAATTTAATTAACGCCCTTGGGTTGGACGTGTTATTTCTAAAAACGTGACGCCCCTGAGGGCGTCTTCTTTCTGGGTTGCAGGGTTTATACCCCGAGAGCTATAGAAATTACAGGAATAATAATAAAAATAAAAATAAAAAAATGAGAATAGGGTTTGGGGGCCTACCTTCTTGTGCTTTGGCTCTGCCGGTTGGGGGCGTGGATGACGTGGCCGCCGGAGTTGGCCGGGGCATGGGACGATGGCCCTCGGTTGTTCTTCTTCATTTCTTTCTTCTTCTTCCTCGTCTTGTCCTTCTTCATTGCCTTCATCTTCTTCACCCCCTTCGTGGGCCTCTTGGCCTCCTTCGGCCTCGTCGGCGGCCGCCACGGCCTGTTCTTCCTCGGCCGCCGTTGGAGCTTCCTCCATGGTGTTATCTTCGCCGGCATGGGCGGGCTCGTCCTCGCCCAAGTCAACAACCTCCGGAGCCGAGACCCGCTGCCGTTTGGGTGCGCCGCCGGCCATAGCTTAGGGCTAGGATGAGAGAGGAGAGAATGAGAGAGATTGGGGGAGGGGGTTCTCGGTTAGGGTTGTAGAAGAAAAAATGAAAGAGGGGAAGTGGATGGAGGAAGAAGAAGGAAGGAGGGAAAGTTAAGTCGAACGGTCAAAAAGAAATCACGACTTAAGGAAGGCCGTGTCTTATGAAATTAACGACTGCTATCAAGGCGTTTCCTAATAAGTGACGACATTTCTTAAGGCGTTATTTTTGTTTGCATGGGGAATGATAACCGTCGTCAAACGCATTTAATGGCGATTGATTGATTTGATGGGAATAATCATTGCTGTTCTTGATTAACGTCTAAGATTGAGACGTTATTTATCTGAAACGTGGCTTTACTGAAGGCGTTACTTTTGGAATTTCAACGAATATATTTTGGAATATGAATCGAATTAGCGCCTTGTCCTAGGACGTTTTTCAGTTAACGCCCATTTGTGAAGGCGTCAGTTATGAGCGATCAATCATGGAAGACGACCTTGGCTGAGGCGTCCTTTTGTGAATTCGCGGCATTGCTCGAGGCGTTATTTGCAACAGAATCGCAGAACGTTGGAAGAGTTATTCAGAAACACAGTAACATGGCTCAATCAAAGGAAATATCATTGATTTATTGGAAGAAAAAGATTACAACGCTTAATGAGCCATTTTGGGCCTCAGTTTTCTCAAAGCAATTACATAAGATTTCCATTCATCTCTGTCTTCATTCAAGCTTTCCACAGGTTGATGAGCCTTGTTGATTTTCCATAAAGCTTGAATAGTTGTGCATTCTTCTCCATCTTCATTACTGCCAAGGTCCCGTCTCTTGATAGGAGGGAGGTGTGATGGGTCCTCGAATACTCGCCGTGGAAGCCCGAGTTGAAGGAGGCATCGGTATGAATTGTACAAGACGAATTCTGAAGCGCCTATGAGTCGAAGGTCCGTGCCGGGAGAGAATCTTGCATGAAGTTCTTGAGTCTTGAGTATTCCCGGGGCGCAAGTGAAGAGATTCTTTGGCATTACTTTGAGGTGCTCTCTCCATTCCGCTCTCTTCTTGATTTGAGGAATCCGATTCGTTACTCTATTGCTTATCCCAAGTGAACCGATCATATAAGAGAGTGGGCTTTTTGAGAAGATTCTTGAGGATTGTTGGGTTTCGCCACACGGATCGAATTTGAAGTGAAGGTCTACCCAACTAGAGAGTGCTAGCATGCATCCGTAGATGGGCCTTCCCATCGCCGCCGAGGTAAGCCCGCTATAGAGATAGGCTAGAATAGTCGGTCCCACTCTATCTCCTTCCCATAAGCTCACTATAGCGCTTAATTGGGCCTCTTCTAGAAAGTCCTCCGTGGATGGGAATAAGATTGCTCCTGCCAAGCACACCACGAAGGCCTTTGCTACCCGCTCTATCTCTTCATCTTCTTTGGCTTGATCTGCTCTCTTATATACCCATGAGGCGAGCTTTAGAAGATTGATTCCTTTAGTGGCTTTGATTTGATTCACTAGGTTGGGGCTAGATATCAAGCTTGTTAATAGCTCATGAGAGGAGATTGGTTTTGGCATGATGGCCTTTTTTTCCTCATCCCCTTGCTTTGTTCTCTTTAAACCCAAGATCATCTCTAGTTCTTCCAATAGGACGGTGGCTTCGAAGATTGAGAAAAGAAGTGTATGGGTGGAAGGGTGACATATTTCAACTAGAGCTCCTATGGCAGCCCAATCAAGGTGAACTTGATCATAATGTTTGGCATGGGTAACTAGACCCAGAAGGTGCCATCTTGTTAAGTACACTCTCATGTCTGAAGAAAATTTGGAGAGAAGGAGAGGCAGCCACTTGATCTTGGTGAACCTTCTGGCTCCTGGAATGTTTGGATAATCCTATGGGAGACACAGAAAAGAAGGAAAGGAAAAAAATAGAGACAGACATGAGCAAACAGAAGAAATATGAAGAAGAAGGAACAGAGAATCAATCCTTACCTGATTTAATGCAATGCGGTTGCTGATGTGCCCGTTGATCTCGGTTAGCCTGGGAGTTGAGGACTTGGACCTCTTAATCGCCCTCTCCATCTTCGGTTTGCAGGAAGAAGCTCGGACGGTTGCGGTGCCTGCAGAAGAACAGACAGAAGAAGTAGCCGAAGAACAGAGCTCCGAAGGTTGCTTTGATTGATTTGAGGAATTGCCTTCCCTTTATAGGAGTCCGGGGAGTCTTAAGGCTGTTCGGAGTTAGCAAGTTTATGGCTATTAGGATTGGGTTTAGTTTGCGAATCGAAAACGGAAGTTCGTGCTTAATTAACGTGATGGGGGACGGGGACCGACACGGACTAAGACTCTCAAGGACTCTAACTGAGGCAAACAGTAGCACGCTCAAGGGTCGCCAAGTGGCTGACCACCGTGATACCCCACAGAGTGAAGGACGTCTCTCAACAGAAACTCCGACCTCGGCCGTCCCAAGGAGGGAAGCGCACGTGTCTAGGCGTAAAGTCGACTTCCAAAGACAAGGGGAGTCGAGTCCTAGCTCGATGCTCTAAGGGTGCTAAAGGATGGGTGCTCTCACTCGCGATCCGCGGTGATGGTAACAAAGTAGCTAGGCGCCTACTCTCTCTCACGCGGCATAATCAAAAGCATACTAAAAGAGCAGGCACAAGAGAGGAGTCGGAACGCGTACCTCCACGCCTAGGCGTGGGGAAGGAACCCCGGCCGTGGGCCAACAACCCCGATACACTGAAGACCAATAAAATACAACCCAATAGCGGCCCACTCCTCGCAGGGAGGTAAAAGGCTACAAGCGACGCATTCGGGGCTGCCGGGCACGGGCTGACGGGCCGCACTCGGTGACGGGCACAATGCTGCAGAATCGGCGTCGCGCGCGCCTGGACGGAGACGGGTCCCACGGGCTGATGCGACGTCCGATCGAGGCGCCGTCAGAGAGGACGCGTCTCTGACTGCTGGAGGAACGCTCCGGCCAAAGGAGGCACGCTGGATCCACCGGTGGTGGCCGTGGTCGCTGCTGAAAGTCGGGTCAGGTTCTGTGGTCGCAGAACTGCGCACGCCGACGAAAAAAATCAGGAAGTCGGACTTCTGGTGCCCGAACAGGTCCCGGCCGGTTGGAGGTGAAAGCCAACTGGCAGAGGTCACCCCCGGCCAAACGGCGCTGGCAGACGATGCCGGTACGAGTCGCAGGAGCCGCTGGAAGTTGGTGTTAGTTCGCTGGCCGGACTGTGCAGACAGACCTGAGTGGTCCCACGAGAATCGACGCCACGCTCGGCACCGATGTCGGAACGAGGCGAGATCGGTGGCGTTGGACAGAGGACGAGGAGAGGTACGTCCGGTGAAGATCCCGCGTCCAAACTCGCAGACGTCCGCCCTGTGCGAATTTTGAAAGAGGGCGGACAGAATCTGGGCGCACAGGGAGAGGGGTCCTGCGCGCTCTCACAAGGAAAATCACTACGGGTGGTGCCGATCTCCGAATGAGGCGAAACCACCTCGCACGCGTCGGCGACTCGTAGAAGAATCCCACAAAAATGGGCTGGACGCAGAATGGCACCACGAACAGCAGATGTCGTCGCAGCTCTTGGAGACAAAATCTGGACGCACTCGAACTCGGATCTGAGAAGAGATAGAAGAGAGGGGAACCTCGGCGTCGCACCGAGGGGATGGGGAGTCACACCCCAAGCTTGCTCCCGTCGCAGGAGCAAGGAGGACAGAGGAGGAAGTCGCATCCACCTTCAAGAGCACAAACTATTTTCTTCTATTCCATTCAATTAATTCTCACAAAAGGAAATTACATGCCTTATATATCGGGGGAGGGGAATTAGGGTTTCACCCAGCCAAGGGAGGAGGGGTGCGACCAGGACCTTCCCCATTCAAGGGGGGGGGCGGCCAAGCCTCCTCCAATCAAGGAGGGATCAAGGGGAGGGGGGCGCCCAAAGAAGAAAGGTGGGGGAGGTGGAATGGGAAAGGGGTGTGCCCAAAAAGGAAAGAAGAGGAGGCAAGGTGGGGAAGGTGGCGCAGCCACCTTGGATGGGGAAGGGGGAATGCGCCCCAAACCCTAACCCTAATCCAAACACTATGGGCCAAGGCCAAGCCCAATAGTAAAAGAAAAAAAAGGACCCATTATCCCTACACATAGTCTGATAGCAATAAAACTAGATAACATGTCCACGCAGGGACTAATCCAAGGCCCACATGGCCTGAGCAAGCAGAGAAGATAGCTAGAAGATGCCGCCATCGCCGAGCCACAAGGAAGTAGCGGTGTGCCGGGTGCTCCGTCGAGGATAGCGCCGTGTGTCCTCACCAATTCTCCCCGGGTGGGAAGAACTCGACCCCGTCGAGTAGGGGTCACGGTCGCTGAGGTACCGCTCCAGCAAGTCCGGATCGATCCGCTCCAGCTCTCCACGTGTAATCCAGGTGTTGTCCGACTCGGGGCGCCCTCTCCAACGCACTAGGAAGCGTTGGTAGGCTCCGCTCCTGGTAGTAGTCACCTGCTCATCCAGTATGCAATCTATATGCTCGCGTGTATGTAATGGGGCTGGAGGAGGTGGACTCTCAGTAGGTGTATCACTCACAACAGGAGGGTCAGGCCCAAATAACTCGCTGGGTATCACCGCGGGATCCTTATAAGCTACCAGATCAGAGACATTGAACGTCGAACTGATCCCGTAGTCGTCTGGAAGCTCGATCTCATACGCGTTCGACCCAATACGCCTCAACACTCTGAATGGTCCTGCACCGCGGTCTTGGAGTTTCTTTACGGCTCCCGAAGGAAACCGTTCCGGTCTAACCCGGACCATGACGTACTCTCCCTCGCGGAACTCACGTGTGCGTCTGTGCGCGTCAGCTAACTCCTTGTAACGTGCGTTGCAAGCCTCAATATGACGACGGACATGATCATGCAACTGTCTAATATGCTCAGCAAAAGACTCAGCTGACTCAGAGACTCGGGACTGAATGGGGGAGGGAATCAAATCAATCGGTTTCCTAGGCCTACGACCACTGACAATCTCAAATGGACTCAACCCTGTAGACCTATTGACCGAATCATTATAAGCAAACTCCGCTAAAGGTAAGACAAGATCCCAATCTCCAACTCTATCACGCACTAAACATCTCAGAAGATCCCCTAGACTTCTATTGACTACCTCTGTCTGACCGTCAGTCTGGGGGTGGTACGCGGTGGAGAACTTCAACTGGGTGCCCATCATCCGCCAAAGGGTTTTCCAAAAGTAGCTCGTAAAACGCACATCCCTATCAGAAACAATGGTACGCGGCAACCCAAACCTGGACACACAGTGGGTGAAGAATAACCTAGCAACTCCAGAGGCATCCGATGTCTTGGAACAAGGAATAAACAAGGCCATCTTGGAGAAGCGGTCAACCACAACAAAAATAGAATCATGCCGCCGTGCAGTACGGGGCAAACCAAGCACAAAGTCCATGCTGATATCCTGCCAAGGACTATCAGGGACAGGCAGAGGGGTATAAAGGCCAGTGTTCTGTTTCCTCTGTTTCGCTAAGGCACAAATACGACACTGGGCAACTATGCGGGCCACATCCCTCTTCAAACTGGGCCAGTAGAAACGGTGCTCGACAGCCTCTATGGTCTTGTTTCGGCCGAAGTGGCCGGCAAGACCTCCTGCATGAAGCTCCCACGTAAGAAAATCACGAACTGAAGTCCGTGGGATGCACAACCTATCGCCTCTAAATAAGTGACCATCCTGAAGGACAAACTCGCTAAACTCACGGGACGGTCCTGACTGAAGGGCAGAATAGATGGGACCGAAGTCCGGGCAATCAATGTAGGCCTCCTTCAACTTCTCTAAACCAACCACCTGAACATTCATGGTGGATATCAACATCACCCGCCGACTAAGAGCGTCGGCCACCTTGTTCTCAGCACCTGCCTTGTGCTTGAGAACGAATGTAAACTCCTGCAAATATTCCACCCATCTACTATGTCGGGCATTCAGCTTCTTTTGGGTGTGGAGAAATGTCAATGCCTCATGGTCAGAAAAGAGCACAAACTCCTGGTGGAGGAGATAGTGCCTCCAATAGCGCAAGGCCTGAACAACTGCGTAGAATTCCTTGTCATAAGTAGAGTAACGCAGTTTGGCATCATTGAGTTTCTCACTAAAAAAGGCTATAGGGTGGGACTCCTGGCTAAGCACTCCCCCTATGCCTAAACCTGAGGCATCACATGTGACCTCAAACACTTTAGAAAAGTCTGGAAGTGTAAGAACGGGTGCCTGGGTCATGCGATCCTTGATAAGCTGGAAGGCTGTGGCCGCAGCCTTTGTCCAGGTAAACTCGCCCTTACGGATGCAATCCGTGATCGGGGCGGTGATAGAACTGAACCCCCTAATGAAACGGCGATAGAAAGTCGCCAGACCATGAAAGCTCCTAACATCGTGGAGTGTGCGGGGCTCGGGCCACTCCACTATGGCACGGATCTTCTCCGGATCAGCGGAGACTCCGTCACGGGACATAATGAACCCTAAGAAAGAAACCTGGTCAGTCATGAAGCTACACTTCTTAGGGTTGGCAAACAAGCTCTCCCGTCTCAGAACAACACACACCTGCCTAATGTGATCTAGGTGTAACTCCCTAGTGCGGCTATAAATCAAGATGTCGTCGAAGTAGACGACCAAAAACACTCCAATCATAGGACGCAACACCTGCGTCATTAGCCGCATGAAGGTGCTAGGGGCGTTAGTCAGCCCGAAGGGCATGACCAACCACTCGTAAAGACCATCCTTGGTCTTAAAAGCAGTCTTCCACTCATCACCGGGTCTGACCCTCACCTGGTGATAGCCACTCCTAAGATCGATCTTCGAAAAAATCGTGGCTCCCGACATCATATCAAGCAAGTCATCTAGCCGGGGAATGGGAAACCTATACTTAACCGTGATCTTATTGATCGCACGGCTATCGATGCACATACGCCATGTGCCATCCTTCTTCGGCGCTAGCAGGGCGGGAACAGCACAGGGGCTCTTGCTATCCCTAAGGGAACCCCTACTCATCAACTCATCAACCTGCCTCTGTAGCTCAGCGTGGTCCGCGGGACTCATCCTATAATGTGGAAGATTGGGCAAGGACGAGCCCGGGACAAGATCAATCTCGTGCTGGATGTCACGCAAAGGTGGAAGGCCTTCGGGAAGGTCCTCCGGAAAGATATCAGCAAACTCTCGCAACATCTCAGCTAACTGAGGGTCTGTCACTCCCTCGAGACTGGGGACTACCTCACCTGTCTCCCTGACAACCACGGCTAAAAGAGGGACACCACTAGTGACCTCTCTCTCCATCTCTCGGGGACTGATGATCATCAACCTTCTCGTAGGAGGAACATCTATGGTGAGGGTAGGAGAGGGGGTGGAAATTGGCACCGGAGGTGGTGGTGGCGGAGGCTTGACCTTCCCCTGGCGAGGGGTGGTCGTGGCACTCGGACCGGCTGGTCCCCTAACAGTAGGGTCCCTAGGTGGGGCTGGGTGGAGGGTGATCCTGTGGCCGTTGTGATCAAATGTGCAAGTGTTTGCACGGCCCTGTAGGGTGGCATCCATGTCAAACAACCACGGCCTCCCTAAAATGATGTTACCTACCTCCATAGGGAGAACATCGCACCAAACTTCATCCTGATAGGTCTGGAACTGAAGAGACACTAAGCAACGGAGCCTAACAGGAATGGAGGTAGAATCGACCCAAGAAACCCTATAGGGAGCAGGGTGGTCAACTGGGGTTAACCCAAGGCGGGTAACAGTGCCAGTAGATATGGCGTTAATGCAACTCCCGCTATCAATGACAATCTTGCAAGCTTTACCCCCAAGCCTGCAGAAGGTGTGAAAAATGGTGGTGCGACGCCAGTCATCACTCACCTGGGGCTGGGCTAGGATGCACCTAACTACCCCTAACTGTGGGTCACCCTGAAAATGGCTACCCTGGGCACCATCCTGCTCTCCCTCGAGCAGATCATCGAAGAACTCCTCAACCAAGTCCTGGTCTACCTCATAACTAACAGGTATGGGCTCAGTGGGGGACTCAGTGGAAGTGGGGTCTGCCACGACGAGGGCCTTCCTCTCACGAGTGGGGCATCTATCAGCATAGTGGCCAAGTCCGCCACACCGGTAACAAGTACGAGCGCCCGCACTGGATGAGGCTCCAGCGGTCATAGGACTCTTGCCCTTGTCATCATGACGGGGCGCGGGGAGTAAAGGCTGTGAACGAGCAGGATGTGGGGGAGGCGGAAGTGTAGGGCGAGTGGGGGGGTAGGGTGCCTGCTGGCGAGGTGGAGGGAGCGGATCCCTAGAAAGGGGTGGACGAGGCCTGGGACCAGTGGGGTCTTGGCGAGGAGGCTCTGCGGGCCGAGCCGCCGGGTATCGACCATACTGTGTGGAAGTGGAGCGAGGGTCAAGACCCCGCTGACTAGGCATCCCCGGACGAAAGGTGGGGCCAAACTCCAACTCAAATTGCTCTAACTCTAGGGCAACCTGGTAAGCTAGCTCTAAAGTGCCTACCTGGCGACGGTAGAGCTCATACTGATATTCGGGCCTCAAGCCACGGCGAAAACGGGAAACAGGCATGCCCTTCTCTTCATCAACTCCACATCGCAAATAATACTCGTCAAATTCGGCGATGTACTCGGTCACGGACCGATCGCCCTGACTAAGGGTCTGCCATTGGTCAATGAGCCTCTGGCGGTAAGAAGGAGGGACATACTTCTCGCGGAGCTTACGCCGCATATCAAACCAGGTCTCTATGGGTGGGTCCTGCCTCTGTAACATCAGACTCTCGACATTCCTCCAGTAGGTCTGGGCTTTCCCCATGAGCTTCATCTTGGCAAATCGGACTTGCCGCAGCTCAGACATCTCAACCCATTCGAAATACCTATCCATGATATTCACCCAGTCTATGTAGGCTTTTGGGTCAAGAGACCCCTCGAAAGTGGGTGGATCGGCACGGACGGTCCTAAGGGCCCTATCATCCTCATCCTGGTGTGGTCGACGACCACGGTACTGGCGTCCATTCCCCTCAAAATCCATCTCGGACCCATAGTCATCAAAGTCGGGGGCTCGGGGGCGTCGCTCCTGAGCCCGAGGGGCTTGAGCGGCAGCAACAAGAGGAGCTTGGTTGGCTCTAGGAGAGTCCTGGCGGTGCACCTCATCTACCCTCCCTATCCGGCCAACAAGACCCTGGAGGGCCAAATCGGACACGGTGGCACGATCCTCAATGACCTTCAGACGATCATCTAGACGCTCAGTCAACTCCTTGATGGACTGGTCGGACCTGTCCATACGGGTCGTAAGTTGGGCAATCAGATCCTCAAGAGATGGGCGTCCCTGAGGTGGGTGTTGGTCACCCATGGCGTCCGGGCGATGGTAGTCCGTACCACCCCGAGTGGGCATGCAAAGGAGGCTAACACCCTAAGACCTAGAGGGACACGAATGCAAAGAGATGCAAGACTCAAACACGACACGACCAAAACCTAAACACAACCCTAAGACCCAACCTGTAAGGACAAGTTGGTAACCTGGCTCTGATACCAAAATTTGATGGGGGACGGGGACCGACACGGACTAAGACTCTCAAGGACTCTAACTGAGGCAAACAGTAGCACGCTCAAGGGTCGCCAAGTGGCTGACCACCGTGATACCCCACAGAGTGAAGGACGTCTCTCAACAGAAACTCCGACCTCGGCCGTCCCAAGGAGGGAAGCGCACGTGTCTAGGCGTAAAGTCGACTTCCAAAGACAAGGGGAGTCGAGTCCTAGCTCGATGCTCTAAGGGTGCTAAAGGATGGGTGCTCTCACTCGCGATCCGCGGTGATGGTAACAAAGTAGCTAGGCGCCTACTCTCTCTCACGCGGCATAATCAAAAGCATACTAAAAGAGCAGGCACAAGAGAGGAGTCGGAACGCGTACCTCCACGCCTAGGCGTGGGGAAGGAACCCCGGCCGTGGGCCAACAACCCCGATACACTGAAGACCAATAAAATACAACCCAATAGCGGCCCACTCCTCGCAGGGAGGTAAAAGGCTACAAGCGACGCATTCGGGGCTGCCGGGCACGGGCTGACGGGCCGCACTCGGTGACGGGCACAATGCTGCAGAATCGGCGTCGCGCGCGCCTGGACGGAGACGGGTCCCACGGGCTGATGCGACGTCCGATCGAGGCGCCGTCAGAGAGGACGCGTCTCTGACTGCTGGAGGAACGCTCCGGCCAAAGGAGGCACGCTGGATCCACCGGTGGTGGCCGTGGTCGCTGCTGAAAGTCGGGTCAGGTTCTGTGGTCGCAGAACTGCGCACGCCGACGAAAAAAATCAGGAAGTCGGACTTCTGGTGCCCGAACAGGTCCCGGCCGGTTGGAGGTGAAAGCCAACTGGCAGAGGTCACCCCCGGCCAAACGGCGCTGGCAGACGATGCCGGTACGAGTCGCAGGAGCCGCTGGAAGTTGGTGTTAGTTCGCTGGCCGGACTGTGCAGACAGACCTGAGTGGTCCCACGAGAATCGACGCCACGCTCGGCACCGATGTCGGAACGAGGCGAGATCGGTGGCGTTGGACAGAGGACGAGGAGAGGTACGTCCGGTGAAGATCCCGCGTCCAAACTCGCAGACGTCCGCCCTGTGCGAATTTTGAAAGAGGGCGGACAGAATCTGGGCGCACAGGGAGAGGGGTCCTGCGCGCTCTCACAAGGAAAATCACTACGGGTGGTGCCGATCTCCGAATGAGGCGAAACCACCTCGCACGCGTCGGCGACTCGTAGAAGAATCCCACAAAAATGGGCTGGACGCAGAATGGCACCACGAACAGCAGATGTCGTCGCAGCTCTTGGAGACAAAATCTGGACGCACTCGAACTCGGATCTGAGAAGAGATAGAAGAGAGGGGAACCTCGGCGTCGCACCGAGGGGATGGGGAGTCACACCCCAAGCTTGCTCCCGTCGCAGGAGCAAGGAGGACAGAGGAGGAAGTCGCATCCACCTTCAAGAGCACAAACTATTTTCTTCTATTCCATTCAATTAATTCTCACAAAAGGAAATTACATGCCTTATATATCGGGGGAGGGGAATTAGGGTTTCACCCAGCCAAGGGAGGAGGGGTGCGACCAGGACCTTCCCCATTCAAGGGGGGGGGCGGCCAAGCCTCCTCCAATCAAGGAGGGATCAAGGGGAGGGGGGCGCCCAAAGAAGAAAGGTGGGGGAGGTGGAATGGGAAAGGGGTGTGCCCAAAAAGGAAAGAAGAGGAGGCAAGGTGGGGAAGGTGGCGCAGCCACCTTGGATGGGGAAGGGGGAATGCGCCCCAAACCCTAACCCTAATCCAAACACTATGGGCCAAGGCCAAGCCCAATAGTAAAAGAAAAAAAAGGACCCATTATCCCTACACATAGTCTGATAGCAATAAAACTAGATAACATGTCCACGCAGGGACTAATCCAAGGCCCACATGGCCTGAGCAAGCAGAGAAGATAGCTAGAAGATGCCGCCATCGCCGAGCCACAAGGAAGTAGCGGTGTGCCGGGTGCTCCGTCGAGGATAGCGCCGTGTGTCCTCACCATAACGCCTTCTGTTAGGGCGTCAATTGTTGAGTTGATGACCTGACCGAGGTCGTGTTTTGTTTAACGCCCTTTACAGGGTCGTTTTCTTCTTGAACTCTTGGTGCATTTAACGCCTTAGTGAAGGGCATGTTTCTATTTTTGACGCCCTCATTATAAGGCGCCTTTCATGTTTTGACGCCGTTCAGTCCAGGCGTGAATTTGTGAACTTATGAATTTCCTTCCCTACATGCTCTGATGAACTTAAGTGCTATTATTTTCGTTGGAATTCTATCTTATTAAGCACTTATGATCATGTTATACTTTGAATTGAGGATTATTCATATTGAAATTTTGGGAGGGCTAATGAACTTTTGAGTGCAGAAGATTGCAGGTTTCGAGATGCCCGGATCACTGTTGGAAGTAACATCAGGTTGTTCTTGTTGTAAGCATTATTACTATATGGTATTCTACGCTATTATAGCATATCAAGGACCTTGTGGTTCTGATGAACCTGGAATTTGAGTTCCCCTTCACCAAAAATAGTGATAGTTCCAGGAGAGTCTTGATCACACGGATAGGCAGTTGAGTCGTTGAAGGTCTGGGACGATGGTTCCACTTTCTAAGTTGATGCGCGGACAAACAGGCTTCGGCTTAGTGTTAGCTCAGAGATCTGGATTCTTGACCAAATCTAGATGGCTTAGCAATATTATCCTTGATTATTTTCTATTTTTAGTTTGTTTTAATTTTTCTTTTAGCCCAGCATGCATCATGTAGGACTTTGAGTTTCATGCTAAAAATCTTCATATTATGGCGGTAATGAAGGTCACTCGCTCTTGATTGAGTTGACATGAGATATTCCATTCCAAATTGAGTACTGTATTCTTTTTGAAGCCGCTCAGGCTGATTACTTGAAAATGTCCCTTTGTTGGATCTCCATCTTAATTCCCTTTATTTTTCCCACAAATCCACCTTGGTTGTAGCACGTCCACGTTGGCTGGTAACCGCTCTCCAATGGTGTCTCCTTATCATGCCATGCGCACATTTTTACTTTTTTAGTTTAATCTCCTTTATCCAGCAAATCGATGCTTCCTTGGAATCACTCGGAGTTGTTTCACACAGAATCTTGGAAAGATTTCTAATGCTTAGTGTCTGAGGTATGTCACATCACACCTTGGCATCTACTTATCAGTTCGCTCCACTTCATTCCGTTTGTTACGCTTTCGCTCCATTTCGTCTCACTCCCTTGCAAAGCAGACGCCAAGGCGGGGCAGCTGTAGACACGCCAAAATTGACGCTATGTTGATCAAATCTCATGTCACTATGTTGACGCCCCAAAGTGAACTTCAATACATTCATAATATGAAGTTTTTTCTATTTTGTGCATTTTTTTTTTGATTTGTTCTTGCATTTTTGTGATTCGCGACCTGAAGAGGGGCGTGTTCAAAAGAAAGGACGACCAAATGTCAGGGCGTCAATTCCTGGTATTATCCGGTTTCAAAATAAATTCAATTATTTATTAACGTCCTTTCTCAGGGCGTGTTTTCAAGTAACGCCTTCATCTCAGGCGTTTTATCATAATTTTCAAATAAAGTAAGTTTTATTGCCAAAATTAAATCCAAGAAGTGACGTCCTTGATCATGGTCGTGTTTTTGAGTAACGTCTTGATATAGGTCGTCAATTTGGGATTTGACGCCCTTATGAAGGTCGTGTCTCCCCTTTTCGTGTCCTTCTTAAACTCGTCTTTCCTGGAGAGTTCCCCGCCTTCTTTGGTCTCCTTGCTCGAATTGAACTAGACTCCTGCCTTCTTTAAACCATTGCCTGTTCTTATCTTCCTAAATTTGAGCTTATCTTCGGTTGAAACCTTATAAAAGAACTCCTTGATCGATCTCACGCAGGGTGACGGGAGGAAAAAAAGGAGATCAGACGAGATTAGAGTTACCGAGGTCGGAGGTTACCTGGTTTACAGAGGCTCTTCATCTTCTTCCTGTGCGATCTTTTAGAAGAGCTCTACTTCCTCTTCTTCCTGTCAACAGCATCGACTTTGGTTCCCCCTTTACTGTCGTCAGGGACAGCAGGGGTCTTTGTTTATTTTGTTTATATTGTTTTGTGTTCATCGATCATCATCACGTCCACTGTGTTCTTTTCCCTTTTTACGTTAGCTTCATCACATCTCCTCCTTCCCTATCTCTTTAGGGGTTTTAAAACAAAAGAAAGGTGCGCATGTTTTATTCCCTATTCATCGTCACATCATCTACTTGGGATTGATACTACATTCACTCGGCTGATCCATTTCTTTTGCTTGTTTGTTTTTTCTTCTTTGCAAGGTAATCAATAAAGGAAAACCCCCTTCATCGGCCGGCCGATTGAAGGAGGAGGAGGAATTCACAATCCAGCCCGCATTTTCTTTTCCACCAGGTATTCGCGATCTTCTTTGTTTCTTCTTGAGGTAACCCCTCTGGCGATCACCCTCCTTAGTAGCACCACGTGCTTCTTTTCTTCATTATTATATCATCTCTCCCTTATTTTTATTATGTTTTCTCATATTTAAATTCTTCTTCATGTGTGGATCTATCACGATCTACAAATTGACGATCACGGTGGGACATCCACTGTTTTCCTTTTGATTACCATCTCCTATTGGCACCCACGTGTGCCCTTTCCTATTGGCACCCACGTGTGCCCTTTCCCCTTCGGCACCCACGTGTGCCCTTTCCCCTCGGTACCCACGGTACCCCTCCTTTTGCGCCCCACGGGCACCCTCCACCGTGCACACTGCATAATCCCGGGATCAGCCAGTTTGTGATTGTTTGATATATTTCCTTAGTTAACACCTCAACCAGAGGCGCTTTTTCTTTTAACGCCTTCATCCAGGGCGTTTTATTTCTGTGTCACGTCTTCTGCCAAGGCGTCTTTCATTATTCTACTGCTTTTATCACACTATCTGCGAATTCACGCCCTGCCACAGGGCACCCTTTTATTGCATAGCGTCTCACATCAAGGCACTTTTTCAGATTTGACGCCCTCTTAAAGAGGCGTCCTTTTAGATTATAGCGCCTCACCCAGAGGCGTGTTTCGTTTTCTCACTGCTGGCTCGTGGGCTTTCACAGTGATTCACGATAGTGACTCTGTCGTCTCTTTGGTTGATAGCGACCTGCCCCAGGTCGTCTCTTTCCTGCGTTTTTACAGAAACCTGCTTCCTGTTGCCGTCTGTGATTGTTGGATTGATTATTACATTGCTTGCCTATATTGCTGTGATCTGATCATATTATTTTGCATCTTGTGGCATTTGGTTGAGAGACCTCCTCTCTCTACACTAGGATTCCACACACCTCCCTTGGAATCGGGACAACCCTCCATTGAGCACTCCGTCTCTTTGGACCGAAAATCCCTTTTCCAAGACCTCCGTAAGTCCCCGCACCCGTGGATTCCCTCACGGACGTCGGGCTGGTTGTACCCTTGAAGTACCCGGAGTATAGAGGACTTATCGTTGGTAAAGAGAGAGAAAGAATCTAGTTAACCCGGAGATCACACTTGGATAAACTAGGTTTCACTTTGCAAAAGAGGGAATTATTCTGCAATTTAATCCACTCTAATCTCAAGCGGAACACTAAAATCTTGCGTTCATCTCAACTTGGTTGCATAAACTTGCTTGGGTTGATTTGGCTTGTTTGGATTGAGTGGGTTTTGTTTGATAGTTCCTTTATAAGGCCGTCTCTCCTCTTAAACATGCAACTCCGTTCAGGTAAAATCATCAAAATGGCAGGCTACGGATATTCTTATGATGATGAGGATGAGAATGTGTTTGGTCAATATGAAAGTCCCCTCCAAGATTCCATCTATCATGAGGGAAATTACCCTCCTCCTCAGTCTCATTATCCTCAAGTCCATGTGGTTGATACCACTCCTCAAGAGGTTGTGCCCTCTTCTCAGACTTTGCCCTCCAACACTTCGGGGAACCCTTCCCCATCCTTCAATGTCACGGATTTAATTAATGCACTATCTCAATTGGATGATTCCCAGCGGCAGGCAGTTCAGGCCGCTTTGAAAGGGAAGTCCGTTCCTTCTTCATCCTCTAATCCCCCTCCGGCCGAGAGTGGCCATCACCCCGTTAATGACCAAGCGGTCCTGCATAAACCTCCTTCCCGTCCACCAACGCCCGGTACGGCCATGCCGGCCCAACAGGCGAGCCACTCTGCGGTTAGGCCCCAATTTCCCCAACCTCCCCGAATTCTACGGACGCCTATACCGCATTCTTTTATTCAAAATCCGGCCCCAGTCGAGTCCGACACTAATGTTCTACTGCTTCAGAAGTTGGCAAGCATGGAAGAGCAACTGAAGAAGGTCACTATGGCTAAAAATGCCCCGGAGATCTCGCTCCCTACATTGCCAGTCTTCCACTTACCACCATCTGAGATGCCGAATTTTCGGCGATATAACGGGACTGGTAACCCTTTTATTCATTTGAAGGATTTTATGTATGAGACCTCCTTTTGGCAAGACAACAAGGCCTCCTTGGCTTACTTATTCAGGAGATCTCTGGAGGGGCCAGCCCTTGAATGGTTCTATTCATTGGATCCTGCTGATGCCGATGACTTTGATATCGTTCAGAGGAAGTTCTTACAGAAGTACAGAGACCGGGTCGGGCCCTCCCTCTCACTCACGGACCTGGTTGCGGAAAAAATGAAGCCCGAGGAAGACTTCATAATGTTTGCTGATAGATGGCGGTTGATGGCCGAGAAGTTGAAAGATACACTGTCGGAACAAGAACAAGTCAAGATGATAATTTCCAACGCAACTCCTCAGTTCCGGCATATCTTGGCCATGAATAGGTTAACCACCATGGAAGAGCTCTATGAAAGGGCTCGTTATATCCAGACACAGATGAAGGATTCGCCCATTATGGGCATGTTTGAGCCGAAGCCACGGCTATTCAAGAAAACCACAACTGTCAACAACAGCGGGCCCACGACGGAGGGCACTATTGCAAATGAGCAGGTTGGCGTAGTTGGCCACCCCCACCAAGCTAACCCACGTCCTAACCTTCCTCCACCACAAAGCCCCCATTTCAACTCCACTCCACAACGCTAATTCGCACCCCAACATTCCTTTGCTTCACCGCCAAACCAAGCGCCCCGCGCTAACCCTCCAGCTCCGCAACAGTACCAACAGGTACCACCACCTACCAACTATGGCCAACAACAACGGAGACCACCACTTGGCCCCAAAAGGGACCACTACCCTCCACTGCCAGAAAGTCTCCCGGATATTTTCAATGCTTTAATGGCCGCCAATTTGCTCATGTTACCAAGGGAAAGAACAATGTGGCCTGCTAATGTTGACACATCCCGCTACTGCGCTTTCCATCGTGCACCTGGTCACAACCTTGATCGTTGCTTCCACTTCAGAGATTACATTTATGACCTAAATGACCAGGGCGACATCAATTGGGATGAGATGAGACAATTCATCGCCACCATGAAAGAAAGAAGGTCTCCTCGGCAGCAACAGGCTCAGCAGCCACAGCAACTAGCTCCACAGCAGCAACAACAAGCTCCAGCGCCTCAGCACGATATGGGGATCGTCCACAATCCACTGCCGGAACACCCGCCAAACCAGCACGTAAACCCTATCACGTCTCTCTATGAGGTGGAAAGAGGGCAGGGATGGCATGAAGAAAACACCTCTATCGGGGCACTTTATCATAATCAAAATCAACCTCCGCGCCTCTTGCGCACCCCTTCTTCTTCTCCTACCCCTCATTTGGGCCGATCTCTTCTGCGCCCCGTTAATCCACCTACCTCCGCCTATTCTCCGACCTTGCCGGTTCGCCCCCTTCTTACACGCTTACCACCTCCACAGCCTACGCCACAACAAAACCCATCCACCACCAACCCTTCGCCACTACCATCTAGGCCACTCCTCATCCGCCCATCGCCAACGCCCACTGCACCCGCCACCACTACTCCTTCACCGGCAAGGATCCCCCCACCATGGGTTCCACCACCTTTTGTACCCAGAACTCTTCTCATTCCACCCCCCACCAATTCCCCCCGCATTCGGGTATCCCTTGCTACTCCTACGCCTCCTACCAGGGCACCAACACCCCCTACAGGGATTCCCTCTGCGGGAACTCCCACTCCACCACTTCTTAACACCAACACACCTTTTTCCTCTGCTAATCCTCCTCCCACACTTGCCCCGACGGAGGCACGTCAAGGCGTGTCACCGCTCCGCAGTGGACGGATGTTCCACCGTATTTTTCCACAGAGAGAGTTAGAGCCCGTGCAAGGGCCGCAAGAGCAAGAACAAGAACAAGAGTCAGTGCCAGGGACTCAGTATGATTTGCTAAAGCACTTGGACCGAACACCAGCAAGGATCTCAATCCTAGAATTAATTAAAAGGTCCACCACTCATCAGCTAGCTTTGAAAGAATATCTGCAAAAGATGATGGTCAATGAGGACATTCCAGTTGAGCAGATAGTCACGGTTTTAACGCCCGCTAGCAGTCAGCCGGCAATTACTTTCCATGAACATGAACTGGCGCCACTCCCAGCAAGAAAGTATGCTCTATGCATCACAGTTGACATCAATAAGGTGGCTGTTAAGCAATGTCTGGTGGACACTGGGGCATCCATCAATGTCTTGCCACCTAGCACCTTGAAGTTGTGTGGCATTCCGGAAAGCCAAATTCGGCCGTCTACTATCACAGTCACTGCATATGATAACACGAAGAAACCTCCTATAGGCATGATTACGTTAAAAGTAAGTTTGGGTCCCGCCGCCATCACAGCAGATTTTCACATTCTGGATATGGATCCGACATTTAATGGCATTCTGGGACGCCCCTACATTCAGCAACTCGATGCGGTGCCCTCCACAAATCACCAGTGCCTTAAATTCCCACACAAGGGCCGCATTATTAAAGTTACCAGTATGCCAATTCTACCAGAGGAAGATATTCATGTGGCTTCATCAGTTCCATCCATGTGGCCGGCCAACAAGCCACTATTATCTGTGCTGGACGTCCCTTGTCCACGACCAATGCCAGAAAAAGTCACAACAGTTGCTATTACACCCCTGCCTGCCAAGGGGAAGAAGAAGAAAAGCATGATGAACACCTCTGGCTGGAACATCTTAATGAAAATGGGGTATCAAAATGGCAAAGGTCTGGGTGCCAACTGTCAAGGCAGGATTAGGCCTGTTAAACCTCAGAAGCTGATTACACGAGGTGGCCTGGGTTACAAAGGGCCAGGCAAAAACAAAGATGAACCATGGGCATTTATGACATCCACATTAAAAACAGATCGCCAACCGCTCATTTGGACATTAAAGACACATTTTGTCACGGGTGGCTTTCAAAAAAAGGAGCAAACTACCATAATTACCTCCATATTAGACTGTCAGGATGTTCATGCTAGACAGTTTGCTCGTCATATTGCCCCGTTGGCCACATACAAAGCCCTGGAGTCCTTAAGGCCTGACAAAAGAAGAAAAATGGATGATCCAGAATGTGACTGGTACAGGTGGTTCGATATGCAGGATATTACTATTTCTTTGAGCCGCCTCTTCATGCCGACTGATCCGAAATGGCCGCCACTTATTCATGAATTGATTGAGATGCCAGCTGCAATTACAGATAAGAGGCAGCTGCTGAGTGACTACACTGATATTGGAGAGCCAGATGTTCCGTTTGAAGAAGGATTCACTGTGGACAAGATGTGGGCCGGCCTCTTTTCTCTCACTTCCATGCATCCATCTGTGCTTGCTTCTCTATATTCTCATCGGTTTGGTCGCGTGCCAAGACCGCCTCCGATTATAATCAACTTGTCTCCAGATTCAATCCAAATTTCTCTCACAATTCCTTCTTCGCTCCTCGAGCGATTTTCTAAACTCTCCATCAGGCCCCCGCGCGGGCCATCACTGATTCAATCTTTCCCTGATCTGGCAATTTCCACTCCTCCTGCTATCCTCCCTGCACACTGCTTTCTTCTAGAAACAGAAAATAAAAATGAAGAAAAAGACAAAAATGAAAAAAAAACGTCAAATTCCCAACTTTCCAAACCTCCATTTCTGTTGAGGAGACCTCCTATTTCTCTTCTGAGTGCGTCCCGACCCAGGGGCCGCTCCTTCAAGATTCATTGCTAAATCTTTTCTCCCCCTCTGATGAGGGGACTTCCTCTGTATTACCTCCTATATCCACTTTTTCACCTCCTTCCCTTTCTTTTTCTGATCAAGCTAGTTGCTCCTCCTCTTCTTCCGCTAACGCTAAAATTCAAGGGGTAGATTCACATAAGAAGTCCAAGGGTAAGCAGATTCCCCATAGGTTTCTGTCGGAGTTAGCTATCAGATGCCAGGCTTGTTTAGCTCTTCCTGAATTTATAGAGAATCCAATCATCCTGCCAGAGTTAGAATATGAGAATGCTGTTGTTTCTTATGAGGGTTTGGGTGTCTATGAAATCATGAATGATGAAGACCCTATTGAAGAGGGGGATGAAAGTTATGAAGAATATGAAGACGAGGCTGATGCTTTTGCTAGTGGCATAAGACGATTTGACGAACCATCAGCCTCTGTAGAAGAGCCTACCAAAGAAATTAATTTGGGTACCGAGGAAGACCCTAGGATTGTCCTCATAAGCAAGAATTTGCCGTCCTCCGAAGAGGAGGCGCTTATTTTGGTTCTTCAAGAATACAAGGACACGTTCGCATGGAGTTATGAAGATATGCCTGGATTAGACCCTGCGCTCATTGAACATCGCCTTACACTTAAGCCAGGATCTGTGCCGGTCAAGCAACGGTTGAGGCGTTTCCACCGTAATATGGCTTTAAAGATGAAAGAAGAGGTCGACAAGCTCCATAAGGCTAGATTTGTTAGAGTTGTCCTCTACCCCAATTGGGTGGCTAACATCATCCCGGTTATGAAGAAAGATAGAAAAGTTCGGATTTGTATAGACTTCCGGGATCTCAACTGCGCGTGTCCTAAGGATGACTTCCCCCTCCCTCATATTGATGTTTTGATCGATAATACGGCAGGATTTGAGACTCTCTCTTTCATGGATGGCTTCTCAGGTTACAATCAAATTCGTCTGGCTGAAGAAGATCAAGAGAAGACATCATTCACTACACTATGGGATACTTATTGTTATGTGGTCATGCCTTTTGGACTCAAGAATGCTGGAGCCACCTATCAGAGGGCTATGATGGCGATTTTTCATGATATGATTCATATTTATAATGAGGTGTATGTGGATGACTTGATTGTGAAATCAAGGACAAGGATTGAGCATCCTGGGGTTCTAGCCAAGGTCTTGCAAAGATCGCGAGAGTATCAATTGAAGATGAACCCCAAGAAATGTGTATTTGGCGTTTCATCAGGGAAGTTGCTTGGTTTCATTGTTAGCAAGAGGGGAATTGAAGTTGATCCCAACAAGGCAAGGGCCATTAGAGATATGCCTCCTCCCAAGAATTTGAAGGAAGTTCGAGGATTAATCGGGAGGTTACAATTCATTCGTCGCTTCATCTCCCAGCATTCACAAAGATGTAGGCCATTTTTCGAGCTTACCAAGCCGGGAGTCAAGTTTAATTGGGATGACAAGTGTCAGGCAGCCTTTGACGGATTGAAGGATTATTTGGCCAATCCTCCTATCCTGAGGCCGCCAATTCCAGGTAAACCACTTATTCTCTATATCTCAATCCTGGATGACTCTGTAGGTGCTGTCTTGGCTCAGGTAGATGAAGAAGGTAAGGAGAGGGCAGCATACTACTTGTCTAAACTTCTTAACCCCTATGAGCAGAGGTATTCAGCCATGGAGAAGACTTGCGCTGCTTTAGTCTGGGTAGTTCAGAAATTAAAGCACTATTTCCTAGCTCACGAGGTTCACCTCATTGCTCGCATGAATCCGATTAAATTCCTCCTTGAAAAATCTGTCCTCACTGATCGATTAGCACGCTGGCAAAGCTTCCTCTCTCAGTTTGATATCACTTACATTCAGCAGAAAGCTATCAAAGGTTACGCCATTACCTAACACCTTGCTCACCACCCTCTACCTCATTTTGATCCTGTCAATTCGGAGTTTCCAGATGAAGAACTAATGTCCATTAATCAACCTCGTGATCCTATGTGGACATTACATTTTGATGGAGCTTTAAATTCCCAGGGAAGAGGGATCGGCATGGTTCTTTTAACACCAGAAGGGGTCACCATCCCATTTGCTGCTCGGCTCACTTTTCCCGCCACCAATAATATAGCTGAGTATGAAGCTCTTTTGGCCGGTCTTCAAACCGCTCATCGATATGGTGTCACCCATTTGAGGATTGTGGGTGATAGTCATCTCATTCTGCGCCAGGTGTTGGTCAAGTGCCGCACTATCAATCCTAAGCTCAAACCCTACCAGGAACTTGCTTCAGCTTATGCCAAACTCTTCACCAAATTGATCTTCATCCATGTTCCTCGTAGCCAGAACATCCTAGATGACGCTCTTGCTTCTTTGGCCTCTGCTTTAGTCTTCCCTCCTGAGCGTGATTTTCATGTTCCTCTAATTCATCAGCGTGACACGCCAGCTATTAAGGATCGTGCATTCCTCGATATTAGGGATAAGGTGCTTGAGAAGGACAAGCAGAAGGAATCTCTTAAAGGCAAAGAGGTCATGCTTTTAGACTGGGAAGAAGAATTGGCTGACTAAGAGAAGCCTTGGTATTATGAGATTGCCAGATATTGTAATGATCAGTCCTATCCTGAGGAAGCCACTGCGGAAGAAAAGAAAGCAATTAGAAGAGTGGCTCAGCGTTATGTTTTGGTTGGAGGTGTGCTCTATAGGAGAGGGCTCACCGGTGTTTTACTAAGATGTCTCGACGATGATGAATCTTGGAAAGTTGTGGAAGAGGCGCATTCTGGAGTGTGTGGTGGTCATGTGAACAGCCAGATGTTAGCTAAGAAGATTCTTAGGCTAGGTTTCTATTGGCCAACTCTAGAAGAGGATTGTTCCATCTATGTTCGTAGGTGTGTTAAGTGCCAACTGCACGCCGACAAGATTCATTCTCTTGCTTCTTCACTCCATCCTACGTCCTCCCCATGGCCTTTCTCCATGTGGGCTTTTGATATCATTGGACCTCTTGGTGATTCGAATCTCCTGACCAAGCAAAAATCATTCATCCTCACGGCAACGGAGTACTTCACCAAGTGGGCAGAAGTGAAAGCTTACGTGGAGATCAAAGCGTCAACCATCTGCAAGTTTATAATGAAGAACATCATCGCGAGGTTCGGCATCCCGAGCACCATCATCACCGACAATGGACCTCAATTTATCTCTCAAGAAATCAAGGATCTCTGCAACAGGTATAACATTGCATTGCACCATTCTTCTCCCTATTATCCGCAGGGCAATGGCCAAGCAGAGGCAACTAACAAAACTTTGATAAAAATTGTCAAAAAGACGTATGAGGCTAATAAATTTTCGGACTGGCCAGACAAGCTAGTTGAAGCTCTCTGGGCCTATCGAACTTCCATTCGAACCCTGTGGAACGTGGATCTCATCTTATTTCATCATATTATTTATTTATATTTTTTTATTTGGGATTTTTGATTTATTAGGCGTGCCAGTCACCGGGGTGACGATTTTATTGTGCGCTCGATCTGACTTGGTCAGTCGATTGTGAAGTCCGAGTCGGGACTAGAAGTCCGTCATACCATCAAGGCTATGACGTTAATTACGCCCTTCCAAGGAAGGGCAACCCTTGATTAAACGCCAAAATTGGAGACCTCGAGAGGCAATAATAATAATAAAAGAAAAAATATATTCTTTTTATGTGCGCAGTTTGAATTTCATACCAGAGCCAGGAAGGCGGGCAAGATAATAACATAGATTGTAGAAACAGACGATATCGCTGAATCGACGACTCGAAAAATCATCAGACTCAAGGGAAAGGTGAAACAGAGGATATCAATCGCGGACAGGATGAGCCGCGATCACGACGGGGTTTAAAGCATCGGTTAACATTTCGGCGGCACTTCCCCATGGTCTGGATCATGCCCAGAGGGAAATAGGCTATCACCCACGGAGTCCCGGGGTGAAAGCCGAAAGAAAAAGAGAGGTCGGGCCTCTCCACGTTATACATGTATGCCCTAAGGCAATATTTGATTCTTCCCTCACAGGAGCTGGTGACACTTATGCATTGGCATGGCTCACCGGAGCTAAGAGGGAGGCGCGTCGTTGTGACTTCGACACGAATCGACGGAACATAAGGGAGCCTACCTCCCTTTAACTTTATCCTCGGGACACATCTGGTGACCCACGAATACCTCTGTGTGGGTTAGCTCTGGGCGTTTGGGCTCACAGAGTGGCAACTTAGGCTCTTGGCAAGACCAAAGATGGCAGACTAAGGCTCCCGGCGTGAGCAGCGAGAAGATGGAGGTTCCCGGCGTAGCCAAAAGGGAAGAGCCCAGGAAGCTCCCGGCGCCGACTTCCCGGCGCGCTGAGGATTCTCCAAGGGGGTTATCGGCGCAGGCTAGAGGGGGGAGAGGAGCTCTCGGCCTGGGGGTTCCCGGCGCGCTGAAGACCGCGCCGGGAGCTGGTGGCGCCGAGAGGTAGGTGGCCGAGAAGGGGTGTTTGGGCGCCGTGAGGGGTTTAGGACTTTATGGTACCCTATTTTTTTAGGATCTTGAGAGTTTTCTGGGAATTATATCAGAGTAGATTGGCTCTGGGGATTCAGAGATGGGGTTCAACTGGTTTCAATTGTATAGGCTTCAAAGGAGGCCGAGATCTGAGAGGGATTGGAGGAGCAAAGCCCGACACAGAGACCCTTTTCACCGTCACCCTACGGAGTCCAGAGGATAGCTTCAATATTATCTTTCATCGGCCTGGGAGGATTTCAGCAGCATCTCCCCCGTACCTAGCGTATGCCAGGGAGTAATAGACGATCACCCACGGAGTGCCGGGATGAAAGTCAGAATAAAGGGTGTATGGGACCCTTAGCCCGCGTATATGCTCACAGCAGCAACTCAATATCCCTTTGAGGCCATTGAAACTTGTGCAGTGGCAGAGTTTCCTTGGCTCGTAAGGTTATGTAGGGGTGTTATCCCCAATAATCTTTATCCCTTAGTATATATGATGATCTGGGGTATCCTTCCACAGAACGCAAGGCTAGATTGATCGGAAGGCTTTCATCCGGAGTGCAAGGGATGGAGGATTCACAGCAAAGAAAAAGGGTGGCAGGAAGGCATAGTCCCCGGCGTGGGTTTCATTGGCCAAGGGGAATGCTCTCGGCGCAGGGGTTCTCGGCGCGGTAATGACCGCGCCGGGAACCCGGCGCCGGGAGGCCCCCGGGCCGGGAAGGGTGTATTGGGATAAGCTTTATTTGCCTTGTCGAAGGGGCTAAAGCAAAGGGGATCTCTCGGCCGAGTAGTTCTCGGCGGGGAAATGGCCACGCCGGGAAGAGGCTAAAAGGGTTTATGGCTGGATTGCGGTACTCTGTTCAGGCAATTTCTGGGGTTTCCGGCTCGGATTGAGGCAGTATCTGGACTGTAGAAGGGGATTACGTGGGGGTTAGCATCAGTCAAGGGGCAGATCATCCATCATCGAATCCTCATGGGACATATGGGATTTCATCTACTCACCTGCTGCTCAGACGGTCAAGAGATTGATGTCTCTGACCCTGAACGAGATGGGAGCTCGACAGACATCTATAACATCCGGGAAAACCATGATCCGAGGAGGAGGAAGAGGAGGGACGGAGCCTAATAACCCACTGGATGAGGGTTGAGACTCGCCTTCGCCTTCCACCAGAGGACAGGCTAGGGAGGGGAGATCGAAACCCGAATCGGAAAGCCATAACATCTAGGCAAAACGATATTCAGAAGAACAGCCGATGCAAGAAGGGGAGAAATACAGCAGATATTTTAATTGATCGAATGCCCCAACGGGCCATGCTCATCTTTCATTTTATTGCATCATCCCAACCATGTACAGATCGTAGAAGGTAAACGAAAGACAGAGAGATGGAAATCGAGACCGGGATCCTCCGGCTATATTGATACATCGAGAAAACCTCGCCAGATTACATCAGAGAAAGAAAACAAAAAGAAAGGAAAGCATGGGGGGAGGGCGGAGCATTGACTCCTCTCCCTCCCCGGCTACCCACCTGAATCCCTCTTTCTTCTTCTTCTCTGAGCTTCTTCTTTTTTTTCCCTCTCGGTCTCTCTTCTAGCTTTTTCTATCTGGTTTTTCCTTTCTACTGTTCCTCTTCCTTCTTCCGTTTTTTAGCTTCTTCGAAGGGAAGGGGCTTTATAGCCGTCCCTTTTTCACCTTCTCGGCAGGCATCTCCCGGCGCGCCTCGGCTGAAGGCTTCCCGGCGCGCAGGACTCCAGCCTCTCGGCGCAGCATTTGGGCTTTGACAAGGTGGCCCCCCGGCGCTACTATTTCAGGCCCATTTAGGTCTTTTTGACCAGGCCTTTCATAGGCCCCTCACGTACATCAGTACCCAAGAGGGTCCTCCAAAGGTGATATATTTTGTATTGAGATCATTGGTAGGGTTTTCATCAGTCCGCAGACAGGGGTTTCATCAGCATTGCCATCTGAATGATGACAAAACCGGGCATCATTTTATCGATATCGTCACCTGAATGGTGACGAGATCGGACATCGGCTTTTGTCTGGGAAGACTTCAGCCGGGGGTATAATCTGTGGAGACGATTCTTCTTGTGTTCTGACTTTGCAAAAGCCTTTACAATCTTCATCTGCCGGTACCGGCTTCATCTTTATCTTACATCACACCTGTCAATAAGCCGACATCTGACTTACGCTGACATGTCATCTGTGGATTCTTGGATGAGACAGTAGTACAGCTCTCATTAAAGTGTGCTAGGAGGTCCCATCAGTCGAGTGATTGCTGCTTTATCAGTGTTGCCGTCTGAATGATATCGGCACCGGGCATCAGCTCGGCCGGCAAAGGCTTCAACCGGGTAAATGGTTGACGGGCCTCATCATTGGTCTTTCACTGTTGGTCTGATCCTCTTTTCAATTGTGCTTTCACCCTTGTTCATTTTCAAGGTGTCAACAAATACCCCCCACCTGCGGGCGGCGTAAGCGCAGAATGGGCGGCACGGGGCCTGCAGGTGACGTTCATTATTCGAGGGCATCTTCCTCAATTTCTCTTCAATCCGGTTCTCAGACCTGATCATTCGTTGCAATAATATTCTGCACACGTATTCTTCATTTTCACTTTTTTCCATCTTCATATCTTCTTTATTTTCAGCATTTTGAAGCTTATCGGCACGGGGCCAGGGGCTTCTCGGCGCGTGAAGACCTCTCGGCGTGGAGACTGGGGTCTCGGCGCGCCTAGCCTCCCGGCGTGGAGGGCTTTTCGGCGCGGGGTACTTCTCGGCGCGGAGGGCTTCTCGACGCGCCTTTCGACCGAGGGGGGCTCTCGGCCTGGGGGTTCTCGGCGCGCGTTTTGCCTCGCCGAGAACCTTCGCTTCGGGCTTCTATTTGAGGCGCCGAAAGCCTCTTGGCTGCTCATTATTCACATCCCCTTCTCTCTCTTCACTTTCTTTCTCTCTCGGCGGTGGCGGCGAGCTCCTCCCCTCCGACCATCCAGCTTCTTCCCGTGTTATTTGATTTCGCCTGGGTATGACGATCTTTGGGATTTAATCCCTTTTGTTTCCAGGATCACCCCCTCTTGGTTGGTGACTCCCTATTCTTCTTGGGCAGACCCCAAATAAGGGGAGATGCTGCCGAAATTTTCATAGGGTCTCATCTTACAATCTTTAAAAGACTGCCCATTATTCTAGGACTTTTAATTCACTTTTCTTCTTTGATGCAGACACTGCAATGGCTTCAGGCTCTACTGCGGCATCCCCTGGAGGTGTCGAGGCCAGTTCGTCGGCCCAGCCAGATATATCACGGGCCACAGTAAACTGGCTGAACGTGCACAGCTTAGACTTCGGATACGACAAGATCGCTTCCGTTGATGAATCATCCGATTCTGATACCGATACGGTGTCAACATCCCGGGTATACTCCACTGCCATGGAAACATGTTTCAGACGGGGCACTGATTATCGCCCGGATTTCCCGAAGGACAAACACTTGCTGCCGTTTATCCGGACCTTCACCGTGGGTGGAATGCGGAACTACCGAATAGCTCGTACAGTTGAAGCCGCAATTCTTGGTGAGAGAGACAGCCTGAAAGACTCAGTATATCGCGGAAAGGCTATATATCTTCCCGGGGAGAAGCGTGACTGGGATGCAGTCCTCGGCATATCGGAGCTGGAGCCGGAAAAGAAAATGTTGACCCGGGCCCCGGAGTTCACACCTGCTCGGTGGGATAATGCCAGTGGCCGAGTCAATAGGGAGAAGCCCGGCTATGGTCTCTTCCTGGCGCCAGTGAAGTGGGGGTACCGCGAAGAGCCTTTTGTGCTGAATTGTTCGGCCATTCAGTTCAAGTATCATTTGGCCGCTGGATGGTTTGGGGATACCAAGATCACCGACGCCCACCTATTTCGAGCAGGAGCCGTGGAATTTACTGAGTTTGTTCTGAAGGAATACGCCCCTCTGCTGATCAGAGCCGGGGTATATCATAGTGTTTTTGCTTCCCGATTTCGGTATCCTATATCCCGAGGGTTATGCTGTGGGATGTTCGAGGTCTTCTGCCCCTTATTCAACATATTCTATACAGCAGAGGGTGAGACATCTCTTGACCTCTGGAGTCTGTCGCAGCTTTCCGGACTGCCTATTGACGGCGAGCCGTATGAAGAAGTCTGCCTGGCAGATTCTGAGAAGGATAGCTCCGATGGTGAAGGCAGATATTCCATTGGCTTCTCATACCGGTACCTGATGAAGGCATATCGCTCCATTTGTCTGGCGTACAGTAGAGGGTCCTCCAAAGGTTATCATCCCCGAGAGAAGGGCAGCAAGCTGCGGATCCGGGTAGGGCAGTGGATTCAGTACTTCTTTGACGGGCCCTTGAAATATGCCGACTTCCCTTCCGTGGGTCCGACTGCTAGCAAGCAGGTAAGGGCTCCTCGTTATAAGTCGGCGCTGCCATCTTCATTGCGCCGTGCAGGCAGCGGTGGTCCCAACCCAGCAGGCGTAGACCCCATCACACATTGTGCGGCTTACTTCACATTCTGGCTGTGCACTTTCGCTCTCCCTCAAGGGGACGAGACAATCATCCGGCCAGAAGCTATATATCCGGCCTGTCAGATGGCCTGGGGAATGAGGCTGTCGCTCTGCCCAGTGGCCCTGTGTTTGATATACAAGTCTTTGGGGGATCTGTACAAGCATCGGACTCCCCGTTCTTTGAGGACCGTGGGTCCTTTTCATTTCTTCAATGCCTGGGTCTGCAGTTTATTTCCTGAGTTGGCTCCCAGAACTTTGCAGGCAGACACAGTACTGCCCAGAATGATTGAGTTTGCCAGTGCTGAACCTGGTCCTTTCTATGATCAGCTGTTCAAAATAAGGGGCCGACTGATAAAGGTGCCGGTGGATGCCCCTGGCAGCATTCATTTCTGGAGCTTGGCGGCAGGTTCAGCTCCTTTGATTGATCCTCAGAGAGAGTGCAAGCTGGAAGAGGTAGAGACATATATCCATCCTGTCTCAGGGGTTAACACTGCCCGACCAATCCTGGAGCCGGAGCTGGTTAGATGGGCCATGGCCATCCGTCCTAGTGTCTTAGTTTTCAGAAAGGGTGGCCTGCTCCTTCTGGAACCATACTATCCATTCCGCTTTGGGCGGAACTTTGGTTATGATCAGCATATCCCCACAACAGTCGCTCAATTTCCCCTGGAGAGCCGGGCTAAGCATGGGTCCTCCATTGTCGGCGATGGCCGGTTGTGGTGGGATTTCTACCATCGCCAGGACGGTGCAGTTTTCAGAGTTCCCACAGTTTCCAACCGTGTTCCCCGGGTAACATCAGAATATATCAAATGGTGGAACATTCGAACCAGCTTCTATAGGGATAGTAGAGGTGCATTCTGGGACGTGGCTGAGCGTTCCTTTCTGAAACAACAGCCCGGGCCAGTGTTTGACATCCCCGAGGCCCACCTGAGAAGGCTTTATTCACAGCACCAGAGGGAGGCTGAGAACTATCTGGCCCAGCGTCGGGCTTTGAAGGAAAAGGATTCCGACCCGCCTGCTCCTGTCTTCGCTGCTATCAATGAGGACACCTTCATGCAGAACTTGAAACATTTGAGCCGTGTAGGGGACGCTCGTTTGGAGGCGCAACAATATCCATTTCCTGTTGAAGAGCCGCTCCCGGCAGTAGTTTCTTGGAGGGGTCCGACAGATAGATTTCACCCGTATAGGACGTTTGTGCGCCGGGAAGATAGACCCAGACATACTACAAGCAGACGTCTTGGTTGTTTATTTTGCTGAATTTACACGGGTTATCTGCAGAAAACCCGATAGCCGGCATATTGAACAAGCCGTTGTTTATCTCTTTTCATTATGTCGACGGCTGGGGTATGGACCACCTCGACTTGTTTCGGTGTCTTGACCTTCATGGTCATAGTGACCTGGCAGCTTTAGTGGAGAAGTGCCAGGTACTTGGCGATGTATGCTGGCTTATCAAGGAGGCTGCTTCACGCTCCAAGGAGGTAGCCTATCTGTACTGGCCGCTCTCTATCTTTTACGACGGCCCAGCAGGTATGATCTCTTCTTTCCTGACTGCAGTGATTTCTGCTCAGTATTCACACTTTGCATCCACTGATCACATTACCTCTCTGACATCTTCAACAGACAGGCCTGATATAAAGCGCCAGGGGCTTTATAGAAAAATCATTGCGCAGGCTGAGAAGCCTACTTATTTTGAAATCCCTGCAGCAGCACCGACTACTACTCCCCTGCCTCCTGGCAAGAAGAGAAAGGCTTCCGTAGTTAAGGCTGCAGTTGGGAAGGCCAGGAAGGCCAAGAAGGTTTATGCTCAGCAATCGGCTTCGGTAGCTATGGACACCGGGACCCCTCTCCCTGATATTCCCTCATTTGATGAGTTTGAATCTGAAAGGGAGGCTGCTCAGACATCGGTTCAGGGTAACATCAATAGCCTGCAATTACATTCCTCATTCTCTTTCGCTGGATTTCAAAGAAGTCCTTGAATCTGACCCCTTCCTTTTGCACAGCCCAAGAGCCAGTTGTAGCACCTTCTGTGGTGGAGACCAGGTTGCCTTCTCCCACACCGGCTAGTGAGGCGGAAGGTAAGTGTGTTTTTTTTATTTGTTTCATACTTGCATTGTCTTCTTTGCTATATTCCTCATAGGTCTCTTTTGCAGCAGTGGCAGGCGAAGAGCAGACTGGAGCCATGATGACAAAAGAATTGCTTCAACCACAGGAGGGTCACAAGACCCAGTCGAAGTAGAGTACTGTTCCGGCCAGGCGCATACTTACCCGGTCTACATCCCGACATGTTTTAGAGGTGGCCCCACAGCGTGTAGCTAGTGTGGAAATATCCTCATGCAGTTCTAAGACCGTCTCTGCTGAGGAGGAAGCGACTTTCAGCGGCAGTGAGGGGGATGCTCCTGAATCAGAGGCCCCGCTTGTATTTGCAAAAGGTGCTCTGCCTTTTCAGCCTGCTAAGCTGCTGGTGCTATCTTCTGAGGAGGAGTTGCAAGAGGAGTTTGCCGGGCTCGACACCGAGATCGACATAACTCCACCATTTGTCACTCCGACTACGGAGCTTCCTTCTCTTTCACCCCACTTCGAGGGTGTGGACCCTGCTTCAAGGGTGGGTTCCTTTTCATGTTTGTTGCTTCATCTGTTTCTTTCATCTAGTGCTGAAAGTTGCTTTGCTTTGGTCTTAGGGCATTGCCACTGCTAGCTCAGACACAACCGCGGCTATCATGGACACTTCTTCTACAAACTGGGCTATTGTCCCTTTTCTGCCTTTAACTTGCATGGGGGTCCCTGAGGTCATTCGCCCTGTGCCAATGCGGATACAGTCTTCGACAGATTTAGCATCGTTGGATTTAGGGGCCTCAGGAGAGAGTTGCATTCCTATCAGGGCTTCAGATTTCAGAGCCGAAGCCGATCCATCTAGAAGCTCTGCTTTTATACCGGCTGCAGTAATGTCAATTGCGCCCGAGTCAGCAGTCCCTGCCATAGTGGCTATAGAGACTGGACTTCTGCCTTCTCCGACTATAGCAGCTCCTTCCCTGTCACCAGAAAGAGCAGCTGAAGATGAAGCCCCTATTCAAGAGACTCATGAAGAGGCAGCTCCATCCTTCATCGATTCTCCCCCTGCGGATGTTCAAGCTATAGCTTCCGATACAGCGATAGGGGAGGAATCTTCAGCTCAGCAGGAGAGCACAGAAAAGGACTGGCCAGCCCTTACAGTAGATCTGCCGTCTTCGTCCTCTCAGCCGGACGTTGCATTGTGGGAAGATATCGATGGCGAGGTGACCTTTGAAGTCGTCCCCTCCGCCTCCTTCGGCTTCGCTTCCTCTGACAACTTTGTCTGGCAGCACCTGGACATGCTACGT
Organism: Amorphophallus konjac; assembly: GCA_022559845.1. Taxonomy (NCBI): domain Eukaryota; kingdom Viridiplantae; phylum Streptophyta; class Magnoliopsida; order Alismatales; family Araceae; genus Amorphophallus; species Amorphophallus konjac. The sequence goes on along the minus strand of CM040123.1, from coordinate 390,143,833 downwards.
CAGCTGGTAGAATCCCAGCCTGGCTTGACGTATCTGCAACTGAAGGAAATCGCCAACCGCTTCACCGCTGGCTTGCAGGCCATGGGCTGCTCTTTGGACATATGGGTTCAGCGGGTGCTGCTTCTACTGAAATTCGTGCATCGGAGAGACTTCCTAGCACGGACTATGGTTGATAAGCTAACGGCGTTGAAGCTGCAGAGGTCAGAATATAAATCTGAGCTGGGAAAGCTGACGCTTATGCTTGATGAACGCCGAGCCGAGCTACAAGGTGCTATTCAGCGGGAAGAAGCTGTGCGGGACCGGATGGCCATCTTGGAGACGGAGCTCTCTGGACTTCGAGCCGAACTGCAGCAATTATCCTTTATCCGACCGCGGTCCGAAGAGGAGGTAGCCTCGCTGGAGGGACGAGTGATGTCTCTCCAAGACATGTCCATTGGACTTCAGGAGGAGGAGGCGCGCCTTCATGAGCTGGGGGCCGCTCCTTATGTGGGTCTTCTGGCCTTCGAGGATATATTCCGGCGGCCATAAATTGTCTATCCCTTCTTTTTCTTTTTATTCTCTTTTGTGATATGGTGTCCCCTCGGGGCCCTTTATGTACTCCCTTTTTAATGGAAAGGAATCTCATGGCTTCATGCGTATCCATCTTATTCTGCATGTGGTTTTATCACTTTGGGAGGTGGGGTAGCGGTTTTAACAATCCCTCATGCGAATGGCTCGTACCTTGGCAGGAGAGCGTCCACCCCTTCAGAGAAAGGATGGGGAACTCGCTCCACCGCGTGACGGCATCCGAGGAGGTGCTTGAACCGAATTTGTTGGTGGCAGCAAACGTCTTATTGGCCATGTGTGCCGTAAGGGAGACGAGTTGCCGGAATGCAAATGAAGAGGTCTCATCAGAGTAGACGTATGGTCTAGGCTGGGTAGAGACTATCGCAGGTGGGACATTTGAAAAAGGATATGGGGTTTTCATCAGAACGGACATAAAGTACGAACTGGACAGGTTTTATCATTGGCCTGGGCGATGTACCGATCAGCCAACGGTTGACTTCATCATCGATATTGAGCTTATATCGATGCAAGGGGGATTTTAGAATAGACGTAAGGTCTAAACTGGATAGGGTTTCATCATTGATCGGGCAAGGTGCCAATCGATCAACAGTTGGTTTCATCATCGATATTGGGTTTATATCGACGCAAAGGGATTTATAAGTTTCATCAGAATAGACGAAAGGTCTAAACTGGATAGGGTTTCATCATTGATCGGGCAAGGTGCCAATCGATCAACAGTTGGTTTCATCATCGATATTGGGTTTATATCGACGCAAAGGGATTTATAAGTTTCATCAGAATAGACGAAAGGTCTAAACTGGATAGGGTTTCATCATTGATCGGGCAAGGTGCCAATCGATCAACAGTTGGTTTCATCATCGATATTGGGTTTATATCGATGCAAAGGGATTTATAAGTTTCATCAGAATAGACGAAAGGTCTAAACTGGATAGGGTTTCATCATTGATCGGGCAAGGTGCCAATCGATCAACAGTCGGTTTCATCATCGATATTGGGTTTATATCGATGCAAAGGGATTTATAAGTTTCATCAGAATAGACGAAAGGTCTAAACTGGATAGGGTTTCATCATTGATCGGGCAAGGTGCCAATCGATCAACAGTTGGTTTCATCATCGATATTGGGTTTATATCGATGCAAAGGGATTTATAAGTTTCATCAGAATAGACGAAAGGTCTAAACTGGATAGGGTTTCATCATTGATCGGGCAAGGTGCCGGTCGATCAACAGTGGGACGTACGTAAAGGTGTAGGTCTCGTCAGGACAGACGTAAGGTCTATTCCAATAGGTTTTATCATTGATCGGGCAGTGCGCCAATCGATCAACAGCAGGTGGGGCTTGCCAAGAAATGCGTAGGCTTCATCAGGACAGACGTGAGGTCTGAGCTGGACAGGCTTCATCAGAATGGTGATGGGTTTCATTGTCGGTGGGACGTTTGAAAGAGGGTATGTAGATTTCATCAGGGTAAACGTAAGGTCTACCCCGGAAGGGTTTTATCATCGGTGGGGAATGGAGCCAACTGACCGACGGAAGGTTTCATCAGTGAAGGGGAGGTAAAGGTAGCGTGCCGGTTGGCATGGAACTTCGAATTACCACATTACTGACCCAAGCGCCCTTTCGGGTTTTCACCGGAGCCAGCCCCCTCTTGCTTTTGCCCACGCGCCCTTTCGGGTTTTCACGTGACGGGGTACCCAATTTTGCCTGCAGTGCCCTTTCGGGTTTTCACCACAGCTGGGTTTTGGCCATTTTTGCCCTTGTTCAGAATGTCCGAACAAGTCTGGCGGGGTATCTCTATTTTTAACCCCATCTTTTTTTTATTTATATATTATATATATATATATATATATATATATATATATATATATTTGAATTGGGATTTTTAGCACGGATCAGGCGATGTGCTGCTTCATCAGTGGCTGCTCTTATCATCGGTATTGGGTCTATACCGATGCAAGGATTTCATAGGCTTCATCAGGATAGACGTAAGGTCTAAACTGGACAGATTTTATCATTGATCGGGCAGTGCGCCAATCGATCAACAGCAGGTTTCATCATCGGTATTGGATTTATACCAATGCAAGATTTCATATGTTTCATCAGGATAGACGTAGGGTCTAAACTGGATAGGTTTTCATCATTGATCGGGCAGTGCGCCAATCGATCAACAGCAGGTTTCATCATCGGTATTGGGTTTATACCAATGCAAGGATTTCATATGTTTCATCAGGATAGACGTAGGGTCTAAACTGGATAGGTTTTCATCATTGATCGGGCAGTGTGCCAATCGATCAACAGCAGGTTTCATCATCGGTATTGGGTTTATACCAATGCAAGGATTTCATATGTTTCATTAGGATAGACGTAGGGTCTAAACTGGATAGGTTTCATCATTGATCGGGCAGTGCGCCAATCGATCAACAACAGGTTTCATCATCGGTATTGGGTTTATACCAATGCAAGGATTTCATATGTTTCATCAGGATAGACGTAGGGTCTAAACTGGATAGGTTTCATCATTGATCGGGCAGGATGCCGATCGATCAACGGTGGACTTCACCATGGTGGGACTTTGGCAAGGTATGAGGGTTTTATCAGGACAGACGTAGGGTCTGTACTGGGTGGGTTTGATCGTTGATCGGGCAAGATGCCGGTCGATCAACGAGAAGTCTATGGCGGGAGGTGAGGTTTCTTTAGGATCACCACATTACTGACTCAAGCGCCCTTTCGGGTTTTCACCGGAGCCAGCCCCCTCTTGCTTTTGCCCACGCGCCCTTTCGGGTTTTCACGTGGCGGGGTACCCGATTCTGCCTGCAGTGCCCTTTCGGGTTTTCACCACAGCTGGGTTTTAGCCATTTTTGCCCTTGCTCAGAAAACCTGAACAAGACCGGCGGGGTATCTCTATTTTTAACCCCATTTTTTCATTGTTTTATTCTCTCTTCCCCTCTTTTTTTTGAGGGTGACAAGTCGGAATGCCATTGGATCATGATGAGGGATGGCTTGGTTAGGGCGGAACGCCGTTATACCAAGAAAGGGTGTAGCTCGGCTAGGGCAGAGCGCCACTAATCCAAGGAAAGGGTGTATCTCGGCTAGGGCGGGATGCCACTAAGCCAAGGAAAGGGTGTATCTCGGCTAGGGCGGGATGCCACTAAGCCAAGGAAAGGTGTATCTCGGCTAAGGCGGGATGCCACTAAGCCAAGAAAGGGTGTATCTCGGCTACGGCGGGATGCCACTAAGCCAAGGAAAGGTGTATCTCGGCTAAGGCGGGATTCCACTAAGCCAAGGAAGGGGTATATCTCGGCTAGGGCGGGATGCCACTAAGCCAAGGAAAGGTGTATCTCGGCTAAGGCGGGATGCCACTAAGCCAAGGAAAGGTAGTATCTGCCCGATTACTCGGGGAATATTGGTTGTGCAGCATGATACAGCTTGAGGTGTTTACCGTTGAGCGGCGAGAACTAAATTTCCCCCCGATGGTTAACCACTACATAGGCCCCTCCTTCGTAGACCCTTTGTATCACATAAGGACCTTCCCAATTAGCATTTAGCTTTCCTTTTAGGTTGGACGCCATGACTTCTTTTTTCTTGACCATGACGAGGTCACCTTTCTTGAATTCTCGTCCTTTTACGAGTTTATTGAATGCAGCGGCCATGCGGGCCTGATACATTTGGATATTCTTCTGAGCTTGGAGGCGCTTTCCTTCCAATTCAGCCAGTTCTTCTAACCTTCTTTCAGCATTTGTTTGTTCGCCATGGGCCAGGCCATATTGGATTGCCACTCTGAGTGACGGGACTTCCAGCTCTAGTGGAACTACTGCCTCCGAGCCGTATACCAATGAGTATGGTGAGCACCCTGTAGGTGTCTTAAAGACGGTGCGGTATGCCCATAGAGCTTCATACATCTTTTCTTCCCAGTCCTTTTTATTAGAACTGACAACCTTGGCTAGCAAGGTGCACAAAGTCTTGTTAAAAGCTTCTGCCAATCCGTTTGCCTGGGGATTGTAGGGAGTGGAGGTTCTCCATTCAATCTTATACTTCTCGGCAAGTCGATAGATTTTCTGGTTTCTGAAATGACTTCCATTATCAGATATTATTCGGTTGGGGATCCCGAACCGGAAGATAATATTCTGCTTGATAAATCTGGCGACCAGTTCACCAGTCACTTCTCTTAATGCTACAGCTTCCGCCCATCGGGAGAAGTAATCTGTCATGGCCAATATGTACTTATGACCGGCCGAGGAAGTCGGCAGTGGCCCGACTACATCAGTTCCCCATTGTGCAAATGGCCAGCTAGGAACTGTAGGGTGCAGAGTTGTAGGTGGCCTTCTAGGCACGGTAGCATGCTCCTGACACTTCTGGCATGACTTTGCAAATTTACAGCAGTCTTCAAACATAGTAGGCCAATAGTAGCCCAGCTTCTTGATTTCTATCTTCATCTTGGGGCCAGCCTGGTGGGCGCCTGCTGTCCCAGCGTGTATTTCTTTCATCGCTTGCCAAGCTTCCTCAGTGGACAGGCAGCGGAGTAGAATCTTTTGCGTGCATCCGCCATTATTCGAATAAAGTTCCATTTTGAATTCATAGGAATCTTTGGTCCTCAGGAGTTTCATCTTTTCCTCTCTTTTCTGTGGCAGCTGTCGGTGCAGAAACCACTGTAGCAAGTGATGTCTCCAATCAGACGCCTGTACTGCGCTGATAGTGGCAACTTCTTCCTCTTCGGGGCACCCTTCTAGCATACTGGGGACTTGCCGCCGGTTCATAACAACAATGTTCAGTGTTTCATCTGGCGGGACTGCTAGCGAGCTGGCCAGCTTTGCCAGCGCATCAGCCTGGGCATTATGTCCACGGCCCACATGTTTGAGTTCAATATGATAGAACTTTGCCATGAGGCGTACAGCTTTCTGGTGATAGGGATTTAGTTCTGGCTTCCGCACTTCGAACTCCCCTTGGATTTGCTTTATTATCAACATCGAATCCCCGAATACCTGAAGCATCTGGATACCCATGTTGAGGCTGATATTGAGTCCGATTATCAGAGCTTCATACTCGGCTTCATTATTGGTGCATGGCTTGTTTATAGAACAGGAAGTATGTACAACTTCCCCCTCTGGTGATTTCAGTACAATACCGGCTCCAGCCCGTACCCTGGTCTTTCCATCGGAATCTGTCTCCGTTCTGGATGCTCCATAGAAGAACAGTTGCCACATAACTGGCTGAGCTTGACAGGCCTCGAGTGTCTCATCATCGGGTAATTCAGTCCCCAACATATCATTCTCCGGCACAGGATGCTCCGCGAAGAAATCAGCCACGGCTTGTCCTTTTATTGCCCTCTGGGGTATATATGTGATATCGAATTCCATCAGAATTACTACCCATTTGCCCAACCGGCCTTTCAGTACTGGCTGAGTCAATATGTATTTGAGTGGATCTGCTGCAGATATCAATCTGATTTCATGTGACAGCATATAGTGCCGGAGCTTTTTGACGGCAAAGACTAGTGCCAAGCATGTCTTTTCTATATAGCTGTAGCTTTCTTCGGTTCTAATCAGCCTCCGACTTAGGTAGTACAGGGCCTGCTCTTTGCCTTCCTCATTTATCTGTGCCAGCATTGCCCCCAGGGAACAGTGTGTGGCTGCGATATACAGTATCAAGGGCCTGCCCTTAACGGGTGCCCCCAGCACCGGAGGGGTCTTGAGGTATTCCTTCAGCTTCTCAAAGGCTTCCTGACAGCCATCGTCCCAGAGGAACGGCACATCTTTCATCATGAGTTTGTGAAAGGGGTGGCATCTTCCCGATAGATTTGATATAAATCGTCGGATGTAGGCCAGACGCCCTTGCAGAGATCTCAGCTCGTGCAGATTCCTTGGTGGAGGGAGCTCCTGGATAGCTTTAATCTTGGACGGATCAATTTCAATACCCCTATGTCGGACAATAAATCCGAGGAATTTTCCACTGGACACGCCAAAGGCGCATTTCATAGGATTCATCTTGAGTTCATATTTGCGCAACCTCTGGAATACTATCCTTAGGTCTTACAAATGGTCTTCTCTTTTGCTGGTTTTTACCACCAGATCATCAATGTAGCACTCTACCTTTTTGAAGAGCAAGTCATCAAAGATCTTTGTCATAGCTCTTTGGTAAGTAGCGCCGGCGTTCTTAAGGCCAAACGGCATTCTTTTGTAGTGGAATATTCCCTTCGGAGTGCGGAATGCAGTGTGCACTCTGTCTTCTTCAGCAATCCAGATCTGGTTGTATCCAGATGATCCATCCATGAATGACAGGGCTTCATGACCAGTAGTTGCATCGATCATCACCTCAGTGATTGGCACTGGGAAATCATCTTTCGGGCAAGCCTTATTAAGGTCCCGAAAATCAACACATATTCTAATCTGCCCATTCTTCTTCTTTACGGGCACTATATTGGCCAGCCATGTAGTATACTGGTTTTCTTCGACAAAGCCTACCTCAATCAGCTTGTCAACTTCTTTGTTAATCTGATTTATCAATTCAGGACGCATTCTCCTGGAAGGCTGCTTTACAGGGTTAGCCTCTGGGTTTATTGCCAATCGGTGCTGTGCCACATCAGAGCTCAGTCCTGGCATTTCATCATATGTCCATGCAAAATAGTCTCGGAATTCTTTCAAGAACTGTATATATTGTTCCCTGACATCTGGCTCCAGCAGTGCGCTGAGGAATGTCGGCCTTGGTTCATCTGCGGATCCCAAATTTATTTCTATCAACTCATCGACGGTGGCTTGGCCCCCGTCTTCAACTTCGGGCGGGGCTTCTTGCAAATCAATAAAGCCTCCCGGGATGTAATCTTATTCAGTTTCATGCTCCTCTGTTTCATCATATTGGTCATCAGCAGAGGCTGGTGCATCATATAGGGCCAATATTACCGGATTCTGTTCAGTCTGTCGCGAGGACGAGGCTAGTTCAGCAGGAAATTCAGAAGTGGACTCTTCCGTTCTTAGAGGCTCTTCTGATGTGGGCTCTCTTGCAAGTCATCATTCTGCAGAGCCCGGAACTCTTCTAGAATGCATCCGAACTCTAAACACTCCTGCAGCTCTCTGGCTATTTGATCTTCATCCGGGGTTCCCGTATCAAATTTTGCTTCAGCCTGGAATAGATCCTCTTTGGAAGACAGGTCCTCCCAGTACCAAGCTTTCTTTGCCTCATCAGATGTCTCTGTTTCTGGCAGATTGTCTGGGGCTTCATTGTTCATTATGGATTGATAAATGATTTCTTCATCTTCCGAGGGGTATTTGTCATATCCCGCCTCGGGAGGGTCTTCATGCTGGTAGGAGACAGATATGACGTCTACCTCAGCCTCATAGTATTCTTGGAGGGTATAACCCAATCCTGGGTGTTGAGTGATCTTCCTCAGTTCTTTACTATCTCGAGGCGGATCCCACAGCTCCTTGAATGCCTTCTTCTGGGCAGCAGGCTGCATTGATGGCATTTGCATTTTGGAGAACATTTGTGAAACCCGTTGGGTAGTATAATCCAAGCCTGTAATCGGTACCATCCGGTCTGCAGCTTCTTCAGGGGCCATACAGTCTTGATCATCTTCCTCGACTGGCTCCCCGGTGTAGAATATAATAGGAGGCTCGCAGAAGCGAGGGATTTCCATAGTTTTCAGTGGTAGCACCGTTTGGTACTCAAGGCTGACGACGGGTTTAAATAAACCCTGCGGCACCTCCACCTGAGTGTACTTTTGTTTCATTTCTTCATCGGCATTATCCGGGTGGACGCTAGGAGGAGTAACCCGAGCAAAGTCACCGGCATAAGAGATGTGAGATACATTATGCTTTTTAACATAGCCCTTTGGTGGCGGTGGAGACCAATTCCTTGCCTCTGTCGCGGGCTTTTTTTGGCTGATCACAGCCTCTTCCCTTTCACACTTTTGTGACACCTCGGTATAGTAGGATGCATCGAGCATATGGCACTCGAACACTTCGAAAGGATGCAGATCCGCAAACACCCTCTCTTCTTTTCTTCATGGCAGTATTTGATGCACTGATGTAGCGTGGATGGTACTATTTGATATTCATGCAGCCACGGTCTCCCCAGCAGGGCTTTATACGTGGTATTGGAGTCGATCACATAGAATCGTACCACTGTAGTGAGGTCTCCCAATGTGAGGTTGAAATCAGCTACCCCAAGAGGTGTCTCACACTTTTGGTTGAATCCTGCAATCTTCATGTCTCTGACCTTGGTGAGCTGCAGATCAAAGTAATATTTCTGATAGATGCGGTATGGGAGAATGTTCACAGCAGCCCCGGGATCTATCAGTATTCTACTTATCGGCTGACAGTTCAGGGAACCCCTCATATATAGCGGTCTGTTATGGCCAAAATTTGGGATTAGCATGTCATCCTCTGTAAATGTGACTGACGGACCAGAATTCACTTCTGTCAAGAGTGCTTCATACTGTGCCGGCGATTGCAAGGCATCAATAATGGCTTGGCGAGCCTCTTCACTCAGAGAGAGGATTTCCCAGATAGAAAACCTGGTAGGGAGCTTCTTCAGCATTTTCATGATCCGGCTGCCCACCCGGACATTAGACAGTCTCATCTCCTCCACCGAACGGGGTCTTGGAGGTTCATGTGGTGCTTGTGGCCTTTGCTGCCTAGCGCCGGTTTCATCCTCTTGATCGGTTCCCCGGGAGGCTTCTTCTGTAGTAACGACCCCTGTTTCTGCTAGAGGGTTACTTCCTTTATTTTCTTCATGCTGCTTCTGCTTCCTAACTGCAGTCTGCTGGCATTTATTATTTTCAGCTGAAGCAGTGTGAGCCAATTGCTCATTTTCCAAACTGGACAAGAATTCCAGGAATGAAGGAGCCTCTTCTTTTTCTTGGTACAAGCTGGCAGGGGGAGGAACCTGGACACCTCGTACCTCTGGCTCGGGGATCTGATAGGGTTGCTCCCCTCTGAATATAATATTATGATTAGCTGGTGGCGGGCGCCCCCATCTTTTCCCAGAACGTGTTGCATGGGCTGAGGTAGAGGCCTCAGCATGGTTGGCTTCTAGCGGGGCATTCGCTGCTTCGTCCTCACCATTCTCCCCGGGCAAGGAAAAGAGTACTGACAGGGTGTTGCATTGTACTGTCGTGACTTTCTTTCCCCTTTTGGACTTGGGCCGTCTCTTCTTCTTCTGGGAATTCGGCTTTGCTGGCTCCTGCCCCCAGAAGGGCTCATTTTCAGCTTTTTCTTGTTCTGCCTCTGGTTGCTCTTTCATTTTCAGTTCTTCGAGCTGCTCCCAGAGTATACAGTCTTTTATCAGCAAGTTTTTGGGCTTTTTCTGCTCATATTCATCGAGCTCATTGATATACTGCTGTAGACGCCTGGCTGCAGGACTTACTTCTTTATATGCAGGTAGGGGAGTTTGTCTCCTCCAGTTGTGAGTAGGGATCCGGATGACTGGCCCGGTCTCAGCTGTATGCCATACTGGCTTTACTGGAGGTGGCTCAGGCTTTGGGGTGACACCCCGGATAGTTGTCCCACTGGTGCTGACTGCAAGAGTCTTTTTTCTATTCTTTATGGGCTTCATCTGCCATCCTTCCTGATCTTTCAGTGGGGTGAGGAGGCAAGCTTCATAAGTATGCCTGGTACATTCTTCAACGGCTTCTTCAGGCAGCTGCTGATAGACTGAAATCATATTGGCGGCCATCCTCCAGGGCGGAGGCTCATGCGGATGAGGTGGCTTCACCTGGTAATCACCCAACTGTAGCTCGCCCTTTTTGACCATTCCTTCCATGATATCCTTGAAGACGTAACAGTCTTCAATTACGTGCCCCAGCGCACGGTGAAATGGACAGAACAGCGGATCATCCTTCTTTGTTGCATCCGCAGGTCTCTTCGGTTCGGGCAATGTTACCTTGTTGAACTTATATGCCCAGTTAAATAGTGCTGATGTCTTATCTTTGGGAAAAGAGTAAGCTCTTCTCATTCTGTCTCTCAGAGAGACCTTATCTTTTCTTTCTGTTGCACCCTCAGGCGGGGGAGCTTCATCTGCCTCCTTTTTCCCTTTCTGTTGCTCGAAGGTTCTAAAATCGACGGCGTTAGCCTCAGTATGTGATGGCCGTCGGTCATTGGTTTTACCCTTCGGCATAGTGGGAGCATTGGCGGTCGGACGCTTGGACAAGAACGTCTCGACTTCCGCCACTATATTGTTCAGCCGGTCAAATGTTCTGACATCTGCACCGATCATCTTTTCTAGCAACTCTCTCTTGAGGCTCTGTTTACATATCTGCACTGCATCTTCCTGATGGGGAGGTCTTCGGCATCTCATGGCTAAGTTTCTCCACCTTTTGATGTAGTCCAGTGCTGTTTCATCTTGCCTTTGCTTGGTTGCATATAGCTCCGCTATTGTAATTTCTCTTTCAGTGACATGAAATCTATCGCGGAATTTTCTTTGCATATCAGGCCAATCCACCACTGATCCAGCGGGCAGGCTTGAATACCATTCAAAGGCTATCCCAGTGAGAGACGAGCCAAAGAACTTAAGCAGATAGGCTTCATCAGCTGCCAGGTCGCCCATAATTGTGGCATAGTAAGCAATGTGCTCCCTGGGAGAGCCCTGGCCGTTGAATTTCTCAAATTTCGGCGGCTTACTGACGCCTGGGGGTAGTCTTTTAGCGGCATACTGGGGAGGATACGGTACTTTGTACAAGTCATAGGTACTTACACCATCACCGGTCTTCTCAGACAGCTTCATCTCCATAATTCTTTCAATCATCAGCTTGTGGGCTAGGGCTGGATCTATCTCTTCTGGGAAGAAGTGAGCTTGTTGCTGGCTGTAAGGAGTCGTCATCACAGTCGCGCGCAAGGTGGGTGCGGCGGGCTGCGTCTGAGATGCAGAGGGCTGAGCTGCTGCTTGCTGCAGGACAGGCTGGCTTGGAGCTTTACCCTTATCAGCTGGAAGAGGATTAGTTAGGACAGCCATTTCTGCTGAGCTGGAAGTCTGCCCCACAGGTTCGGCTTGCTTGGAGATCGGTGTGGCTTCATGCCTCTCATTTAGCTGTCTTCTGAGAGCACTAATCTCTTGTTGATATCTTCTAAACATCATCTGGATCATGGGATCCAGAGTCGATGGGATTTGTATATCTTCTGAAGTCCCTTCAGCATCATCAACGAAGGGATTGTCTCCTTCCTCTGTTGTCACCACATTGACTGTCATGGTGATGATCTTGCGGATTTCATCATCATTCTTCATCTTGTCTTTTGCAGCCTGACCTCTTCTTGTGACGGGGCCTGGTCTGGTAGCCAGCCTGAGCAGTTCATCTGGCTGAGTTGGTAGCATATTCTGCCCCCTGGCGATTCCAGCCATGTTACAGGCGAAGATTTGCATCCTTCCCTTCTGCCTGCAAACTTTTCTTTTTGCCTGGTCAGGGTATTTGAGTCGGTCGAAGACCGATACTCTTTCTTCAGCCTCTTCCCTATACAGGTCTTCTTTATCATATCCGGCCTTGCGGCCTTCTTCATAATCATTTGAATCGGAGGAGGAGACTCCGAGCATCACTTCTTGAAGGGCTTCTCCTTCTTCTTCATCCACGGTGCCCAGAGCACGGGATAATCTTTGCTGACCGAGGGCAGAGTTCCCCAGGTAATGGAAGTAGTCTTGGACCACTTGTTTCATCTCCTCTGGATCGTGCCTTAGCGGCTCTGGTCGGAGTATCAATCTTTCCTGGCTTTTCTGCTGATGAGCCAGTCTTGTCATCCGAGCATTCAAATGCTCGACTTTGGAATATCTGAATATATCAGCCTGTCTGGCACAGGCTCTTGGTCTTCTTGGAATGGCAACCGTGACTGGTTCGCTCATTTTCATATCGCCGTCTTGGCAGCAGTTGGCAGTGTCATCATAGTTCTTCCTTTGCCATCTTTTGCCTTTGGCCCTAGGATGGGTGACAGCAAGGTCTTCCTTCTTCTCATATCTTCTGCCCTTCATCACGGGGCGAGTAGTAATCAGATTTCTTCCTTCATAATTCTTTTCATCTCTCCTCCCCAGAGCTTTGGGGTAAGCAGCAATAGCATCTCTTCTGTAGTTTCTTTCTTCCCTTCTGCTTCCTACCCTGAAGCAGGCAACAGCATCCTCAGTAGCCTTCTTCTCATATCGAGCTGGGGCCCAGTTCTGAATCTTCTTCGGTCGCCAGACCTGTTTATATTTTGCTGGCTTGGGCGCCAGCGGCTTCCTTTCATCAGCTTCCCAGTTGGCCCTCCTAGCTGCCAGGACGCGGAATCTGTTGTCGGTCTGGACAGTTGGGACAATCCTGTCCGGCCGGACTTCTCTGGGGCGACCGTTGAGGTTCACCCTGACATCTCCCATCATCATTGTCTTCCCAGAATTGGAAAGATGACGCTCAGCAGCAGCATACCGGCTTCTCCGGTTATTTCTCTTTCCCCTCTGGGCAGCAGCGGGAACCGTGTCCCTCCTTTGAACTTGGTGGACATAGCAGGCGACGGCTGTCGAGGTCATCTTTTCTGGTAAGTCAGCCTTCTCACTAGCAGTCTTCATCGGGGCACTTGCAATAGTGCCTCGCTGGTTGTTGTCGACTTGCAGGAGGTCGGTGAAGACGAGGCCCAGACAGTTGGGCAGCCCGACAGCAGGGGGCATTGCTCCGAATGACAGGGGTACCGCCAGGTAACCCTCTTGCACATGCATATCGATCGGTTGTTGACCGAAGTGTACAGACATAAGTCCAGTAGTCATCTTCCTAAAAATAAGGAAAGCGCACAGGATCAGAAATTTGAGGGGGGCCCGCTGGGCCTCCTATTTTGGCGTAGAGATGAAGGGAGACTAAGTCCCACCGGGCGTGCCAGCTTGTGGAACGTGGATCTCATCTTATTTCATCATATTATTTATTTATATTTTTTTTATTTGGGATTTTTGATTTATTAGGCGTGCCAGTCACCGGGGTGACAATTTTATTGTGCGCTCGATCTGACTTGGTTAGTCGATTGTGAAGTCCGAGTCGGGACTAGAAGTCCGTCATACCATAAAGGCTATGACGTTAATTACGCCCTTCCAAGGAAGGACAACCCTTGATTAAACGCCAAAATAGGAGACCTCGAGAGGCAACAATAATAATAAAAGAAAAAAGATATTCTTTTTATGTGCGCAGTTTGAATTTCATACCAGAGCCAGGAAGGCGGGCAAGATAATAACATCGATTGTAGAAACATACGATATCGCTGAATCGACGACTCGAAAAATCATCAGACCCAAGGGAAAGGTGAAACAGAGGATATCAATCACGGACAGGATGAGCCGCGATCACGACGGGGTTTAAAGCATCGGTTAACATTTCGGCGGCACTTCCCCATGGTCTGGATCATGCCCAGAGGGAAATAGGCTATCACCCACGGAGTCCCAGGGTGAAAGCCGAGAGAAAAAGAGAGGTCGGGCCTCTCCATGTTATACATGTATGCCCTAAGGCAATATTTGATTCTTCCCTCACAGGAGCTGGTGACACTTATGCATTGGCATGGCTCACCGGAGCTAAGAGGGAGGCCGTCGTTGTGACTTCGACACGAATCGACGGAACATAAGGGAGCCTACCTCCCTTTAACTTTATCCTCGGGACACATCTGGCGACCCACGAATACCTCTGTGTGGGTTAGCTCTGGGCGTTTGGGCTCACAGAGTGGCAACTTAGGCTCTTGGCAAGACCAAAGATGGCAGACTAAGGCTCCCGGCGTGAGCAGCGAGAAGATGGAGGTTCCCAGCGTAGCCAAAAGGGAAGAGCCCAGGAAGCTCCCGGCGTCGACTTCCCGGCGCGCTGAGGATTCTCCAAGGGGGTTATCGGCGCAGGCTAAAGGGGGGAGAGGAGCTCCCGGCCTGGGGGTTCCCGGCGCGCTGAAAACCGCGCCGGGAGCTGGTGGCACCGAGAGGTAGGTGGCCGAGAAGGGGTGTTTGGGCGCCGTGAGGGGTTTAGGACTTTATGGTACCCTATTTTTTTTAGGATCTTGAGAGTTTTCTGGGAATTATATCAGAGTAGATTGGCTCTCGGGATTCAGAGATGGGGTTCAACTGGTTTCAATTGTATAGGCTTCAAAGGAGGCCGAGATCTGAGAGGGATTGGAGGAGCAAAGCCCGACACATAGACCCTTTTCACCGTCACCCTACGGAGTCCAGAGGATAGCTTCAATATTATCTTTCATCGGCCCGGGAAGATTTCAGCAGCATCTCCCCCGTACCTAGCGTATGCCAGGGAGTAATAGACGATCACCCACGGAGTGCCGGGATGAAAGTCAGAATAAAGGGTGTATGGGACCCTTAGCCCGCGTATATGCTCACAGCAGCAACTCAATATCCCTTTGAGGCCATTGAAACTTGTGCAGTGGCAGAGTTTCCTTGGCTCGTAAGGTTATGTAGGGGTGTTATCCCCAATAATCTTTATCCCTTAGTATATATGATGATCTGGGGTATCCTTCCACAGAACGCAAAGCTAGATTGATCGGAAGGCTTTCATCCGGAGTGCAAGGGATGGAGGATTCACAACAAAGAAAAAGGGTGGCAGGAAGGCATAGTCCCCGGCGTGGGTTTCATTGGCCAAGGGGAATGCTCTCGGCGCAGGGGTTCTCGGTGCGGTAATGACCGCGCCGGGAACCCGGCGCCGGGAGGCCCCCGAGCCGGGAAGGGTGTATTGGGATAAGCTTTATTTGCCTTGCCGAAGGGGCTAAAGCAAAGGGGATCTCTCGGCCGAGTAGTTCTCAGCGGGGAAATGGCCACGCCGGGAAGAGGCTAAAAGGGTTTATGGCTGGATTATGGTACTCTGTTCAAGCGATTTCTGGGGTTTCCGGCTCGGATTGAGGCAGTATCTGGACTGCAGAAGGGGATTACGTGGGGGTTAGCATCAGTCAAAGGGCAGATCATCCATCATCGAATCCTCATGGGACATATGGGATTTCATCTACTCACCTGCTGCTCAGACGGTCAAGAGATTGATGTCTCTGACCCTGAACGAGATGGGAGCTCGACAGACATCTATAACATCCGGGAAAACCATGATCCGAGGAGGAGGAAGAGGAGGGACGGAGCCTAATAGCCCACTGGATGAGGGTTGAGACTCCGCCTTCACCTTCCACCAGAGGACAGGCTAGGGAGGGGAGATCGAAACCTGAATCGGAAAACTATAACATCTAGGCAAAACGATATTCAGAAGAACAGCCGATGCAAGAAGGGGAGAAATACATCAGATATTTTAATCGATCGAATGCCCCAACGGGCCATGCTCATCTTTCATTTTATTGCATCATCCCAACCATGTACAGATCGTAGAAGGTAAACGAAAGACAGAGAGATGGAAATCGAGACCGGGATCCTCAGCTATATTGATACATCGAGAAAACCTCGCCAGATTACATCAGAGAAAGAAAACAAAAAGAAAGGAAAGCATGGGGGGAGGGCGGAGCATTGACTCCTCTCCCTCCCCGGCTACCCACCTGAATCCCTCTTTCTTCTTCTTCTCTGAGCTTCTTCTTTTTTTTCCCTCTCGGTCTCTCTTCTGGCTTTTTCTATCTGGTTTTTCCTTTCTACTGTTCCTCTTCCTTCTTCCATTTTTTTAGCTTCTTCGAAGGGAAGGGGCTTTATAGCCGTCCCTTTTTCACCTTCTCGGCAGGCATCTCCCTGCGCGCCTCGGCTGAAGGCTTCCCGGCTCGCAGGACTCCAGCCTCTCGGCGCAGCATTTGGGCTTTGACAAGGTGGCCCCCCGGCGCTACTATTTCAGGCCCATTTAGGTCTTTTTGACCAGGCCTTTCATAGGCCCCTCACGTACATCAGTACCCAAGAGGGTCCTCCAAAGGTGATATATTTTGTATTGAGATCATTGGTAGGGTTTTCATCAGTCCGCAGACAGGGGTTTCATCAGCATTGCCATCTAAATGATGACAAAATCGGGCATCATTTTATCGATATCGTCACCTGAATGGTGACGAGATCGGACATCGGCTTTTGTCTGGGAAGACTTCAGCCGGGGGTGTAATCTGTGGAGATGATTCTTCTTGTGTTCTGACTTTGCAAAAGCCTTTACAATCTTCATCTGCCGGTACCGGCTTCATCTTTATCTTGCATCACACCGGTCAATAAGCCGACATCTGACTTACGCTGACATGTCATCTGTGGATTCTTGGATGAGACAGTAGTACAGCTCTCATTAAAGTGTGCTAGGAGGTCCCATCAGTCGAGTGATTGCTGCTTTATCAGTGTTGCTGTCTGAATGATATCGGCACCGGGCATCAGCTCGGCCGGCAAAGGCTTCAACCGGGTAAATGGTTGACGGGCCTCATCATTGGTCTTTCACTGTTGGTCTGATCCTCTTTTCAGTTTTGCTTTCACCCTTGTTCATTTTCAAGGTGTCAACAAACCCCCACTGGGCAAACCCCTTTCGCCCTTACTTATGGAATGGAGGCGGTAGTCCCTTATGAGATTCTCATTCCCTCTCTACGAGTACAATTGGATATGGAATTTTCTATTGATGAGCGTCGTGATTCACTCCTCGCCCAATTGAACTCCTAGATGAGAAGCGTCTGGTCGCCGCTGAGTATGCGCGCGTTTATCAAAACTGGCTCTCGCGTTTTTATCAAAAGAAGGTAATTGAGAGAAAATTCAAAATCGGTGAGATGGTAATTTAGAGGATTTTCGTAAAGCCGGGTGGCCCCCGCTCAAAACTCCAACCCAATTGGGAAGGACCGTTTGTTATAAAAGACGTTTTTCCAGGCAATGCTTATAAATTGATTAACGCTGAAGGAGAAGAGTTAACTCATCCTTGGAATGGTTTGTATCTTAAGAAATACTACCCTTGATTCAAAATCCAACAAAATAAAATTGTTTCGAAAATCCAAAAAAAAAAGTGGAATATTTCCAAAAAGCCAAAAAAATATAGAAATACCAAAAAGCAAATAAAAAATAGAAGTTCTTCAAAATCAAAAGAGATCAAAATTGGTGCCATGGCACACGAAGGATCAAGGTCCGAAAAGTCAAAATTCAGAATTCATTCATCAGTCTTGCTAACTTAAAAGGGGGGTGACTCCCACACACATTACACGCTTTATTCTTGAACTCAAGCAGTACAAAATCCGATGGAAAGTCAAAAACCTAACTAAAAGTGAAAGACAATACCCGTTCTTTTCTTCTTCGGCCCATAAGGGAGGAAGGGAGGCCTCGGGGTAGACACGCCAAGCCTATCCGCCGCCCTAGTAGGTGGAAGTCAGGGCCCAAAAGGGAGCAAATGCCACGAAAGCCCAAGTACAATTAGGTTTATTTTCATCAATGCAAATCAATTCCAAAGTGAAAGTCAAATTGTGAAAAGAAAAGCATGTCAAGAGGGTAAAGTCCCCGCAAGGAAAACCTTGGGCGTATGCGTGCAATATAAAAGGGGCAAAAAGGCAACAAATTTCCCTACGCCAAAGACCGAACCGCAACAGGCATAGGGTAGGGGAGGTAACTTTACCTTGAGCATCTCAGAATCCCTTATGGGCTTCCCTTATATTTTCTTCCATCCTTTCTATGTGGCAAGTCACGAACTGGCAGGATGGTCAAGACCGACCAGGGAAATTGCACTGTGCGAAATCTCGAATACAAGTCAACTATGATCACGTCAACCCCCTTTTAATTACTCAAGAAAGGTTAATGAATTTTAGATGGTGACCGTGTAGGACCCGTGGTCTTGATAGCCTTGTCAACCCTTTTTTTTACAGAATAATTCAATTAACGCCTTTGGCTAAGGCGCTTTTTATAGAATTAACGTCCTAGATTAGGTCGTCTCTTTCTGAATAACGTCTCTGCGTAGGTCGTTACTTTTTCAAAAATCAGATTTCCTTTTCAAATTCACGCCGTTTTCTAGGGCGTCTTTATGAGAACCACGGCCTACTCTAAGGCGCGTTTTTCAGGAAAAGTAACAAAAAAATATAAATGAGTGAAAAAAGAAAAAAATGCATTTCTTCACGATGTATGCTTACATTCTTTTGCATGGGCATCTTTTATTTATGGTTTCCATATGCGTGCTTGCATGATGCATCTCCCCGCTATCAGCTGTTTTATTTGCCTTATTTGGTTAAAGGCTTGGCCCCTTGACCCGCTATTAAGGTCAAAAGTAAAGGCACCCCTTGCTTATTGAGCAAGGGGCCAAGTCGAACAGATGAATTAACATGTTTATTCAAAGTGTGAATTACAGTCGCAGAAACAGGGCAAAGCAAAACGAAGAATGTGGAAAGAGGAAAGTACACAAACACATGGCCACAACTACACAAATGCTCAGGTAACAAAAGATGTCAATCTCATATATATATATACATCATGAATGTCTAAGTACAAGTGTGAGGGTGGAGGAGTACAAGTAAGTCCCTCAGCTCTCGCCTCCACCCTCCTCTCTCCTACTCTCAACCTCCTCCTCGCCGTCCCGAGCTGGCGCTGGTGGAGGAGGCATGGGCCCCCGTGAAGAAGCTGGAACCCGAACCTGACCCCCTGCCTCGCTCCTCTCTCGGAGGGAAGAGCCCGCCACGAAGGTGGAGCTGGTGAAGGAGTACCCCGCAGCCCGTGCTCGCTCACGCCCTCGCTGGAGACGCTCCTCAGACACTCGTAGCCGCTCCTGAGAAAGGATCAGCTGGGTCCTTGAGTCTGCCAGCTCTCGCTCGTGTGCTGCTACCTGCTCCTGGTACCGAGCACGCTCCGCCTGGTACTCCTCCCGCTCACGAGCACGCTCCTCGCGCTCCCGGGTACGCTCCCGTCGCTCCAGCTCAAGAGCCACCCGCAGCTCGGCCACGTCCTGAGGCAGCTCCTCTCGTCACCTCAGGGACCTCTCTAGCTCTGAGATCCGCTGATCGCGGATCGCCAACTCGGTACGTACTGCCTGAAGCTGAGTCGTCTGCAAACTGGTAAGCAAATCATCAATTCTACAATTAAATGCAATGATTCAGTAATCTAGCAATTCAAGCAATACATGATTGAACCACTCACCTGTGTGCTCGTCGCACGGAAGCCCTCATCAACACAGGTAAGAGCGGCTCGAAGCTCCTCAGTCTGTAAAATGAATTTTCATCAGTGAACAATTATATAATCAATATTTGAATGGATTTGTGTTTTGGAATTTACCCGTGAAGCAAGATCGTGCTCTGCTGCCTCGGCTCGTTCGATCGCTCCGGCTAGCTGCTCTGCCAGTACAGTCACCTCTGCACTGGGTCCTCTCGAGCTGGAGGCCTCCCCTGGGTCTCTCCTCACTGCTCCCTGCTGGGCACGCTGCATTCATTAAGATCGTCAGTGGCTAATCATCAATAATTCAACAAAAATATATTTGCATATAGAAATAATTTAAACACTCACCAGGGTCTCTAGGTCGGCCCGTGTGGCGGCCAGCTGTTCCTCCAGGCTGTGTAGGTGGGCCTGGGCATCCATCACCGCTATGTCCCGCGCATCCTGCATCCATTACATATTAGTCACATGATAGAAACATAAGCATTTGCATTTAATTTAGAAATAATTGCATTCATACATACCCCTAAGACCCTCATCTGGGGTCGGTCGGCGTATACCTCCCAGTAGCGTCGGAGGTACTCGGAGCTGTCTGTCGCGCGAGAGGTGACTCTGGTCCCGCCTCGCTGCCAGTCGGCGTACTGCTCCTCGAACCGCACCCTCCAGTCGGTCGCCTTCGTACGACGGCGCGTCTTCTTCCCAATGCCGCGTGGCTCGCCTACCTCTACCCACTCCTGGTGGAGGCCCAGCGTCCTCATCACCAACCTAAGACGTAACGGCTCGATCTCGCTCAAGTAGTGAACCCAAAGCTCACGCTCAAAACGAGGTCGGCCCGCTACGACCCACGGCTGGTCCTC
Organism: Amorphophallus konjac; assembly: GCA_022559845.1. Lineage (NCBI taxonomy): Eukaryota > Viridiplantae > Streptophyta > Magnoliopsida > Alismatales > Araceae > Amorphophallus > Amorphophallus konjac. The sequence goes on along the minus strand of CM040123.1, from coordinate 390,123,450 downwards.
GTCTGTCATCCCCTCATAGGGTCTCCACTGAACCTGCATTCATAAACATACATTTCATCATTTCATCATCATCATAACAAATTCAAAATAAATGCAAAAAAAAAATGCATAACATTCATACATACCAGCGAGGGAGGGAAGTCTCGGAACTCTCTCCGTAGCACCCACAACTCGTAGCTCAGTGGGGCTCCAAACACCACCGGCAGCCAGCACCGCGCTAAGGGAAAAGCTCCCTCACCTCCAGGCCGTGGGTCAACACGCCCCATCGGCATGTATAGGTGGCTCCAAACATGCATCCATGCATTGCATTAGTAAGGCATTCACACGCATAAAAATAAAAGAAAATAAAAAAAAGAGAGAAAAATGCATACCTGAAGAAAATGTGAGAAGCCACTGACGGTCATCTCTCGACCTGTCCCAGTGGACAGGTCGGCCATCATATGCGCCAGCAGTGCTGCTCCCCAGGCGTAGCTGCCAACTGCCTCCAGGTCCTCGAGTATCCCCAGGAATCGGCAGTTGATGACGTCGCCCTTCGTCCCGAGCAATAGCCTCCCCAGTAGCAGCAGTAGAAACCTCCTCAGGTCTCGGTCTGCTCTCTCTCTATCGGCCGGATCCTGGCAGTAGACCGCCCTAGCTCCGTCTATCAACCTCTGAGAGAACTGCTCTAGGGTCTCCCCGGACCTATGCCTAGCATTCCCTAAGCCCATCACTGTAGTCAGGTCGGTGCGGAAGATAGTCCTACACTTGCTAGGCGTCTCGTAGACCATCTCTAGCCCTATCAACCTCTGGGCGAACTCAGTGTAGTCAGGGTAGGTGATCCCACTCACAGCCTCACCGTCTACCCTCAACCCGGTGATCCTAGCCACATCCTCTAGGGTGGGAACCATATGCCCCCATGGCATCAAGAATGCCCGGCTAGTCCTGTCCCATCTCTCTCGTAGAACCTGGATAAGTGGTAGGTCGGGTCTGACTGGCTCTATGCTAAGGAAGGCCCCGAACCCCATAGCATCTACCCTGGCTCTCTGGAACTCGGGGAGGCCGTAGTATGCTACCCGGACCATAACCCAGGAGATCCGTGTCCTCATCAACCCCTACACGCGTAAAGAAAGAAATTTTGGTTTAATTGTTCAATTAGTCTTGTTGAAATTCACTTAACTGCCTTGGTTTGAAATGTTGATGTTTAATTTAATTAACGACCATCCTCAGGTCGTGGTTTGTTGATTTAGCGCCCCTAAGGAGGGCGTGGTTCTAAATGTGCTTTGAATTTGTGACCTATCTTAGGTCGCTGTTATCTAGGAAACGCCTCTGTGTTGGGCGTGATTCTATGGTTAATATCTGAAATTCCTAAAAAATATTTCAAGTCACGCCCTTGGGTGGGGCGTTTTCCAAAATGGGTCTGTTAATTAATCAGGAATTAATGAATGGACGACCGCTGGTTTGGTCGTCTATTGTTGAATTAACGCCCTGGCAGGTGGGCGTTGTTTTCAAGTTTTTCAGAAAATAAAATAAAAATAAAAATAACAGCATGCGAATAATTCATGAAAAATAATTAAAGCATGGAATTAATAGAAATTAACAGCATGATATGAATTTAAATGGGCGACATGCTTTAGGGCGTGTTCTCATGGGGTTAATTATTTTCAGGGAAATAATTTAATTAACGCCCTTGGGTTGGGCGTTTCATTTCTAAAAACGTGACGCCCCTGAGGGCGTCTTCTTTCTGGTTTGCAGGGTTTATACCCCGAGATCTATGAAAATTACAAGAATAATAATAAAAATAAAAATAAAAAAAATGGGAATAGGGTTTGGGGGCCTACCTTCTTGTGCTTTGGCTCTGCCGGTTGGGGGCGTGGATGACGTGGCCACCGGAGTTGGCCGGGGCGTGGGACGATGGCCCTCAGTTGTTGTTCTTCATTTCTTTCTTCTTCTTCCTCGTCTTGTCCTTCTTCATTGCCTTCATCTTCTTCACCCCCTTCGTGGGCCTCTTGGCCTCCTTCGGCCTCGTCACTGGCCGCCATGGACTGTTCTTCCTCGGCCGCCATTGGAGCTTCCTCCATGGTGTTATCTTCGCCGGCATGGGGGGGCTCGTCCTCGCCCAAGTCAACAACCTCCGGATCTGAGACCCGCTGCCGTTTGGGTGCGCCGCCGGCCATAGCTTAGGGCTAGGATGAGAGAGGAGAGAATGAGAGAGATTGGGGGAGGGGGTTCTCGGTTAGGGTTGCAGAAGAAAAAATAAAAGAGGGGAAGTGGACGGAGGAAGAAGAAGGAAGGAGGGAAAGTTAAGTCGAACGGTCAAAAAGAAATCACGACTTAAGGAAGGCCGTGTCTTATGAAATTAACGACTGCTATCAAGGCGTTTCCTAATAAGTGACGACATTTCTTAAGGCGTTATTTTTGTTTGCATGGGGAATGATAACCGTCGTCAGACGCATTTAATGGCGATTGATTGATTTGATGGGAATAATCATTGCTGTTCTTGATTAACGTCTAAGATTGAGGCGTTATTTATATGAAACGTGGCTTTGCTGAAGGCGTTACTTTTGGAATTTCAACGAATATATTTTGGAATATGAATCGAATTAACGCCTTGTCCTAGGACGTTTTTCAGTTAACGCCCATTTGTGAAGGCGTCAGTTATGAGCGATCAATCATGGAAGACGACCTTGGCTGAGGCGTCCTTTTGTGAATTCGCGGCATTGCTCGAGGCGTTATTTGCAACAGAATCGCAGAACGTTGGAAGAGTTATTCAGAAACACAGTAACATGGCTCAATCAAAGGAAATATCATTGATTTATTGGAAGAAAAAGATTACAACGCTTAATGAGCCATTTTGGGCCTCAGTTTTCTCAAAGTAATTACATAAGATTTCCATTCATCTCTGTCTTCATTCAAGCTTTCCACAAGTTGATGAGCCTTGTTGATTTTCCATAAAGCTTGAATAGTTGTGCATTCTTCTCCATCTTCATTACTGCCAAGGTCCCGTCTCTTGATAGGAGGGAGGTGTGATGGGTCCTCGAATACTCGCCGTGGAAGCCCGAGTTGAAGGAGGCATCGGTATGAATTGTACAAGACGAATTCTGAAGCGCCTTTGAGTCGAAGGTCCGTGCCGGGAGAGAATCTTGCACGAAGTTCTTGAGTCTTGAGTATTCCCGGGGCGCAAGTGAAGAGATTCTTTGGCATTACTTTGAGGTGCTCTCTCCATTCCGCTCTCTTCTTGATTTGAGGAATCCGGTTCGTTACTCTATTGCTTATCCCAAGTGAACCGGTCATATAAGAGAGTGGGCTTTTTGAGAAGATTCTTGAGGATTGTTGGGTTTCGCCACATGGATCGAATTTGAAGTGAAGGTCTACCCAACTAGAGAGTGCTAGCATGCATCCGTAGATGGGCCTTCCCATCGCCGCCGAGGTAAGCCCGCTATAGAGATAGGCTAAATAGCCGGTCCCACTCTATCTCCTTCCCATAAGCTCACTATAGTGCTTAATTGGGCCTCTTCTAGAAAGTCCTCCGTGGATGGGAATAAGATTGCTCCTGCCAAGCACATCACGAAGGCCTTTGCTACCCGCTCTATCTCTTCATCTTCTTTGGCTTGATCTGCTCTCTTGTATACCCATGAGGCGAGCTTTAGAAGATTGATTCCTTTAGTGGCTTTGATTTGATTCACTAGGTTGGGGCTAGATATCAAGCTTGTTAATAGCTCATGAGAGGAGATTGGTTTTGGCATGATGGCCTTTTTTTCCTCATCCCCTTGCTTTGTTCTCTTTAAACCCAAGATCATCTCTAGTTCTTCCAATAGGACGGTGGCTTCAAAGATTGAGAAAAGAAGTGTATGGGTGGAAGGGTGCCATATTTCAACTAGAGCTCCTATGGCAGCCCAATCAAGGTGAACTTGATCATAATGTTTGGCATGGGTAACTAGACCCAGAAGGTGCCATCTTGTTAAGTACACTCTCATGTCTGAAGAAAATTTGGAGAGAAGGAGAGGCAGCCACTTGATCTTGGTGAACCTTCTGGCTCCTGGAATGTTTGGATAATCCTGTGGGAGACACAGAAAAGAAGGAAAGGAAAAAAATAGAGACAGACATGAGCAAACAGAAGAAATATGAAGAAGAAGGAACAGAGAATCAATCCTTACCTAATTTAATGCAATGCGGTTGCTGATGTGCCCGTTGATCTCGGTTAGCCTGGGAGTTGAGGACTTGGACCTCTTAATCGCCCTCTCCATCTTCGGTTTGCAGGAAGAAGCTCGGACGGTTGCGGTGCCTGCAGAAGAACAGACAGAAGAAGTAGCAGAAGAACAGAGCTCCGAAGGTTGCTTTGATTGATTTGAGGAATTGCCTTCCCTTTATAGGAGGCCGGGGAGTCTTAAGGCTGTTCGGAGTTAGCAAGTTTATGGCTATTAGACTGGGTTTAGTTTGCGAATCGGAAACGGAGGTTCGTGCTTAATTAACGCCTTCTGTTAGGGCGTCAATTGTTGAGTTGACGACCTGACCGAGGTCGTGTTTTGTTTAACGCCCTTTACAGGGTTGTTTTCTTCTTGAACTCTTGGTGCATTTAACGCCTTAGTGAAGGGCGTGTTTCTATTTTTGACGCCCTCATTATAAGGCGCCTTTCATGTTTTGACGCCGTTCAGTCCAGGCGTGAATTTGTGAACTTATGAATTTCCTTCCCTACATGCTCTGATGAACTTAAGTGCTATTATTTTCGTTGGAATTCTATCTTATTAAGCACTTATGATCATGTTATACTTTGAATTGAGGATTATTCATATTGAAATTTTGGGAGGGCTAATGAACTTTTGAGTGCAGAAGATTGTAGGTTTCGAGATGCCCGGATCACTGTTGGAAGTAACATCATGTTGTTCTTGTTGTAAGCATTATTACTATATGGTATTCTACGCTATTATAGCATATCAAGGACCTTGTGGTTCTGATGAACCTGGAATTTGAGTTTCCCTTCACCAAAAATAGTGATAGTTCTAGGAGAGTCTTGATCACACGGATAGGCCGTTGAGTCGTTGAAGGTCTGGGACGATGGTTCCACTTTCTGAGTTGATACGCGGACAAACAGGCTTCGGCTTAGTGTCAGCTCAGAGATCTGGATTCTTGACCAAATCTAGATGGCTTAGCAATATTATCCTTGATTATTTTCTATTTTTAGTTTATTTTAGTTTTTCTTTTAGCCCAGCATGCATCATGTAGGACTTTGAGTTTCATGCTGAAAATCTTCATATTATGGCGATAATGAAGGTCACTCGCTCTTGATTGAGTTGACATGAGATATTCCATTCCAAATTGAGTACTGTATTCTTTTTGAAGCCACTCAGGCTGATTACTTGAAAATGTCCCTTTGTTGGATCTCCATCTTAATTCCCTTTATTTTTCCCACAAATCCACCTTGATTGTAGCACGTCCACGTTGGCTGGTAACCGCTCTCCAATGGTGTCTCCTTATCGTGCCATGCGCACATTTTTACTTATTTAGTTTAATCTCCTTTATCCAGCAAATCGATGCTTCCTTGGAATCACTCGGAGTTGTTTCACACAGAATCTTGGAAAGATTTTCAATACTTAGTGTCTGAGACGTGTCACATCACACCTTGGCATCTACTTATCAGTTCGCTCCACTTCATTCCGTTTGTTGCGCTTTCGCTCCATTTCGTCTCACTCCCTTGCAAAGCAGACGCCAAGGCGGGGCAGCTGTAGACATGCCAAAATTGACGCTATGTTGATCAAATCTCATGTCACTATGTTGACGCCCCAAAGTGAACTTCAATACATTCATAATATGAAGTTTTTTATATTTTGTGTGTTTTTTTTGATTTGTTCTTGCATTTTTGTGATTCGCGACCTGAAGAGGGGCGTGTTTTTAATCGCGACCGTATCTAGGGCGTGTTCAAAAGAAAGGACGACCAAATGTCAGGGGTCAATTCCTGGTATTATCCGGTTTCAAAATAAATTCAATTATTTATTAACGTCCTTTCTCAGGGTGTGTTTTCAAGTAACGCCTTCATCTCAGGCGTTTTATCATAATTTTCAAATAAAGTAAGTTTTATTACCAAAATTAAATCCAAGAAGTGACGTCCTTGATCATGGTCGTGTTTTTGAGTAACGTCTTGATATAGGTCGTCAATTTGGGATTTGACGCCCTTATGAAGGTCGTGTCTCCCCTTTTCGTGTCCTGCTTAAACTCGTCTTTCCTGGAGAGTTCCCCGCCTTCTTTGGTCTCCTTGCTCGAATTGAACTAGACTCCTGCCTTCTTTAAACCATTGCCTGTTCTTATCTTCCTAAATTTGAGCTTATCTTCGATTGAAACCTTATAAAAGAACTCCTTGATCGATCTCACGCGGGGTGACGGGAGGAAAAAAAGGAGATCAGACGAGATTAGAGTTACCGAGGTCGGAGGTTACCTGGTTTACAGAGGCTCTTCATCTTCTTCCTGTGCGATCTTTTAGAAGAGCTCTGCTTCCTCTTCTTCCTGTCAACAGCATCGACTTTGGTTCCCCCTTTACTTTCATCAGGGACAGCAGGGGTCTTTGTTTATTTTGTTTATATTGTTTTGTGTTCATCGATCGTCATCACGTCCACTGTGTTCTTTTCCCTTTTTACGTTAGCTTCATCACATCTCCTCCTTCCCTATCTCTTTAGGGGTTTTAAAACAAAAGAAAGGTGCGCATGTTTTATTCCCTATTCATCGTCACATCATCTACTTGGGATTGATACTACGTTCACTCGGCTGATCCATTTCTTTTGCTTGTTTGTTTTGTCTTCTTTGCAAGGTAATCAATAAAGGAAAACCCCCTTCATCGGCCGGCCGATTGAAGGAGGACGACGAATTCACAATCCAGCCCGCATTTTCTTTTCCACCAGGCATTCGCGATCTTCTTTGTTTCTTCTTGAGGTAACCCCTCTGGCGATCACCCTCCTTAGTAGCACCACGTGCTTCTTTTCTTCATTATTATATCATCTCTCCCTTATTCTTAGCTGGAGAGTCCCTTATTTCTTCTTCATGTGTGGATTTATCACGATCTACAGGAAGCTCCTGCAAGCCAACGAAGCAAACAAGGTCATCACAGGGCCCAGCTTCGTACAAGGGTAACTCTCCAGCTAAGACTTGCAAACAGAAAACTCACCGGCCGAAGCACTCTCCTCCGAAACCTTTTCGATGTCGACGATCTCCTCTTCGCCCTCAACAGGAGCCACTACCGTGAACCCCTCTTCTACCACCTCAGCCCCGTCGTGGGGTAGCTCACCCTCTTCTAGAGGCGAAGATACACCTGTAAACAATGCCAACAGGATCTCAGCACTAGAAGACAATCAAAACAAAAGGCCTAACGGAAATAATTAAGTCCCCAGCTACGTACCTGAGGGTCCCATGCTCGAAGACCCGACCAGCCCCACAGTACAGGTCGACACCACAGCTGGCAGGGAAACTTGCTCCACCCCTGCCAATAGCTATGGCAACAGGCTAGAGACTTCTTCAGCCGTGGGCGGCATTGAAGCACTCCTCCCTTCAGGCTCCCTCTCAAAGGAGGGAAGGGACACTGATGGGCCAGTACGGACCAACTCCTGAATCATCTCCAAGGTGGCGGCTAGATCTTCACCTGGCAAATAGCAACATAAAATTAGTCAGCCTCTGAAGTCCAGCAATTGTCTAGCGTGAGGGCAATCCCCTCCATCATAGTTCAATACTTACCCAAGCCATCCTGGGTCGCAGCGGGCTCCTGCCCGTCAACGGGTGGGGGCACCTGTAGGAATGGATTTATTTATTATTTATTTATTATTTATTTTATTTATTAGTTTATTGGTTGGTTTATTAGGCGTGCCAGTCACCGGAGTGACAATTTATTATGCGCTCAGTCTGACTTAGTCAGTCGATTGTGAAGTCCGTGTCGGGACCGGAAGTCCGTCATACGATAAAGGCTATGACGTTAATTACGCCCTTCCAAAGAAGGACAACCCTTGATTAATCGCCAAAGTAGAAGGATCCCAGGGGCAAAACTAATGTGATAGGTATGCTCATTCATTTGCAGGATAGAAGATGCATGCGATTATGCAAAACGAGATATGACATATTAATATACGAAATAAATCCGGCAGCATATCCCCTTATCTTAGACTATGCCAAGTGGGAATATAGGACATCCATCCACTGAGTGCTGAGATGGACGCCAAAGGAAAGATGGGCGTAGCCCGAGATCCAAGAGGATCTAGATGCAACGGGACAATATCCATTATCATGGTATTTATTGGTATCCCCTTAAGAAACTATTGGAGGACATGCAGTGGCAGAACTCCAAGAGTCAGCAAGGTTAGAAGAAAACATCACGGTCAAACGGTATAATGTGGGGGTAAAACCCCATTAATTTATCTCCCTTAGACTTGGATGAAGAACTATGATTCCCCATGATATGATGAAGGTTGACATGAAGGCTAATGAGGTTGGGACATTAGGTTTAGACTGAGTTTAGAGCTCATTAAGGTTGCTGGGAAGTTGAGTGTTTGAATAGTAGATGGTATTGAGATGAACCGGCACGGAGGGGAGCCGGCGCGAAGATGAACCGGCGCAGTGGGGTCCCGGCGCGACGATGAACACGGGGGTATCGGTGCGGCAAGTGTTCCGGCACGAAAGCAAATCGGCGCGGCTGGGTTTCCGGCACGAAAGCAAACCGGAGCGGCTAGAATTCCAGCACGAAAGCAAACCGGCACGGCCGGGTCGGCACGACCATCTTGCCGGCGCGCCCTTCACCCGGCGCGAAAGTGGCGCTGGGAGGAAGTCACGCCGGGAGGACTGGTGGCACCGATAGCTAGATATTTATTGGCCTTTCAAATGCCGTGAGGGCTTGGTGAGTCTGAAAGGATATTCTGCGTTCGATTGGGACTTCATGGGCTCTGGCAATGATGTTTAAGTGAGCTGAAAAGAGGAGAGATTCATCCATAGAAGGTCTAGGGAGACCATGTAACAATCGGTGGAAAATCTCATAATGGCTATGTTCCCCTTTTCAGTGGGCAAAGAGCCATGAGATAGTCTGTCTCAGGCCTCTGCCACACAACAGGGGGTTAATTCATCAGTTTAATGAAAAACATTACACAATATGACAAAGCAAGGATCGTGAATGAATTTCGGTAGCATCTCCCCTTATTTTGGACTATGGCAAAAGGGGAGTATAGGACATCCATCTACGAGTGCCGAGATGGAAGCCAAAGGAAAGATGGGCGTAACCCGAGATCTGAGAGGATCGGAATACAGAGGGACGGTGTCCACTCATCATGGTGTCTCAATAATATTCCCCTAACGGAACCAGCAGAGAACCTGCAGTGGCAGAACTCTGTGGCCCGATGGGGTGAGAGAGGGCAATCGAAACTCAAATTGAAATAAATGTAGGGGTAAAACCCCATTCGTGTGGCTCCTCCACTTTCCACAGAATCGGACATGAATGACCCAACGTAATTGACCCGTAAGAATAAGATGCATGTATCTATCCATACATTCGCATGTACATATATGTATATATATACATGAATATGCAGGGACATGTATATATGCACATGTATATACAAGGATGTATGCATGACCAAACAAAAGAACCTGTGGCTTTATGATGATTAGTGGGCCAATTGGGGATTTATTAGTACACACGTAATAGTTGCATGCAACCTGGGGATTGTTTCATGCATAAAACTATTGATTTCATATACCCATGCCTATTTAATCATTTATGTAGTGAAGTGGGCCATGCTGACTTGTGCCAAATGATTGCGTCATGCATATGAGTATGTGCATATTGGAGTGCAAGGGCTACAGCATGTCAACGTATGCATATTTCAGTGGGTTGTATGCTATTATCTTGGCTAATTCATGCATACATACAGGTTTATTTACGCATGCAATAGAGTGGGTGGGTTAACAGTTAATGCCACAAGTGTGTGCTGATCGGGATTCAAAGTGGCCAATCATTAATCGGGTATATGCATGCAGCAAGTGGGGGCTACGCATTAATGAACTCCATTTGCTCAAACATGCCATTCACAGAAATCATGCATTACGTGGGCAACAAATGCAAACATTGGGTGGTTTCATGCCTTCGGCGCCCAGCAGGAGGGTTTCACGTGCTCGGCGTGGAAATAAAAAGGGGTCTCGGCACGACAGCTTCTCGGCACGGGAGGTAACCGGCGCGGATTTGGCGCCGAGAGCTGATGGCGTCGAGACTATTCGAAAAGGGGGGTTTTGATATTTACGATTTCATAAGAGCTGCCGGATGAACGGAAAATCATCGGGAAAACACACACATCAGAACATGGCCAGGTAAAATTACTTTTCCTCATGATCTGGGGGATGGGAAAGCCACGAGATGGTCTGTCTCGGGCTCCCGTCTTATATCAGAGGTATATAACCTAGAGTACTCACGGTAGAACTCAGGGAGTAAGTGTCAGGACTCAGTGTCCCATGGAGCGTAGTAATGCCTTCGCAAATGTCATTGATAGACAGGATAATACTCCCACTATCTCTGCGAAGTCGTAGCGGCCATAAGACCGTCGCCGCGGGTTGAACGAAAGAAACGTAAACCGGAATTATAGAAATTCTAGATAGAATGGTGGGAGCACACAGGCGAAAGAAATTACACATCATAAATAGATGGACTAACATATCTTCCATTCATATGAAATAACACATCACCGAACTACAGAAGGAAGCCTCAAGAGGCCATTGCATTACAGAGCTTGCCAGCAGAAACACAGCGGCAGAGGAACGTATAAACAGAAGAGAAAGGAAGTAGGGGGAGGGGGAGATTGTAGCCCTGAAGGGCCTTACATGGTGGGAGACCCACCTTTCCTGCAGGGGAGACCCACCCCTCTCTCTTCTTCCTTGGACAATCCTCCCTCTTTCTCCCTCGACGAGTTGGTGGCTCTCTCCTTTCTTCTCTGTTTTTTCTTATCACCCGTCTGCCGCTGGCTTTCTTCTCTTGTTGTCGTTTTTCCACACTTTGTTTCTTCGTCGAACCTCAGCTTTTATAGTGGGTTATATAACCCTTGAAGCATCGGCGCGCTCCTCTTGTCTGGTGCTCTCGGCGCGCCCCCTCTTTAGTATGGGCTTCGACGTCCTTTTAAGCTTTGATATGGTCTGGGCGCCTTTGTGGGCTTAATGGGCCCTTGTAGCCTCTCCGCCTCTTCCTATATCCCTAGAAAATAAGGAATGTAAGATTATTTAGTAGGAAAAATATGTTGACATTATTTATATATATGTATATATTGTTATTATTTTATTATTTTTTATGTGTCAACAAATGCCCCCCACCCGTAGGTGGCGCGAATGAGGGACGGGTGAGCGGGGCCTACGGGTGAGACCTATTTGAAAGCGTGTCTTTTTATTCATGCGAGCATGCAGGCATTCAACAGCAAGTATAAGCTAGATATATGGAATAGCTCCCCTATATCGGGGATAGGACAAGGACAGCGCCTGTGACTCATATGCAGAGTACGGCTCACAAGGTACAACTAAGGGAGATGTGCATGCGCAGAGAGGAGATCGCATAGAATATGTGCACAACGTAAGCCACGATCTACACCCGAGGCTACTTCTCTATAGTGTGATAGTGCAAGTATGCGAGTAGCGAATCTCCGACGTAGGGATACACAGACGTTCAAAATAACACTAGAGTATTGCTCCAAAGTCTACACACACAGCTGGGGTTCTCGATTTTTGGTAGCTTCGAACGACCCCCTTAGTTTGTTCCCAGCTCGGGCTTCACCGTTCGGCGCGAGTCTCCTCATGTGTCTCAATGGGGATTCCCGGCTACTAGGATTCATCCTTTAGAGTGATTTTATTGCAGACTTCACAGTTCGGCGCGAGTCTCCTCATATGTCTCAATGGGGATTCCCGGCTACTAGGATTCATCCTTTAGAGTGATTTTATTGCAGACTTCACCGTTCGGCGCGAGTCTCCTCATATGTCTCAATGAAGATTCCTGGCTACTAGGATTCATCCTATCTGTCGTCCTTCTTCTTCCCTTTTTTTTTTAACTTGAGGGAAGGCAGCTTTTTCCTCATGATTACCCCTCATGTGAGTGCAGACGTTTGAGCATCCATAAAGTATTAGGAAGAACCTTCTAGGATCCCTATGATAAGAGATCGCTGAACACATTGTGGTGCAAAGTGCGGGAGTTTTACTTTGGGTGTATCTCACGAGTTGCGTTAGCGACATAGCTATGACTTTTCCACTAGACGCATGCACTCAGCCAATATTGACTTTTCATCCCTTAGTGTATGCCGTGGCGCACACATGCTTAGAATCAGACAGTTTATTTAGCAAGGAGATGTGGTCCTAGAAAATTGAAGGAGGTGTATTATCTTATAGTATAAGCAAGCATGCAAGCATGGCCAACAACCACCCAAAATTTTGAAAGCAAGTAATTTTTCCTTTCTTTTTCTTTCTCTTTTTTTATATTATTTTATATGTATGCATATATGTATATGTCACTATATATCCATTTATTTGTTCAAGAGCCTGATGCGAATACCTGCAGGTTGGTTATTCAAAAGGCAGCAGAATTGATAACAAAATAATGAAAAAGGGCTTTATGCAGCAAGTCCTGGCGGGAAGAAGAGGGTTGGTAAACGAGAGCCATTTTATTCAGATGATGGACCTGGATTAAAGTGGAGTGGTAGGCCTCAACAGGGTGCCTTGGCCAAGGACGGACAGTGGGTTTGACAGGGAGTCTAAACCGAATATTGAAAGTGGACTATAGAAGTCAACAGTTGGCAAGGGAAGCGGGCTATGACAGCCGAAAGGTAACATGGCAAGCAGGCTGTAAAAGCCATGAGATAATGGGAGAATATGATATGTAGACCTAGCGATAGCAGGGAAGCAGGCTTCAAGGGGAGCCCAAGTCATTGAGTTGTAGCAATCATCACGGTGGGACATGATGGTCATTGCTGAAGTAGGCCTAAGCCACAAGGGTAGCGAGACAATGGGCTTGAGGAGATGCTGGCCGACCTTGCCGATGATGACAAGGGCCATGAGTAGGTTGACCGATCTCACCGATGGTGACAAGGACCGGAAAGGGTAGACGGTCTTGCCGATGGTGTCAAGGATCGAAAAGGGTAGACGGTCTTATCGATGGTGACAAGGACCGGAAAGGGTAGCGACTGATCTTGCCGATGGTGATAAGGGTCGAAAAGGTAGACGGTCTTGCCGATGGTGACAAGGACCGAAAAGGGTAGACGGTCTTGCCGATGATGATAAAGACCGGAAAGGGTAGCGACCGATCTTGCCGATGGCGACAAGGGTCGAAAAGGTAGATGGTCTTGCCGATGGTGACAAGGACTGGAAAGGGTAGCGACCGATCTTGCCGATGGTGACAAGGGTCGAAAAGGTAGACGGTCTTGTCGATGGTGACAAGGACCGAAAAGGGTAGACGGTCTTGCCGATGGTGACAAAGACCGAAAAGGGCAGCGACCAATCTTGCCGATGGTGACAAGGGTCGAAAAGGTAGATGGTCTTGCCGATGGTGACAAGGACCGGAAAGGGTAGCGACCGATCTTGCCGATGGTGACAAGGGTCGAAAAGGTAGACGGTCTTGCCGATGGTGACAAGGACCAGAAAGGGTAGCGACCGATCTTGCCGATGGTGACAAGGGTCGAAAAGGTAGACGGTCTTGCCGATGGTGACAAGGACCGAAAAGGGTAGCGACCGATCTTGCTGATGGTGACAAGGGTCGAAAAGGTAGACGGTCTTGCCGATGGTGACAAGGACCGAAAAGGGTAGACGGTCTTGCCGATGGTGACAAGGACCAGAAAGGGTAGACGGTCTTGCCGATGGTGACAAGGACCGGAGAGTGATGATAGAAGGCCGTGGGGGCCAGGGTAGCAGGTTAAAAGAGCCAGAGGTAGCAAGCTGTAAAGCTAGGATCAGCAGACTATAAGGTCTGGAAACATGAAACTATATGAGCCAAAGATAGCAGGATATAGGAGCCAATAACAGCATGCTTTAAGAGCCAGAATAGCAGGCCGTAGAAGCCAGGAATAGCAGGCTACGAGAGCCAGAGACAGCAGGCTTTAAGAGCCAGAATAGCAGACCGTAGAAGCCAGGAATATAAGAGCCAAGATAGCAGGCCGTAGAAGCCAGGGATAGTAGGCTATGAGAGCCAGAGATAGCGATCTGCGAGAACTAGATATAGCAGGCCATGAGAGCCAGAGATAGCGAGCTGCGAGAGCTAGATATAGCAGGCTACGAGAGCCAAAAAGTAGCAGAGATAGCAGGCTGCGAAAGCTAGAGAGCAGTAAGGAATCGGGCTTGTAAAAGCCGAAAGGTAGTTTAGCCTAATTATATGGTTGCGGGTCTTAGCCGAAGAGGCTAAGCTAGAATGTAAGATAGCTGAAACGTGGGATAGCGAGCTTCAGCCGAAATGACTAAGCTAAAGGACAAGATAGCTGAGAGTCATGATAGCGGGCTTTGGCTAAGCCGAGAGATAAGATAGCTGGGGTGTGAGGTAGCAGCTTTGGCCGGAATGGCTAAGCCGAAAGATAGGATAGTGGTCACATGCTATGGGGAGGCGGGCTTCCAAGTCGGCATCTAGGAGGATGGAATGTGAGTTGAAATTGAGGAGAGAGGGACTGAATAGTCATAATCAAGGGAAGTGGGCTTCGACGACATGTCTAGGCCGTTGCATTGCATTGATTATTGCAATGGGACGGGTGGATGAGTCCTGATAGCAAGCTTTGGCCAAAAATGGCTAAGCCGATGGATGAAGTGGTTGGAAATTGTAATAGCAGCTTTGGCCGGAATGGCCAAGCCGAAAGATAGAATGGTTGAAAATTACGATAGCAGCTTTGGCTGGAATGGCTAAGCCGACAGATAGAGTAGTTGAAAATCATGAAGCAGCTTTGGCTGGAATGGCTAAGCCGAAAGCTAGAATAGCTGAAAATTATGATAGCAGCTCTGGCTGGAATGGCTAAGCCGAAAGATAGAATGGTCGAAAATTATGATAGAAGCTTCGGCCAGAATGGCTAAGCCGATAAATAGAGTAGTTGAAAATCATGAGAGCAGCTTCGGTCGGAATGTCTGAGCTGGAGGATGAGACAATTAAAAAATTGTGATATTGGCTTTAGCCAGAATGGCTAAACCGAAAGAGGAGATAGTTGAAGAATTGTAATTAGCGGCTTTGGCCGGGATGGCTGAGCCGGAGGGCGAGACAATTAACAAATTGTGATAGCGGTGTTAGCCGGATGATGGAATGGCTGAAAATGTATAATAGCGACTTCGGCTATCATGGCTGAGTCGGGGAATAAAAATAGCTGGAAGTTGTGAGATATATGGTAGTGGGCTTCAGCCAAGGTGGATGAGCCAAAAAATGAGATACTTGAAATACATGATAGGGTGTTGGGCTCGCCAACAAGGATAGCTGGCTTCGACTGGATGTTAAAGGCCAGAACATAGCATAGCGGATCCTGGTAGGATGTCGGACTTGGAAGCAATCTGGAATTGATGTTGCCTTGACGGACTGTCGGAGACAACCCATGCATCTGACCCAGACGGGAGATCTGTGTCAAAGGTAGAATCTAGATGCCAACTTGATAATATGTCGAAGCTGACAAACCTCGCTCAGACGGTAGGTCCGGGACAAGGGTAGAATGTAGACGTCGACCTGACGAGATATCGGAATCAACAAACCTTGCTCGGACGGTGTGTCTGGGGCAAGGGCAAAATATAGACCTCGACCCGACGAGATGTCGGAATCAACAAACCTTGCTCATACGGGAGGTCTGAAACAAGGCAGGGTATATAAATGGGCAGTGACTTGACAGAACGTCGAAATCAAACAACTCAGCGAAGACGTGGGGTCCAGGCCAAGGGTAAAACCTAGCCGGCTGACTAGGGCTAAGAATGGTACCTTCCAAAAGTACTCTTGGTACAGACCAGTCCATAGTGCGGGATGTGTTGTCCGGCGAGACTATTGATGGAATTGACTATTTTGTTATAACCTCGGTGGGGCTAGAGATTAACATCCGAGAGCTCGGCCAAGGCGGAGTGCCTTGAGCCATAGGGAAAAGGTTTATGGGCCTAGCCTGGTGGCAATACTTAAGAGCTCGATGCGGACGGAGTTCCTTGCACCGAGGAAAAAGCTTATGGACTCAGGTCGGCGGGGCTTGATGGGCAAAGTCTAAGAGCTCGGCGAGGGCGGAGTGCCACTAGACCAAGGCAGGTAGAACTCGGCCAGGGCGGAATGCCACCAGACCAAGGTAGGTAGAGCTCGGCCTGGGCGGAATGCCACTAGACTAAGGCAGGTAGAACTCGGCCAGGGCGGAATGCCACTAGACGAAGGTAGGTAGAGCTCGGCCAGGGCGGAATGCCACTAAACCAAGGCAGGTAGAACTTAGCTAGGGCAGAGTGCCACTAGACTAAGGTAGATAAAACTTAGATAGGGCAGCGTGCCACTAGACTAAGGTAGATGGAACTTAGCTAGGGCGGAGTGCCACTAGACTAAGACAGGTAAAACTTAGCTAGGGCGGAGTGTCACTAGACTAAGGCAGATAGAGCTCGATTATGGCGGAATGCCACTAGACCAAGGTGGGTAGAGCTAGGCTAGGACGGAATGCCACCAGACCAAGGTAGGTAAAGCTCGGTCAGGGTGGAATGCCACTAGACCAAGGGTAGGTATAACTTAGCTAGGGCGGAGTGCCACTAAACCAAGGTGGGTGAAACCTAGCTAGGGCAGAGCGCCACTAGACTAAGGCAGATAAAGCTCGGTTAGGGCGAATGCCACCAGACCAAGGTGGGTAGAGCTCGCCCAGGGCGGAATGCCACTAGACCAAGGTAGGTAAAACTTAGCTAGGGCAGAGTGCCACTAGGCTAAGGCATATAGAGCTCGGTCAGGGCGGGATGCCACTACACCAAGGTGGGTAGAGCTCGGTCAGGGCGGAATGCCCCTAGACCAAGGTAGGTAAAACTTAGCTAGGGCAGGGTGCCACTAGACTAAGGCATATAGAGCTTGGTCAAGACGGAATGCCACTAGACCAAGGGAAAGATTTAATGGGCCCGGTCCAATGGAACTGATGGGCGATGAGAGCTCGACGAGGGCGGAACACCACAAGCCAAGGGAGAGGTTTTATGGGCCCGATCCAATGGGACTGATGGGCAACATCTAGAGTTTGGCGAGGGCGGAGTGCCACAGGCCAAGGGAAAGGTTTTATGAGCCCAGTGGGACAAGTTTGGTATCTCTTAGCATGTTTGTGTAGCTGTTTGCGGTGGAATGCCGAAGGATGGCAAGGATGTATTAGTTATGAATGTGGGTTCCACACTGGGGGTAGAGGGTCAATCCCGACGGGACTAATGGGAAGCATTTTGCAGGATAAGGAGGAATCATGTTCTAACATTGAATGAAATGCAGCAAATGGGTCCTCTAAGCGAGGAGCTCAAAATCTTTAGCAGTCGAGCTTGTCGAACAGTTAGCATCTGCAGCGGGTTGTCCAGTTCACGGTGGGATGTTGGTGTGCCCTGAATAATCCCGTTCTCTCTTCTTTTAGCTTTGGATGCCCCCATGCTGGGGTGGATAGTCGGAGAGTCCATTCTCCTTTTAATGCCCCCAATCTAGGGTGGATATCTGAAGACGAGTTGTTCAAAGCACGTCTTTCCATTGGGTAGCTTGTTCGCTTCACGAACAGTTGCGTAGGCAGACAATAGCAGGGAAATTCGGCCGTTGGACTCCACCCTCTTCTCTTTTGTTGGCAGCCCCCGAGCGGGGAATAGAGTCTTGCTGTGCCATGCGGCACCTCAGAGCTTGATTGCGGCTGAGCATATTTTAATTCTTGCCCCCCTTGCTCGGAGAGAGTTGAGCCTCCATTATTGTGTGCTGGAGCATATAGAGCAGCGGCTACGTTGTGCCGGGTCATTTCATTTGGAAGGAGATTCTTCCTTGCATCTTTATCATTTTGCAGTTGGCCCTGATATGAGTGGACTCCATTCTTGAGCTGATGGCTTGAATAAAGAGGGCAACACATCGAGCAGTAAAGCATCATCTTTTCTTTTATTCTTGGGTTTATTTCTATTTTAGTCTTCAATAGTTGCCCCGGAGACGGTGCAATAATTGCATTTGTTCGGCCTCCTGCCATAACGGAGGGACCTCGGGATGCATCTTAGAAGGTGTACCGTCCCGATTGATGTACGGAAACTGTGTTAGCCGTCATCTTGAAAATGGGCATCAGGTGAGGGCGAGGTGGATCCACCCTATATTCTCCAAGTTGTAATTCACCACTTTGGACCAAGTCTTCCATGATGTCTTTGAACATATAGCAGTCATCGATGAGATGTCCCCTCTTCCGATGGTAGGGGCAAAACCGAGGGTCGTCTTTTCTTTAGATGTCATTTGGTCTCTTGAGCTCCGGGAGGATGACCTTTTTGTACTCAAGGGCCCACTCGAACAGCCGCTGGGTCTTGTCTTGCGGAAAGGAGTATGGTCTTTTCATTCTTGCCCTTAGTGAAGGGAGTTTTTGTTCAGCAACCTTGGTAGAGGACGAGCTAGTTGCCCCCTGTGCTTTCCTCCACCGACGCTCGAAGACTACAAAGTCAACTGCTTCTATTCCTTCTAGTGCCGGCTGTTCTTCAATTGGCTTGTGCACTTGAATTGGAGGTGTAAAAGCCGGGCAGTATTTGGCTAGAAAGGCTTCAATTTTAATTGCCACATCTTCTAATTGGTCGAAGGTTTTGACTTCGAGGCAAATTACCCTTTGTAGGATCTCTTTCCTCAGATTGCGCTTGCATAGCTGGACAGCGTCCTTGGAGCTTGGCCGATGTTTGCATCTCGCACTGAGATTCTTCCAACGTTGAATGTAGTCCGAAGTAGACTCATCATCTTTTTGTTGGATCACATATAACTCTGCTTTGGTGACTTCTACCTCAGCGGATTTTATCTCAGTTGCTTGTTCTATTACTAGCTTGTTTGTCATGGCTGTCGCCGCTAGATTCCGGCATAAGCCAACTGATTGTAGAGGCGGCATTGCATGAGGCGTGGAAGCTGCCCCCTGAAGTGCCTGGAGAGCTGAGGGGCACGCGCGGGCCGCGTGGTATAGCCGCCGCGGAGGGTGTTCCCGTTGTGGCCTTGTGTTGACTGGGGCATAGCTGGTTGCAGTGAGGCTTCAAATGATTTAGCGCCACCTTGTAGGGCTTCGGATGAGGGTCCTGCCTGCCCGAGTGTGACAGGGAGTAAGCCCATCTCAGTCAATCTTTTTCTTAGTGTCTCCATGATGCGGGACGAGACCACGGACACGACAAGCTCGCGATCGTCCCTTAACGAGGGAAGCGTCGGACGTGCGCGGTTGAGAAACCGGCAAGAGCTAGGGTGGTCGGCTCGCACTTTCGTGCCCGGATCGGGTCACGGGACGGCTTCACTCTCTCTCGCAGCAGCGGTGATATGAAAATATATCGAGCTAGATATCCCTACACATGCTCTCTAGCAGCGGCATAAACAAGCATATATGAAATAAGTGAAATGCCAAGTGTAGGAGCGAAGACGATACCTCCACGCGCTCGGCGTGGGGAAGACGGACCCGGCCGAAGTCGTACTCCCGGAACAATTATACACTGATATTACAGAAATGCAACTCGCTGCCCACTCCACGCAGGGAGGTAAAGGGCTACACAATGGGGTCCGGGAGGACCGAATTCGGGTTGACGGGCGGCTTCTCGCGTTGATTCGGCAACACCCGAACACGTGACGGTGGGGCCCACATGCTGTCCGGAGGGACCGTGTGGGACCCGGTGGCACCGCTGTAGTGGTGGATGTCCGGAGGGTCGCTCCTTGGGATGGCGGCACGCTGGTTCGCCGGTCGGAGGCCTGGCGGCTCCGTTCGGCACCGGTCGGAAAACCCGATCAGAAATCTGCCGGTTCTGTATTTCGGCGCGCGCTCCGGCGAGAATGGGCGCTGCGATCAGCCCCGATGTCGGATCGACACGAGACTAGCGCCGTTGGAAAGCTAGCTTGAAGTTCTTCAACCTAGGCCCAAAGATCTGGCCTGGATCTGCTCGGATCTTGACTTATGAAATTTTCAATCTCCTGTTGTATAGTAACCGAAGACTCAAACCTGCAGAGAACTTGACTGTGGATTGCCTTTGACCGTGAGGTAGCCGTTCGAATATGGGGTTTGTGCTTCAGCAAAGTTGTGGGAAATTGAGTTGGGAAGACATAAAAATTGATTTGGACAAGTTTGGATGTGTCTATGATTTTCGGTGATTTGTTTACTGGACGAAGGTCGGATCTGGGATATGACTGAAAGTACTGTAGCTCCGGTAGAACATGAATTTTTAAAAATAGGTAGAAAGATGTTAAAAATGTAAGAAAAATTGTGATGGTAGGGGACGATGGAAAGAACACCCATTTAAATTGGGAGGTCTAAAAAAAATCAAAAGGGTGGTCGAAGGTGGATAACACAAGGCTACTGTCACTGTAGACAGTGACAGAACAGATCTGAGATTGAGAGTTGAACGAAATGGTAAAGATATGAAACGGTGGCTTTTGAACCTGGATTTTTTTGTGGAGAATGGGATAGAAGATAGAAACCAACCCTCAAAATTTCAAATCGATATGAGCTCGTGGCTGGCTTCAGGAATTCACGAACTGCATCTCTGTCCAGTAGGACAGAAAACCAAAGACGATCCCGTGGCGGCTCGAAGGCGGCACGAACGGCGGCGGCGGCGGTACAGACGATCACCGGAGGTTGAGAGGAGATGAAGGGAGATAGAAACACTTTAGAAATGGAGGTTGGAATGAATAAACCAGAGGGAGAGAGGAGGGGCTCTAGAACACTCTTGATTTTCCAACAATTTTCTCTTCATTTCTTCATTAATCTCTAATGACACTATACATAGGCTTATATAGAAAATGGCAAGGGGTGGGGGGCTGGGAATTTCGTGGGAAATAAGTCATTTTCTTCCCCCATGTGGTCAAAACTCAAAAAAAATAAATTACATATGAATGGAGCACTCCTTTGACTAGGTAGGTAAGGTAGGTAAGGTAGGTGGCCAACCTTTGAAATTTTAACCCCTTTGTCTCCCATGTGGTCAATTAGCATTCAAACCTTCTAGATGGCCACCTAGGATGGTTGACTAGCCCCACATGGATGAGGTGGACCAATGGGGAAGGGGAGGGGGCCCCCTAACTGGACCTACTACACATTTGCACAAAAACCCACACAATCCTAGGGAATGACACATTGGCTTACAAAGCCCTACAATTGTACATATACTTTCCCAAGGATATAAAAGTTAATAAAAGGACTCAAATGTAAAAATAAAAGTTAATGCTCGGCGTCGATTCCCATCACTCCACTTCTTGTATTTTCTGATAGAGCTCCATCATCAGAGCGGAGTTAGCTTGGTAGGAGCTGGGAGTGCTGTTTCCCGTGCTGATTCCAGGTGAGACTAGCAACATTTTATTGTCGGCGCGGGACACGTACGGTCCTGCATGAATATATGTTCTTGCCCCCATGCCCTCATGTTGAGGAGGGGTATAATAGCATGCTTCTTCAGCAGGTGGTGGAGGATGCCCCCACCCTTCATGGGGTTGACGGCGAGAAATAAATGTTGCAGCTTGACCTGCCCTTGCTGGTGTATAGCATATTTCTTCGCCATCTTCTTCAACAGCTCGGCTCGCACTGGGCCAGGCCGATAGGGTATTGCAGGAGAGTACAATACCACTCCCTATGTCTCTTGGCTTATTCTTCTCTTGCCTTTTTGTAGTTGGCATCGGGTGTGCGATGCAAACTCTGGTTGTCTCTTGAGATGACAGTTGGCATAGAGACACTATATTGATTGCTCTTTCCATAGCAGGTAGCTCATGCGGCCGAGGAGGGTCAACCTTATAGTCGCCCAGTTGTAGCTCCCCTCTTCTGATTAGCTTTTCAATAGCGTCTTTAAAGACGTAACAATCTTCAATATGGTGCCCAACCATCTGGTGATATGGGCAGAAGCGAGGATGATCCTTCTTTGTCCAAATTGGCCTCCCAACTTGCAAGCACCTGAAAGGAGTTGTGAACGGGAATTGCCGGGATGATATGATCCGGCAAAGCTTCAGCACGGCGGCTGTTCAGATAAACACGAACGCCACCAATTAGAACAGACTTCCCAGAAGCTGAAAGTTGGCCTCGGGAAACAGCAACAACTCTTCTTATTTGATTCTTCTTCTTCTTCCCCCCGGACGCCTTGTCACTGGCGGGGATAGCATGATAGTCCACGGGGCAAGACGGAGTGGTTCCCCGCGGACAGCTCACCTTTGCACGGGCTACGGCCTTGGCGGCAACAGTCTTCTCAGCTTCCTCATCTTCGACCCTCAGCAGGTAGATGAAGGCGACTCCGAGAAAATTAGGGAACCCCACCACTGGTGGCAGAGTTCCGAAAGCAGTGGGCACCGCCAGGTACCCGTGCTCCGCGTGGGTAGCGACCACTTGAGGGCCGAATGCAAGCGCGACAAATCCGCGAGCCATTGAGATCACTGCAAATCAGAATGAGCAAACGATCAGTATTTTGGGGAAGGCCTCCAGGCCTTCTACTTTGGCGAAGAGATGAAGGGAGACTCGGTCCCACCGGGCGTGCCAGCTTGTGGGAATGGATTTATTTATTATTTATTTATTATTTATTTATTATTTATTTATTAGTTTATTGGTTGGTTTATTAGGCGTGCCAGTCACCGGAGTGACAATTTATTATGTGCTCAGTCTGACTTAGTCAGTCGATTGTGAAGTCCGTGTCGGGACCGGAAGTCCGTCATACCATAAAGGCTATGACGTTAATTACGCCCTTCCAAAGAAGGACAACCCTTGATTAATCGCCAAAGTAGAAGGATCCCAGCGGCAAAACCAATGTGATAGGTATGCTCATTCATTTGCACGATAGAAGATGCATGCGATTATGCAAAACGAGATATGACATATTAATATACGGAATAAATCCGGCAGCATATCCCCTTATCTTAGACTATGCCAAGTGGAATATAGGACATCCATCCATGGAGTGCCGAGATGGACGCCAAAGGAAAGATGGGCGTAGCCCGAGATCCAAGAGGATCTAGATGCAACGGGACAATATCCATTATCATGGTATTTATTGGTATCCCCTTAAGAAACTATTGGAGGACATGCAGTGGCAGAACTCCAAGAGTCAGCAGGGTTAGAAGAAAACATCGCGGTCAAACGGTATAATGTGGGGGTAAAACCCCATTAATTTATCTCCCTTAGACTTGGATGAAGAACTATGATTCCCCATGATATGATGAAGGTTGACATGAAGGCTAATGAGGTTGGGACATTAGGTTTAGACTGAGTATAGGGCTCATTAAGGTTGCTGGGAAGTTGAGTGTTTGAATAGTAGATGGTATTGAGATGAACCGGCACGGAGGGGAGCCGGCGCGAAGATGAACCGGCGCGGTGGGGTCCCGGCGTGACGATGAACACGGGGGTTTCGGCACGGCAAGTGTTCCGGCACGAAAGCAAATCAGCGCGGCTGGGTTTCCGGCATGAAAGCAAATCGGCGCGGCTGGGTTTCCGGCACGAAAGCAAACTGGCGCGACTAGGATTCCGGCACCAAAGCAAATCGGCACGGCCGAGTCGGCACGACCATCTTGCCGGCGAGCCCTTCACCCGGCGTGAAAGTGTAACCGGGAGGAGGTCACGTCGGGAGGACTGGTGGCACCGATAGCTAGATATTTATTGGCCTTTCAAATGCCGTGAGGGCTTGGTGAGTCTGAAAGGATATTCTGCGTTCGATTGGGACTTCATGGGCTCTGGCAATGATGTTTAAGTGAGCTGAAAAGAGGAGAGATTCATCCATAGAAGGTCTAGGGAGACCATGTAACAATCGGTGGAAAATCTCATAATGGCTATGTTCCCCTTTTCAGTGGGCAAAGAGCCATGAGATAGTCTGTCTCAGGCCTCTGCCACACAACAGGGGGTTAATTCATCAGTTTAACGAAAAACATTAGACAATATGACAAAGCAAGGATCGTGAATGAATTTCGGCAGCATCTCCCCTTACTTTAGACTCTGCCAAAAGGAGAGTATAGGACATCCATCTACGAGTGCCGAGATGGAAGCCAAAGGAAAGATGGGCGTAACCCGAGATCCGAGAGGATCGGAATACAGAGGGACGGTGTCCCCTCATCATGGTGTCTCATTAATATTCCCCTAAGGGAACCAGCAGAGAACAAGCAGTGGCAGAACTCTATGGCCCGGTGGGGTGAGAGAGGGCAATCGGAAACTCAAATTGAAATAAATGTAGGGTTAAAACCCCATTCGTGTGGCTCCTCCACTTTCCACAGAATCGGACATGAATGACCCAACGGAATTGACCCATAAGAATAAGATGCATGTATCTATCCATACATTCGCATGTACATATATGTATATATATACATGAATATGCAGGGACATGTATATATGCACATGTATATACAAGGATGTATGCATGACCAAACAAAAGAACCTGTGGCTTTATGATGATTAGTGGGCCAATTGGGGATTTATTAGTACACACGTAATAGTTGCATGCAACCTGGGGATTGTTTCATGCATAAAACTATTGATTTCATATACCCATGCCTATTTAATCATTTATGTAGTGAAGTGGGCCATGCTGACTTGTGCCAAATGATTGGGTCATGCATATGAGTATGTGCATATTGGAGTGCAAGGGCTACAGCATGTCAACGTATGCATATTTCAGTGGGTTGTATGCTATTATCTTGGCTAATTCATGCATACATACAGGTTTATTTACGCATGCAATAGAGTGGGTGGGTTAACAGTTAATGCCACAAGTGTGTGCTGATCGGGATTCAAAGTGTCCAATCATTAATCGGGTATATGCATGCAGCAGGTGGGGGCTACGCATTAATGAACTCCATTTGCTCAAACATGCCATTCACAGAAATCATGCATTACGTGGGCAACAAATGCAAACATTGGGTGGTTTCATGCGTTCGGTGCCCAGCAGGAGGGTTTCACGTGCTCGACGTGGAAATAAAAAGGGGTCTCGGCATGACAGCTTCTCGGCACGGGAGGTAACCGGAGCGGATTTGGCGCCGAGAGCTGATGGCGCCGAGACTAGTCGAAAAGGGGGGTTTTGATATTTACGATTTCATAAGAGCTGCCGGATGAAAGGAAAATCATCGGGAAAACACAGACATCAGAACATGGCCAGGTAAAATTACTTTTCCTCATGATCTGGGGGATGGGAAAGCCACGAGATGGGCTGTCTCGGGCTCCCGTCTTATATCAGAGGTATATAACCTAGAGTACTCACGGTAGAACTCGGGGAGTAAGTGGCAGGACTCAGTGTCCCCTAGAGCATAGTAATGCCTTCGCAAATGTCATTGATAGACGGGATAATACTCCCACTATCTCTGCGAAGTCGTAGAGGCCATAAGACCGTCGCCCCGGGTTGAACGAAATAAACGTAAACCGGAATTATAGAAATTCTAGATAGAATGGTGGGAGCACACGGGCGAACCGAAAGAAAATTCTCTTGCAGTGACACAAATGGAAAGAAATTGCACATCATAAATAGATGGACTAACATATCTTCCATTCATATGAAATTACACATCACCGAACTACAGAAGGAAGCCTTAAGAGGCTATTGCATTACAGAGCTTGCCAGCAGAAACACAGCGGCAGAGGAACGTATAAACAGAAGAGAAAGGAAGTAGGGGGAGGGGGAGATTGTAGCCCCGAAGGGCCTTACATGGTGGGAGACCCACCTTTCCTGCAGGGGAGACCCACCCCTCTCTCTTCTTCCTTGGACAATCCTCCCTCTTTCTCCCTCGACGAGTTGGTGGCTCTCTCCTTTCTTCTCTGTTTTTTCTTATCACCCGTCTGCCGTTGGCTTTCTTCTCTTGTTGTCGTTTTTCCACACATTGTTTCTTCGTCGAACCTCAGCTTTTATAGTGGGTTATAGAACCCTTGAAGCATCGGCGCGCTCCTCTTGTCTGGTGCTCTCGGCGCGCCCCCTCTTCAGTATGGGCTTCGACGTCCTTTTAAGCTTTGATATGGTCTGGGCGCCTTTGTGGGCTTAATGGGCCCTTGTAGCCTCTCCGCCTCTTCCTCTATCCCTAGAAAATAAGGAATGTAAGACGATTTAGTAGGAAAAATATGTTGACATTATTTATATATATGTATATATTGTTATTATTTTATCATTTTTTATGTGTCAACAGCACCTCGCCTCGCATCTCAGAGGGAGCTGCGATCTCTGATGCCCTGGCCACCTCTGCATGACGCCAGCAACTATGTCAACTCCCAGAAACAAATACAGTTATAAACACAACATGCTCGGTCCTAGAATTATTTACCTGCCTGGGCATCCTTTGAAATCTTCCATGGCTCAAAATCGGGAAAGGTCTCAACATTGGGGGCAGTCTCGTCCATCAGACGAAGGAGCCCCTCCATATCTATCTCGTAATCCACCCCGTCGTCAGGTGGTGGGTCGACCTCCTGAGGTGGCGAGAAGGCCGCGCCAGCCCCGGCCTCCAGTGGCGCTGTGAAAAGCAAATCCAATCGCACGAGGTTAGCCGATCATAAAGGCTGAATCAATATAAAGCCGATAGGCTAATATAGCACTTACTCAGAGCCGATTCTGCCTCAATGTGTTCCCTGGCAGCGGGTCCCCGACAGGACTCGCCTGCCTCCCTGACTCCAGTCTCCACCCGGGGGCGCTTCCGCCGGGGCTGAAGGACCCTGTCACCGTCCCCGGAAGACGTCCCCGTGGAGGGGTGATCCCTGTCCGCCGCAGAGCCTGCCAATAAACATAACCACACAAGATCTCTCAGCCATATACCCTAGAAAACGACAAAGCAGGGACAACAGGCTAACGAAGAGGTCTTACCTGAAGCCACAAAGGGGGTGAGTGGCAGAGGAACCAACTACTTCGGCTTTAAGCCCACGACTCGGGCAACCTTCGCGACTGCCTCCTTCACGTCCCTCAGGGTGTAGGCGCACTCGATAAGGGACACGAGCTCTACGGGTCCAGCCGACCCGATCACATGGATGATATGACGCCTCTAGTCGTCGATCGCTGTGTCTGCAAAGCTCCCCTCAGGGAGCACTCGGTCCAGTGACCCCTCTGCTCAAACCCGCAGTCAGCTAGAAACTGGGTCCACCAAGTCCTCGACGCCCTGCGTCGAGGCGCCATGGCTCCAGTACCTCCAGGCGTCGCCCGCGCCTGCCTGAGGGGCTTCAGTGCCCCGTTGCCGCTTCGCCCTGCAGATAGTGAGCCTCGGCTCCCCCAGGGTGCCTGCTACGCCAGCCGCTCCACCTCCCGGCAGATCCGAGAGATGCGAGTCCGCAGGTACCCGTCATCTAGTGCGATGAGGGGCAGATCCTCCCTCAAGAGACGGGTCTCCTCGGCTTTTTGGACCTCCAAGGCCTTCTGCCGATACTGGTGATTGTGCTCAAACCACCACCTGGCATAGTGGACGTCGAACCGTCCCCTGCGTCCCGACACAGGCGTCGGTAGTCGCTCTGGCTCTCGGCGACAGTAGAAGTCCCACCACGCCGCGGCTAGTAAATGGGTGTCCCGGCCTCTGTACTGACGACCCGCCAAAGGGAACTCCTGGTTCGGCGGGATCCCCTGATCGTATCCGAAGTTCCAAGCGAACCTGTGCGAGTAGTAAGGCTCTAAGAAGCTCATCACGGACCGGTGTAGAGGGAGCACCACTGGCCGGGTGCTCATTACCCACTCTGTGTACACTGCCGCATCCGGCTCTCGCTGGTAAGGAAGGGCGCAGGCCGCCCCGCCATTCGAAGGCACCAGAATCAGGTGGGAGTCCATGGTGGCACTGTCAAAGGGAACACCCTCCTCACCCCTGTTGGGCAAGTAACACAAGACTCTCCTGGCTTCCTCCAACTGTACGACTGCATCTCCGTCCAGCTGCCCGGTGAAGCTAAACAACAATGGTGCCGCCTGGTTCACCACGGACCCGCGAGACACCAACCCTGGAAATAGTAGGCCAGCCCACGCACTTAGGTAGTGGGTTGACAGAAGCAGGCTCCGCTCGCGTGGCGTCGGATGCACAGCCAGTACCCCCAGTCCCTGGTAAACATTGGCCAAAGCCGCCGAGGCTAAGGCCAGCCTCCGTCCCTCTGCCAGTTGGCACGTAGGCCATAACAGCTCCACTCTCAGCTAGCCGTCATCTCCGTGTGAGACCACGAACGTCCCCAACCAGTATGCCAAGTACATGGCCAGGTGGGTCACGTCCGTTAGCCTCTGGGGGTTCCACCCCTCCTGTGGTGCGTAGATATACCTTGTGTATGTCCGGAAGCGCAGCTCCACCTCTGTGTACTCCTCCCACAGAGTCTGGTCTCTAGCAAACTCCTGGTGAAAGTAGAAAGGTTCGTCGTAAAAGTGGCGGACCCACGCGTTCAGCGGCACCCTGGGAGTCTGTGCTGCTCTCTCTCTCCCGGCCAAGGCTAAATCCCTCCAGGTTGTCAGTAAATATCGATAGCTGTAAGAAACCTGGTATCTTCCATGTCCGTTGGTGTGGCTACGATGGAGGTCATCTAGTACTACCTCCTCGTACCCCTCGCTGTTGATCGGCAGCCCAGAGATCCTGTACAGAGACCACAGATCCAACGAAGTCTCTCCCTTAGCCGTCACCAAGGTATTCCACCTACGGTTGAAGCGCTCTGCCAGCGCCTATAGAAGCCTCGTGTAGCAGGGGTACCCGTACAAAGCCGCGGTCACCGCATATCTGATATCAGCTCGGTCTAGCAGCACCCGATAGTGGTGTACTATGCCCATCAACCACTCAGTAGCTCCCTGGCGGTATCTGTGTGATGAAATCACCGCCCAGCGGCCATACCAGCTAACAACACTCTGTCGTAGTATCCTGGATAGAAGGCTGTGGTTGTCATAGCCCTCCCCGGCGTACTCCAGCCCTGATGGCTCCAGTGCTAATCTCGGACTGCCCTCTGTCTCGGTCCGGTGGTGTCCGTGCAAATCCCAAGAAGCGGGACCCATCACTCCAGCGTAGACTCTGAACTAGTCTGCTCTGCTGAAGAAGCCCAGGCACTCAGCAATGGGGAACTTACTCTGCCTCCAGTAGTCCACAGAGAAACTCGGAAAGCCGCGAAGGATGATTCCGTGCAAACTGTCTCAGCCCACCAAGATCACCCGCTCCAGTCGGCGACGGGCTCCAGCAACCCGAGAGTCACTCTCCTCCATGCCTGGCGGGACAAAGTGTCTGATGAACTCAAACAAGTGATGGTCCAGAGGGAACTCCACTGGGTAGCCGCCGCTGCGATCATAAGTGTATAGCCCGCCCGCCTCCGACACGCGGGCCAATTCCACAGCCCCAACTCCGCTGCCACGCTCGCCAACAGGACCCTCTGCCACGGCCGTCTGCCCACAGTCGAGTTGCTCCACATTAGCCGCAGTGATGACCGGCGGGCCCAAAGGGGACATGGGCCGCTCGGTCCTCCTCACCCAGTGGTCCTCCTCCCGGAGCACACACCTCGGGACCCTCTCGTCCCTACCAAATTGTGCCATAGCTGCAAGGCATAGCACCAAAAATGATCAGCGTGCCAGAAATTCAACACCTACGATGCATGACCCGTGGGGGGCATTTGCTGTACCCAGACAATTTCCCCAGCAAAATACCCAGAAATAAGGGTTCAGGAATTTCCTTGAACACGTTCAAGGCACGGGCTACCCAGCCTCTCTGACAACCCAGTGGACTCGACCAACGGCCCCATCCCACTAGCCGAGATATACGGCGGCACTAGCAATCAATCGGGACCACTCCCGACTCCTAAGTTGCGGACTTTGCCCGCATTCTACACAACCACCCGGGCCATCCCAGGGACACTCCGACTACAAGCCACGCCACGTGGCACCCAGTGAAAAGGCCAGGGGCCTACCCCGGGACGCCTTCCATCAACCCTCCAAGGTCAAAGGGAGACCCAAATAGGACAACCACAGGCTCGGGAGGCCCGCAGTACATGTGTACGGCTTACACACGTGTGCTCGGCATTCTGTCGAACACCTTGTGGGCGCACATGTTTTAACTCTTCTACACCAACCCACGGGCCACCCCGTGGTTCCAATATGTTAATTGGGTCCTACAACGACCCCCTAGCAAGCCGGGGCAACCCCCGGCTCTCACACACGTGGCAATATGCCACTCAACTTTAGCTCTCGGGCCAACACGAGGCTACCCTGCCAACCCGGCGTACAACATGGCACGTAGCATGAGGCCGGGCCAGTATACCCAAGGTGCCTTCTCCCAGCCCCTATGGACTTCTACCCTCGGCCCTAGGCCAAATCTAAGCCTCGTCGGTCACTTACGTGGTACGTTCGGCAACCCAGGGTGTACCCGGCATTCGCCCGAACACCTTGCGAGCGGCTACTACGACTCGAGGAACAACGACTCCCATGGGCCATCTCAATATCCCGGAACCCTGTGTCCTTCAAAGGACATCCCCAGACGACGAAAGAAGACCCCCGTGGGCCATCCCTTGGGGTTGCGGCTCGCCCAGGGCCAGTTCGCCCCAGGGCGTGGCCGCGTCCCCGGGGAGGGCGAACTCCCCGGGGGGCCTCACCCTCTCCCCAGCCCGGAGGCCCGACGGCCCTCCCCAGTCCCAGTTCGTGCAAACTCTCAATCTCGCGGTCCGAGGTTCATGCAAGGTTTGTTCGTCGTACCCGTACGTGGAAGAACTCGCGAAGACGAAGCCCCAGGGTTACGTCAGTCACAACACCCGCGTCCCTTGCACGCACGTGGCCGGTCAACCAGTATCCTTCTAGTATCCTCCTGTCCTTTTCTTCTTAGCCAATTTAGGAAGAAAAATACCAAAAAATCAAATTTTATAGAGGTGGGGCCACTCCCCCTTCTCTCTTCCAACCCGGTCCGCCCAAACCCCCCTCGGGTGGGGTTTAGGCGGACCAGCCTGGGCCCCTAGGCTGGTCCGCCTAAACCCCTTGGGTAATAAAAAAATGATTTTTTTAAATTAAAAAAAGGGACCACTTTGGTCCGCCCAAACCCCCCCTCGGGAGGGGTTTAGGCGAACCAGCCTAGACCGCCAGGCTGCTCTGCCTAAACCCCATCAAATATTTAAAAAAAGGTTTTTTTTTCCTCCGAAGAGGGGTTTAGGGGGACCAGACCAGCCCTTGGGGCTGGTCCGCCTAAACCCCATCCCCTCCACTCCGTTACACACACAAAAACACACAAAAATAATACAAATATAATAAAATAAAAATACTATTTGGGGGGTTTACCCGGACCAAGTTGGACCCTCAACTTGGTCCGCCTAAACCCCACCCCCCACTCCTTCAAATTCCTATAAATCCCCCCTTAGAAGCTCAAGGGGCATGGATGCATAGCAAGATAGCAAGGAGGACGACGCACGAATGGACGAACTCCCCCGGCCTAATTATCGCATCCTCGGACCCTCGAGGCCTTCGGCAAGGGTCAGGAAAGCAAGAAGACAAGTGCGCGTACGATTGGCTTGCTAGTCGGCTCACACACGCCGAGGGTATGTCACATATACTCCCCTCACGTGGTGATTAGCCATCTCACACCAAGTCCATCCCCGCCGCATGTAACATGACTACTCCAACGGCAAAGCACCTGCATCCCGGGTCTGCCTGTGTATGCCAACTTACGACGGTGACGAAGGGCACTTCATAATGCACTGCCAGGCCCCGACACGGAACCGCGTGCCCACCATTCACCTCCCAACTGGCGATCGGCCCCTCAGATTAACAAATCAAGTCTAGTCGGACCTCTGGCCTAGGAATCATAGTCCCGGGGCCGACCTCAACTTTCCAGCATGACAACACTCGCCGTCCGAGACCCGGGCCCGACCGCTCACCTTGAGCGGCGTCCGACCTCCACCAGGCACCAGTCCGTGTCTGCTCCAGCCACCAAGGCAGTTGGACCCACACCAACTCCTCAGTAAAGAGTCCCTGTAAAACACACGGATATCTACTTTCTCACGCAATGACCCAGGGACCGACCCACGTGTTGGAATTGTCCCGCGGCTTGCGCCCATTGTACTTTGGCCCCCTAGGCCCATATGTAAAGCCCATGTGGCTCATCATAAAGCCAGTGAAGTACACGCACCCACATTCAAGCCCCCAGCTTCCTACCTAGACCACTCGGCATGCGTGCCTAATACCCTAACCCTAGTAAACACCCCCAGTCGAAATCGTACCCACAGCTGCAGAATGCTCCCGGCCCTTTACCCACGGCTTCAGACATATATACATACTTTTCTTCAACTCAGAATGAAGGTATTCGGATTCAATCCAATGTAAATAAACACCGGTTGCTTGTGGCCGGTGGGGAAAGACGTCCAGTACACGATTCCCACAATCGCCTACGCACTCGCACCTGTGGAACCTCTTCTCTCCACGTGTCGCCCGATCGCCCGAGCCCATGTGCCGCGTCCTAGCGACGCTTCCCCGGTCAACCCTTGGTTCCATGGGTGATTGTCGAGAAATCGACTGGCACGCCCGCATCCTATCCGGTTAACTCTTATTCCAACATTCCTGTGCCATTGGACCCTTTTCGACTTTCCGTGAAAGGAGAGTGCCCGATACCACCGTGAGAGGCATGCAACCGTAAGGAGGATACCCGAGATATATCAAACTCCCATATTTTTCTTCCCCGATGTATCCCTTTCTTCACCCTGGTTATTCGGCATAAGGAAAAAAACCCGCACGACATATATTTACTCTGTGTTGGTTCATTCATGCAAATCTTTTAAGGAGTTTTATCTTTGTCAAAAAGGGGGAGATTGTTGTGCCCCGGGTTGTTTTGACGAAGATAATGTGTGACGAAGTCATTCTGGAATCCTCTATATGATCTGCATTGAATGTATGTTTGATGAATGTGGGTGATTTTGAAAGGGTTGATGATTGTTTTTCAATGAACTGAGCAAAATGTTTGTCATTGAAAGTGTGCCTTGGAAGGATCATTTGATCATTTGGTAAGTTCTATGAATGCTTCAGTCTTGCTGTGATCATTCTTTTGAAGGTAGAAGTCCAGCTTGGTATGAAACCCAAATATGGCTTGATAACAAGATGGAAGATCAGATCTGGGCTATTTAAGTCTATTTCATATGTGAGGTTTGTGTAAGTTCAGTTTGGTATGGACTGATTAAATGTTATGATCTGAATTGAATTCCTAATGAGTCTCTTTACATGAATGCATTTCAATCTGGATAGAACAGTCTTGTTGAAATGTAGGCCTGCGGTCTGATGGGGTGATTATGTGAAATTCATCCTCGCACGTGGCTGTAGTTCAACACTTTTTTATGGAAGTTCAATGGCTTGACTTTGATTCATTGAATTGAGTAATCTCTATGTGTATTGACATGAAATTGACGCTCTTAAACATGCAGGCTCAGTTGTCTCTCAATCCATTGGATCCATGGTAATTTTCATTTCTGAATTGTATTTTCAATTGTCTTGAATGGGGTTGATGAATAGTTAATGCTTTTGACCTTAAAATCATTGCTTTAGGTTGTTTTGTAATTCCCCTCTGCAAGAGTCGACTCTGGGAGTCGACTCTTCCAGGGCTGTATGGCCTCTTTGGCACTGACAGAACTCGTGCCAAAAAGAGTTGACTCTTATGGCTGACTGTTTTGGCTTTCACAAAAATAGAACTCTAGGCAAAAAGTGTCGACTCTAAGAGTCGACACTTTCTGCTAAGTGTATGTTTTTTTGTTCTTTGGGTAGAACTCTCGGAAATAAATGTCGACTCTATGAGTCGACATTTATCCTGTGTGCCCAGAACGTGTTGCCGGATTTGGATTCGAAACCCATGGTTTGTGATCCGATTGCCATGATATTTTGCCATTCAACCCTTAGGGTTTCTATCATCGATTGTGTGTGGTTTGAAGATGTTTTTGTAAGGGTATTATTGTCCTTTGGCTTGCCTTCTTTTGAGTATATACAGCCGCACTCATCCGATCGGAAGAGGCATCTTTTAGAGGGCTGACATCGTTCTATTCTTGCAGGAAGAGAAGGAGGATGGCTTGCATCTACTGGAGAATGAGAACCCCATCGCCAGGATTGCATTCCACGTTCCCGAGCTCAAGGTTGGAGGTGAGCTGCTGGTGCTGCTCTTCACCGTGGTTTGCTTGGAGGATTTTTCTACAAGGGGCGGCTTCATCCTTTCATGGTTTTTCATTCCAATGCATCCTTCCATTCATCTCCAAGTTGTATTGAAGATTAAAGGGGAAGCTCTTTGTTAGACTGTCTTTTTCATTTCCCCTTGAGCATAATTTATCATTCTTGAACTGGGCATTGTACTTTCCTATCCTATTCTCTTTATAGACGTTTCGGAGCTTGTCTCCGTGTGTGCGGTTCCTCATCATCGTATGAGAACCCACGTGTGGTGGGCCGTCGAGCCCATGTGTGTGGTGGTTTACTGCCGTCGTGCAGCGTTTATAGTGGAATCCTCTCAGGTTGAGAGGGGTAGACGTAGGACAGCACTTGGGTGCGTCCGAACCACCTAAAAATCTCTGTGCCATGGGTTGCTATCTGTGATATTGTTCTTCTACCTTATTTGTTTTACTTCCGAGTGTGTTCTGATAAGCTGAGAGTATATATATATCTATCCGATCTTAAATAGTCATCTGAGTGTTTATCATCTGCGCTGGGAAGTTGTGAGTGGTTGTTTGATTTTAGTTTTAAATCTGCCAAAACGGGACACAATCAATATACCCCCCTCTTAATTGCATTCCTAACCGGGCCAACAGAAACGAGCAGAAGAAATGATGAGTGAAAAGGAGAAGAAGGAAAAGTGGACCCCTGAGTGCACAACTAACGGCCCTTAAACTTATGCCGCCGCCTCTTCTTAGCGGAGATTTCTTGAACACAGACCCGCGTAGCGCGGGCTCGGACCTTCGGGCTTCTTATGTTGCGATATCTTCTCAAATAATGGGCCCATCTGGCAAACGGACAGGCCTGATTATGAACATTCAACTTCATCAGGGCGGTTACCCCTAGACACTCGGTGCTAACAATAGGCGGACATCCTTGAACAGGTAACTCCTCAGAATGATAAACAACATGAAACCATGGAGTCTTGTCACTTGGCACTAGCAGCATGAGATTCGACAACTCCACTCGGCAATCCGGCATGAAGCATAACTCCCTTGCTACTAGAGAAGGACGAAGCTGAGGGAGAGTAATGCGCGGCGTTGACGTGGCCAGCGTACCAATAAAGTGAGGGAGATCACATAAAGAGTGCAGAATGTCCTTGAAAAATCCTGAGAATACGGCCAATTGTCCCTTGAATATAGAATTCATAATCTGCTTGGCAGCCGTATGAGTTAGCATAATATGGGTAGAGAACCCTTCTTGGCCAGTAATCTGAATAGCAACAGAGCGAGGGGAAATAATAGCATTAATCACGGAATCTCCGGCGTGTAATGAGATTGCCACGGTTCTCGTTTAAGAAGAAACTGGCACGAGGGCAAGAGAACTTTTCTTAGCAACCGTCATTGGGAGTACAGACACATCATCCCTAAAATAGCCAGGGACCAGGATGCGGATTGGCATGCGACAAATATAATCTTGAATTTTGAAATGTAGAATCGGCATTGAATCATCCTGACTTGGCTCATCATCTCCCCGGGGACTAGACCCAAGGGGCACCAAAGGTAATGCACACCCG
Source organism: Amorphophallus konjac (assembly GCA_022559845.1). Lineage (NCBI taxonomy): Eukaryota > Viridiplantae > Streptophyta > Magnoliopsida > Alismatales > Araceae > Amorphophallus > Amorphophallus konjac. The sequence goes on along the minus strand of CM040123.1, from coordinate 390,087,791 downwards.
CTCCATGGGGTGGAAGTGGATGGAGAAGTGGAGGGAATGGGCTCGGAAGGCGTAGGTGAAGGCTCGGAAGGCACAGAGGCTCCAGCGGGAATGGTGGTGTCGAGTGGCGGTAAAGGTAATGTGGCAATGATAGGCTCGGGTGAAGGTAAAGGTGGAGGTGTAGGCGGGGGTAAAGGTGAAGGTGAAGGCGAAGCTTGCTCAGGCTCGGGCAAAGGTGATGGCGGAGATGATGGAGGTTTAGGAGATGCGGTAGGTAATGAGGGTAGTGGAGGTGGTGTCGGAGATGGGGAGGGTGAAGAGGAAAGCCGTGGCGCCCACCGTCGGCGTATCGACACGACGCGTGGGGCGGCGTTGGTAGTGGAAGTAGTGGTGGAAGAAGTGGAGGAAGTGGGAGCACTAGCGTGAGCAAGGGCTTGGGTAGGTGAATGCAATGAAGACGGGGTAGGAGATGGTGAAGGTAATGAGGTAGGTGATGGAATAGGTGGAGACGATAGGGTAGGAGATGGCCTAGGTGAGGGAACGGGTGATAGAGTAGATGACAGAGTAGATAATGGAGCTGGTGCAACACTAGATGAAGAATCACAGGGGTGCCCCTGGCCTTATAGTGATAAAGACGGCTGCTTGGGCGGTGCCTGCTGCTACTGTTGCTTGCTGTGGAGATGTATCATAATCTTGCGAATCACGGGCCAATCGATCCTTTTCTTGGCTTCCAAGTCGTAAACAAACTCTTGGAACTCGGGGCAATCCTCAACCAAATGCCCCTACTGGCGATGATAATCACAGAACCGGAGCATATTCCCGACCGCGGGTCGGCAAGACAAAACAGGAGGGAGCGGCAATGCGCGAGTGGCCATCAAAGCCCTAAAAATATCCGAAAAACACTCCGACAACGGAGGATGAGAAGCCCGCTTCGGGCAAGGCGGATGCCAAGGAAAAGGTTGTGGAGACGAGAGTGGAGGTTGCGTGGGCAAAGGCGCATGGCTAATGGAAGGATTAGGCAATGGCGCATGGCGATTTGGATTTGGTGAAGGCATATGTGGAGCGGGATGAGGGGGTATATAGACGGCATCCTGTTGTGTCCCTGAGCTCATTTGAGTCATTCTGTGGTCACTTGGGTCATTCGACATCATTCTATAGTCATATGAGTTCTGTGGTATTCTTGGTTTTGATAATGGCTAAACACTATTAGTCATTGATATCTTCCACTCTCATGTGATTGACATACGTGATATTTTTCTTCATGACAGATATGCCAATGAATGAACAAGGAATCAAGTGACAATGGTCAAAGTGAAAGCTCATTGATCGCGCCCAAGCAAGGATGCAAATCTCATCTCTCTTACAAGCAAAAGTCGACATTTCATATTCGGCTCGTCACTCATCCAAGGTCAATGCACAAAGAAGTATAGCCAAGAGAATCTAAGGTTAAAGACTCAGTTGATACCTTCTAGACTATCAAGGGTGATGCCACAAACATGCACGGGCTGCTAATGGAGTTGAACGACGGAGCTGAAGCGGATAACGGACCGACCCGGGCAAGCCCGGAATCAGCCCAGCTGGCGGTCGACCGCCAGCACAGGGGCGGTCGACCGCCCCAGCCAGCATCCGCCAGAATGTGTGTCTTTCAGTAGCGGTCGACCGCCAACCATTAGCGGTCGACTGGAAATTCCAGGGACTAATCCTCTACAGCGATTCTCAGTGGAGGTCGACCGCCAGAAGCCACAGGTCGACCGCCAGCCCCGATGCAGCCATGTTTGACTTAGAATTCCACCTCGTGGCCAGCCCCTTTCCATGGATTTGTTTAATCAAAACTCACCTAATCTTCCATGATTTGTGGATCTGGTCTGGGGGGTGTCTATGGACCATTCAAGGTCTATAAAACCAACACATGAAGGGTTAGAAAACCTAATGCTTCAAGGGGATTCAAGGGAGGCTACAAGGGTGAGAGGAGTTCGAGTACTGTAGCCGTGAACAATACTCCGTGAAGAACTCTTCATCCATTCCAAGGCATTCAAGTCCAAATCTGAAGCCATCTCAACCTCCAAGGAAGAAGAAGCAATCAAGACTCTCAAGGGTGATCTAAACTGCATCTTTCTTCCTCTTCATAAATTCAAGATGATCAAAAGGAAGATCAAAGCTACATCCAACACTCTCTCCATCAACTCAAGGTGATTCAAGTTCATATCTCAATCCAGCAACCTCCAAGGAAGAGTAGAAGCAAGAAAGGCTAATAAGGGAGATCAAAGAAGGCTGCAAGGGTGTGTTCAAGGGAGAGGAGTTCGAGTACTGTAGCTGTGAATAGTACTCCGGGAAGAAGTTCTTCATCAAATCTCTAAGTGATTCAAGCTACTTCAAAAGAAGATTCAAGCCCCAGCAATCTCAGACAAGATCCTTTCTCTTTGAGCATATTTCATATCTTGTTTGAGTATTTTCATATCTTATTCTTTTCCATTTCATTCAAACATTTGGAACTGAAGATCGTCCCTACCGGTGGTTAGTAGGAAGGCAATCGGAAGTTGTCCGATCTGCGGTGTTGACGTCCCTACCGGTGGTTAGTAGGAAGGCAATCGGTGGTCTTTCCGATTTACGGTTCAGTGCGTGGCACTAGTGGAGCCTCACCGGATTTGGTGAGGGGTGGACGTAGGACTGAAAATTCAGTCCGAACCACCTTAAAATCTCGTGTGTTGTGGTTTGCTTGTGCGATTGCTTTATGTTAGATGCATGCTTAGGTTCAATATCTATATTGCGTAATCATCTTGCCAAGCAAATCATTCGTGTTCTTCGTCAAGCTAGTTATATTCCGCTGCTTATTTCATCATCTAGCTTTAAAGAGGGTTGCATTACGAAAAGAGGGGCAGATCTATTCACCCCTCCCCTCTAGATCCACTGTCCACTACACAACAAGTGGTATCAGAGCCTAATCTCTCATTATGGGGTCCAACGACCTTGAGGGAAATGGTGGATCAGCATCTAAGGGTTATTTACCTGAAGGACATTCTGTGAATATGCCTCCTTATTTCACTGGATCTAATTATCCCTATTGGAAACATCGTATGCAGGTGTTCATTCGCACCCAAGACTACGAACTTTGGCGAGTGATCAGCAAAGGTCCGTATGAGCTTATGGATAATGAGGACTTGTGGACCAAAGAACAGATAAGGCAATCCACTGTCAACTGGAGTGCCAAACACATCATGCAATGCTCACTCCATCCAGTTGAATTCTCAAGAGTGGCTACCTGCATATCTGTAAAACTAATGTGGGACAAGCTAGAGGTAATCTACGAAGGAACCTCTCAGGTACGAGAAATAAAAGCCAACATTTTAGTTTCTGAATATGAAATGTTCCGCATGAAGCCTGATGAATCAATTCAAGATATGTATGCTCGATTGACTGTGCTTACTAATTGTTTAACTGATTTGGGAAAGAAATATTCAGAGCAAGAAATTGTAAGGAAAATTCTCAGATCGTTAACTCCAGCATGGCACACAAAGGCTACCGTGGTTGAAGAATCGAGAGATCTTGCAACTACCAAGGTAGATGAACTCATTGGGTCATTGATGACCTATGAGATCAACCTCAAGAATAATGAGGCTGAGGCACCTAAGAAGAAGTCCCTAGCTCTTAAAGCAGGACCCAGCGGTCATGGCACTTCTGATGAAGGTGAGGATTCGGCAAGTGAGCGAGAAGAGGATGACGTAGCCATGCTCACACGTAAGTTCAAAAAATTTCTGAGAAAGGAAGGTAAGAGCTTCATGAGAGGAAGGTCAAAGGTAAGAAATGGTTTCAAATCTAATTCTGAAAACTCTAAGAAATCTGACAAAATCATTTGTTATTCTTGCAACAAACCAAGGCATTTCAAGAATGATTGTCCCGACAGATTCAGAAAAGCTGACAAATGGAAGGGCAAGAAGAAGAACAAGGCCATGGTGTCCACATGGAGTGATGAAGAGGAAAGTGATGACGGAATCAGCTCCTCGGACAAAGAAAAAGAGATTTCTGCCTTATGGCCAAAGGTGATGAAGAAACTGAGGTAAATTCTCCATTTGAAGATTATATAATTGATGATTGGGAGGATGCATATATACAACTCATGGAAAAATATGAAATGTACAAAAAGGAGAATAAATCATTGAAAAAAAAATAACTCATTTGTGCATGATCATAATATGAATGATAAGAATGCTCTACTTGAGACTGAAATTAAAGATCTTAAGAAAATGATTGAGGATTTGGAGGAAGGAAGAAAAGAAATGGCTGACTTGGAAACTGAAAATGAGGATTTGAGAAATGAGATTGATAGCATGAAGCTCAAAATGCAAAGCTATGAAAAAGATAGTAAATTGAGTAATGAAAAGTATGAAGCTGTCAAACAAGTCAACATTCAACTTCTTCAAAATATTGAAAACCTACAAAAAGAGTTGAAGGATAAACAACAATCTTTAGAAAAGTTTGTGGATGGAAGAGAAAACCTAGATGCTTTGCTAGGTACCAGAATGAACTTCAACAAGGAAGGGTTGGGTTTTGAACCAACAAACAAAAGGCCAATTGGGCTCAAAACTGTCACATTTGTTTCATCTTCCGAAGCTTCCACCTCAAACACAACTCCCACACAAAACCAGTAAAAACAAAAGGAGAAAGGGAAAGAAAAGATTGAAGAGGCAGTCACCAACATTCCCAAAAAGCCTGTCCAAAAACTTAAGAAAGGTCGACCTTCCCCGCAGCATAGGTCAACACTTCCTTGGCCATTGCATGCTCAATCTTCCAGATATCACCAAAACTGGATTGCTCATTCATATAGGCCAACACCACCATACTTTCGGAGAAATTGTGATTCATGTGTTCATCAATCCTATAACTTTCAATCTCCTAGGTGGCAGAACAATCACTTTCAACCTAAAAACAACCAATGGCCACAATGGGTTAAGAAGCCAACTTCATCAAACTTTCACAAAATCCAACAAAGAGCCTCTAAACAAAAAGGAAATGTCAAGGCTGAAAAGAAAAACCAAATCCCTGCTTTAAGTAAACAAAACATGAATGTTAGAAAGGTTTAGATTCCAAAAGAAATGGTTTCATGTTTTAAAATCTTAAGAGTTTGATGGGACCCAAAATTGGTTGGGTTCCAAATACAATTACTTAATTGTTTGTGCAGGAATGTCTTACAGCCATGCATAACAGGTGGTATCTTGATAGCGGCTGTTCAAGACACATGACTGGAGACAAAATAAAATTTTGTCTCTTAGAGGAAAAGGAAGGAGGATACGTTACGTTTGGAGGGAATAACAAAGGAAAAATCATTGAAACAGGAAATGTAGGTAAGAACCTCTCCAACTCCATTGGAAATGTGTTGCTAGTTGAATGTTTGAAATATAACCTACTTAGCATAAGTCAATTGTGTGATAAAGGTCATAAAGTGTTGTTTGACTCTCATGAATGCAGAATTCTTGAACCAAAATCTGACAAGATAAAATTTTCTGGTAAGAGAGTCAACAATGTTTACATGATTGACTTAGATGATCCTGCTCATTTAAATCTTTGTCTTGCTGCACCAAAATCTGAAATTACTTGGTTATGGCATCGTAGACTAGGACATGCTAGCTACAATGTCTTACATAAATTGTTAAAGCATTCAATGGTGAAAGGGTTGCCTCAATTATCATTTAAACAAGAAAATAAGTTGTGTGATGCATGTGCCCTAGGTAAACAAACAAGAAAATCTTTCAAGGGAAGATCTGAAAATACATCATCCAAACCACTCGAGCTAATTCATATGGACTTGTTTGGTCCAACCAGAATTGCTAGTTTAAGTGGTAGAAAATATGGATATGTCTTGGTGGATGACTTCTCTAGGTTCACATGGGTTTTCTTTCTCACACATAAAAATGATGATTTTGATGAGTTTCAGGCGCTCTACATGAAGATAAAGCAGGACGGTGTGTTCAAGATTTCCAAGATCCAATCTGATCATGGTGGTGAATTTAAAAATGCCAACTTCTATAATCTTTGCTGAGCTGAGGCATTTCACACCGATTTTCTTCACCAAGAACCCCAGAGCAAAACGGTGTAGTTGAAAGGAGAAACCGAACACTTGTAGAGATGGCAAGAACCATGCTTGCTGAACGGCAACTTCCAAAGAGGTTTTGGGCCGAAGCGGTAAACTCGACATGTTACATTATCAACCGCTCTATGGTAAGGCCACACACCAAAAAGACTCCTTATGAGTTGCTGAAAGGTAAAAAGCCCTCTCTCTCACATATGAAAGTGTTTGGGTCAAAATGCTTCATCCACAACAATGACAAAAGAGACTTAGATAAATTCGAGCCCAAGAGCGATGAAGGTATATTCCTTGGATATTCTGATAGATCTAGGGCTTATAGAATTTACAATATCAAAAGTCAAACTGTGGAAGAATCACCCCATGTTTCCTTTGATGAATATCATGATTCTAACAATGATAACTATTGCAGGAAAAATGATGAAGATGGGGAATTCCTTAACATGAAGGACAAGAGTGATCCTCTACAAGAAGAAATAAAAGAAGATGGTGACCTAGCTGAATCAAGTAATGCAAGGGATCAAGCTCCAGGGGAAGGTAACGATTCTACAAACATTAGAATTCTTAAGGATCATCCCTTGAAAAATGTCATTGGCAGCTTGAATGACCCACCTAGAACAAGGTCACATTTTAGAATTGTGGAAGAACTAGATCAACTTGCTCTTATCTCTCAGCTTGAACCCAAAAATATTGATGAAGCATTAAAAGATGAAAACTTGATAAATTCAATGCAAGACGAGTTAAACCAGTTTGAAAGGAATAAAGTCTGGCATCTTGTTCCTAGACCTTCATCACAATCTGTCATAGGCACTAAATGGGTCTTTAGGAACAAACTAAGTGAGGATGACAAGATAATAAGAAACAAAGCTAGATTGGTGGCTCAAGGGTATAATCAAGAGTTTGGGGTAGATTTTGATGAATCTTATGGCCCAGTTGCTAGACTCGAAGCCATCAGAATTTTACTTGTCTTTGCATGCTCCCTTAGAATAAAGCTGTATCAAATGGATGTCAAAAGTGTTTTCTTGAATGGCTTGATCAAAGAAGAAGTCTATGTTGAGCAGCCCCCTGGCTTTGAGAATTCTAACAATGCAGATTTTGTATACAAGCTAGACAGGGTGCTTTATGGACTTAAGCAAGCACCAAGAGCTTGGTATGAGAGACTAAGCTCGTTCCTCATTGAAAAAGGGTACACACGAGGTAAGATAGATCAAACACTTTTCACCAAGAAGCAAGGTAAGAACATCTTGATTGTTCAAATTTATGTTTATGACATTGTGTTTGGTTCTACAAAATCTGAAATGTGTGAGGAATTTGCTAACCTCATGACTAGCGAATTTGAGATGAGCCTAATGGGAGAACTTCAATTCTTTCTTGGTTTGCAGGTCAACCAAGGAGAAGATGGTTGCTTCATAAGCCAAGCCAAATACATCAAGGAGCTGCTAAAAAGATTTGACATGGCAAACAGCAAAATCATTGCAACTCCGATGAGCACCTCAACTTCACTGGATTCGGATGAAAATGGTAAATTGGTGGATGTAAAGGTCTATAGAGGTATGATTGGTTCTTTGCTTTATTTGACTGCATCCCGACCAGATATCCAGTTTAGTGTATGCCTTTGTGCTAGATTTCAAGCTAGTCCTAGAGAATCTCATTTGACTGCCGTCAAACGTATCCTTCGATATCTTATCGGCACTCAAGATTTGGGATTGTGGTATCCGTCATCATGTGATTTATCTCTTATATCTTATTCTGATGCGGATTACGCTGGATGCAAGCTGGATCGTAAGAGTACTAGTGGCTATTGCCAGTTTCTAGGCGGGTGTTTAGTTTCTTGGGCCTCCAAGAAACAACACTCGGTTGCCCTCTCAACCGCGGAGGTAGAATATGTTGCTGCAGGGAGTTGTGGCACCCAAGTGTTGTGGATTAAACACCAACTCCAAGACTACTTGGTGGATCTTGGTTGTGTCCCGATTCTGTGTGATAACATTAGTGCTATCAACCTTGCAAAAAATCCAGTCCAGCACTCTAGGACTAAGCATATTGAGATTAGGCATCACTTCATTAGAGACGAGGTCAGTAAGAAAAATTTTGAACTGTATTTTGTTGATACTCTAAATCAAATTGCTAATATTTTCACCAAGCCCTTGTGTAATGAGAGATTTTCAACACTCAGAAGGGAGCTTGGTCTTTGCCGACCTCAGGCCAATAAGAATTTGAAATGATGATCATGTTCAATTAGTTGTGTGTTTTGCACGTTGGTATTCATGCATTGTTTATATGTCAATATGTCTTTTTGCATATGGTGTCGCATTGCATGTAGTTGCATAATCAAGTTGAATCTATGTTCCCAATGCATTGCATGGTTTGTGTCGCATCATTCTTGCATGGCCATGGTATATCAAATGTTGATGTATGGAAGGGCAGGTTATACTTGTCTCGAAGCACTCAATATGCGTGAGGTTTCACCTCCGCCAAGTACCATGTGTCAATGTCGCATATAGGCCATATAGTACGGGGGAGTTGTCCTTTTGCAGCATCCATGCATATATTTCATATTCATTCTGTGACATTTAATAACTGTACAACCATGGGTTAGGTCATACATTTAATTTCTGCCACCTTCATGAGTGACTAGGTCAACCTCCTTTGTCATTCCACTTGATTGCAAACATAACTCCTTCGCGCATCCATTGCATATCCTTAGGGGGAGTTTTGTTGATTCTCTTAACCTCTTGCAAACTGCACTTCAGTGGCTTACAGTCTGGTTTGAGTTCATGAGACAGACGGACATATGGTGTAAGAGCTTTCTATTATATGCCCTAATGATTGTCCATTCAATGAAAATGGTTCAGATTAAATGATTTCCTTATAGTTCTGATATATCTTGTTTGAAAGCATCTATGTTCTGTAGTTTTAATAGACTTTCACTAAAGACTGCATGTTATGTCTTGAATGACTACCCTGAAATCTGAAAATCCAGACTTCATGACAATCTTGGTGATACTCTAGAGCTTAGTATTGTTTCTAAACATCTTGATAAGTTGGAATTCTTGAAAATCAATTTACAGAGCAATGATAGTGTTGCACGGAGAAATATGTCACGTCATCAAATCAAATGACGAATGATATGTCATGATGTGCCTCTGTTATCTCTGTCTTAATTCATCTGGACTCTAGGCAGAGCAATGGCATAATTGCTGAGAAACATATATTCTCATCAATGAAATGAGTTTGGATATGTCATGACGTGACTTTGCTATCTCTGTTCATTCTGAAGCATAACCGTCAATCTTGCCAAATACCTAGGAATACTGGTGTCTAAACAACGTGTATTCTTACGGCTTGGAGTCATGTACTGGACTTGATTGCTCGTAAAATATGAGTCATGTGCCTTCAAATTCAAAAGATATTGAAAATCAAATTTGTTGAACTCATAAAATTCCATGCTTTAGTCATGAATGTTTAGCCTCAATACTCATTTTTTGTGTTATTCCCTTTGTAGTTACTGAATATGGATATATAAGACAAGGGACGGTTAAACATTGCCATGATATGCACCTTTGGTTCATTTCTATTACATCTTGGATGTAGCTACTTTTCGAACTCTGTTGATGAATTCGGATTTCATTAGCTTTGAACCATATATATTGCTCACGGTCTGTTTCAGGTTTGCATATAATGGCTTGCTCTTAACTCTTTTCAGCTCTGGTCTCACAGACATTTTACTGTTATCACTCTTTTTTTTTGCTGTTGGCAAAGGGGGAGAATTCTTTGTGTGAGTCCTTTGTAAGAGCTATATGTGTTATCGCATTGTCAAAGGGGAGAGCTTATGTGCTTTGTGAGTTGTCATGGGGGATGTGTGAATGGTGTACGGGGAGAGTCCAAGGGGAGAATCCATTGTTCACTTTGCATCTCATATGTGTATGTGATGAGGTTTGCATAATTGCATAGCATTCATATCATAAGCATTCATATCATAATTGCCTTCACATGCTATTACTATCATGGATCTTGAGCTGCATATGTTGCATTTGTTATAACTTGTGCCATTTTAGACATTTCTATCACATAATGACTCACAGTGTTGCCATCATCAAAAAGGGGGAGAATGTTGCGTCCCTGAGGTCATTTGAGTCATTCTGTGCTCACTTGGGTCATTCGACATCATTCTATAGTCATATGAGTTCTGTGGTATTCTTAGTTTTGATAATGGCTCAACACTATTAGTCATTGATATCTTCCACTCTCATGTGATTGACATACGTAATATTTTTATTCATGACAGATATGCCAATGAATGGACAAGGAATCAAGTGGCAATGGTCAAAGTGAAAGCTTATTGATCGCGCCCAAGCAAGGATGCAAATCTCATCTCTCTTACAAGCAAAAGTCGACATTTCATATTCGGCTCGTCACTCATCCAAGGTCAATGCACAAATAAGTATAGCCAAGAGAATCCAAGGTTAAAGACTCAGTTCATACCTTCTAGACTATCAAGGGTGATGTCACAAACATGCACGGGCTGCTAATGGAGTTGAACGACGGAGCTGAAGCGGATAACGGACCGACCCGGGTAAGCCCGGAATGAGCCCAACTGGCGGTCGACCGCCAGCATAGGGGCTGTCGACCACCCCAGCCAGCATCCGCCAGAATGTGTGTCTTTCAGTAGCGGTCGACCGCCAACCATTAGCGGTCGACCGGAAATTCAGGGACTAATCTTCTACAGCGATTCTCAGTGGAGGTCGACCGCCAGAAGCCACAGGTCGACCGCCAGCCCCGATGCAGCCATGTTTGACTTCAAATTCCACCTCGTGGCCAGCCCCTTTCCATAGATTTGTTTAATCAAAACTCACCTAATCTTCCATGATTTGTGGATCTGGTCTGGGGGGTGTCTATGGACCATTCAAGGTCTATAAAACCAACACATGAAGGGTTAGAAACCCTAATGCTTCAAGGGGATTCAAGGGAGGCTACAAGGGTGAGAGGAGTTCGAGTACTTTAGTCATGAATAGTACTCCGTGAAGAACTCTTCATCCATTCCAAGGCATTCAAGTCCAGATCTGAAGCCATCTCAACCTCCAAGGAAGAAGAAGCAATCAAGACTCTCAAGGGTGATCTAAACTGCATCTTTCTTCCTCTTCATCAATTCAAGAGGATCAAAAGGAAGATCAAAGTTACATCCAACACTCTCTCCATCAACTCAAGGTGATTCAAGTTCATATCTCAATCCAGCAACCTCCAAGGAAGAGTAGAAGCAAGAAAGGCTAATAAGGGAGATCAAAGAAGGCTGCAAGGGTGTGTTCAAGGGAGAGGAGTTCGAGTACTGTAGCTGTGAACAGTACTCCGGGAAGAAGTTCTTCATCAAATCTTCAAGTGATTCAAGCTACTTCAAAAGAAGATTCAAGCCTCAGCAATCTCAGACAAGATCCTTTCTCTTTGAGCATATTTCATATCTTGTTTGAGTGTTTTCATATCTTGTTCTTTTCCATTTCATTCAAACATTTGGAACTGAAGATCATCCCTACCGGTGGTTAGTAAGAAGGCAATCGGAAGTTGTCCGATCTGCGGTGTTGATGTCCCTACCGGTGGTTAGTAGGAAGGCAATCGGTGGTCTTTCTGATTTGCGGTTCAGTGCGTGGCACTAGTGGAGCCTCACCGGATTTGGTGAGGGGTGGACGTAGGACTGGAAATTCAGTCCGAACCACCTTAAAATCTCGTGTGTTGTGGTTTGCTTGTGCGATTGCTTTATGTTAGATGCATGCTTAGGTTCAATATCTATATTGCGTAATCATCTTGCCAAGCAAATCATTTGTGTTCTTCGTCAAGCTAGTTATATTCCGCTGCTTATTTCATCATCTAGCTTTAAAGAGGGTTGCATTGCGAAAAGAGGGGCAGATCTATTCACCCCTCCCCTCTAGATCCGCTGTTCACTACACAACACATCCAGCTGCGTGGGATGTGGTGTTTCTTTGACCGGGGTGGAGGCGAATGTGGGTATGAGGAGGTGGGAGGCTGACTCATGGAAGGTTGAAATGCGGAGGGCTGACTCATGGAGGGTTGATAGGTGGAGGCGTAGGGCTGACTTATGGAGGGTGCGATGTAAGTGGAAGGTTGACTCGTGGAGGGTGAAGCACTACAAGAAAAATGGGAAATACCGACGTAATTTTCTGACGATAATATATCCTTCGGAAAGACGTCAGAACTATTTTAACTTTCCAACAGAAGATATTCTACCGTAAATCCGTCAGTAAATACGGACTGGTTTTTGACCTATTATTTCGGGTGAAAATCTGTCTCTAAAAAGAGACAACTTCTAGATACTTTAAATTTCGTCAGAATTGCGTTGGTAATTACCCACTGATTTTCAACAACAAAATTTTTGTCACTAATATTTACATATATTTATATAATAATTATCAGAAATGAACAGAAATATGTGTGTAAATTCTGACTTATTTCTGACTGAATAAGATTCCGTCGGAAACACCTGGAATAGCTTATGTTTAAATGTAATACGTATATGTAATAAATAACAAAAATAAATATAAATATATCAATAGTTTAGCTGGATAATATTCGAATTCGAATCCGTATTAATTAGCGGATAATATTCTACATCGTATTTATTATTTCAGATACGGATAATATTAGAATTTGAATCGGTCCGGATACGGATATTATAATATTTGTTTCATAAAATATCTATTCGTAATAATATACATCATATAATATATTTTTATGTAAATAATATATTATAAAATATAAAATATAAAATATAAAAAATATGATAAGATGGAAGATTGTTACACTTCCCGAAACTATAATAACTACCCCATTTTAACTATTTGACTTCTAAAATTAAAACCAGCCGTAGTTAGACCCTTCAATTCGTCTTTAAAAACCTCAACTCCTGAGTAGTTGGCATAAGTTGGGAGAGACCCTTCGTCTTCCACCGACTTTAGTAAACAAATACGAATACTTTACCAGCAAAAGGAGTGCAGGACAGTAGGACTGCAGGAGGGAGAGACGTGTCCCTGGAGCCACCATTTTTTCTGTTTGTTAATGCCCCCCCCCTCTCTCTCTCTCTATCTCTCTCTCTCTCTCTTTCATTTGTCACCACTACAACTATTTTTCACGTTTAGACACCCGTTTGTTACCCTTAGAATCTATTTGTCACCCTTAGGACCCATTTGTTACCCTTAGAAATATTTGTCACGCTTACAACCTATTTGTCACCCTTATGACATATTTCTTACCCTTAGAAGCCATTTATTTTTCCCCCATCCCTTACTTTTCCCCCCTCGCCGCAGACCATCATCACATTGTCCCCGTGTGCCCACGGGTGCCCTACGCACCCTCCCTCTCCTCCGTGAACCAGCACTGCCGTGAGTGCTGGCCAGACCACCATCGTGCTCCCCCTTGCAGCCACTCCGGCAGAGCACCGTTGCCCCTCCGGTGCCGTGTCGTGGCATCCGACCGATGTTCCTGTCGGACCCGCCCACCGGCTGCCGTCTAGCACCGCTGCAGCCGCCGTCCTCGGTCGCCCATCGCCATTCTGCCACCGCCGCCTGCGCAGGGCCTCTATAACATCACATCCAAGGTGTCACTACCATAGTTCAATCCCTCATGTCATGATTCCTAATTTCATCTCTCAGTTCACATGTTGGATGTATTTTTATTTTGTTTAATATAATTTTTCAGGATGTACAAAAGTGAAAAATAGTCAATTTTTAAGGGAGATGCTATTGAAATTTTTTAGAATACTCGCTCCATTCAAACCACAATTTTGAAATAAGTTCTTTTCTGAAGCATGTATCATGATCTCTCTCTTCTGGAGAATCAGCAACCACCATCCTGTATGTGTAAACCTTCTTGGTCTGTCTTGGTCTAAAAGCAGGACCAATGACTTGGAGAGATACCAAAGCTATTGTTTGTGCTTTTAGACCAGAACAGATGAGGAAGGTTTACACATACAAGCTGGTCGATGTTGATTCTCCAGAAGAGAGAGATCATGATATCGGCTTCAGAAAAGAGCTTCTTTCAAAATTGTGGTTTGAATGGAGCGAGTATTCTAAAAAATTGGTGTCTTAGAGGATTCTAGTGCCGAAACTTTTCAATCAGACAAGGGTGACACTACAGAGTTGGTTGCTTCTAATCTTCGTCTGATCGAATCTGCCGAGCCACTTCGGTTGTATATAGAGGATGAAGTGGAAGAAGTCGATCTAACTGAGCTAAATGAAGTAATTGTTAGGCAGGAGGAGTCATCTGAGAGAGGGGAATTCTTCTGCAACTGGTGATAGTGGAGGATGATCCAATGGATATCTGTTGATTTGTAATTGTAAAAAATGACACATTCAAATTAATGTAATTGTAATTTCTTTTATTCATTGAGTTATATGTTGTGAGGATTTTATCAGGAGATGTGTGTTTTATGTTGAGTTGTGTAGGTTGTGTGTATAATTGTAGTTTTAAAGGGTGATAAATGGATAACAAAAGTAAAAGATATGTTTTGAAGTGAAACAAAGGCGATGGCTGGCGAGCGATAAGGGTGACAAATAGATGTTGTGAGTGACAAATAGCCGTTAGCAGTGACAAATAACTCTGTAACTGTGACAAATATCTCATGGCAATGAAACTTGAAGAAACTCAAGTTCGTTTGAAGGGTTTAACCGTGTATGGGTTTCCTAACTCTACCAACACGGATCTGAAGCTTTCCTAGTCATCAAACGACACTGATTAAATGAAACGAAACGTTTATATTATTTTTCTATCATTTTTGACAATTAAGTGGTTTTATATTATTGTTATAGTGTTACATTTATTAATTATCAATTTTATATTTTTTGTCAATTTTATAATAAATTTATTATTATACTAGTACATTTATTAATTATCATTTTTATGGTTTTTATCCTTTTCATAATTATTTTACTATTATTATGCTGTTACATTTATAAATTATCATTTTCATATATTTTTTCATTTTTAGTTATTTCATTATTATTTTAACGTTACATTTATTAATTATCATTTTCAATTTTTTTTGTTTTTGTCATTTTCATAATTATTTAACTATTATTATGATGTTACATTTATTAATTATCATTTTATATGATTGTTATCTTTTACATAATTTTATTATTATTATTATTATTCTGTTATATTTATAAAATTTTAATTTCAATGATTTTTAGACATTTTTATTTATTTTATTATAATTACAGTATTATATTTATTAATTATCACTGTTAGACAGAAATAAGAACAAGTTTTGAAGTTTTGGAGCGAGTAAGTCAGATAAGTCAAAAATCAAGCGCGACGGCTAACACCGCATAGTGTTGACAAATAGTCATCAGTGGTGAGAAATAGGTTTCAGGACTGACAAATATCTCCTAAGGGTGATAAATGGATAACAGATTTAAAAGATATGTCTTGAAGCAAAACAAAGGCGACGGTTGGCGAGCGATAAGGGTGACAAATAGATGTTATGAGTGACAAATAGCCGTTAGCAGTGACAAATAACTCTGCAACGGTGACAAATAGCTCAAAAAAATGGGAAATACCGATGGTATTATCTGACTAAAAAGTTTTCGTCGGAAATACGTCAGAATGATTCGACTTTTATGGTTTGTTTGTTATTTTCTTGCCTATGTGACAAATTATTTTATTTATTGATTATCATTTTTTATAGATTTTTTTATTGTTATATTTATTTTCTCTTTTGGGTTCACCTTCCGTATGTGAGAGCAACGAGTAAAATGAATGATAAGGGTGATGAATGCATATTATTGGTGACAAATAAGTTGACAGAGGTAACAAATACACATTAATGGAGACAGATAGGTTGACAGGGGCGACAAATGCGCATGAGGGGTGACAAAAGGCTCTTAACGGTGAAAAAATGCACAAAGGCGACGACTCCCAGGGGCAAAGGCAGACGACTCCTACATGCTATAAGAGTGAAAGATGCCTATTAGTGGTGACAAATAGATCAACAGGGGGGGTAAATACGCATGAAGGGTGACAAATGGATCCTAAGGATGAACTATGAGCATGAAGATAAGCCATACTAATATTAGAACCATCGACAAACCCTACTACTTATAGGGGAAGAACTCCCTTCATAAAGGTCACCTCTACCTGCGATGGATGGTATCTTTTGTTGGGTCTCCTCTGACATGGATTGAAGGGGGAGAATGTTGGGTCTCCTCTGGTTTGATAAGAAGTATGTGTACTGCATTGTGCTGATAGGTCTTGTTGATTGGCAACTGGTTTGTGAATGTTTTGATAATTGGCAACAGCATTGGTTGACTTCGGTGACTGCATAGTTAACTTTGTCAACTTTATATTAACATAATGATGTGTGTATTTTGATGACTTTTATATGTCAAATAGTCATATAAATGTTGTTTGCATCTTTACACTTAGTCTGTGCATTGAGTAGAGTCGGTGTAACACATGGTTAATTCTCCATTCAGTCTGTGCATGCATATATCAAGTCGGTGCAACCCTTGTTGCTGCACATGACCAAGTCGTTGTAATGCCTTCCATGCATTAGTTAAGTCGGTGCAATCATTATTCCAGCACGCGACCAAGTCCGTGTATGCTTAAGCCTAGGCAAAGCAAGTCAGTGCAACACACGGTTAATTCTCCATCGAGTGTGTGCATGCATGTATCAAGTCGGTGCAACCCTTGTTGCTGTACACAACCAAGTTGTTGCAATGCCTTCCATGCATTAGGTAAGTCTGTGCAATCATTATTCCAGCACGCGACCAAGTCCGTGTATGCTTAAGTCTAGGCAAAGCAAGTCGGGGCAACACTTCTCGTTGCACGCGACCAAGTTGGCGCAACAATCGACCTCGCACGCATTAGAGTCGGTGCAACACTTCGTGCATGTGTAGTTCAAAGCACATCAAGTCCGTGCATGCATACATAAAGTCGATGCAAGCCTTGTTGCTGCACGCGACCAAGTCAGTGCAAGTGTCATCCATGCATTAGTCAAGTCGATGCACTGGTAGTTGTTGCTCGAGACTAAGTCTGTGCATGCTTACGTCTAGGCATAATGAGTCGGTGCAATTCCTGCACCGAGCACATTAAGTCTGTGCAACACGTCTTAGGCAACTCGGTGCATAAGAGTTCATGCATTAAGAGTCTGCACATTAAGTCTGTGCATGTCAAGCATGTTGTATAAATAAGTCCGTGCAAGCTCAGGCACGATGCATCCTAAGTCTGTGCAACTCTCATCTACTGCACGAACTACGCTGTGCAACATTGGTAATGGCACAAGTTAGTCAGTGCAGCGTCAGCATTGTGTACACATCAAGTCTGTGCACTTCTGGTCTTAGAGTAATATCAAGTCTGTGCACATGCTTATGTGTGGACACTTGACTCCGTGCACATGTATTTACATGCTATATCGAGTCTGTCCACATTTAGTTCAAAGCTCTATTAACTATGTACATTTCTTTACTATTTGTCAGATTATTTCAAGCTGACATTAAGGCTGACTTTAACAGGATATCTGCTCGTGGAGTTTAAGGATGGCACGTGATCCAAGAATGGAGGAGGTGCCAAGATGCTGCCACGTGGTCTAACAACTCCAAATCTGGATAAGGCTTTTGGGCGGGAATTGTGGTGAGCACACGCCCTATCTCACTGCTGCTTCATATAAATAAGGAGAGTCTCCTTCAAGAGAAGATTGATCGTAATATAGAGAGATTAAGCAGAAAGAGCTAGAGCCAGCACGATCCAGAGAGAAGAAGAGATAGCAGCAGATCTGAGAAGTGAGTTTAAGATTGAGAGCTTTGAAAGTCTGAGAAAGTTTTGTTCATCAGTTTCCTGGTTCAGAACCGGAACTGATTTTGCTCATTATTGAGCTACATTCCCTTCGTGGGTTTTGATTTTTTACCTTGTTTCTTTTCATTGTCGAAACTCTTGTTTAAGCTGTGTGTCAGCAGAGGTTAAGCTATAACCCTCAGCAGTTGCAGAGGTGGTATCCTCTGGGCAGGTGAAGCTGTAAGTCTCAGCGAGGCAGAGGTGGATTCCTCTGGATAGCGAAGCTGTAATGCTCAGCGGATTGTAGGGAGGGAATTCCCCGAAGCTGTGGATCAGCTGCAAGCTGTTAGTTAGCAGTGAAGCCACTCTCAGTTGAGTGTGGGGTGGACGTAAATATCTGGATAGAGGTTGAATCACCTAAAATTCATGTGTCTCTGTGTGGTTGATCTGTGATCTGTGTTCATCTCATCGCTGCGCTCGTTAGATGTTTGCTTAGGATCGTGTGAGGGCCGATCCACTTGTGTTGCTTTACTGAGATTTTTTCTGAGTGTTTTTCAATCGTCCTGCAACAGTTCAATTTTATTCAGCACTAGTTTCTGCAGTAACTAGAAATTTTAATTGGGGGACTGATCTATTCACCCCCCTATAGATCACGTCTTGGTCTTATTGATAGTATCAGAGCGTCCATCTATTCTTACATTTCGTATTAGAGCCTAACTCTTCTGCAGGGATCAACTACCTGAAGAGTCCAACGGCCATGGATGCAAAAGGGATGACGGCTGAGGGACACTCCACCACCAAGCCCCCATACTTCGATGGATCCAACTATGCATACTGGAAGAACCGTATACAAGTCTTTTTGAGGGTGAAGGACTATGAAATCTGGAAGGTGGTAAGCAAAGGACCGTTCGAGCTGCACCCGAACGCGGACGTATGGACTAGAGAGGATATCAGGAAGTCCACTCTCAACTGGAGCGCCATCAACACAATTCAGTGCGCTCTTCACTCCACATAGTTCTCCAGGATTTCATCATGCGCTACGGCAAAGGAGATGTGGGACAAACTGGAGGTTATATATGAGGGGACCTCGCAGGTGAGGGAGACCAAGGCAAATCTCCTGGTCTCAGAGTACTAAGCTTTCAGAATGAGACATGGTGGGACCATTGTTGAGATGTACGCACGCCTCACGATAATCACCAATGGTCTCAGAAGCTTGGGAAAAAATTATTCTGATTATGAGATTGTTAGGAAGATGCTGGGATCTCTGACTCCGGTCTGACACACCAACGCAACTATTATCGAGGAGTCTAGGGATCTGCAGAACACAAAGGTTGTTGAGTTGATTGGCTCATTAATGACTTATGAGATGAATCTTCCGAAGACTAAGGATTAGGAAAAGAAGAAGAAACCAATCGCGCTAAAGGCTAGCTGCAGTCGATCAAGTCGATCCAATTACAGTGGATCGTCAAGCGATCAGAGTCTTTCTGGGTCAGAGCTTGAAGGAGATCAATTAGCAATGCTGACCAGAAAGTTCAGAAGGTTTCTGAGAAAAGAAGGAAGATGTTTCGATCGAAGAAAGTATAGTGACCGAAGGCAAACCGGGTATAAATCTAATCCTGCAAAGAAAAGTGATACTAATGTTTGCTATCACTACAGGAAGGCAGGTCATATAAAGGCAGACTGCCCGGAGCTCCAGAAGCTTAAGGAGAAAGCTAAGAAGAAGAATCCTAATAGGAAAGCCATGGTGAGCACCTGAGCGATGAGGACGAGGGCACCTTGCGTTGTACCTCGGAGAGTGAAGACGAAGAAAAGCCAATCTGCCTGATGGCTAAAGATGGTGACAATGAAGAAGAACACTCCGATGAGGTATCCTCTCCCTTTGAGCATTACACTATCTCTGATTGGGAGGATGCCTACGGTGATTTACTTGATAAGGTAGATGATATTAGGAAAGAGAACAGGCACTTAAAGAAGAAAGTGAATTCACTGATGAATGATAAAACCATGTCTGGTAAAATTGCCTATTTACAATATGAAAATGACATGTTGAAAAACTCATGTGCTGAATTTGGTGATTTGAAGCATGCTTTAATTGATTCTAGGAATGAAAATGAAATGCTGTAAAATGTCATCGATGAATTGAAACTGAAAATGCAAAATTATGAAAATGAGATGAAAATTGTTAATGAAAAATATGAAGTTGTGCTAGGTGTTAATAATGAATTAAAAAAAATCAATTGAACACCTAGAGAAAGAAAATGAGGATAAAAAGAAAATCATTGAGAATATGACCCAAGGCACTGAGAACTTGAATGCTTTGTTGGGGTCTAAAGTGAATTTCAGAAAAGAGGGTCTCGGGTATAACCCCACATCTAAAAAGAGTTTAGCATTAAAAACAATTTCATTTGTAGCTGAGAAGAAAAAGGGACCTCTCATCAAGATGAGCAATGTAAATTCTGTTGTTAAAAATGTTAATTCTAAAATGCCCATTGCTAAGGACAAGGGCAAGCAGAAGATGGATGAGTCTAGCCATGATAGTACACACTGCCCTACTCCTCAGGGTAGAGTTCAGGTTAGGGGTCAACCTTCACGCACACCTAAACCCCGGGCTAGGGTCACCAAGTCTACACCACCAACTGCTTAGAAGAAGACCCAGTCCTCACCAATGTACACTTCAAGAGGGGCTAGGGTACAAGGAGGATAGAATCCAACAAGAGGTCAATTCAGCCAGTTCTACCAACCCAGAGTCCCGACCAACCATCATGCGCAGCCACAACAATTCCATAGGTCTGGATGGAATAGAGTTCAAGGGAGGTCTAGATATCAGTCATATCCTACACAGACATATAGACCTCAGGCTAGAAACTGGGTTGGGTAGTCTAGAACATGGGTTCCTAGGAAGCAAACCACCTACAGTCAGCCTAGGACCAACACAGGCCACAATTCTCTGAATGCTCATTGGCCTAGGCACTGGCACAAACAAACTCAAGCTGCTAATAACAATAGTGCCAGGACACACAAAAAGAAAGGAAAAGCTCAGACTGCTAATGCTGGAATCAAGAACAACAACGAAAGGAATGTCAACAAATCCACTAAACAAACAACTTTTAAACAAATGTGGATTCCTACAAACTTGTTGTCTTGTTTGAGTAGCTCTTCATCTTCTCTGGAGCCCAAACATTTTTGGATTCCAAAATTTTCTCCGTGATTGTGATTGCAGGTAAGCCTGGCATCCAAGCACAACATGTGGTACCTAGATAGTGGCTGCTACAAGCATATGATAGGAGACAGGGCCAAATTTTGCATGCTGACTGAGAAGAATAGAGGCCTTGTCACCTTCGGAGGAAACACAAAGGGTAAAATCATTGGGTCAGGTAAGGTAGGTAAGTGTACTACCTGTTGCATTGAAGAAGTCCTGCTGGTTGATGGTCTTGCATATAACTTACTTAGTATCAGCCAACTCTGTGATAAAGGACACAAGGTAGTCTTTGATTCTCATAATTGCAAAATCTTTGAACCAGATTCCGATGTAGTTAAATTTTCAGGAAAAAGAGTGAATAGCATTTATTTGGTAGATTTAGATGATTTAGCTCATTCTAATCTTTGCCTCACTGCAAATAAAGATGACTTAGCATTCATCTGGCATCGTAGATTAGGCCATACTAGCTATACTGTTTTATAAAAACTAAATAAACATGGCATGGTTAGAGGACTCCCTAAAATCTCATTCAAAAAGAAAAATAAAATATGTGATGCATGTATACAGTCCAAGTAAACTAGGAAGTCATTCAAATCTAGAACTGAAAACATGTCTTCTAAACCTTATGAGTTGATTCATATGGATCTCTTTGGACCTACAAGGTCAGTCAGCTTATCAGGTAGGAGATATGAATATATATTAGTTGATGACTTCTCTAGGTTTACTTGGGTGTTTTTCTTGACTCATAAAAATGATGCATTTACAGAATTTCAGGAGTTCTATTTGAAAATCAAACAGAAAAATAAAAATTCAATTGAAAATAATTTATCTGATCATGGTGGTGAGTTTGAAAACTCACAATTTGATGATTTTTACAGGGCTAATGGCATAACTCATCGGTTCTCCTCACCTAGAACACCAGAGCAAAATGGAGTTGTGGAAAGGAGGAACTGAACTCTTGTGAAGATGGCCCGTACTCTACTAGTTGAAGGTGACCTACCAAGGAAGTTTTGGGCAGAGACAGTCAATACTGCATGCCATGTAATTAACAGAGCTATGGTAAGGTCGTCTACCTAGAAAACACCTTATGAAATCCTAAAGGGTAAGAAACCTTCACTTGCTCATTTCAAGGTCTTTGGATGTAGGTGTTTTATTCATGTTAATGATAAAAGAGACCTTGACAAGTTTGAACCTAAAAGTGATCCAAAAATTTTCTTGGGATATTCTAAAACTACTAGAGCATATAAGATGTACAATCTAAATTCCAAAACTGTCGAAGAGTCTCCACATGTAGTCTTTGATGAAGCCCTGACTAGACCTGAGATTGGTTTGTGCAGAAACAAGATGATGGAGAAATTCTGAAGGAAGGAAATTCTGCCGACCAATCAGATCAAGAAGAAGAACCTGAAGAAAATAATGTAGAGGAGCCTACTGTTCAGGGGGAGGTAAATGAAGGTTAAGGTAACTAAGTTATCAATGTAAGATTTCTTAGAGACCATCCTGTAGACAATGTCATTGGTAACTTGCATGAACCCCCTAGGACTAGAGGCTATTTTAGAGCTCAAAATGAATTGAATAACTTTGCATTAGTTTCTCATGTAGAACCCAAGACCATTGACAGTGCCCTAAATGATGTGCATTGGATCAATGCCATGCACGAGGAGCTGAACTAGTTTGACAAGAATAAGGTGTGGCACCTAGTCCCACCTCCTGATCATGGGAGTGACATTGGGACTAAATGGGTCTTTAGAAATAAAACTGATGAGCAAGGTAATGTGGTTAAAAATAAAGCCAGACTTGTAGCTCAGGGGTACAATCAAGAATTTGGAATTGACTTCGAAGAGTCTTTTGCCCCTGTAGCTAGGTTAGAGGCAATTAGGATTTTACTTGCTTATGCATACTCACTAGGAATAACTCTCCAGCAGATGGATGTGAAATCTACCTTCTTAAATGGGGAAATAAAAGAGGATGTCTTTGTAAGATAACCTCCTGGTTTTGAATGTTTAGATTTCCCTAATCATGTTTATAAATTGAACAAAGCTCTCTATGGATTGAAGCTAGCTCCTAGAGCTTGGTATGACAGGCTCAGTAAATTCCTTACTGAAAAGAAATTCTCAAGAGGTGAGATTGACCAAACATTGTTTACCAAGATATGTCATCCAGACATTCTCATAGTTCAAATATATGTGGATGATATTATTTTTGGTTCAATAAACCCGAAGATGTGTAAAGAATTTTCTAAATAAATGACACAAGAATTTGAGATGAGCTCAATGGGTGAGCTAAAATTATTTCTTGGACTGCAGGTGACACAAATCCAAGATGGATCATTCATCACCCAGTCTAAGTACATAAGGGATCTGCTGAAGAAGTTCAAATTTGAAAATCTCAAGGAAATTGCAGCACCAATGGGTACTTCAACAAGTCTTGATGAAGACTCCAAAGGTAAAACAGTTGATAACAAGCTGTATAGAGGTATGATCAGATCCCTTCTTTATCTTACTACATCTAGGCCTGATATACAGTTTGCAGTGTGTTTATGTGCTGGATTTCAGGCTAGTCCTAAGGAGTCTCACCTTAGTGCAGTGAAAAGGATTTTTAGGTATTTATCAGGCACCCAGGAACTTAGACTTTGGTACCCTGCTAGGTGTGAGCTAGAGCTTCTAGCATACACTGATGCAGACTATGCTGGGTGTCGGGTAGATAGGAAAAGCACTAGTGGCTATTGCCAATTCCTAGGTGGCTGCCTAGTATCTTGGGCTTCAAAGAAGCAACACACAGTTGCATTATCCACTGCAGAGGCAGAATATGTCGTTGCAGGGAACTGTGCAGCTCAGGTACTATGGATTAAGCACCAACTTTCATATTATCAGATAAATTTAGGATGTATTCTAATTTTATGTGATAATACTAGTGCTATCTGCCTAACTAAAAATCTTGTTCATCACTCTAGGACTAAACACATTGAAATAAAACACCATTTTCTAAGAGATGCAGTAAGCAAGAATGAAATTGAATTACATTTTGTTAAAAGTGGAAAATAGATTGCTGATATTTTTACAAAACCCCTCGGAAATGAAAGGTTTAAATATTTAAGAAGAGAATTAGGGCTCTGTAAATTTCAGCATGAAAATGACTGATTTCATTCTTGAATTGTCTG
The DNA here is from genome assembly GCA_022559845.1 of Amorphophallus konjac. Taxonomy (NCBI): domain Eukaryota; kingdom Viridiplantae; phylum Streptophyta; class Magnoliopsida; order Alismatales; family Araceae; genus Amorphophallus; species Amorphophallus konjac. The sequence goes on along the minus strand of CM040123.1, from coordinate 390,063,599 downwards.
TTGAATTGCGTGAAATGATTGTGTCAGCCTGTCTTTCACTTTTGAATAAACAATTTTTGACGATTGAATAATTGTTTCGCACAGCTGAGTGTCATATGCATGTCTTGCACAGTAGATCTAAGGTTGATGCATGCGTTGCACCGAGTCAAAGTCGATGCACGTTGTGCATATGGTCGATGCATTGTGTAAGCATTTAAGTTCAATGCATGCTCTGCATCGAGTTAAAGTCGATGCATGTCTTGCATATAGTCGATGCATATGTTGCACCAGGTGTATAGGTCGATGCATAGTGTATGCTTTCAGCATGTAGGTCGGTGCATCCTGTGTTTAAACACCATGAAGGTCGGTGCACCTTATGTCCAAGCTGCATGTAGGTCCGTGCACCTCATGTCTTCACATATCATAGTCGGTGCATCTGCATATCATTCGCATATACGGTCGGTGCATTGTCTATGTCCTGCATGTTAAAGTTGGTGCACTGCATGGCTCGTGAAGGTTAAGGTCGGTGCATTGAATGCTTAATGCATTTTTAGGTCAGTGCATCATGATGTCAGGGGGAGGGTAGCAATGTCTGAACTGAAGTTCAACTCCTTCTACTCTCTCCTCAGTCTCAAAAGTCCTTATCATTTGGCATCACTTATGTCATTGGTATCAATTGATTTTGCCTGGAACTACTCTCTTTGAAAACTCTTGAGTTGCTTCTGCACTTCAATGTCTACTCCTTTCACTCAGAACTGAATGACAGTCTAGTAATTGGTTCATTATCATGAGCATGAATTATTTCAACTCTTCTATTATAAAAATCACATGAGCTCATTGAATGAACTGAAGGTTTAACTTTAATAAACTGTAGAGTTCAAAAGACTGTTTTCAGAAAATAAGGTGATAGAAAATATTTATAGCTCTTAACCTCTCTTCCATGATTTTAATAGGAAAGGTCTTCACAGTATCTAAACATGATAGACTTAGTGAAGTCTAGGGTTGGAAAACTAAAGTCTGTATTGCTTTTAAACAAGTCACTCCAAAAAATTATAAGGGCAGCAACATTAAGATCATTAAAGAAAAAGAAATGAACAAAGTGGCAGAGCAATGATTGAATTGCACTGAGAAACTGAACCTTCCATCAAAGAAATGGAGCGGACCTCATGTCATGAAGTGCTTCATGTTATCTCTGTTCATATGGTCAAATCTATAGGGGTGGTTTCACTAAGTAACTGAGGGTACTGGCGCCTGATAAATGTGTACCCTTAATGTCAAAAGTGTAAATCATCGTGGTAGCTTTTGATCAAGGCAGATGTAGTAGTTTATGCTTAGTAACTTGGGGTACTGGCGTCTAACCCACGTGTACACCTAATGTCAATGGCATAAATGACACTTGTCTGATCACTGAGTTCAGCTTTAAAATTAGAAGTGAAAAACAATTGTTGTAACCCTTGAGATTCAAAAGTCATTGAGTGTCAATTGTTTAACCTCAATACAAATTCAGGTGACTTTCTTTGATATTCACTATCTCTGAAATTAGTAGGGTATTGTCTTGACCTAGACTATTATGGTTATGTGACTTAGGTTCATTGCTATAAACGAAGTCTATAACCCTATTTCAGAAAGTCAGTGAACTTACTCTACCTTCTATAACTGTTAAACCTGAATTTAATCAAGAATGCTCATTGCTCGACTCTTATATCTTCAGGGTTGTCCATAATTTGCTCATGTTCTGAACCATTGCATAGCATGCTGTTTAGTCTTCTTATTCCTCCTTGGGTTCAGAATTATCCCTTATTATCCTCCGTCTCCTTTCCTCCTTATTTGCTGATGGCAAAGGGGGAGAGTTTACTGTCTTTCTCTTCTCCCTTCTTCTCCTTTCTTGTGGCAAGGGGGAGATATTAAGTTGCTAGGGGGAGAGACTAAGTGTTTAGGAGAGACTACGTGTTTAGGAGAGCATCTTATTCAGAGGGAGAGTCTGCACAACATCTGAGAGTTCGTTCATAGTGTCAGCATTTGCATGCATTTCATCTGACTATGCTTCATGTCTTACCAAAATACATCATCTTTATGGTAGTCAATTTTTGGAATTGCCATTGGGGCTATTGGGGTTGCCATCATCAAAACGGGGGAGAATGTTGGGTCTCCTCTGACATGGATTGAAGGGGGAGAATGTTGGGTCTCATCTAGTTTGATAAGAAGCATGTGTACTGCATTGTGCTGATAGGTCTTGTTGATTGGCAACCGGTTTGTGAATGTTTTGATAATTGGCAACATCATTAGTTGACTTCGTTGACTGCATAGTTAACTTTATCAACTTTATATTAACATAATGATGTGTGTATTTTGATGACTTTTATATGTCAGATAGTCATATAAATGTTGTTTGCATCTTTACACTTAGTATGTGCATTGAGTAGATTCGGTGCAACACATGGTTAATTCTCCATTGAGTCTGTGCATGCATATATCAAGTCGGTGCAACCCTTGTTGCTGCACACGACCAAGTCCTTGTAATGCCTTCCATGCATTAGGTAAGTCGGTGCAATCATTATTCCAGCACGCGACCAAGTCCGTGTATGCTTAAGTCTAGGCAAAGCAAGTCGGTGCAACACATGGTTAATTCTCCATTGAGTCTGTGCATGCATATATCAAGTCGGTGCAACCCTTGTTGCTGCACATGACCAAGTCATTGCAATGCCTTTCATGCATTAGGTAAGTCGGTGCAATCATTATTCCAGCACGCGACCAAGTCCTTGTAAGCTTAAGTCTTGGCAAAACAAGTCGGTGCAACACTTCTCGTTGCACGCGACCAAGTCGGTGCAACAATCGACCTCGCACGCATTAGAGTCAGTGCAACACTTCGTGCATGTGTAGTTCAAAGCACATCAAGTCTGTGCATGCATACATAAAGTCGATGCAAGCCTTGTTGCTGCACGCGACCAAGTCCGTGCAAGTGTCATCCATGCATTAGTCAAGTCGATGCACTGGTAGTTGTTGCTCGAGACTAAGTCCGTGCATGCTTACGTCTAGGCATAATGAGTCGGTGCAATTCCTGCACTAGGCACATAAAGTATGTGCAACACGTCTTAGGCAACTCGATGCATAAGAGTTCATGCATTAAGAGTCTGCACATTAAGTCTGTGCAAGTCAAGCATGCAGTATAAATAAATACATGCAAGCTCAGGCACGATGCATCCTAAGTCTGTGCAACTCTCATCTACTACACGAACTACGCTGTGCAATATTGATAATGGCACAAGTTAGTCAGTGCAGCATCTGCATTGTGCACACATCAAGTCTGTGCACTTCTAGTCTTAGAGTAATATCAAGTCTGTGCACATGCTTATGTGTGGACACTTGACTCCGTGCACATGTGTTTACATGCTATATCGAGTCTGTGCACATTTAGTTCAAAGCTCTATTAACTATGTACATTTCTTTACTATTTGTCAGATTATTTCAAGCTGACATTAAGTCTGACTTTGACAGGATATCTGCTCATGGAGTTTAAGGATGGCACGTGATCCAAGAATAGAGGAGGTGCCAAGATGCTGCCATGTGGTCTAACAACTCCAAATCTGGATAAGGCTTTTGGGCGGAATTGTGGTGAGCACACGCCCTATCTCACTGTTGCTTCATATAAATAAGGAGAGTCTCCTTCAAGAGAAGACTGATCGTGATATAGAGAGAAAAAGCAGGAATATCTAGAGCCAGCACGATCCAGAGAGAAGAAGAGAGAGCAGCAGATCTGAGAAGAGAGTTTGAGAGTGAGAGCTTTGAAAGTCTGAGAAAGTTTTATTCATCAGTTTCCTGGTTCAGAACCGGAACTGATTTTGCTCATTGTTGAGCTACATTCCCTTCGTGGGTTTTGATATTTTGCCTTGTTTCTTTTCATTGTCGAAACTCTTGTTTAAGCTGTGTGTCAGCAGAGGTTAAGCTGTAACCCTCAGCAGTTGCAGAGGTGGTATCCTCTGGACAGGTGAAGCTGTAAGCCTCAGCGGGGCAGAGGTGGATTCCTCTGGATAGCGAAGCTATAACGCTCAGCGGATTGTAGGGAAGGAATTCCCCGAAGCTGTGGATCAGCTGCAAGCTGTTAGTCAGCTGTGAAGCCACACTCAGTTCAGTGTGGGGTGGACGTAAACCTCTGGATAGAAGTTGAACCACCTAAAATTTATGTGTCTCTATGTTGTTGATATGTGATCTGTGTTCATCTCATCGCTGCGCTCGTTAGTTGTTTGCTTAGGATCGTGTGAGGGCCGATCCACTTGTGTTGCTTTATTGAGATCTTTTCTGAGTGTTTTTCAACGGTCCTGTAGCAGTTCGATTTTATTCCGCACTAGTTTCTGTAGTAGCTAGAAATTTTACTTGGGGGACTGATCTATTCACCCCCCCTCTAGATCACGTCTTGGTCTTATCAGTTAGTATCAGAGCGTCCATCTATTCTTACATCCTTCATTTGACAGCAACCACATCATAGTATCACACAAAGATCAAGCATCCATCATGCAAAGAAAGGTTACAGAAAAATAGGCAGTCCACCTTCGCCACATTGATAGGGGAAGAGGGTACAAGCGGTTACTCGTCCTCTTTGGGACGGAACCTATCAGGTTGGAGGCTCAACACCCCCTTGTTACAAAACAGGCGGTCCACCTTCACCAAGGCATCCTGCCACCCTTGCAGGTACCCCTGCTTGTATTCTTCCGAGAAGTCACCGCCGCTGCTTTCCCCTGATGGCTGGTCCGGCACCGACAGGGCTTCCTTTCGGAAGCACAGCCTTTTGGCGGAAACCTGCTCTGATGAAGAATCTTACTTCTCAGACGACGACATCTTCACGAGAGTGTCTTTGACCGCCAAAGGAACTCAGGATGTCCTTAGGGTTCCCCACAAAGTCTCTATTTATAGGAAGGAGACGAAACCCCCAGAGGGCAAAAGAGTCTTCGTGCCTCCCCAACTTTGTGGAAATCGAAGCGACGGGACTGTGAATATCGTTCCATCTCCCCAACTTTTCTGACTCTCGATCCTTCCTTTTTATCGATCATGAGATCGCTTGGACTGAGGTTCCTTTCATCCGGATACATCAGCTGCATAGTAGACGAGAGGCCGGAGAGAGATATTACAACGGCTAACACCGCATAGTGGTGACAAATAGTCATCAGTGGGGATAAATAGGCTTCAAGGCTGACAAATGTCTCGTAAGGGTAATAATCGATAACAGAAGTCACAATATGTGATGAAGTGAAACAAAGGTGACGCCTAGCGAGCAATAAGGGTGACAAATAGCTCGTTATGAGTGACAAATAGCCATTAGAAGTGACAAATAGCTCTGTAACGGTGACAAATAGCTCATGGCAGTGAAACTTGAAGAAACTCAAGTTCGTTTGAAGGATTTAACCGTGTCCTAGCGATCCTAACTCTACCAACACAAATCTAAAGCTTTCCTAATCATCAAACGACACTGATTAAACTCGACCTGTCTTTCTAACTCGACCTACCTTTCATTTGTTCAGACCTAAAATTGCACATATGCTCAGACCTAAAATTGCACATATGCTCAGACCTTAGTGTGCAACAGTGACAATGTGCACCGACCTTTACATGCAGCATTTTGTTTATGTGCACTGACCTGAAATGCAACACTAAACATGTGCACCGACCTTATGTGCTTACATGCAGACATGCACTGACCTCCATATGCGACATGCATGAACATGCACCGACCTGCATATGCAATACTATGAGCATGCACCGACCTTCATATACAGCACTATGAATATGCACCGACCTTCATATGCAACATGTATGAACATGCATCGACCTTCAAATGCAGCATGTATGAACATGCACCGACCTTAGTGAGAAACACATACACACTAGCATGAGAGGCTATAAGATACTAACGGTGTTACCATAATGAAAAGTAGATTCAGAATATCACAATTTGCCAATATCCAAAAGCTGAAAACAAAATGTATTGTTGCCAATCATCAAAACTTAATTAGAAATTAAATTTAGAGAATCAAGTTAAAGGAGACACAACATGAGACATACATTATCCCACACAATCTCCCCACAATATCTGTCTTCGGATAGGTGGTGCCATCTCCTCATCTTCCAGTTGGTCTAAAATAGCTTCCTCAATGTCGTTGAACATTTCATCGTCCTCCATTACAAATTCCATTACAATCCGATCAAAGTCTACACATCACACAAAGCACGTCCATCACCAAGACATCAAAGATGAAATAACCAAGTTGTTGTCAACGAGTAAAATATCCAGTACATTATATCCCTATGCAGACCAAGCGTAGTACACTTCCTTACCTACAACAACAGTAATAACAAAGCAACTAATATGAACTACTAGAGTATATAATAGAACAACAACAATACAAGGCACATTTGACATTTGTGTAGTCTATTGGCGTAGTGCCTGGTTCCTTGAATCATAGTCAGGTCCGAGACTTGCATGATATGTAGGCATGGGCCTTTCCTGTAGTTGAGGATGATCAACATACGTATGCCTGTTATTGCCAACCCCATTTATAGCAGCATGTGCTTCCTCTACCGAGTGAAAACCCTTATAACGAGCTCCATGATATCCATTCACTTGGACAAAGCATTCGGGCCAACTATAATATACACCGGGTTCGCGACCAACCCACACTACATAGCATTTATACCTTCCCATTTTATGAACCTCAATTCTCTGCATGTAAGGTGTTATAAAAGAAAATAGGTATGACAGACATAATAATTGTAGCAAATTTAATATGAAGTCCAATCCATAAGAGCAAGTTTGTAGATCAGAAAGCATGTAGGTTTGAGGTTACACTGCATGAAGCATGATATAGTGGGGTAGGAGATTTAAGTTTGCTAGTTCAAGTGCATGAACAAGGTTTATGTCATGTGAATTAACACCCAATCAACCCTAAGCAATATTATGCCTTAATGTGGTGGAATAAAATTTGAACATATTTACATACTTTCCTGGCAAGTAATAACAATATGGAAGTCCATTTCCGTGTGCTCTTATCAAAGCAAGGTAGATGTTAGGCCCAATACAGTGTACAGAGCATACACAAAGTATGGTAGAGGTCCAACGAAAAATAATACTTGTGCAGAGGTTAAGAACAAAACAACCACTGCATCCGTTTAATATGAAACTACCCAGAACATATCATATACGAACATATGAAAGGCCTGTAAAATGCATAAACATGGAAGAGGATTAAAAAAAAGGAAGAGAGCATCTGCAGTAGGAACCCATGACGACAAGGGACCGAGGAGGACGTAGAGGAGACGGGCTCTTCTGCTGGAGAAGCCGCCGCTACGCGTACTGATGAAGGGGATGACATTGCGGAGGAGCCTTAAGAACTTAAAATAGAAGAGCGGGTGTCAATGTAGGGTCACGAGCGGGATCGGTGTGTCAATTTAACACATCACTGCAATGGAGGTGGTAACACAGCCCCTCGGGAGCAGAAAAAAGGGGAACGTCAAGAACCCTAGCCGAACGATCGTCGCTCGATCGGAGCATATTGCAGAGGTGATTGGACAAGAGAGGGTGTAGGCAAATACACTGGATAAGGGTGAAAAGTACCTATCAGTGGCGACAACTAGATCTGCAGAGTAGATAAATACACTCGTAAGGGTGAAAAATAGATCCTAGAGCTAACCAATGAAAAGCAGAAGGAGCTGAAAGGAGGAGTCAAGTTCACAAAAAGATAAAAATATGAACATTGTATCAAGAGTTTATGGAGCAATCAGAAGAAGAACGAAGGGACTTGGTCAATGCCAAGACAGTCAATGTCGACTCGTCAAGGTCAATGCCAGTCAAAGAGGACTCCAGAAAGCTCAACTTTTTCTTGACTACAGTCATGAGGTCCCAGTCAAAGTCAAAGGTTAATGAAAAGATTAGTCAGCTATAGTGATCCAGGTCAAAGACAGGCAGCTAATGGAGAGAAAAGAAGGCAACAGCTGGCCATGTAGTAAGATAAGAGTGATAAATATGCAGTAAGGGTGACAAATAGCCCGTATGACTGACAAATGGACGATAAGCGTGTAAATTAGCCAGTAAGGCTAACAAATGGGCTGAAAGGGTGAATCACATGCTCGATGTGTCTGGCACACGCTCAACTCAAAGGCCAGGGGCCCAGGCTTTGCACGTGATTCGAGGCTACCCTGTCAGAGGAATATTCTCTCCCATGGGACAAGGATATTTTCATATTTCAGCCTGATCATCTATTATTCACCCTTTGTCACCTCCTTTACACCAGTAAGGCCTATTTTTCACCATTGGCCACCTATTTGTCACCCTTAAAGCGTAGCCAAAGCCCTTTTCATCCAGCAGGTGACTTGGATTTTTCTCTTTAGCAGTCTGAACTGGAGTCAGCTCCACGGTCGACTCTAGTCAAAACTTGTGCAAGTAAAGCCTTCATCTTTTCACACTTCAGCCTAGTTCCTTAACCAAACTTGAATCTGTCTTCAGAAAACTCATTCATATTCATGAATTAACATTATCAAGCACACACATTAACAGCATTAAAACATATAAAACTTTGAAGATAAAAATGTATGACAAGAGAAATATCAATGAAGATAGGCATGCCACATTCTGAGGTTTGAGACGTAAAATATTTAAGATCTTGTATTTCCAAAGGTAATGAGGTCGGCCCCAAACCGGGCTCTAAACATATTACAATCACCCTCATTAAATGTCCATGATGCCTCCCCCTTCCTTGACAATTCATGAACATATTTCAGTACATAAATGGCACAGTTGAGGCTTCCATCTGCCTGTTGGGGACATTCGTTGTCGAATATAAGATCCCATTTCTCAACTCCCTCGAATGTCCCATAGAGCTTCAGAGACCCCCGTACAACTGTAGCCTGCAAATGAAAGGTTATAAATTATTAAGGAATAATTAAAAGATAATATAAATATATATGATTTCAGGTACGTGGATAAGAAAAAGTACCCAATTTCTTGTAGTGGCATCATGGATGGCCATGCCTCTCATGAAATTGTATGAGACAAAGCGGCGATTCTCCGTGTCAACAGCAAGTAGATGCCAGTGACCTCCAGAGTGTAACATGAAGAATAAATATGTGTTCTTATGCAGTTCTGATAATTCAACATTCTCGAAGGAGCACTCCAACAATTCGTTGGATTTTTTGTAGTTGGCCATTGTCCTGCCGTTTATGTGATTCACTAAAGTGGTGGGAAAACAAACCCACTGATGAAAGGTGTCAGATTCATTGAATCGTGAGTGGAGGAGGTGCATCATGGCGTTGATCATCTGTAAATTAACAATCACGATTCTAATAGCAATAGAAACACAAGTTCAGGGTAGGGTGAGTGACAAAAAATTTCATAATTAATGAAAGAAAGTACTGTATCATCTATCATCTTACTGTATAATAGATCAATGACATGGCGACGTTTCTAAACAATCCCGTTCTGTAGGATAAAAATGGGGCCAGTATATTGGACAAAATTTTCATGGTAGTCAGAGTAAGGTGAATCAATATAATTACAGAAACTATAAGAGGACAACTTACTCAATATCCCCCGAGGCACAAGCATCAATGAATTCATTCACAATCGTGTTATCTGTGGGCTTCAGTCGGCCTTTGCAGATCCAATCAGTACTCTGTATGAGCTTTCTGTAAGGGCCAGCTTCATCTCCCTTCTACATTTATGCCAATATACCAATCTTAGATTCTATACTGTAAGAAGTAGGAACAACGCAGACTCACCTTCTACTTCCCCCGTCCTACAGTTTTCTTTGCAGGTGCCCGCCATTTCCTCACGGGCTTCTCGTCCCGTTGATGAAGGGACAGAGAAAAGACACCTTGACGACGGTCACCATGCCCATTGGTCGCCTCCATCTGAGCTTGGATATCGCCATGCACATCCTCTTCAGGGGCTACCTTAGATGGCACGGTGTCATCTATACTTTGTTGAAGGGACCTTGGAGGTGGGACATCGACAACAATGTCCATTTCAGAGGTTTGACATATACTTTGCGCAACATTTTCAGCCCCTTACACTTCCTTGATAGGGGCTGCCGAAGGTGGCATGACATCAACCGTCACCTGTTCGACGGGCCTAGGAGGTGCTGCATCAGTGGCAATGTGAGCCTCGTGCACCCTAGTCAAAAAGAAGGCCCTCATTTCCTCAAGTAGCTGCTGCTGGATCTTCAATGTAGCGGCAATATCCTGTAGCACAGGCATGCATGGAGCTGATGAGGACGTCTCCTAAGCACTGGGTCGGGTCATCATCTGACCACCGTACACCGTGTCCCTTTCACTTGGCTCAACAAGAATCCCTTCGATCACCTGCATTTCAAACCACATCACTTTGGTTATTCATTAATGTTGAATGACAAAGAAGAAGTTTTTAGTACTCATAATACCGTTGGCCTTGCAGGGATCCAATGGAGAATTTTAATTTCCTATCTAGAAATGGCCCCCACCTAAATAGTTGGGGGAATGCCACCTGCCTTAGTGGCTGCCGCACCCGCGTGTGCTCAAAAAATCGGACCTGTAATATGAAATATATCAACTTATTTTACAATGCAATAGAATTAATGATTGACACATTAATTATTACACAACAAAAATAAAAAAACTTACAGCAAGTGCGGCTGAATAACCAAATATAAATGTATGGGCCTAGTATGCATCCCCGGCTCTCCTCTTAGCACGGTCAATTGTACCTGACCGTCGTTTCTGGACTGCCAATACTAATTGCTCAAACTTGTGCATCGTTACCTGTTGCACGGCGACTGCCCAGTTCTAATCTGAAACTCTGTCAATGTCGTCTAAGCATGACAGCATCTGTTGTAGACAAGAATGCGACGACCGTGGATAAAGGAAAGTGAACAGTAAGAGTACAATCACAGCCGGACAGTGTCGGCCACATCCTACTCTTCTTCGGACCCAACAATTTACTGGATGAGAGAGCACACTTTCTTCCGGCCAAATGTTGCTGTAAATCCAAATCGATGATGCAACTTCGACTTCTATTTCGCGGATCCATAATGTTGAACCGGCTGGCCAGAGCAAGGTAATCCTAAAATTATGCCAACATCTTCCACACTGAATGCGACCTCCTTACTACCCATATGGAAGTAATTTCCTCCACTATGGGCGCAAATAATCTCCTCCAATAGTGTCATGGTGAAGGTGACGAGAGAAGCATTGTCAACATATGGACCAAAGGGTGTGGTCCTCATCAATGACTTGTGGCATTCCCGAAATGCCATCTGATCCCTATCCTTCATGTAAATGTCCATAGAACACCAGGCGAAGATGACCTTTGTGTTCACTAGATTCAAAAAAATGTGTAAATAAGAAATTTAGTTAATTGACTGATCAAGAAATACAAAAAATATTAAGAGTAAGAGAAGGGTGACAAATGTATAGACAAGGGAGTTTAGGTGTGGCAAATGGGTGCTTAAGGGTGACAAATTTATGAAATTCGGAGACAGGTAGGTCTAAATATGACACAAATCGGTAGATATAAGCGTGACAAATAAATATGTCGATAAGGGGGGCAAATACCTATGTAAGGGAGATAAGGAACCACGCTACCTTTAACTTGTCATCCTGAAGTGGAGGCCTTAGAAACCTTAGGTATGTGAAACGTTTCTTCTTCGGCCATAGGAACCGGTACAATTTTCTGAGATGCAGGTGGGACATCCAGTTTACGGCGGACGGAGCGTTGCATGGGTGTCTCCTTCAGCTCCATGGTTGTTAGTGATGAAAGAGAGCTCGCAATTCAGGAGTGCTCGAATAGCAAATGACGGAGAGGTCGCAAATGGCACCGCGAGGAAGACGAGACGCAGAGCATGATGGAGAGACGAACCGACTTCTGGTAGGTTGCGTAAGAGCCAAGACATGGCAGGAAGAGTAAATAAGTAATTAAAATTTTTAATTTCGAGGATCTAGTTCGGCGTCCTCGTTTCTGTTGATGTGGCATGCGGCATTGGATCGACGGAAATACACGAACAACACTCACGCGTGGCCGACGTGTCCCGTTTTCCACGTGGATCAATTGGAGCTTAAGGGCGATAAATGTGTCTACACGGGTGACAAATGCGTTAGCAAGGGTGAAAAATACCCTGCTAACGGTGACAAATAGGGCTCAATAGAGACCAGGCTAACGTGCGACTTTCAAGGTAGTGTAAGAGTAAGGGCGACGTCTTGTGGACTTTAGTGGTGACAATTAGGTGAGTGTGGGTGACAAATGCTCAACTGAGTAACAAATAACTTCCTTAAGTGTATCGCTGTTAATCGTGAGGTGCCGGGTTCAAAACAAAGTTCTGTCGTGTTTTCATTTACATTTTTAAATGAGTTGTATTAAAAAAAACTTAAGGAAACCTTAAGCTGAAGCTAAGATTCAAACCCGGAGAAACCCGTTCAAACGGTAGAACAATAAACCAAATGATACAACATGTCATTTCAATTTATTTATTCCATTATATATATATATTATAGTTTTCCGTATCAGTACGCAATGTCTAATCCAGTCTCGAGCCGTGGCCGGGACGACCGGTTCGGCAGGGACGGCCACACCTGCCTCGAATGATGTGCACGTGACGCAAGGGCGACGTTGATTATTATCTTGAGTGCTTCCATGTGGCATTCCCCGCGAGGAGCCCTAGCTCCCGAAAATTCATTATAGACGTGATGGTAAATTCAAAACACATGAGTTTGACGGAGACACAGAACAATAAGGAAATGGTCAACATGTGACCGATACGCCTTGAATACCTTTCCGCACCCCGATGTGGGCCTTTCAAGGTAGCTAGGCTTTTTAACACGCTGTCTCTTCCTTTTATAGGAATCGACTTATCGCCATGCAGCCCCATTGCTTGGCGATTAATCAAAAATTTTCCCCTCTTATCGCCGTGATCGACCTCTATGGCACGGCGGGTCGCCAGTCCCAACCCGATGCCCACCATCGTCTGCTTAGTGATCAGAAGGAGCGCACACTCCATTAGTCCAGACCATTCCAGTTTTGGAACTTGAACACGTTGTCATACACAAGTGATTGGCATGCCCTATCATGGGTAAAACCAATAAAAGATACAATGATATTTGATTATTATCCTGAGTGCTTCCACGTGGCATTCCCCGCGAGGAGCCCTAGCTCCCGAAAATTCATTATAGACGTGACGGTAAATTCAAAACACATGAGTTTGGCGAGGGCACGAAACAATAAGGAAATGGTCAACATGTGACCGTTACGCCTCTGAGTACCTTTTTGCACCCCGAGATGGGCCTTTCAAGGTAGCTAGGCTTTTCAACACGATGTCTCTTCCTTTTATAGGAATCGACTTATCGGCCATGCAGCCCCATTGCTTGGCGATTAATCAAACATTTTCCACTCTTATCTCCGTGATCGACCTTTATGGCACGGCGGGTCGCCAGTCCCGACCCGATGCCCACCATCATCTGCTTAGTGATCAGAAGGAGCGCACCTTCGGTTAGTCCAGACCATTCTAATCTTGGAACCTGAACACATTGTCATACACAAGTGATTGGCACGCCCTATTATGAGTAAAACCGATAAAAGATACAATGATATGTGATTATTATCCTGAGTGCTTCCACGTGGCATTCCCTGCGAGGAGCCCTAGCTCCTGAAAATTCATTATGGACGTAACGGTAAATTCAAAACACATGAGTTTGGCAGGGGCACGGAACAATAAGGAAATGGTCAACATGTGACCGATACGCCTCTGAGTACCTTTTCGCACCCCGATGTGGGCCTTTTAAGGTAGCTAGGCTTTTCAACACGCTGTCTCTTCCTTTTATAGGAATCGACTTATCGGCCATGCAACCTCATTGCTTGGCGATTAATAAAACGTTTTCCCCTCTTATCACCGTGATCGACCTTTATGGCACGGCATGTCACCAGTCCCTACCTGATGCCCACCATCGTCTGCTTAGTGATCAAAAGGAGCGCACCTTCGGTTAGTCCAGACCATTCCAGTCTTAGACCCTGAACACATTGTCATACACAAGTGATTGGCACACCCTATCGTGAGTAAAACCGATAAAAGATACAATGCTATTTGATTATTATCTGAGTGCTTCCACGTGGCATTCCTCGCGAGGAGCCCTAGCTCCCGAAAATTCATTATAGACGTGATGGTAAATTCAAAACACATGAGTTTGGCGGGGGCACGGAACAATAAGGAAATGGTCAACATGTGATCGATACGTCTCTGAGTACCTTTTCGCACCCCGATGTGGGCCTTTCAAGGTAGCTAGGCTTTTCAACATGCTGTCTCTTCCTTTTATAGGAATCGACTTATCGGCCATGCAGGTTGCTTGGCGATTAATCAAACATTTTCCCCTCTTATCGCCATGATCGACCTTTATGGCACGGCGGGTCGCCAGTCCCGACCTGATGCCCACCATCGTCTGCATACTGATCAGAAGGAGCGCACTTTCAGTTAGTCCAGACCATTCCAGTCTTGGAACCTGAACACATTGTCACACATAAGTGATTGGCACGCCCTATCGTGAGTAAAACCTATAAAAGATACAATGATATTTGATTATTATCCTAAGTGTTTCCACGTGGCATTCCCCACGAGGAGCCCTAGCTCCCGAAAATTCATTATAGACGTGACGATAAATTCAAAACACATGAGTTTGGCTGGGGCACGGAACAATAAGGAAATGGTCAACATGTGACCGATACACCTCTGAGTACCTTTTCGCACCCTGATGTGGGCCTTTCAAGGTAGCTAGGCTTTTCAACACGCTGTCTCTTCCTTTTATAGGAATCGACTTATCGGCCATGCAGCCCCATTGCTTGGCGATTAATCAAACGTTTTCCCCTCTTATCGCCGTGATCGACCTTTATGGCACGGCGGGTCACCAGTCCCGACCCGATGCCCACCATCGTCTGCTTAGTGATCAGAAGGAGCGCACCTTCGGTTAGTCCAGACCATTCTAGTCTTGGAACTTGAACACATTGTCACACATAAGTGATTGGCACGCCCTATCGTGAGTAAAACTAATAAAAGATACAATGATATTTGATTATTATCCTGAGTGCTTTCACGTGGCATTCCCCGCGAGGAGCCCTAGCTCCCGAAAATTCATTATAGACGTGACGGTAAATTCAAAACACATGAGTTTGGCAGGGGCACAGAACAATAAGGAAATGGTCAACATGTGACCGATACGTCTCTGAGTACCTTTCCGTACCTCGATGTGGGCCTTTCAAGGTAGCTAGGCTTTTCAACACGTTGTCTCTTCCTTTTATCGGAATCAACTTATCGGTCAAGCAGGGTTTGATGTCCAGCTCCGGGATGCCTTGACCCGCACGTCCCGACCCCACCCAAGTGGTGGGCGAGAGGCCCCGGTCGTGGGTCGTGACCGGGACGCTTCATTATTTTAATATTTTATTTTATATAAATTATATATATAGAGTCTTTTTTACTTTATTGTATTATTATATATATTATATATATATATAAATAGTCTTTTTTATTTTAACATTTTACGAGATGGACCGACACGGAGCGAATATGCACCGACCCGACCGGTCCTGGGCCGTGACCGGGACGGTGGGTCGGTCGAGACCATAGACCCTACTTTCAAGGTAGCTAGGCTTTTCAACACGCTCTCTCTTCTTTTTATAGGAATCGACTTATCGACTATAAAAAAATTAAAAATTTCTAAATTACAGATATCAAAATATTAAATAATATTTTGTTTAGATCTAATGATATTTTTTACTAAGGGAGATTTTATCCTATTAGAAGAAATGAATGAATGACAAAAAATCACAAATGAATGAATGAAAACATGGCGCCAAATGAAAATATGGCGCCAAATAAAAAGAGACAAGAACAGGCAGACGACCCCTCTCCTGACCTCCTTAGTCCTTCCCCCTTCCTCCTCCTTCAACCACTGCATCCCTTTCCTCTCTCACGATCGTACTCGCCTCTCAATCTCTCACCGGCGGGCGGTGGAGTGGCGAGGGCGGGCGAAGTTGAGCTCCGGTAGCGACGGCGGTCAAATTCTTTCCGACGGACACCCCCCACCGCAGGTATTCCCCTCTCTCCCTCTCCCGTTGGCCCCCCTCTTGAGTACATATTATCCCCCAAGTAATATGTACTCAAGAGTTACATAGAGATTACTTTTAAGTAAACCAACTCCTCCTTTGAGAATTTTAACCTTCATGCCTGATCTACAAGACGAACCTTTTCTCCTTATCACCTGCTATACTCTTACAACATCAGATGAAATTCCAAGCCCCTGTTTTTATTGGGAGGGTGGGAAGAGGGATGTGAGTATAAATGTGTGTGCGTAAATGTGGATATGACCCTTTTTTCATTTTTGCCCCTTCAAGACTTTTGTTATGATATATGTGATTAGTATGCTTGGATGTGAATTAAATTGGTAGACATGTGTGGATGCCGATATGTAAGAAAGTGTGTATGTGAATGCGAGTATGTTAATGATTTTTTTCAGAAGATGATGTCGATGTCAACCACGGTGTGTGAATATGGAAGTGAAAGTGGATGTGGATATAGATGTATATGTGACCAAACAGGATGTACAAGTGTGGAAAATTGTCAATATTTAGGGGAGATGTACACGATATTTTCTTAGATGTAGTGATAATACATATTGATATGAATTTTTTAATATGTTAGGTAAATATGGCTAGAATTGATCGTTCATGGATGAATCGCAGAGTAGTTGATGGAGTGGTGTCAGAGGAGTTTAAGGATGGAGTTGATAGTTTTATTCAATTTGTATTAGGGCATCCAACAACAGTGGACCAGTGTGGTAACATCTGATGTCCTTGTTTACGTTGTAAAAATAAGAGATTTCATTCGCTATGGGATGTGCAAGTTCATTTATACAAGAAAGGGTTCACAAAAGGTTATATGAATTGGGTGTGTTATGGTGAGAACTTCTGATCGTATGAGCCCGACAATTGTTGCAAGCACAAGTACCTATGCAGACATGGTAATCGATGCTGCTGGCCCTAACTATAATGTACAAGGGGAACACGTGTACAACGAAGAACCACCAAACAAGTCGGCTGAAAGATTTTATCAGTTACTTCGGGATGTTGATGAGCCGTTGTGCGATGGTTGTGAAAATCACACTCGGTTGTCTGCTATCTCACAGTTGTTGAATTTGAAATCCGAATTTCACCTTAGTGAGAGTTGTTTTGACCATATGCTCCTCCTTATCAAGAGTATGCTATCTCGAGATGAGAAGCTGCCTGAAAATTTTAAACGTGCAAAGAAGATGGTCAATGAGTTAGGGCTTGAATACCAAAAAATAGATGCATGCCCTAATCACTGTATGCTATATTATGAAGATAATGTAGATAAAAGATCATGTGATATTTGTCAGCATGATAGATTTAAACCTAAGAAAGGGGACAATTCAAAATAGAAGGATGTGCCTTACAAGTCACTGTGATACTTCCCTCTCACGCCCAGATTGCAGCAGATGTATATGTCGTCAAAGACAGCTCGGCATATGATATGGCACACAGAGAGAGTAGGTCGTGTAGATGATATAATTAGTCATCCCGCCGATGGTGAAGCCTGGGCTCATTTCAATCGTATGTATACTACTTTTGCTCACGGGCCACGCAATGTTAGGTTAGGTTTATGCACAGACGGCTTCAACCCATTTGGAGGTTCAGTGGCATCTTACTCATGTTGGCCAGTGTTCATGACACCGTACAACCTTCCGCCGGGCATGTGCCTGAAGCGAGAGAACATTTTCTTAACTTTAGTGATTCCAGGTCCAAAAAATCCAGGAAAAAATTTGGACATATATCTTAGGCCACTGATTGATGAGTTGAAAAGATTATGGAATGATGGAGTTGTTACTCATGATGCGTATAGAAAATAAAATTTTACTATGAAGGCTGCGTTGATGTGGACAATAAGTGACTTTCTTGCATATGGAATGCTATCTGGCTGGAGCGCACACGGGAGGTTGGCATGTCCTTACTGTATGGCTGATACCAAATCCTTTGTCCTGAAATATGGTAAGAAATCATGCTGGTTCGATTGTCATCGACGGTTTCTACCAATTGACCTTCCTTTCCGAAGGCAAAAGGATTCATTCATTAATAACATAGTTGAAATGGATGAAGCAAACTTGGAACGGATGTCTGGTCGACAAATGGCGACACAGGTGCAAAATTTATCAGATATAGTGCAATTGTCGGGTAGTACACGACATCTTCGTGGATTTGGAGAGGATCACAATTGGGTGAAGAAAAGTATCTTCTGGGAATTGCCTTATTGGTCAGCCCTTTTGATACAGCACAACATGGACGTCATGCATGTTAAGAAGAATGTCTTTGATAATGTGTTCAACACCATCATGAATGTGAAAGCCAAAACAAAGGATAATGCCAAGGCACGAGCGGACTTGAAGATACTTTGCAAACGACCAGAGTTGGAATTGCAGCCAGTGCGGGGCAAAGTTGTGCAACCTAAAGCATGTTACGTGTTGAAAGACACACAGATCAATGAACTGTGCGAGTGGCTGAAGCAATTAAGATTCCCTGATGGATATGTGTCTAACATAGCCCGTTGTGTGAATGTCAATGAGAGAAAAATATATGGATTAAAAAGTCATGACTGCCATGCGTTCATGGAGAAAATTATGCCCATTGCATTCCGTGACATATTGCCAAAGCTTATATGGGGAGCATTGACTGAGTTGAGTCAGTTTTTCAGGATTCTATGTGCATCAGAACTCAAACTTGGGGGCGTGCAAACTACGGAACAGAATGTGGTCACGACAGTATGCAAGTTGGAAAAGATATTTTCCCCTACATTCTTCTTTTCCATGGAGCACCTGATTATCAATTTGCCATACGGGGCCAAAGTTGGAGGACCGGTACAATTTCGATGGATGTATCATTTGAGAGGTAATCAGTATGTATTTACTGATTATTTGACAGTTGTTACATGTGTCTGTCATTGTCACTGTATGTCATTGTCATATGAATTGTTGTCATGGGTGTATGCATGACCTGAAAATAAAGGTTTACAACAAGGCTAAAGTAGAGGGTTCGATTACCGGGGCGTATATTATTGAAGAAATTTTGAACTTCTGTTCGATCTACTTCAAACCTGAAATTCAAACTCGCCGCAATCGACCTCCATGTAATGATGATGGAGGAGAGGTGGGTCCATCCGACCAGTTGTCCATATTTAAGTATTCAAGATGTGCATTCGGACGTTATTCGAATCACATATTAGAGGACAGAGAGTTGTTGGCCGCAGATATATATGTTCTCTTGAACTGTGCTAAGATTGAACCTTATGTTGAGTGAGTCATCAACTCCGTAGCTCTCGAAAATTTACGGTGATGTTCTTCCTCCCATTTACGGTGATGTTGCATTCATCATTACATGCAATTTGATTCAGAATTAATTACTCAATGTCCACACCTCAAGGACATGGAGGTTCAAAATGAACGAGAGAGATCTTTTACCAGATGGTTTAAAGGTCAAGTAAGTGTCAATCTACCAATTCCACAAAGCTTGAGGTGTATGCAAGTATCAAAAGAAAAGTAACGTGGTTTATATTCATAGGTTGAAGAAGGTTATGTTACTGATGAAAGAGTCCCGGTGATAAGTTATGGACGTTCGAAGGTAGCGCATGCCTATCCAGGATTTTTTGTGAATGGTTATCGATTTCACACCAGAGATTATGGATGAAATAAGTCTACGATGAATAGCGGTGTATGCGTGAAAGGTAGTACATACAATGAAAATGATATTGATTACTATGGTATTCTTGAGGAGGTCATATAATTACAGTATCTCGGACAAGACAAGCATATATTTCTTTTAAGTGTCATTGGTTTGATCCTCATTCAGTTCGAAACGACGCAATATATGAGATTATCAATGTTAAACATAGATCAAAATTGAATACCTATGAGCCGTTCATTTTGGCCGCACAAGCCCAGCAAGTGTATTATTCAAGTTATTCATCGTCCAAGAATAAAGATTAGTGGGCAGTTTGTAGGGTAAAACCAAGGCTTGTGCCTAATGATGAGTTAGATCTGATTGAAGCTGTCTCAGAGGATTCAAGTGCCGAATTTTTTTAATCAGACGACAGTGACATTGCAGAGTTTGTTGCTTCTAATCTTCATCTGATCGAATCTGACGATTCACTTCGGTTGTCTATAGAGGATGAAGTGGAAGAAGTCGATTCAACTGAGCTAAATGAAGCAACTGTTGGGCAGGAGGAGTCCTCTGAGGAGGAAGTGTATGAATCTAGTAAGAATGGAGAAGATGAAGAAGATGACAATGAGTTTGATATATCTTCAGCGTCTGAAGATAAAATAGATACAGATTGAATATTTTGTAAGAAATTTAACATATATACACTTCTTATCATTATTACTTACCACCTCTCCTCGTAATTAGTTGTGGACTAATATGCACTACTTTAATTGTTGTCAATAATTAGATGGTTCGAGGTCGTATCGGATCTTCGAGGAGAGGTGGTTCCGGGAGGGGTTCTACCGATATGTTTATTTAAATTCTTAGATAAATGAGTAGTGAATATATGCACTTTATTTTGGTAATGATACTTTATGTCTCTACACCAGGTACACAGAGTACACCGCCCCCACCACTTACTGTGGGTCTATTTATTTAAATTCTTAGATAAATGAGTAGTGAATATGCACATTATTTTGGTAATGATAGTTTATGTCTCTGCACTAGGTACACAGATTACACCGCCCCCACCACCTGCTACTGGTATGTTTATTTAAATTCTTAGATAAATGAGTGGTGAATATGCACTTTGTTTTGGTAATGATAGTTTGTGTTTATGGCACCATGTACACAAATTACACCGTCCCCACCACCTGCTGCGGGTCTGTTTATTTAAATTCTTAGATAAATGAGTAGTGAATATGCACTTCGTTTTGGTAATGATAGTTTGTGTTTATGGCACCAGCTACACAGATTACACCGCCCCCACCAACTGCTGTGGGTCTATTTATTTAAATTCTTAGATAAATGAGTAGTGAATATGCACTTCGTTTTGATAATGATAGTTTGTGTTTATGGCACCAGGTACACAGATTACACCGCCCCCACCACCTACTGCGGGTCTGTTTATTTAAATTCTTAGATAAATGAGTAGTGAATATGCACTTCATTTTGGTAATGATAGTTTATGTTTATGGCACCAGGTACATAGATTACACCGCCCCCACCACCTACTGTGGGTCTGTTTATTTAAATTCTGAGATAAATGAGTAGTGAATATGTACTTCATTTTGGTAATGATAGTTTATGTCTCTGCACCAGGTACACAGAGTACATCGACCCCACCACGTGCTGCGGGTATGTTTATTTAAGATCGTTCATGAATGAGTAGTGACTTAGCACTTTGTTTTGCTCACGATATTTTAAATATATGCACCAGGTACACAGAGTGCACCGCCCCCACCAACTGCTGCGCGTATGTTTATTTAAATCCTTAGTGTTTCGGCTCCATGTTTTCATGCTGTCAAAATTTAGATTCATGTATACTCTTCATGTGTTTTGTTGATGTAGAATCATCCATGGAGCTATAATGATTTTGTGTGTGTAGTTTACTTCTAAATTGCGCAAAGAACAAGTTGACAGTTGCACATAGAACAGGCTGAAAGCCAGTTATTTTCTCAAGAAATGAATAAAAGTCAACGTGGTAACGTAGTCAACGCACAGTCAATGGAGCTAAGACAGTGGTCAACCCAAGTCTGTGCAGTCAAAGTCTGAATTCTTTAGAAATGATGAACAAATCTATTAAGATTCATACAAGGGAAGGCAGAGATAAGGCAGATACATGACTCATTAGTGGTGACAAATAGGGAGGTAAGGCTGACAAATAGCTCTCTACGGGTGAAAATAGGTTGTAGCACTGAATATGTGTGAAGTGTTGAAGCTGCATGAAGGGGAAGTCCACTTGTGTTTACCCGCCAGCAGAAGAAGCTAAGGACGACAAATGTACACATAAGGCTGACAAATAGACTGCTATGGTTGACATATACCCTCTTAATGGTGGAAAATATGTGTCAACGGAGACATTAGCTTAAGTGCTTAAGTGTTCGACGTATGTTCTATGCAAACTCTTGTTAACATATTATTCATTATGCTTTAAAATTGGGTAGTGCCATATTTTTTATTTTAATTTGGGCATAGTTTTCAATTGGGGGATATATTCACCACCCCTCTATATCCTATCCTTCCACACATCACTTACGTAAATGAGTAGTGAATATGCATTTTATTTTGCTCGTGATATTTTATGTCTCCGCACCAGGTACACAAAGTGCACCGCCCACGCCAACAACTGCGGGTATGTTTATTTAAATTCTTAGATAAATGAGTAGTGAATATGCACTTTGTTTTGCTCACGATATTTTATGTTTACAGGTTTTAGTGCCAAAACATCAAGTCTACAGAGTACACCGCTTCCATCACATTCTACTGCTATGTTTATTTAAATTCTTAGTTAAATGATAATAATTCTATATGTTTACTTGTTAAAATTTTTTATTTAATAATGAGCTAAATTCTGATTAACTACTTCTATTTTACTTGTAACAGGTACGTCGGGCACACCACCTGCGATAGTTTGCTCGTCCGCCCACCCGAGCACACAACAGGCAAACGATGTTGTTAGCCATCACGAGGGCGAGCAGGTGGTGTTACAAGAGGGACGCAAGCCATGTTGGGTCTCTGGGTAAATATTTAAACTCATGAATTATGTTCGTTATCTATCCATCAATTATATATATAATTGTTGGCTATCATTTTAACATTTGTAATTGCAAGGATAAAGTAGAGCCCAGTGAGGCTTCTCGTTTTATTACCAACATTATTGAGCGACATATGACCGGCCCATATAAGTCATTTCAAAAGTTTCCGTAGGATATCCGCGATCGATTGTATGATGAGTTCCTGGTATACGATTTAATCTTTTAAATTACATATTTCCTAACTCCACAATTTCAATTGACTAACTTATAAATTTTGAATTCTTGACAGCAAGGATATCAGTTTGTGAGGCGAGCTGACGCCGGACGAGCTCGACGTGCATGGGAGGCCACAAGAACTGTAAATTATAAGCATCATTTACACGGCTATCAGGAACGTGCCAAGGCTCTAGCCGGGGGGAGCGAGGACCATGGCCTTTGGAAGGCACACGGCCCCGCATGGATGAGGAGGGAGCACTAGGAGGACCTCTGTGATAGATGGGCCGAGCCTAATTGGAAGGCCAAATCCGCAAAAGCCAAAGCCGCACGTGCGTTACATCCAGACATGCATCTCCATACTTCTATATATGTTTCCTTCGCGACCCAGAAGGAGAGATTGGTAAGTAATCATCTTAATTTTATTATAATTTATTTCTTATATGCCCCTATTTATTCTCTATAACATGTATAATAGGAAAAGAAGAGGGGTGATACGGTCTCGTACCACGATTTATTTGCTACAATTCATCAAAAGAAGGGGACAGATCAGTATGTGAGCGAGAGAGCTCGCTCGGTAGTAGTAAGATTATATACATACACATTTCTTTTCTATTTTTATTTTTAAATATGATTGATTAATATGACATTTACAATATTTTTTATTCAATTTGCTGGAGTCATATGACTGAAAAGTATGGGGACGAGGAGACGCAGCGGCTGCAACTAGATCCTGAGGCATGGGTAGCAGCAGCCGGCCCACCGAAGAAATGATGAGTATACGGTTTTGGGCAGACCTTGGACACCAGCCCGATTCTAGCATCTTCTCTAGGCTCAGCTTCATCCTACCCTGGTAGCAGTTCTTTCTCTACTCCCTCCATCGACACTTCTACGAGCCATATTACATCCATCGTCGAACATGTGGTAGACCTAGTCGAGGAACGCATGGAGGCACGCTTTACTCGGGTGGTTGCTACCCTCCTGGCCCAGGCGAGGATTTTGTCTCAGGGAGCACCCTCGAGCACACCACAGCCCTCTCATGTGAGTATTTAATTTAATTTTTAATTTCGTAGACTTTAAAGTTATAATATAGGAGTATCTGTGATACCAATGTTGTGTGCTCTATAGGCAAAGTTGGAAGCAAGTATATGAATATGTGTGCGTAGCAGGATCTAGAGGGGGGTGAATAGATCCTATGAAAATTTTAACCTCAATTTTTAAGCCTAAGACAATTTAACACTCAGCTATCAAACTACGAGCTCAGATGATATCTGTGAGAACAATATAAATGAAAGTGACAAGAATGGACTAACTAAAAGAATGCTATCTCACAGAATCCACTCAGATCAGATAGATCTAACAGACTGCAATACAACCACTTAGCGTATAGGGAAGATATGTTCATACGCAAACCTGTGAATGGAGGAAGATGATAAGGGCCAATCACACCAATGCAAATCACGGCACACAGAATTTTTAGGCGATTCGATCTGCCACGCAGATCTACGTCCACCCCACACTCAAACCTGAGTGTGGCTTCCCCTTGCAACAGCAATAACCGCAGACTCAGTCTGCAAACAAACACTGACTTACAGCTTGACCTAAAAGAACACTCTCCTCTCTTCTTCTGATCAAATTAAAAGAAACCGTGAGTAACACCCAGTTACCCACAACCAGAGGACCAGTCCTCTCTTCCTCTGAAGCACAGAGGGAATCATTCTCCTCAACCAATTTGATCATTCTTCAAATGTCATAGCCATGAGTCACTTTACACCACTGAACAGCCATTTCACGATGCTATACAGCCATTTGTCTACTTTGTCCACCCATTTTCACCCTTAATCCAAAGCTAAAAAGTCTTCTTTCATTTTGTGAATTCTTCTGTCAGAAGTCGACTTGTAAGCCCTTCCGAGTCGGCTTGAGGTTTAGTTTTCAGCTGTTTCACACCTGCTCCCTATTATTCACCTTTGCACTGCTATTTGTCACCATTGTTGCCTATTAGTCACCTAGTCCATCTATTTGTTACTGTGGGAATGGTTTTATTCTTTATTGGTTGGTTTATTAGGCGTGCCAGTCACCGGAGTGACAATTTATTATGCGCTCGATCTGACTTGGTCAGTCGATTGTGAAGTCCGAGTCGGGACCAGAAGTCCGTCATACCATAAAGGCTATGACGTTAATTACGCCCTTCCAAAGAAGGATAACTTTTGATTAATCGCCAAAGTAGAAGAGTCTCAGGGGAAAACCAATATGATAGGTATGCTCATTCATTAATTTGCAGGATAGGAGATGCATGCAGATGATCATGTGCATATGATATATTAATACACGGAGTAAATCTGACAGCATGTCCCCTTATCTTGGTCTATGCCAAGTGGGAATATAGAACATCCATCCACGGAGTGCCGAGATGGACGTCAAAAGAAAGATGGGCGTTGCCCGAGATCGAAGAGGATCTAGATGCGACGGGACAATGTCCATTATAATGGTATCTATTGATATCCCCTTAAGAAACCATTAGAGGACATGCAGTGGCAGAACTCCAAGAGTCAGCAGGGTTAGAAGAAAACATCGCGGTCAAATAGTATAATGTGGGGGTAAAACCCCATTAATTTAGCTCCATTAGACTTGGATGAAGAACCATGATTACCCATCATATGATGAACGTTGGCATGAAGACTAATGAGGTTGGGACATTGGGTTGCTGGGAAGTTGAGTGTTTGAATAATGGTTGGCACTGAGATGAACCGGCACGGATGGGAACCGGCGCGAAGGCGAATCGGCGCGGTATAGGAAAATGAGGTGGTCGGTGCGCCTAGGTGGCCGGCCGGTCCTCGGCGCGCCCATCACTCGGCGTGGAACTCACGCCGAGAGAGGGCTGCGTCGGAAGGCCATCTGGCGCCGACAGGAGGGATTTCTTTAGAGATTTTTTAGGGCTTTGTGAGGTTATGGATCTTGGTGGGTTCTATTGAGGGGATCTCTTGTGTTTAATCAGGGCTTCATGGGCTCTGGCGATGATTTTCAGGCAAGCTGAAAGGGGAGGAGAAATTCATCCATAGAAGGTCTAGGGAGACCATGTGACAATCAACGGGAAATCTCATAATGATTATATTCACTTTTATAGCTGGCAAAGGGCCATGAGATAGTCTGTCTCAGGCCTCTGCCACATAGTAGGGGGTTAATTCATCAGTTCAACGAAAAATATCACACGATATGACAAAGCAAGGATCGTGAATGAATTTCGGCAGCATCTCCCATTATCTTAGACTATGTCAAAAGGGGAGTATAGGACATCCATCTACGGAGTGTAGAGATGGAAGCCAAAAGAAAGGCGGGCGTAACCTGAGATCCGAGAGGATCAGAATACAGCGGGACGGTGTCCACTCATCATGGCACCTCATTAATATTTCCCAGAAGGAACCAGCGGAGAACATGCAGTGGCAGAACTCCGTGGCTTGGCGGGGTGATCAAAAGAAAACCGAGGAAGTGAAATAAATGTAGGGGCAAAAACCCCATTAATGTAGCTCCTATGCATCTCATGAGGCTGAGTGAGGTTCAGCAGTCAATGGAACAGTGAGGAGGAGAATAAAGCATAATTCACAGAGAAAAAAGGAAAAAAGAAATGCTCTGCATGGGCAGGGGCATGAACCGGCGGCCAAGAGGAATAAGTGGCTTAATGGCTGGCCTCATGCCCAGGTATATATATGTAGCTACTTCATTGATCCAGTGGCTAGGCCTCCTTGGGTGAAAATGTGCATATACATATGTTTGATAGCAAATGGGCTGACAGCTGGGTGGGCTCCATGCACCATGCATGTTTATATATATATAATGGAATATATATGGTGTGATATATACAAGAGAGTGAGCTGGCGTCAGACATATGGTGGAGTGGGTTCCATGCATGTCTTATTCAGTTTATATACCCACGTTAGACTTCATGCATGCTGGTTTATTGAGTTAAATGCATCCAAGCATATGCTTATTCATGTACGTATATATAGGATCAAATGGGTTAGCAGCGGACATATGGCGAGATGAAAGGGCTCTATGGTGACATGGTGGCTATGTGAGTTTGGGTGGCATGGGCTTGGCAAACGAGTTAATGGCTGTCCACGTGTAGGCCTACAGCAAGTGGGGCCATGCATTGATGAGTGTTGTTTATTCAAACATGCTAAATAACCATCACGTGAATACAAAGACTCAGGTGGACAAGGCCATGCCAAATAACCACGACGTGCGTACATAGGAAATGGCGGGAAAATCATATGGGCACGGCGGGGAGCTCACGTTCGGTGCGAAGTGAGCAGCATCGGCATGGGGGCTCTTGGCGCGGAAATAAGAAAGGGGGTCTCGGCGTGGAAATGGGGAAACCTGACTTCGGCGCGGGAGGTAATCGGTGCGGGTTTGGCGCCGAGAGCTGTTGGAGCCGAGACTGAAAGGGGATTTTGGGGTTTAGGATTTCATGGAAGCTTACGAGCTTGGACTCTTTCGAGTGAACAGGAAACTATTTGGAGGACACAAACACCAGATCAGAATCGGGCAAAATTACTTTTCCTCATGATTTGGGGGACAGGAAAACCACGAGATAAGCTGTCTCGGGCTCCCGTCTAGTGTCAGAGGTAAATACTTCTACTACTCGCGGAAGAACTCCGGGGGTAAGCATCAGAACTCAGTATTCCCGGAGCGTAGCAATGCCTTCGCAAATGTCATTGACAGATGGGATAATACTCCCACTGTCTCTATGAAGTCGTAGTAGCCATAAGGCCGTTGCCCAAGATTAAACGAAAGAAACGTAAATCGGAGCTACAGAATTTCAAGATAGAACGATGGGAGTACACGAGCAAGCATCAAGGGGATTTTGTTACAACAACACATATATAACAAAAAAAGGGAATTCATATCAAGAACAGATGCATCAATATATCTTTCATTCATATAAAATCAGGCATTGCCAGGGTACAGACAAAAGGAAGCCTCAAGAGGCCATTGCATTACATAGCTTGTCGGCAGAAATACAGCGGTAGAGGAACGTATAAATAGAAGAGAAAGGAAGCAGGGGGAGGCGGAGATTGTAGCCCGAAGGGCCTCCGACCGGTGGCAACCCACCTTGTGCAGATGCTCCGACGGTCCACTTTCCTCTCCTCTTCTTTTCTCAGTCTCCTTCTGCAACTCTTCTGGAATACTTCGGTGGCTCTCTTCTTCTCTTTCTTTTTTTGTATCACCCGTCCGCCCTTCGGCTTCTTCGTAGAACCTCAGCTTTTATAGTGGGTTCCAGAACCCTTGAAGCATCGACGTGCATCTTTAGTCTTGAGGCCACTTTTGCTCATCGGCGCCACCTCTGTTCACGGCATCGGCGCGCCCTTCTTCATCATGGGCCTCGGCCCTTTTGCACTTGGTATGCTTCGGCCATGGCCTCGGCGGTGCTTTCTCCTTGGTGGTCGATGGGCCATGGGCGGCCCACTCCTAGCCTCATCGACGGCTGTCTCCGTATTTTCCTTTATCCCCTAAAAATAAGAAATATAAGCTGAAAAATGTTAGTATTATTATTTGTATTGTTATTATCTTATTATTTTATTTTCATTTTATTATTATCGTTATATCTTCTCTTCTCTTTTTTTCTCTTTTGTTGTTATTATTATTATTATATTTATTTTCTTTTCCTCTTTTCTCTCATTTTTTTCTCATTTTCATTCTTATTATTATTTATATATTATTTATTTATTTTTATGTGTCAACAAATGCCCCCCACCCGTAGGTGACGCGAATGAGGGATGGATGAGCGGGGCCTACGGGTGAAACCCGTTTGAAAGGGTGTCTTTTTGTTCATGCGAGCATGCAGGTATTCAACAGCAAGCATAAGCTAGATATATAGAATAGCTCCCATATATCGGGGATAGGATAAGGACAGCGCCTGTGACTCATAGACAGAGTGCGGCTCACAAGGCACAACTAAGGGAGATGCGCATGCGTAGAGAGGACATCGCATAATATGTGCACAACGTAAGCCACGATCTACACCCGAGGCTACTTCTCTATAGTGTGATAGTGCAAGTATGCGAGCAGCGAGCCTTGGACATAGGGATACGCAGACGTTCCAGATAACACTAGAGTATTGCTCTAGTGTCTACACATACAGCTAGGGTTCTCGATTTTCGGTAGCTTCGCACAACCCCCTTAGCTTATTTCTAGCTTCGGACTTCACCGTTTGGCGCGAGTCTCCTCATGTGTCTCAATGGGGATTCCCGGCTACTAAGATTCATCCTTTATAGTAATTTTATTACGGATTTCACCGTTCGACGTGAGTCTCCGCATGTGTCTCAATGGGGATTCCCGGCTACTAGGATTCATCCTTTATAATTATTTTATTGTGGACTACCGTTCGGCGCGAGTCTCCTCATATGTCTCAATGGGGATTCCGGCTACTAGGATTCATCCTTTATAGTGATTTTATTACGGACTTCACTGTTCGGCGCGAGTCTCCTCATGTGTCTCATTGGGGATTCCCGGCTACTAGGATTCATCCTATCTATCATTCTTTTCTTCTTCTTCTTTAACTTGGGGGAAGGCAACTTTTTCCTCATGATTATCCCTCGTGTGGGTGCAGAAGTTCGAGCACACATATAGTGTTAGGAAGAACCGTCTAGCATCCCTATGATAAGAGACCGCTGAACACATTGTGGTGTAAAGTGTGGGAGTTTTGCTTTGGGTGTATCTCACGAGTTGCATTAGCAACATAGCTATGACTTTTCCACTAGACGCATGCACTCAGCCAATATTGGCTTTTCATCCCGTAGCGTATGCCGTGACGCATACATGCTTAGAATCGGGCAGCTTTATTTAGCAAGGAGATGTGGTCCTAGGAAATCGAAGGAGGTGTATTATCTTATAGTATAAGTAAGCATGCTAGTAGGGCCAACAAACACCCAAAATTTTGAAAGCAAGCAATTTTTTCTTTCTTTTCCTTTCTTTTCTTTCTTTTTCTTATTTTATATGTATGCTTATATGTATATGTCACTACATATCCATTTATTTGTTCAAGCGCCTGTTGCGAATACCTGTAGGTTAGTTATTCAAAAGCAAGCAGAATTGATAACAAAATAATGGAAAATGGCTTTATGTAGCGAGTCCTGGCGGGACGAAGAGGGTTGGTACTGGCCAATGAGAGCCGTTTTATTCAGATGATGAACCTGGATTAAAATGGAGTGGTAGGCCTCAACAGGGTGCCTTGGCCAAGAACGGACAGCGGGTTTGACAGGGAGTCTAACCCGAATATAGAAAGTGGACTATAGAACCCAACAGTTGGCAAGGGAAGCAGGCTATGACAGCCGAAAGGTAACATGGAATGCAGGCTATAAAAGCCAGGAGATAATAGGAGAATAGGGTATGCAGACCGGGCGGTAGCAAGAAAGCAGGCTTCAAGGGGAGCCCAAGTCATTGAGTTGTAGCAATTTTGACAATTTGTATGGAAGTATACCCGTATCTGTACTGCAGGAGAGCGTCCATCCTTTCAAGGAAAGGATGGGGACCTCGCTCCACCGCGTGCTGGGATTCCAGGAGTTGCCAAATTGGCACAAGTGTAAGTCTTATTGGCCAGAAGTGCCGGAAGTATGAATGTTGGCTGATATATGTGTACAAAGGGTCCACATGTCTTGTTGAAATGGATGGAAGGTCCATCTCAGACAAGTCCCAACATTGACCAAGGCGAAGTGCCGTATGATCAAGACTGGCGAGGCACCTCTATTTTAAGCCTCATCATTTTTTTCTTCCTTATTTTTTTGAACTCAATTCTCGGGGTAAAGTCGGGCTTGAGGAGAGGCTGGCCGACCTTGCCGATGATGATAAGGGCCATAAGGAAGTTGGCCGATCTTGCCGATGATGACAAGGGTCACAGGGAGGCTGACCGATCTTGCCGATGGTGACAAGGGTCAGGAGTAGGTTGATCGATCTTGCCAATGATGACAAGGGTCACAAGGAGGCTGACCGATCTTACCGATGGTGACAAGGGTCAGGAATAGGTTGACCGATCTTGCCGATGATGACAAGGGTCATAAGGAGGCTGACCGATCTTGCCGATGGTGACAAGGGTCAGAAGTAGGTTGACCGATCTTGTCGATGATGACAAGGGTCAGAAGTAGGTTGATCGATCTTGCCGATGATGACAAGGGTCACAAGGAGGCTGACCGATCTTGCCGATGGTGACAAGGGTTAGAAGTAGGTTGATCGATCTTGCCGATGATGACAAGGGTCAGGAGTAGGTTGACCGATCTTGCCGATGATGACAAGGGTCACAAGGAGGCTGACCGATCTTGCCGATGGTGACAAGGGTCAGGAGTAGGTTGATCGATCTTGCCGATGATGACAAGGGTCACAAGGAGGCTGACCGATCTTACCGATGGTGACAAGGGTCAGAAGTAGGTTGACCGATCTTGCCGATGATGACAAGGGTCAGAAGTAGGTTGACCGATCTTGTCGATGATGACAAGGGTCGCAAGGAGGCTGACCGATCTTGCCGATGGTGACAAGGGTCAGAAGTAGGTTGACTGATCTTGCCGATGATGACAAGGGTCTCAAGGAGGCTGACCGATCTTGCCGATGGTGACAAGGGTCAGAAGTAGGTTGACCGATCTTGCCGATGGTGACAAGGGTCAGAAGTAGGTTGACCGATCTTGCCGATGATGACAAGGGTCGCAAGGAGGCTGACCGATCTTGCCGATGGTGACAAGGGTCAGAAGTAGGTTGACCGATCTTACCGATTATGACAAGGGTCGCAAGGAGGCTGACCGATCTTGCCGATGGTGATAAGGGTCAGAAGTAGGTCTGAGAAAGATCTCCGATGGGGATCATGGTGATCGCCCTTTCAGAGTTTCACTAGAATGAGGGTGGGGCGGAACTTAAATTACCATATTACTGACTTGAGCGCCCTTTCGGATTTTCGCCAGAGTCAGCCCCCTCTTACTTTTGCCCACGTGCCCTTTAGGGTTTTCACGTGGCGAGGTACCCAATTTTACCTGCAACGCCCTTTCGGGTTTTCGCCACAGCCGGGTTATAGCCATTTTTGCCCTTGTCCTAATGTTGGAAGCAGGACGAGGGGCACCTCTATTTTAAGCCCCATTTTTATCATGATTTTTTTTATTCTTATTTTTTTTAGAACTCATATTACAGGAAGATGCTGAGAGGTCGGCTGGGACATGAGGCCTTACACCGAGACAGGCCTTATTCGTCAGCAAGAAGGTAATGCTAACGTAAAGGACAGGTTTTGAGCCGAATCGGGCGTAAGGCCCGTAATGGCACTGTTATTTTATATGTCATTATATATATATATATATATATATATAGCTCGGCCAGGACGGAGTGCCACTAGGCCAAGGTGGATAAAGCTCAACCAGGGTGGAGTGCCACTAGACTAAGGTAGGTAGAACTTAGCCAGGGCGTAGTGCCACTAGACTAAGGTAGGTAGAACTTAGCTAGAGTAGAGTGCCACTAGAGTAAGGCAGGTAAAACTTTGCTAGGGCAGAGTGCCACTAGACTAAGGTAGGTGGGACTTAGCTAGGGCGGAGTGCCACTAGACTAAGGTAGGTAGAGCTCGGTCAGGGCGGAATGCCACTAGACCAAGGTAGGTGGTACTTAGCTAGGGCGGAATGCCACTAGTCTAAGGCAGGTAGAGCTCGGTCAGGGTGGAATGCCACTAGACCAAGGTAGGTAGGACTTAGCTAGGGCGGAGTGCCACCAGACTAAGCTAGGTAGAGCTCGGTCAGGGCGGAATGCCACTAGACCAAGGTAGGTAGGACTTAGTTAGGACGGAGTGCCACCAGACTAAGGTAGGTAGAGCTCGATCAGGGCAGAATGGCACTAGACCAAGGTAGGTAGAACTTAGCTAGGGCGGAGTGCCACTAGACTAAGGCAGGTAGAACTTAGCTAGGGCAGAGTGCCACTAGACTAAGGCAGGTAAAACTTAGCTAGGGCTGAGTGCCACTAGACTAAGGCAAGTGGGACTTAGCTAGACCGGAGTGCCACTAGACTAAAGTAAGTAGAGCTCGATCAGGGCGGAATGCCACTAGACCAAGGTGGGTAGGACTTAGCTAGGGCGGAGGGCCACCAGACTAAGGTAGGTAGAGCTCGGTCAGGGCGGAATGCCACTAGACCAAGGTAGGTAGAACTTAGCTAGGGCGGAGTGCCACTAGACTAAGGCAGGTAGAACTTAGCTAGGGCGGAGTGCCACCAGACTAAGGTAGGTAGAGCTTGGTCAGGGCGAAATGCCACTAGACCAAGGTAGGTGGGACTTAGCTAGGGCGGAATGCCACTAGTCTAAGGCAGGTAGAGCTCAGTCAGGGCGGAATGCCACTAGACCAAGGTAGCTAGGACTTACCTAGGGCGGAGTGCCACCAGACTAAGGTAGGTAGAACTCGGCCAGGGCGGAATGTCACTAGACCAAGGGCAGGTAGAACTTAGCTAGGGCGAGGCGTCACTAGACTAAGGCAAGTAGATCTTAGCTAGGGCAGAGTGCCACTAGACTAGGGTAGGTAAAACTTAGCTAGGGCAGAGTGCAACTAGTCTAAGGCAGGTGGGACTTAGCTAGGGCGGAGTGCCACTAGACTAAGGTAGGTAGAGCTCGGTCAGGACGGAATGCCACTAGAACAAGGTAGGTTGGACTTAGCTAGGGCGGAGTGCCACCAGACTAAGGTAGGTAGAGCTCGGTCAGGGCGGAATGCCACTAGACCAAGGTAGCTAGGACTTATCTAGGGCGGAGTGCCACCAGACTAAGGTAGATAGAACTCGGCCAGGGCGGAATGTCACTAGACCAAGGGCAGGTAGAACTTAGCTAGGGCGGGGCGCCACTAGACTAAGGTAGGTAGAACTTGGCTAGGGCGGAATGCCACTAGACCAAGGCAGGTAGAGCTCGGCCAGGGCGGGGTGCCACTAGACCAAGGTGGGTAGAACTTAGCTATGTCGGAGTGCCACTATGCTAAAGTAGGTAGAGCTCGGTCAGGGTGGAATGCCACTAGATCAAGGTAGGTGGGACTTAGCTAGGGCGGAGTGCCACTAGACGAAGGTAGGTAGACCTTAGCTAGGGCGGAGTGCCATCAGACTAAGGTAGGTAGAGCTCGGTCAGGGCGGAATGCCACTAGACCAAGGGAAAGATTTTATGGGCCCGATCCAATGGAACTGATGGGCAACGTCTAGAGCTTAGCAAGGGCGGAGTGCCACAGGCCAAGGGACATATTTTATGAGCCCGGTCCAGTGGAACTGATGGGCAACGTCTAGAGCTTAGCAAGGGCGGAGTGCCATAGGCCAAGGGACAGATTTTATGAGCCCGGTCCAGTGGAACTAAGGCGATGAGAGCTCGACGAGGGCGGAATACCACAAGCCAAGGGAAAGGTTTTATGGGCCCGGTCCAATGGAACTGATGGGCAATGTCTAGAGCTCAGCATGGGCAGAGTGCCACAGGCCAAGGGACAGATTTTATGAGCCTAGTCCAATGGAACTAAGGCGATGAGAGCTTGACGAGGGCGGAATACCACAAGCCAAGGGAAAGGTTTTATGGGCCCAGTCCAATGAAACTAAGGCGATGAGAGCTCGACGAGGGCGGAATACCACAAGCCAAGGGAAAGGTTTTATGGGCCCGGTCCAATGGAACTGATGGGCAATGTCTAGAGCTCAGCATGGGCAGAGTGCCACAGGCCAAGGGACAGATTTTATGAGCCTAGTCCAATGGAACTAAGGCGATGAGAGCTTGACGAGGGCGGAATACCACAAGCCAAGGGAAAGGTTTTATGGGCCCAGTCCAATGAAACTAAGGCGATGAGAGCTCGACGAGGGCGGAATACCAGAAGCCAAGGGAAAGGTTTTATGGGCCCGGTCCAATGGAACTGATGGGCAACGTCTAGAGCTTAGCAAGGGTGGAGTGCCACAGGCCAAGGGACAGATTTTATGAGCCCAGTCCAATGGAACTAAGGCGATGAGAGCTCGACGAGGGCGGAATACCACATGCCAAGGGAAAGGTTTTATGGGCCCGGTCCAATGGAACTGATGGGCAATGTCTAGAACTTGGCGAGGGCGGAATGCCACAGGCCAAGGGACAGGTTTTATGAGGCCAGTGGGGCAAGTTTGGTATCTCTTAGCGTGTTTGTGTAGCTGTTGCAGCGAAATGCCGAAGGATGGCAAGAATGTATTGGTTATGAATGTGGGTTCCACACCGGGGGTAGAGGGTCAATCCCGGTGGGACTAATGGGAAGCATTTCGCAGGATAAGGAGGAATCCCATTCTAACATTGAATGAAATGCAGCAAATGGGTCCTCTAAGCGAGGAACTCAAAATCTTTAGCAGTCGAGCTTGTCGAAAAGTTAGCATCTACAGCGGGTTGTCCAGTTCACGGTGGGATGTTGGTGTGCCCTGAATAATCCCGTTCTCTCTTCTTTTAGCTTTGGATGCCCTGGGTGGGTAGTCGGAGAGTTCATTCTCCCTTTTAATGCCCCCAAGATGGGGTGGATAGCTGAAGATGAGTTGTTCAAAGCAAATCTTTTCATTGGGTAGCTTGTTCGCTTCACGAGCAGTCATGTAGGTAGATAGTAGTAGGGAAATCCGGCCGTTGGACTCCACCCTCTTCTCTTTTGTTGGCAGCCCCCCAGCGGGGAATAGAGTCTTGATGTGCCCAGCGGCACCTCAGAGCTTGATTGCAGCTGAGCATATTTTCATTCTTGCCCCCCCTTGCTCGGAGAGAGTTGAGCTTCTCTTACTGTGTGTTGGAGCGTGCAAAGTAGCGGCTGCGTCGTGCCAGTCTTTCATTTGGGAAGAGACTCTTCCCTACATCTTCATCATTTTCCATTTGACCCCGACGTGGGTTGGCTCCATTCTTGAGCTGATGGCTTGAATAAAGAGGGCAGCACATCAAGCGGTAAAGCAACATCTTTTCTTTTATCCTTGGGTTTATTTCTGTTTTGGTCTTCAGCAGTTGCCCCGGAGACGGTGCAACGATTACATTTGTTCGGCCTCTTGCCACAACGGAGGGAGCTCGGGATGCATCTCAGAAGGTGTACCGTCTTGATTGACATACGGAAACTGTGTTAGCCATCATCTTGAAGATGGGCATCGGGTGAGGTCGAGGTGGGTCCACCCTATATTCTCCATGTTGTAATTCACCACTTTGGACTAAGTCTTCCATGGTGTCTTTGAATATATAGCAGTCCTCGATGAGATGTCCCCTCTTCCGATGGTAGGGGCAAAACCGAGGGTCATCTTTTCTTTCGATGTCATTCGGTCTCTTGAGCTCCGGGAGGATGACTTTGTTGTACTCAAGGGCCCACTCGAACAGCCGTTGGGTCTTGTCTTGCGAAAATGAGTATGGTCTTTTCATTCTTGCCCTTAGTGAAGGTGTTTTTGTTCAGCAACCTCGGTAGAGGAGGAGCTAGTTGCCTCCTGTGCTTTCCTCCACTAATGCTCGAAGGCTACAAAGTCAACTGCTTCTATTTCTTCTGGTGCCGACTGTTCTTTAATTAGCTTGTGCTCTTGAATTGGAGGAGTAACAGTCGGACAGTATTTGTCCAGAAAGGCTTCAATTCCAATTGTCACATCTTCTAATTGGTCGAAGGATTTGACTTCGAGGCCAATTACCCTTTGCATGATCTCTTTCCTCAGATTGCGCTTGCATAGCTGGACATCGTCCGCATAGCTTGGCGGATGTTTGCATCTCACACTGAGATTCTTCCAGCGTTGAATGTAGTCCGAAGTAGACTCATCATCTTTTTGTTGGATCATATATAACTCTACTTCGGTGACTTCTTCCTCAGCGGATTTTATCTCAGTTGCTTGTTCTATTACTGGCTTGTTTGTTATGGCGGTCGCCGCTGGATTCCGATGCAAGCCAGTTGATTGTAGAGGCGGCACTACATGAGGCGTGGAAGCTGCCCCCTGACGTGTCCAGAGAGCTTAGGGGTACGCTGGGGCCGCGTGGTATAGCTGCCGCGAGAGGGTGTTCCCGTCGTGGAATTGTGTTGACTGGGGCATAGCTAGTTGCAGTGAGGCTTCAAATGATTTAGCGCCACCTTGTAGGGCTTCAGATGAGGGTCCTGCTTGCCCGAGTGTGACTGGGAGTAAGCCCATCTCAGTCAATCTTTTTCTTAGTTTCTCTACTTCTTGTATTTTCTGATAGCGCTCCATCATCAGAGCGGAGTTAGCTTGGTAGGAGCTGGGAGTGCTATTTCCCGTGTTGATCCCGGGTGGGACTAGCAGCGTCTTATCATCAGCACCATGTGCACTCAGCTTTGCATATATTGGAGCCCCTGCCCCCACTTCTTCTTGTAGAGGGAGGGTATGACGAGACGTTGCTTCAATAGATAGTGGAGGATGCCCCCACTCTCCTCGAGATTGACGATGAGAGATAGGTGCTGCAGCTCGACCTCCCCTCAGTGGCGTGTAGTATATCTCTTCGTCATCTTCTTCAGCAGCTCGGCTCGCACTGGAAAAGGCCGACAGTGTGTTACAGGAGAGTACCACGCCGCTCCCTCTGTCTCTTGGCTTATTCTTCTCTTGCCTTTTTGTAGTTGAGACCTGGTGTGCGATGCGAACTTTGGTTGTCTCTTGCGACGACAGCTGGCATAGAGACACTGTATTGATTGCTCTTTCCATAGCAGGTAGCTCATGCGGGCGAGGAGGATCAACCTTATAGTCGTCCTATTTTAGCTCCCCTCTTCTGATTAGCTTTTCAATAGCATCTTTAAAGGCGTAACAATCTTCGATATGGTGCCCAACCATCTGGTGATATGGGCAGTAGCGAGGATGGTATTTCTTTCTAGCATCTTTCGGTCTCTTTGGCTCTAGTAGAGTAACCTTGTTGTTTGTGACAGCCCATTCGAAGAGGACTCGAGTCCCCTCCTTGGGAAAAGAGTAGAATTTTTTCATCTTGGCCCGCAAGGACGGGACTTCTTACTGCTCAGCTAGCTTAGCGGTTGGAGGGTTAGTCACTCCTTCTTCTTTTTCTTCTTGTTGGTTGAATGCTTTGAAGTCAATTGTGTGAACTTCCTTGGGCGATGGCCACTTGTCAATAGACTTGCCCTTTTGGCTTGTAGCAGTTGGAGTAGAGGGAGAGCTGGAGATGAAGGCTTCAATCTCCGCGACCACATTATTTAGCTGGTTGAAAGATCGCATTCAATTCCGATCAGCTTCCCAAGGATCTCTCGCCTCGGGCTCTGCTTGCATATCTGCATCGCATCTTCTGGATGTGGCGGCCGCTTGCACCTCATACTGAGATTCCGCCATCTTTTGATGTATTCCAGGGCTGACTCATCATGTCTTTGCCTGGAGGCATATAGCTCGGCCAGTGTGACCTCTCTTTTAGCAACATGGAACCGCTCCCAGAACTTCCATTGCATAGTTGCCCAGTCGCTTATAGAGCCAGCTGGCAGATTGGAATACCATCCAAAAGCCAGGCCTGTCAGTGAGGACCCGAAGAACTATAGCAGGTAGGCTTCATCTATTGCCAGATCGCCCATTACTGTCATATAGTAAGCAATATGCTCTTTAGGAGAGCCCTACTCGCCAAACTTTTCAAATTTGGGCGGTTTGTTGATGCCAGGCGGGAGCCTCTTTGCGGCATACTGTGGGAGATATGGCACCTTGTAAACATCAAAAGTGCTGATATCACCATCCGTCCTCTTGGCCAGCTTCATTTCAATTAGTTGTTCCACCATTGATCTATTTACCACGGTTGGGTCCACCGGCACAAAGTGGCAATGTGCAGGATGCTTTATAGAGGGAGTGAGTAGAGCTTTGACATGAGGTGTCGACGGCTCCGTTGGTGGCAACTGCTACACTGGTGGAAGAACTAGTTGCACCAAGGGTGACTGTAGGGAATGTGGCTGAAGAGCGGCCTTTCCATAGCCTGTTGCTTGAGAAGTAGTTTGGGGTGTAGCATTGACCGGGTTAGGAACTTCCCAGGATGATTCAGCATGCACGCTCTATTTCCAGGGAAAAGGGGCTTGTTCATTTCTTTCATTCAGTTGCCTCTTCAAGGCTTCAATCTCTTGCTGGTAATTTTGTAGCATCATTAAGATAGTTGGGTCTTGCGCTGCCATAGCAGAGGTACCCTTGAATGTTTCGCCCGAAACATCTTCAAACGAGGCTGGTAGAGTAATCTCTTCTTCTTCAGAAGCCACTATGTCGGCAGTCGAAGTAGTGATAGCTTGCTTCTCTTTGGCTGCTTCATGCATTTCTCATGCAGCTTTGCCTCTTCTTGTCATTAGCCCGGGCCTTTCAGCTAACTTGGCCAACTCTTCCGACTTTTCGGGTAGGGCCCCATATCTGCTAGCCACCCCTGCCATGTTGCAAGTGAAGACTTGGATTCTTTTTCTTTGCCCCCAGACTATCTTCTTGACTTGACTAGGGAAGGTTGACTTTTCAAACATTGATATCCTTTTATTCTCTTCATGCTATGGAGAAGCTTCACAGTACTTGGCTTCAAGCCATCTTCATATTCATTGATGTGCACGAATGACACCATTCTTCTTCTTTCTTTGCCTTCTTCTTTTCTTTCGACACTGATGGCGGGGAGTAGCCTTTGCCGACTTAGGGAAGAACTTTTCAAGCCGTAGAAATAATTCCGGACCACCTGGGCCATTCCTTTTTGATTGTGCCTTGGAGAGGGGGCAGGAATTAATAGTGGACTTGCATCGACGGCATGCAGGAGGGCCGCAATAGTCTAGTAGCTCCATTCGATCTTGTCGAACGTCGGAGAACATTGGTC
Source organism: Amorphophallus konjac (assembly GCA_022559845.1). Classification (NCBI taxonomy): domain Eukaryota; kingdom Viridiplantae; phylum Streptophyta; class Magnoliopsida; order Alismatales; family Araceae; genus Amorphophallus; species Amorphophallus konjac. The sequence continues at coordinate 390,023,872 of CM040123.1, read as the reverse complement.
TGCCCAGCACAAACCCTATGAGCGGGCAGAGAGGCTACTGGCATGACCTCTTCTTCCTTTGGTGTAGCTTTATTGCCCCCACACCTATGGTCCTTGACAGTTGATGTTGAATCTTGCGGGGTCGAAGCTGGGCCCCGGGTCCTCTTGAGGACCCAAATTTGCTTGAATTTTGGTAGCTTGGGAGCTAGCTTCCCCCGGACATCCATGTTTAGATTGGCCTTCTGGCTTGCTAATGCCTGGAAGGCATTGTGAACGGAAACTGCCGGGATGATATGATCCGGCAAAGCTTCAGCACGGCGGCCGTTCAGATAAACACGAACGCCACCAATTAGAACAGACTTCCCAGAAGCCGAGAGTCGGCCTCTGGAAACAGCAATAACTCTTCTTCTTTGATTCTTCTTCTTCTTCCCCCCGGACTCCTTATCACAGGCGGGGACTGCATGGTAGTCCACGTGGTGGACAAAACATGAGATAGTATGGCGAGACGGAGCGGTTCTCCGTGGACAGCTCGCCTTTGCAGGGGCTACGGCCTTGGCCGCAATAGTCTTGTCAACTTCCTCTTCCTCGGTCCTCAGCAAGCCGATGAAGGTGACTCCGAGAAAATTAGGGAACCCCACCACTGGTGGTAGAGTCCCGAAAGCAGTGGGCACCGCCAGGTACCCGTGCTCCGCGTGGGTAGCGACCACTTGGGAGCCGAAAGCAAGTGCAGTGAGTCCGCAAGCCATTGAGATCTCTACAAATCAGAATGAGCATATGATCAGTATTTTAGGGAAGGCCTCCAGACCTTCTACTTTGGCAAAGAGATGAAGGGAGACTTGGTCCCACCGGGCGTGCCAGCTTGTGGGAATGGTTTTATTCTTTATTGGTTGGTTTATTAGGCGTGCCAGTCACCGGAGTGACAATTTAATATGCGCTCGATCTGACTTAGTCAGTCGATTGTGAAGTCCGAGTCGGGACCAGAAGTCCGTCATACCATAAAGGCTATGACGTTAATTACGTCCTTCCAAAGAAGGACAACCCTTGATTAATCGCCAAAGTAGAAGAGTCCCAGGGGCAAAACCAATATGATAGGTATGCTCATTCATTTGCAAGATAAGATATGCATGCAGATGATCATGCGATGCAAGATATGATATATTAATACACGGAGTAAATCCGGCAGCATATCCCCTTATCTTGGTCTATGCCTAGTGGGAATATGAGACATCCATTGATGTGACACAACCTCAGACTTAAGCAAGCAATCACAAATAGCATTCAAATGGGCCTTAATGGGCCACCGCTCTCCCGTCGCACTCTATACCCGGAGTGACTTGGCGATGCCAAGTGTGAAGTATGGGAATGGGCCCTTGCTGGTAGAGGGTCAGCAAGGCTAAGGTTTGACTCCCAAAGGTTGGATGCCCAATTCAATTGGGGCCGACAAAGTGCGCAAAGGCACCGGTTCACACTACCCCACGGCGGTCACTCTAAGTCATGGACTTGAGGACCGGGCGCTCCCTCACAAATTCAGCGGCGCATGAAGCAAATATTGAAAGAGCAACACTATTGAGCAAGGATGAGACACTTACTCGACCGGTTTGAAGAAATCGGTCCCGGTCGGAGACGAGGGCGAGCGGGGAGGCGGTGGTTCCCCACACGCCGCGGCGGTGTCGCTTGACCTGCCCAAAGTAGTACAAGACTACACCTCACGCAGGAGGGGGATCTTGGGGTGGGGGTTAAAGCGTTACAACCAAAACTACCACCACGCAGGGTGGGGCCTTCAGCCGGCCAAGCGGGGAGGGGAGAAAAGCTCTCAATCACTAAGTGGCGTCCGGCGCGATATGAGCCTTGTTCTGGCCTGCAGGACAAAGTGATGATGTTGTGGTCGCCACGGACTCGTCCGGACTCCAAATTGAGCGAGACCACCTCCTAAAGCTTCCTGACTTGAAGAGGTTGACTCCAGAATTTTTGGGGATGCTCAGTGGGTCGGAGGTAGCAGCACCAGCAGCTGGGAGGAGACCTCTCTGTCTGGCCGCAGGCTCTGCCTAGACTGGAACAGCAGGTTGCAGAGATCACCGTTCGCACTCCCGAGCTCCGAACAGCACGAAACTGGTGGCGACGTCTTCGTGGTCGAAGTAGCTTTCAGCAGGAGGTGACGGGGATGCAATCAGAGGTCGAGAGCAGTCGGTGTACCCTGAAGAGTGGGTACTGGTCGGAGCAGACTGCAGAAGATAGGACTGGAGAGCTCGGGGGAGAAAATTTGTAACTCCTTCCTCCGGCTGCCGAACGAGGTTCTGTTTCTTGATCTTGGAAGAGGACTGGCAGGGGGAGAACTTTTATGAAGGGGCTTCAGCCTGAATCCGCTGGGGTACGTCGTGGCACAATGATATTTCCGGTTCTGGTCCAGGATGAAGACCTCTCTATGCAATCGTGGGAGAACGGCTCCTACGGCTGGCCCCGACCTCAGAACGAGTTGGTTCCACCTCGCCTGCAAAGAAGACAGAGGGGCCTTTCCAGTGATGTAGGCCACGCCCCCAGAAGCTCCAAGATGAAGACGTGGACGATACTACAACTCGGTGCTGATCGGCAGGCCTGCACTGCAACAACCTGAATTTGAAAGGAGAGGGAGAGGGGCTTCTTTTGGTGGAGGGTTGATGTAGGGCGGCCTAATGGTGAAGGGGGGTTCTTGTGGGGTGATGGAGGGGGCTAATGGTGATGGAGAGTGAGGAGGAAGAGGGCTGGGATCGCAAGTTACAGTTAGGGTAGGGTGAGGAGATGGTGTGAGAGGTGGAGTGGAGAATAGAGGAGGGGGGTGGACCTAGCTATGGGGGAGAGAGGGGGGGTGGCCAAAAGAAGTGGAGGGAGATGGATTTCAAATTTGAAATGGTTTTGGGAGTGGGGGATTGTGTGGAAACTAGGGGAGATTGTGTGGGAATGGGTGGGATTGTGTTGGAAAGTGGGAGATGCCTCCTTGGGACAATGGGAGTGGAGTAATGGCAACTTGGGGAAGTGGAGGGGTATTGAATGAGGTGGGTAGCTAGTGGAGGTGGTTGGGGAGGGGAGGAGAGAGAAGAAAATTCGAAATTGGGGTTGGAGGAGAGAGAAAGAGAGGTGAATTAGAGAGATTAAGAGGGGAATAGGTGGGGAATCTCTCCCCTAGGGTCTCTCGTCCAAAAAACTAGAGGAATCACTCCAATTTGAACTCAAATGGCAATTTTAACTCATTCATTCATTAACTTCAAATGAGGGGGAGTGGGGTCCTATTTATAGGCAACCCACTCTTTACAATAAGTCCCTGACAAAATAAGCAACTACAAATAACCAAGGGGGGGTGGGGGCGCCAATGGGCCTAGCCCAACGAATTGGGCCCAATAGCCTCATTAGACAGCATGATGATACAAAAACATAGGAAAGTAAGTGCTAGACCTAGGGAAATGACTCCAATAAAATGAAAATATATCAAAATGACACAAAGGAAAACTACAAAATGGATAAGGGGCCTTAATAGAGTGAGGTCCAAACTCAACCAGCTCCTGAATGTGAAGAAGTGGACCCGAGCCAAAGGGAATCGTGGGTGATGCCTCCATCAAATCCCCTGGGCCGCGAAGAGCTCGACTCCGTCGAGTAAGGATCCATCAGGCTAAGGTACCGCTCGAGGAGGTCCGGATCCAATCGCTGGAGGTCCTCCCGACTCACCCATGAGTCTTCCGACGGAGGCCGATCCTTCCACCTGACGAGATAGCGCTCATATACCTTGCTCCGGGTGGTAGTGACCTGCTCATCCAATATTCGTTCAATGCGATCGCGCTGAGCTCTCTTGGCTAGTGGACTCTCCTCACGGGTGGGTACTCTCTCAAAGGAAGAAGTAGGCTCAATCTCCTCACTAGGTCCCACCGTGGGGCCCTTGTATGGCACTAAGTCGGCGACATTGAATGTAGGACTTACCCCATAATCCTCAGGGAGATCTAACTCATAAGCATTTGCACCAATGCGCCTCAAGACCTGGAAGGGCCCAGTCCCACGTGGCCTCAACTTGGAGTTGGCTCCTGGGGAGAGCCTCTCCGTCCTTACCATCACAAAGTCACCCACTTGGAACTCTAAGTGACACCGGTGAGAGTCGGCCAACTTTTTATAAGCCTCATTTTTCATGCTAATGTGCTTGCGAATTTCCTCCTGCAATTGCCTAATATGTTGTGCAAAAGACTCGGCAGAAATGGACACTCTAGCATGCTGGGGAAGGGGAATGAGGTCGGATGGCTTTCTTGGTTTGTACCTATGCACGGCTTCAAATGGACTCATCCCTATTGACTTATTGATGGAATTGTTGTATGCAAACTCAGCCTGTGGTAAGATGAGATCCCAATTTCCTGGCCGATCCTCAACAAGACTCCTAAGGAGGTTCCCTAGACTCCGGTTGACCACTTCAGTTTGGCCATCCGTTTGGGGGTGGTAGGCAGTGGAGAATTTGAGGAGGGTACCCATCATGTGCCAAAGAGTCTTCCAAAAATAGCTAGTGAATTTGACATCCCTATCGGAGACTATGGTCTTGGGCAGCCCATGGAGGCGGACTACCTCATCAAAGAATAATCGGGCTACATGGGAGGCATCGGATGTTTTGGAGCATGGGATGAAGTGGGCCATTTTGGAAAATCTATCAACCACCACATAGATGGAGTCATGCTTCCTAGAGGTCTTGGGTAAGCCTAGCACAAAGTCCATGCTCAAATCTTGCCATGGTCGGTCGGGAATGGGAAGTGGGGTGTATAGGCCGGTGTTTTGCTTCACCTGCTTGGCCGAAGCACACGTGCGACATTGACCCACTATTTTGCCTACATCTCTCTTGAGGCTCGGCCAATAAAATTGACCCTCAACTAAGGCAATGGTTTTGTGGACCCCAAAATGACCGGCTAACCCTCCGGCATGTAATTCCCAAACCAAGAAATCTCGAAGAGAGGTCCGGGGAATGCAAAGCCTTGTCCCCTTGAATAGGAACCCATCCTCTAAAATAAATCCCTCATGCTCCTTACTAGAATGAGTGGTCAAGTTGGCATAGATTCGCCCAAAGTCGGGGCAACCAGGGTACTCGTCCTTGACCTTATCAAAACCAATCACTTCCACTTGGATAGTGGATAACAAGGACATCTTCCTACTAAGGGCATCCGCGGCCTTATTCTCACTCCCGGCCTTGTGTTTGATGACAAAGGTGTAGGATTGGATGAACTCAACCCATCGGGCATGTCGGGCATTCAACTTCTGTTGGGAATTGAGGTATTTGAGGGCCTCATGGTCGGAAAAGATGACAAACTCTTTGGGAAGCAAGTAATGTCTCCAGTGTCGGAGGGATTGGACCACGGCATAGAACTCCTTGTCATAGGTGGAGTATCTAGTCCTAGCATCATATAGCTTCTCACTAAAGTAGGCGACCGGGTGTCCCTCTTGACTAAGAATCCCTCCTATCCCTGTCCCGGATGCATCACAAGTGACCTCAAAAACTTTGGAGAAATCGGGAAGGCATAGGACCGGGGCTTGGGTCAACTTTTCCTTAAGCTCAAGGAAGGCTTTAGAGGCGGCTTTGGTCCAAACAAAGGTTCCCTTCTTGAGACAATCAGTTATTGGGCCGGTGATAGTGCTAAACCCTCGAATGAATCTCCTATAGAATGTGGCCAACCCATGAAAACTCCTAACCTCATGAAGGGTGTGGGGCTCCGGCCAATCAAGAATAGCTTGGACCTTGTCGGGGTCCATGGAGACTCCTTTGGTTGACACCACAAATCCTAGGAAGGTGATGGAAGTGGTCATGAAATGACACTTTCCTAGGTTGGCAAATAGGCTTTCTTGCCGGAGGACGGTGCAAACTTTCCTAAGGTGGTCAAGGTGGGCCTCATGGGTTTGGCTATAGATGAGAATATCATCAAAGTATACCACTAGAAAATTCTCAATGAAAGGCCTAAGTACCTCCGTCATAAGACGCATGAAAGTACTTGGGGCATTAGAAAGCCCAAATGGCATGACTAACCACTCAAAGAGACCATCCTTGGTCTTGAAGGCCGTTTTCCACTCATCCCCGGGCCTTACCCTAACTTGGTGGTAGCCACTCTTGAGATCTATCTTAGAGAAGATGGTGGCTCCGGCTAGCATATCCAACATGTCATCAAGCCTAGGGATGGGGAACCTATACTTGACGGTAATCTTGTTAATGGCCCGGCTATCCACACACATCCGCCATGATCCATCTTTCTTGGGGGTAAGGAGGGCCGGGACGGCACATGGACTCTTACTAATGCGGATGAAGCCCTTCCTAATGAGTTCCTCTATTTGCCTCCTAAGTTCGGCATGTTCCGTGGGATTGAGGCGATAATGAGGAAGGTTTGGAAGGGTGGCTCCCGGTACTAGATCGATTGCGTGTTGCACATCACGCATGGGAGGGAGTTGGTCCGGGAGCTCTTCCGGGAACACATCATGGAATTCTTCCAAAAGTTGTTGGATTTCTATGGGATGGGGGTTAGAAGGGGTAGGTTCCCCTAAGCATATGACTACCGCACACAATGGCACCCCTTGAGCAATTTCCTCTTCAAGCTCTTTCCTAGTGATGAGATGAAGACCTTTGGTCAACCCCGTGGTTCTACTTTGTTTTGGGGTTTGGATAAGGGCTTGGGTTGGAGGGGTGGAGTTCCCCGAGACTTGTGGAGTGGTGGGGTGTGATCCTTGAGGGAGAGGGTCCTTCTTGGGCATGGGTCGAGGTGGGGAGGGGTTAAGACGGATAGTCTTACCCTCATGCTCAAATGTGCATATGTTGCTTCTCCCTAAAATGGTGGCATCCACATCATAGAGCCAAGGTCTTCCTAAAAGGATGCTACCCACTTCCATGGGTATGACGTCACACCATATTTGGCCATGGTAGGAAGAGAAAGTGAGAGGCACTAGGCATTGGGTGTTGACCAGGATGGAGTTGTTGTTGATCCATGAGACCCGGTATGGACTTGGGTGGGGAGTGAGAGTAAGCCCAAGGAGCTTGACGGTGTCGGGTGACACGGCATTAACACAACTACCACTATCCAAGATCACTTTCCTCACATGGTTCTCTATCTTGATAAAGGTGTGGAAGATTGAGGTCCGACGCCAATCCTCTTCTTGAGGTTGGGTGAGGATGCACCTAATGACTCCTAGATGGGAGTTGTTTGAAGGAGTGGAGTGATCTAGACCCGACTCTAGATATTGGGCTTCATACTCCTCTTCCCAATCTAGTGAGGCTTCATGTTCCTCAACGTCATTTTCTTGTTCCTTTTGGGGTTGAACTTCTTCCTCAATAAGCAAACTAGATAACCCCTTAGATGGACATTGTCCCGCAAAATGACCAAACCCTTGACACCTATAGCATTGTTGGCGCCCTCTTCCCGGGGTGGCTCCTACACTTGGTCCTTTGGGGTTGTCATCCTTCCGTGGGAGAGGATGACTAGGAGCGGGCTTGTTTGGAGTGATGGGTGGGGGAGGATTGTAGGACCTTAAAGGGGCATTCCCACTTGGGCTAGGAGCTCTCATGGGAGTGGGTGGAATGGGACGTGGTCCCAAGTTTTTGGGATCGGTTGGTCGGGGAGTGATAAATCGGGAACTCCTAGAAAACCTTTCCACATCTCTAGCCACTTGATAAGCTAGCTCAAGGTTGTCAACGTCTCTCATGAATAGTTCCCTCTTGATGTGGCTTTGAAGCCCATTCCTAAAGCGGGATAAGGTGACGTCCGGATCCTCATGGACTTCACACTTTAAAAGATAGGAGTCAAATTTTTCAATGTACTCTACCACGGTCTTCCCTTCTTGGGTGAGGCTTTGCCATTCATCTAGGAGCATTTGGTGGTAGGTTCGGGGGAGGTATTTGTTCCTAAGTTGGTTTTTCATATCCGCCCAAGTGTCAATAGGCTCTTCCCGCCTAACCCGTCTTAGACCCTCTTGGTTTAGCCAATAAGTTTTGGCCAACTTAGTGAGATGCATCTTAACCAATCTAACTCTCCTTTGGTCGGACATGGGGTACCATTCAAAGTATTGGTCCATGGCGGTCTCCCATTCTAGGTAAACACTAGGTTCATGTGAACCATCAAAATTTGGGGCCTCTACCTTGATCATCCTTAAAAGGGGGTCATCCGGATCATCCCGTGGACGCCGGTCATGGTTTTGATGGGGGCGAGGCCTCTCATAATCATAATAATGGTCATGGTCCATATCCTCCCTACAAAATTTAGCATGTGGGTGATGGGCTCTTGGGCCGTTGTTCCTTGGGTGGAACTCATCCCTATGAGGCTCTACATGTGGAGGGTGGACTCTTGGGCCTTGGTTCCTTTGGGGAAAACCATTCCTATGGAACTCACCATGTGGTGGAGGGGCTCTTGGCTCATTGATCCTTGGGTGAGGATCTTCTCTATGAGGCTCATCATGCGGAGGGGGAATTCTAGGCTCATTGTTCCTTGGGCGGAACTCTTGGTCTTCTAACCGAGCAATTCGGTTGGTAATGGACTCTAGTTGGGCAAGGATGGTTGTGAGGGCAGCATCTACCCTATCCATGTGGCCTTGGGGTCCCTCCCTTGGAACATCTTGGTTGAGTTGGTGAGGATTGGGATCCATTGGTGGAGCCGAAGACGATGAACCGGGTTGATAGCTAGCACCACTACGGGTGGACATGCAAGACAAAGGGCCAAAGTGGTTGGACACACTATGCAAAGGTCCTAGGACTTAGACTTGATAGAGACAAGTCAAGGACTTACTCTGATACCACTTGATGTGACACAACCTCGGACTTAAGCAAGCAATCACAAATAGCATTCAAATGGGCCTTAATGGGCCACCGCTCTCCCGTCGCACTCTATACCCGGAGTGACTTGGCGATGCCAAGTGTGAAGTATGGGAATGGGCCCTTGCTGGTAGAGGGTCAGCAAGGCTAAGGTTTGACTCCCAAAGGTTGGATGCCCAATTCAATTGGGGCCGACAAAGTGCGCAAAGGCACCGGTTCACACTACCCCACGGCGGTCACTCTAAGTCATGGACTTGAGGACCGGGCGCTCCCTCACAAATTCAGCGGCGCATGAAGCAAATATTGAAAGAGCAAGACTATTGAGCAAGGATGAGACACTTACTCGACCGGTTTGAAGAAACCGGTCCCGGTCGGAGACGAGGGCGAGCGGGGAGGCGGTGGTTCCCCACACGCCGCGGCGGTGTCGCTTGACCTGCCCAAAGAAGTACAAGACTACACCTCACGCAGGAGGGGGATCTTGGGGTGGGGGTTAAAGCGTTACAACCAAAACTACCACCACGCAGGGTGGGGCCTTCAGCCGGCCAAGCGGGGAGGGGAGAAAAGCTCTCAATCACTAAGTGGCGTCCGGCGCGATATGAGCCTTGTTCTGGCCTGTAGGATAAAGTGATGATGTTGTGGTCGCCACGGACTCGTCCGGACTCCAAATTGAGCGAGACCACCTCCTAAAGCTTCCTGACTTGAAGAGGTTGACTCCAGAATTTTTGGGGATGCTCAGTGGGTCGGAGGTAGCAGCACCAGCAGCTGGGAGGAGACCTCTCTGTCTGGCCGCAGGCTCTGCCTAGACTGGAACAGCAGGTTGCAGAGATCACCGTTCGCACTCCCGAGCTCCGAACAGCACGAAACTGGTGGCGACGTCTTCGTGGTCGAAGTAGCTTTCAGCAGGAGGTGACGGGGATGCAATCAGAGGTCGAGAGCGGTCGGTGTACCCTGAAGAGTGGGTACTGGTCGGAGCAGACTGCAGAAGATAGGACTGGAGAGCTCGGGGGAGAAAATTTGTAACTCCTTCCTCTGGTGGCCGAACGAGGTTCTGTTTCTTGATCTTGGAAGAGGACTGGCAGGGGGAGAACTTTGATGAAGGGGCTTAAGCCTGAATCCGCTGGGGTACGTCGTGGCACAATGATATTTCCGGTTCTGGTCTAGGATGAAGACCTCTCTACGCAATCGTGGGAGAACGGCTCCTACGGCTGGCCCCGACCTCAGAACGAGTTGGTTCCACCTCGCCTGCGAAGAAGACAGAGGGGCCTTTCCAGTGATGTAGGCCACGCCCCCAGAAGCTCCAAGATGAAGACGTGGACGATGCTGCAACTCGGTGCTGATCGGCAGGCCTGCACTGCAACAACCTGAATTTGAAAGGAGAGGGAGAGGGGCTTCTTTTGGTGGAGGGTTGATGTAGGGCGGCCTAATGGTGAAGGGGGGTTCTTGTGGGGTGATGGAGGGGGCTAATGGTGATGGAGAGTGAGAAGGAAGAGGGCTGGGGTTGCAAGTTACAGTTAGGGTAGGGTGAGGAGATGGTGTGAGAGGTGGAGTGGAGAATAGAGGAGGGGGGCGGACCTAGCTATGGGGGAGAGAGGGGGGGTGGCCAAAAGAAGTGGAGGGAGATGGATTTCAAATTTGAAATGATCTTGGGAGTGGGGGATTGTGTGGGAACTAGGGGAGATTGTGTGGGAATGGGTGGGATTGTGTTGGAAAGTGGGAGATGCCTCCTTGGGACAATGGGAGTGGAGTAATGGCAACTTGGGGAAGTGGAGGGGTATTGAATGAGGTGGGTAGCTAGTGGAGGTGGTTGGGGAGGGGAGGAGAGAGAAGAAAATTCGAAATTGGGGTTGGAGGAGAGAGAAAGAGGGGTGAAATAGAGAGATTAAGAGGGGAATAGGTGGGGAATCTCTCCCCTAGGGTCTCTCATCCAAAAAACTAGAGGAATCACTTCAATTTGAACTCAAATGGCAATTTTAACTCATTCATTCATTAACTTCAAATGAGGGGGAGTGGGGTCATATTTATAGGCAACCCACTCTTTACAATAAGTCCCTGACAAAATAAGCAACTACAAATAACCAAGGGGGGGTGGGGGCGCCAATGGGCCTAGCCCAACGAATTGGGCCCAATAGCCTCATTAGACAGCATGATGATACAAAAACATAGGAAAGTAAGTGCTAGACCTAGGGAAATGACTCCAATAAAATGAAAATATATCAAAATGACACAAAGGAAAACTACAAAATGGATAAGGGGCCTTAATAGAGTGAGGCCCAAACTCAACCAGCTCCTGAATGTGAAGAAGTGGACCCGAGCCAAAGGGAATCGTGGGTGATGCCTCCATCATCCATCCATGGAATGCCGAGATGGACGCCAAAAGAAAGATGGGCGTAGCCCGAGATCCAAGAGGATCTAGATGCGATGGGACAATGTCCATTATCATGGTATCTATTGATATCCCCTTAAGAAATCATTGGAGGACATGCAGTGGCAGAACTCCAAGTGTCAGCAGGGTTAGAAGAAAACATCGCGGTCAAACAGTATAATGTGGGGGTAAAATCCATTAATTTAGCTCCATTAGACTTGGACGAAGAACCATGATTCCCCATGATATGATGAAGGTTGGCATGAAGGCTAATGAGGTTGGGACATTGGGTTGCTGGGAAGTTGAGTGTTTGAATAATGGTTGGCGCTGAGATGAACCGACATGGATGAGCACCGACGCGAAGGCGAACCGGCGCGGTATAGGAAAATGAGGTGGTCGGCGCGCCTAGGTGGCCGGCTGGTCCTCGGCGCGCCCATCACTCGGCGCGGAACTCGCGCCGAGAGAGGGCTGCGCCAGAAGGCCATCTGGCGCCGACAGGAGGGATTTCTTTAGGGATTTTTGAGGGCTTTGTGAGGTTATGGATCTTGGTGGGTTCTATTGAGGGGATCTCTTGTGTTTAATCAGGGCTTCATGGGCTCTGGCGATGATGTTTAGGTAAGCTGAAAGGGGAGGAGAAATTCATCCATAGAAGTCTAGGGAGACCATGTGACAATCAACGGGAAATCTCATAATGATTATATTCCCCTTTATAGCTGGCAAAGGGCCATGAGATAGTCTGTCTCAGGCCTCTGCCACACAGTAGGGGGTTAATTCATCAGTTCAATGAAAAACATCACACGATATGACAAAGTAAGGATCGTGAATGAATTTCGGCAGCATCTCCCCTTATCTTAAACTACGCCAAAAGGGGAGTATAGGACATCCATCTACGGAGTGCCGAGATGGAAGCCAAAAGAAAGGCGGGCGTAACCCGAGATCCAAGAGGATCAGAATACAGCAGGACGGTGTCCACTCATCATGGCACCTCATTAATATTTCCCAGAAGGAACCAGCGGAGAACATGCAGTGGCAAAACTCCGTGGCCTGGCAGGTGATCAAAAGGAAACCGAGGAAGTGAAACAAATGTAGGAGCAAAAACCCCGTTAATGTAGCTCCTTTGTATCTTATGAGGCTGAGTGAGGTTCAGCAGTCAATGGAACAGTGAGGAGGAGAATAAAGCTTAATTCACAGTGAAAAAAGGAAAAAAGAAATGCTCTGCATGGGCAGGGGCATGAACCGGCAGCCAAGGGGAATAAGTGGCTTAATGGCTGGCCTATATATAATGGAATATATATGGTGTGATATATACAAGAGAGTGAGCTGGCGTCAGACATGTGGTAGAGTGGGTTCCATGCATGTCTTATTCAGTTTATATACCCACGTTAGACTTCATGCATGCTGGTTTATTGAGTTAAATGCATCCATGCATATGCTTATTCATGTACGTATATATAGGATCAAATGGGTTAGCAGTAGACATATGGCGAGATGAAAGGGCTCTATGGTGACATGGTGGCTATGTGAGTTTGGGTGGCATGGGCTTGGCAAACGAGTTAATGGCTGTCCACGTGTAGGCCTACAGCAAGTGGGGCCATGCATTGATGAGTGTTGTTTATTCAAACATGCTAAATAACCATCACGTGAATACAAAGACTCAGGTGGGCAAGGCCATGCCAAATAACCACGATGTGCGTGCATAGAAAATGGCGGGAAAATCATATGGGCACGGCGGGGAGCTCACGTTCTACGCGAAGTGAGCAGCATTGCACGGGGGCTCTCGGCGTAGAAATAAGAAAGGGGGTCTCGGCACGGAAATGGGGAAACCTAACTTCGGCGCGGGAGGTAATCGGTGTGGGTTTGGCGCCGAGAGCTATTGGCGCCGAGACTGAAAGGGGATTTTGGGGTTTAGGATTTCATGGAAGCTACCGAGCTTGGACTCTTCCGAGTGAACAGGAAACTATTCGGAGGACACAAACACCAGATCAGAATCGGGCAAAATTACTTTTCCTCATGATTTGGGGGACAGGAAAACCACGAGATAAGCTGTCTCGGGCTCCCGTCTCATGTCAGAGGTAAATACTTCTACTACTCGCGGAAGAACTCAGGGGGTAAGCATCAGAACTCAGTATTCCCAGAGCGTAGCAATGCCTTCGCAAATGTCATTGACAGATGGGATAATACTCCCACTGTCTCTATGAAGTCGTAGTAGCCATAAGGCCGTCGCCCGGGATTAAACGAATGAAACGTAAACTGGAGCTACAGAATTTCATGATAGAATGATGGGAGCACACGAGCAAGCATCGAGGGGATTTGGTTACAGCAACACATATATAACAAAAAAGGGAATTCATATCATGAACAAATGCATCAATATATCTTTCATTCATATAAAATCAGGCATTGCCAGGGTACAGACAAAAGGAAGCCTCAAGAGGCCATTGCATTACATAGCTTGCCGGCAGAAATACAGCGGCAATCGAACGTATAAACAGAGGAGAATGGAAGCAGGGGGAGGGGGAGATTGTAGCCCCGAAGGGCCTCCGACCGGTGGCAACCCACCTTGTGCAGATGCTCCGGCGGTCCACTTTCCTCTCTTCTTCTTCCCTCAGTCTCCTTCTGCAACTCTTCTGGAATACTTCGGTGGCTCTCTTCTTCTCTTTCTTTTTTTTATCACCCGTATGCCCTTCGGCTTCTTCGTCGAACCTCATCTTTTATAGTGGGTTCCATAACCCTTGAAGCATCGGCGTGCATCTTTAGTCTTGAGGCCACTTTTGCTCATCGGCGCCACCTCTGTTCACGGCATCGGCGCGCCCTTCTTCATCGTGGGCCTCGGCCCTTTTGCACTTGGTATGCTTCGGCCATGGCCTCGGCGGCGCTTTCTCCTTGGTCGTCGATGGGCCATGGGCGGCCCACTCCTAGCCTCATCGACGGCTGTCTCCGTCTTTTTCTTTATCCCCTAAAAATAAGAAATATATGATGAAAAATGATAGTATTATTATTTGTATTGTTATTATCTTATTATTTTATTATCATTTTATTATTATCGTTATATCTTCTCTTTTTTTATCTTTGTGTTGTTATTATTATTATTATTTTATTTATTTTCTTTTCCTCTTTTCTCTCATTTTTTCTTATTTTCATTATTATTATTATTTATATTTTATTTATTTATTTTTTATGTGTCAACAGTTACCCTTAAGGTAGTATCCGTCACCCGTAATGTACAATTGTCAGCCTTAAGGGACATTTTTCACCCTTATTCTTCAACGGGTACAAAGTCTATCTTAAGGTGATATATCAGCTTGTTTCTTCGGCGATTGGAGGCTTCTTCTGTAGAGTTACTTCTAGGGCTGCTGTGACACTGCCATGCTTATGCTTACCTGAATTCTTCAGATATTAAAGTTCTTCAAATAGACATTCTTCAAGCATACAGACATAACAATTCAAGCATTCATAGCATTGACATTACAACTCTTCAAGCCTTCGTATGAAAATGTTGTTCAAGACATTAGAAAACATATGGACATTTGCCAGCACACATCAAATTCATGATATAAAAAATTATTATCATAATATGATTCATAGTGTTAGACATCATCAAAACCACAGGACACAACAATAACATTACTACTTAGTTCAAAGAATTCAGTTTTGAGAGTGAAAGAAATCATCTTCATGTTATCTACTTTCGAATTTAGAAAATCAAAAAGATATTTAACTCAATTTATTAATAATTTTATTTATTTAAATCTAATCATTATTAATTTTTTATGATGTAGGATCCTCCTGTAACCGGTGATGGTGGAGATGCTACGAATGATGAATGAGGATGATGCAGCAGATATCTCTTAATTTTTTTAATGATATTATGAAAAAATGATACATTTGAATTAATGTAACTGTAACTGTAACTTTTTTTATTCAAAGATTTATGTGCTGTGGACGTTCTTTATTGTAATTTACAATAGGACTTTATCCTATTGTGTGTTGTATATGTTGTTTATTGCGCGTTTTATGTTGAGTTGTGTCGATTATGGTGTATAATTGTAGCTTTAAATAAGTTTTTAAAATTTTAAAATATATAAAAAATATGGAGAAAGTTTTCGACGGAATTTCGACCAACTAACAATTCGTCGGAACAAATTTCACACGTTTATTTCCTGACATATTTATTTTCGAGCGCAAATCGGTCGAAAGGTTCAGACGTATTTTCGACCAACTAAATGTTCGTCGGATCTAATTTGAGCCACATGAGTTCCAACGTATTAATTATCCATCTCAAATACGTCGAACATTAACGACGTATTTTCGACCAAAGGTAGGTTCGTCGGAACTAATTTGATTCACATTAGTTCCAACGTATTAATTATCCGTCTCAAATACGTCCAAATTTAACGACGTATTTTCGACACAATAACAGTTCGTCAGATCTAATTTGACACATAGGTTTCCAACATATTACTTATCCGATTGAAATATGTCAAAAATTAACGACGTATTTTCGACCAAAATAACTTTCGTCAGAACTAATTTAACCTAAAGGTTTGCGACGACATAATGTTTCTGTCGCAAATACGTCAGTAATTTCCGGCTCGTCGAAATATTATGGCCCATTATTTTTTGACAGAATAAGTGTTAGTCGGAAATACGTTGAAAACTTTAGACGTATTTTCAACTAAATTATGTTCCGTCGCAATGATTAATTAATTTTCATATTATTAATTACCGACATAAATAGCCACCATAACTTCGACGATATAGTTTCATCGGTAATTTCGGATGAATTGGCGACGCTATTGTTATACGTCGGAAATTTGCGACGTAAGATTTCGAATGTCCATATTCCGTCGTAAATACGTTGGAAATACGTCGAAAATTTACTTTGCGACGTATTTCTGACGTATTTGCGACGGCAAATGGACATCGAAATTTCCTATTTTTCTTGTAGTGAAGGTTGATATGTGGAGTAGATGTAGATGGTGGGGTGTATGGAGATGTAGAAGACGGAGAAGACTCGGGGTCAAGGGGATCGTAGAGTTGTTGGCGAATGAAGTGGGCTCGACTATAAAGTTGTGGCCTGGAGGTAATGTCGTTGAGGGCTAAGATGAAGCGGTACTCGGGCATTGCATTAGATATTAACATCTTGATTTGCTCCGGCTCTGGAATGTGCCCTGGGACTTACATGGCAAAGCGACGCCAACGGTCGGCAAAGATCAAGAAATCCTCTTTGGACTTCATCTTCTCATGGGCCAGATCCACAACTAAGTATTTGGGCCCAACCTGGTCTTGATATTACTGAATAAACTTCTCTTGGACAACTCAAAAATTCACAACCTGGTCTTGCGGGAGAGAGAAGAACCAATCCCGAGCCGGGCCTTCCAATGACAGACCAAATAGATAAGCCATCAAACATTGGTCATGTCGAAACTGGGCTGACTCATACATAAACTCCTTCAAGTGCACATACGGGTCACCGACTCCACCATAATGGCGATATGCGGGGATTTGCAAAGGAGGTGGAAGCCAAAGACCTTGACATGAGAATGGAACACTTAAGGAGGATTTAGGATCAATTCGGCGTTGGAGTTCATCAAGCTGGCGTTGGGCTTGAACAATCATCTTTTGGGTAGGGAGAGATCGAGAATGGCGTGGGCCAGCTTGAGCAAGAGGTTGTAAATTCATACCAGGATGATATTGGGCCGGATACAAGGGTCCAGGCTGAGAAGAAGAAGGGCCCATTCCGGGAGTAGAAGGGTATGTGGGCCTGAAAGGAATATGAGCATAAGGAGAAGAAGAATGAGACCCATTAAGATAAAATTGGCCATTAGAAACTGGGCTAGAAGCATAGGAAGTAGAAGGCCCATTAAGAGAATGAGACCCATTAAGCGAGGAATGCCCATTAAGAGAGAGAGGCCCATTAAGAGAAGAAGCCCCATTGAGGTGATTTACAATCAGTTTTTGGGCCTTGGCCGGGTCCATTTGGATTACAAGGGCAGAGACATGGGCCATAAGGTTGGCTTGTCCCTTGGATGGG
The DNA here is from genome assembly GCA_022559845.1 of Amorphophallus konjac. Classification (NCBI taxonomy): domain Eukaryota; kingdom Viridiplantae; phylum Streptophyta; class Magnoliopsida; order Alismatales; family Araceae; genus Amorphophallus; species Amorphophallus konjac. The sequence goes on along the minus strand of CM040123.1, from coordinate 390,006,718 downwards.
TCAGGAGGGCCACGGGAAGATGGGCCCATGTCAGAAGAAGATTCCATACGGGAATAGGGAAAAGACTGGGAAGGAGAAGGATACATGGGATGACGATGCTCCATGAGGGCAACTGGAGACTTTCTATAAGATATCAAGGGGAATACAGCTTGGGAAGTAAGGGCTTGATGAGGAGGGGGCCAAGGAAGAGGACGGGGCCCACAGGGGAAGAGACGGTCCTGGGGAGACCGTCAATGGACAGAAACGGCCCAGTAAGGACCGCTACTGGACTCTGAGACAGACGGGTGGACAAATCAAGATAACACAAGGGGTGGACTATGTAAACAGATGAGACAAACTAGATGATGAGGGAAATGCAACCCACAAAATTTGGGGAACTATGCAAAGAATGCAAAACAATATGAACACACGACAATACTATGCAAAAAGGGGGTTTCACCAAAGTCACACAAGTTGATATGATTGTTAAGTTATTTTGGAGTTTCAATGGACCTTTTAATGTTTTGAATTAAGAATGATTCCCTCAAGATAGGTATCCTATGGGAATAAGGTCCAAATTTTGGATTGACTAAGGTTAACTCCCTCACACGTATGTAAATGTAAATCTAAGGGGTGAAAAAGTACAACCGGCCCGACGTCTGTGTGGGAATTAACGGCTCATGGGAACTTACGGAGGTCCCGGATAAGATCACCTAGTCGACCCTAAGGAATATGGAGGCGAGAGGATCACTTTCTAAGATAGGAATGCAACTATGATATGCAATGCATGATCCTATGTGCACCGGAGTACATGCAATTTCTAGCCTAAAACTAGAAAATCAATGCAATATTAAACCATGCAAACATGATCAAATGACTGCAAATCATATATGAAAATGAAGCTAATACAAAGGACAACAATGCAGGATCAGAAACAAGCACAATCAGAACTCGGGAGGCAATTAAATCATCAATGCAAAACGTACATGTGAGTCTGCCCCTGAACCTGCATGCAGATTTTATGCACAAAACCCGAAAATGGAGACAAGATTTAACTATGCAAACGTGACCCAAATAATACAAATGATATATGGAATGAAAGACAATACAGAGAGGAACAAGATGGAAGTAAGAAGTAAGCAATCAGATCTGAGGAAGCCAATCAAATCATCGACCAAAGATGTACCTGTGAATCTGTCCCTAGACCCGCCTGCAGACTTTATGCAGAAACCTCAAAAATGAAGATAGGATTAAACTATGCAAACATGACCCAAATGATGCATATGATATATATATGGAAAAACAATACAAAGGGCTATACAACGGACCCAGAAATAGAGCGATCCGACCCCAGGAGGTCGATCAAATCACCCAAGAAAGACGCCCCCGTGAGCCTGTGCGTAGACCTGCCAGAATCAGAGAGTGGTCCTCTGGATGACCGTTTTTAACACCATGCGGTCTACTGGTAGACCACAAGGCCAGCAGAGAGGCATGGCAGCCCTATTATGACCTCTACGAGCGTCTGGCGGCCCTGGAGAGGACCGCAACCCCCTGGTAGACCCGAAAACACCCCGAACAGCAGCAAAATGGAGAAAATACTATCTAAGCATGCACATACACACACTCAACTTACAAGACAGCATGAATTACGTGATAGGCACTCGACATCCCACCGTGATCGCCAAAAAATAGAGGTTGTAGATGATTTATCTACCCCGCACCCCAAACTATGCTAAATATATACATGAATATGAAAGTATGAACAAGGGGAAAGGGGCGATAAGAGATAGAGATACTGACCGTGATCGCCACTAAGGATTGACAACGCCAAAGAGATGAAGAGATGAGAGGAACGGCGCCATGTACCTTGAAAAAGGATGAAGACTTGATCGCTTAAGAAACGGGTGTGGGGAACTTTGTGGATCAACCTCCTCTCCTTCCAGCCGGCTAGAGGAAGAGGGCCTCACGTTCTATGCATGCTCTCCTGTAAAACAAAGATTAAACCACAAAAGGAAAACCCATTAGAAACTATGAGTGTAGCATCAAATCCCGCAGTGATAAAATAGGGGTAAAGATTGAGAGAGAACACACCAGGGGGAGGTTTTTAATCCCTGTGGAATGGTGGAAATAATAGATTTGTGTATTGTGATGGTATAGAAACAAATAGAGAGAGAAAACACGCAGTATAACTGTGGGAAACGTGCATGCAATATGGAGAAAAGTGCAGGTGTAGCAGAAAAATAGAGATTTGTGATGATTTGTGAAATTGGGAGACAAACAACTAAAGATAGGAAGAACGAAATCAAGCCCAGAAAGATGAAAATGAAAGTTAATACTTCCCTCTTCAATCCAGGGTTAAAGAACTGAGTCGGCATCGCAGCATGATGTTGCCCCGAACCGAAGAAGAGCCCCCCATCGCATACTACGATCTGGGCAATTTATATAGAGTTGCAGGAATCCAGAAGCTTCAAATCTGAGATAAACACCCACAATAGGATTTAGATTGATAAAACTCGTAGATAATAGTGGGAATATATCCCCAAAGTACATTAGCCTTGATCTGGAGGGATATTCTCAGAGAAAATGGATCAAACAAGGTCTCCAAAGAGTCCTCGGGTGAAGAAATCGAAGTTCGGGAAGTTCTGGACTCTGTCTGGCAAACGGTCTATCGTAGGGCTGCTAGGGAGGCAAACGGTCATGGGGGGACCGCAAGGGTACCACCAAACGGTCTAAGGGTGACCACAAGGCTTCAGAGGGTGAAACGGGGCAAAATGGGCACTGTTTGGGGGGTAGCGATCTTGGGAAGACCGCCACCATCACCTAGCGGTCTTCCCAGGACCGCTAGGCTGATGGAAGAACATTTTTTTTGGGTAGAACACGGTTGATTTTGGAAATTAGAGAATATCTCAAAACTGGTGCAGAACTAGTGAAAGGAATAGAAGAAGAAATTATAGACAACAAAAATTGAACAATTGTCATGAAGGGAGCAAGATGAGAAGATGAGTAGAAGAGGGAGAAAATAGGGCGAGAATAGAGAAAAACACTGGGTTCGTGGGTGAACTGCGCAGCGCACCGTAAAAATGTAAATAACTTGAAATCAATGGAGAACTGGCTAACGGCGTAGAAGAAGAAAATCTAGGGCTTTAAAAAGAGAACAACTTTTATGAAGGGCACCTAATGAATAGAGGAACAAAAGGGGATGAAAAAGAGCCACGTTCAGGACTGTGTAGCGAAAGGGGCTGAATGCTTGATGAAAGTCGACCTAAATGGGCCGCAAGTCGACTTGGAAGGCCGGAAGTTGATAAAATAAGCCGCAGGGCTCTAATAAATCATGATCTCTAAAGTTCAAAGGCTAGGGAACAATAAAATGGGCTCGAAATCTATCCAAGGAAGGCTCCAAAATAAAGGTTAATCGGGGACATCACAATGATGAATAAGAGAAATGATGTAACTTGCGGGCTAAAAATGGGTTTCAACACTGAACTTTCCTTGTAACTACTTGCCTAGGGAGTTGTCCCTCGTTCTGAACTATACCATTGTTAAAACTTCACCTAATGAGAGCACTTGGGCCGTAATTCCACCAATTGAGCCATCTGGCCAAGCACACTATTTGTCTTGGAGGGGCGCTCATTCCTTTGATGAGGGGCCTTCCGCTACCCCACTCACATTCTATTCCATCCACGTTCTTATTAATCACCAACTTCTTTCCATGGGCCACCCATTGGGTGAGAAGGAGGATCCCCTCCTTACATCTTTTGTGTCCCATGCATTCCATGCTTTTCATACCTTTGCATACGCATTCATTCCTCCCTCCTGGGTTTTCGAACCTTTACCTTCCCCGTCTTCCGGAACCTCCAGATCCTCCCCACTTCACTTCTTCTGATTCATCTTTGTTTCCGAAATTTTTAGATTTTCCTCTTCTGCTAGGGCATCACGATCCTTACTATTTTCTCCCTCCAGAACCTTCAGATTCCTTATCTCATTCTCCAATCCTCCCAGGGCATCGTGTCCCTTGGCATTTTCTCCCTCCGGAGCCCCCGGACCTTCTTCCTTTCTTCCGATTCATCCTTCTACTCTTTCGAGACATCGTGTCCTTTATTCTTTTCCTCATTTTGAACTGCTCTTTCCATACCTTTTTTCGGGGCATCGCGTCTCTCGACACTTATCTTCCTCTGGAACCTTTGGATTCTCTCCTGCATGACTCTCCTCCTCTACCTCCAGACCCTCCGGATCCTCCTCTCTCAATTTATCAATTTCTTCTTTTAATTCCGCCCGATCCCGGGTCCGACCCGATTTCTCCAACATCGACTGCTCTGGGCATTTCCCGTTCTCTCACTACTTTTGAGGCTTTAGTCCGCACTCCTCCTCTAATTTCCCTTTCTCTTCTATAGACCTTTCATGTGATCAGGGTCTCTACGCCTGTGGAATGCACTAAATTCTTTAAAATATGGATTACTAGTTTTTATTATTTATCACTTCATTTAGTGCGAGGGCGTGCCAGTCATGTGTGTGACGATGTATTCGGGCTTCGAAACTAGAGTGGTCCGAAACCCGTGGTGCGCTCCGTCTGACTAACCAGACGATTGTGAGTATTGGGTCGGGACTAGAGACCCGCTGTGCCATGAAGGTAACGACGTTAATTACATCTCCTCAGAGAGGGGAAAATCTTTGATTAATCGCCTAGAAATGGGGCCGCATAGCCTGGAAATCAAGATTCACGAAATGAGTAGAAAATGGATGAAAAGCGTTGAGATCCCCTTTATTAGGGTCCAAGCAGTAGGGTCCAAACAGTTATTCGAAGTCATATCGGTCATGTATTGACCATTTTATATTTGGACGAGCGTCTGAGTTGAAAATCATCATAAACATTTCGATAAGATCGGAACATATGTATGCCGGGACATGACAAATTCAATATATAAGAAACTAAAGAAGTTCGGTTAAATCTCTGTTAAACGAGTCAAATCTAGCGAATTATCAGCCCGGTGAGAAGTTGCGCTATGGCTTAAACAGGAAGGTTTTTCGGGAGTCAAGTGCACTTTGCGAGGGCACTTCTAGTATTTCCCCTATTTAGGATCGAGGGAAAGAGATCCGGATAGCTCGCCGTTTGAATTTTCTCAATGAGCATATTTTTATTATCATGTGTTTTCCTCTATCATGATTAAATCATTATTGTGTTCTTTATTGTTTATCACTTTGCTCCCTTTTTTTTCCTTTCTTTTTTTAGCATCGTTATTCTTTTTATTCTTTGAGTTTCTTGTTGAATTTCAATCAGAGCACAGCACTACACTTGCTGGCCAAAGGAGATGGGGGTCGACCCCAGGCCAAGGTGGGTCGACCCCACCTTCAGCCAGAAAATGGTCTTTCCTCTTTTTTTTTTTGAAAGGCAGTAAAACATATTCGAATTTAATGCCTTTTGGTTTCTTTTCTTGTTAGTTTGCTGCTGGAAGCGTAAGATGACTGTTTGTTTTCTTTTGTTTTCCTTTTTTTTTTTGAAAGAGCAAGAAGATTGGCACAAACTTGCTAGGCGCTGGGTCGACCCAGCCATGGACTGGGTCGACCCAGCCATTGGCAGGCCAACGGGTTTTCGCCCTTTTCTTTGTTTTGGTTCTTTTGTTATTTTCTTTTTGAGCTCCAGAGGAATCGACTTTTGGGTTCTTATCCATGGAAATCATGTACATGCGAATGCATAGCCATTGTTATTCACATTTGAAATTCAGTTATGAAAGAACATCTATATGCATATACGCATGGAGCTTTGAGAATTCAATTATGAGGATCATGCAAATGCGCATGAAACTTCATTTATCTTTGAATTTCAGCCATGAAAAGAACTATTCTCATGCATACGCACATGAAGCTCTGTTAATTTTTAACATTCAGCCATGGACAACCATGCGCATGTGGATGCATATGAGGAAAAGAGGGTGATCATACTTAAGACACATGGAACTCCAGTGAGCCTATAGAATGAATAACCAACTACATGAGAAGTTTAGTGGGATGCAAATGCTCACAGAACCCAGTCATAGGAGGTCATCATGTAGAATGCACAGGCATTCTCCCCTTTTTTTTGAATGTTTTTTTTGTTTTGTATGTAGGGCATTTCGGTCAACTGAACTGGCCAAGTCGGCCGACCAATTTCACCAGGGATGGAGGGCAAGCCGACTGGGTCCTCAGCCAATAACCGGTCGACCGAAATGCAACTTCGGTCGACCGAACCCAACAGTGAGTGCAGTTCAACCCTCTCTTTCATGTTGTTCAAATGTGCATGTTTGTAAAACTTTTTTTCTCTTTTATATATATATATATATATATATATATATATATATATATACACCGGTCATGTTCAAATTTGAAACACGGAAGCAAATGTAAGGAACACATGCCAATTAAGAAGGTTTGTGCACTCTGATGAAGAATCCTAGGAATGCATTATCGTTTCTTCTTGCATATGGGTCAAGACCATGCAGGATGCATATGTGAGTGTGTGCATAAAGCTTTGAAAATTCAGTGGTGAAGATCATTCACATGCAAATGCACGTGAAGCTTTACCGACCCATGAAATTCAGTCATGAATGATCATGCATATGTAAATGCATACGAGGAAGGGAGGGGCAACCATGCCCAAAGCCCATAAAAGAAATCCAATGAACCCACAGGGTGAACAATGACCTTTGCGAGAAGTTCAATGAGATTCTCTACCATGCTCACAGAAATCTGCTCATAGATGGCCATCATGCAAATGCACATGACACTTTATTTATCCTTATTACAGTTGGATGAAAGACCATATGCATGGGAATGTGTGTGTGAGAGGGAAAGAGGGGCTGCTAGGCGCTCTGGACAGGGGTGGGTCGACGCACTGTACACAGTGCGTCGACGCACCAGCCCTGCCAGTGAACTAAGCGTGGGATTCAATTCAAGGGGAGCTCGATTCAGCCCAGGATTCCTAGTGCTCACAGGTGAATGCATGTAACTTAGGAAATGCGTGAGTATTCTTGGCAAGTTGAATGCGCACAGCACGCGAGGATTTGACTGGGATGCGTATGAAGCTTCCTCTTTATTTTTTTGGACATGAGTACACGTATGTGTATGAGCATTTTCAGGTTATCACAGTCATGAAAATTTTATAACTATTCAAAGTATCTTGCATCTATGATGATTTCACCTTGTGATCACAAATGGTTAAATGGTTCCATGGATGGGCCATGATAGCTCTCCTCCCTTTTCTTTTTTTGTTTTAAAAGACCAGCCCATTGTAAACTGCAGGCCAGGCTACAGGGAGTCGACTCTCAGAGTCGACTCCTGTGCAGCCTGCAGCCCAGACATTAGGCAGCTAGGGGGGAGTCGACTCCCTGAGTCGACTCTCCCCCAGTCAGCAGGCTAAATTTTTTTGTGTGTTATTTTTTTTTAGTTTTATGTGGTCCTTCCTACTACATTCCTAAAATCTAAAATAATTGAATATTTTCAAAACTCATAAAAAATTGAATATTCTTCAAAACCCATAAATATTTAGATATTTTTCAAAATCCACAAAAAATTGCATTGTATTCCACTATCAAGATGGTGTCTTACAAGGATAATTCTTAAGGACCAAAAACATGGGATGAGTCCTCTCCTGTCTAGGGCTGTCAATGGGACGGGTCCGGGCCGGACTTAGGTCGGTCTGACCTGGGCCCGACTTATCAATATTAAAGTCCAAGTCTGAGTCCGGTCCGGGCTGAGCTATGTCGGGCCGGGCCGGGCGGACTCAACACAATTAAAAAATTGTAAAGCTCGATTAAGGCCTAGCCCGACAACTTAAATAAAAAATAATAAAAATAATAATATAAAATTTATAATCTCACTAAATTAATTAGAGTTTTGATATTAATTATATAATTTATGTGAAAATAGAGTTTTAAATTTTATAATTAAATAAAATTACATAATTTTAACTAAGTAGAGTAAAATAACATAATTTTAACTAAGTAGTTTCTAAATTTTAAAGGGAGAAAAAAAAAGAGAACGGGCCAGGCCGTCCCGCGGGCCGAACTGAAAGCCCGAGCCCGGCCCGTGGGCCTAGTCGGGCCAGGCTTTTAGGCCTGACTAAGGGCCAACGGGCTAGAAAAGGCCTTGCGACCCAGCCAAAATTGGGCCAGGCCTGCGGGCCTGTCGGGCTGACTCGACCCATTGACAGCCCTACTCCTGCCACTTCTATCTACCTTTCGACTCTTCCCTATGATCACTATTCTATGATTTGCCACTCTGGACACTCACGATTATCATCTCTCAAGTTTTCTAAAATAATTCATGTCGCTCTGAGCATCACTCTGATCATTCAAAAGTAAATCTTTCTAAAGTCATTCCTGCTGATTTCTATCTGGGAAATTACTTTGATCTTTCAAGAACAAATCTCATGATATGCCAAGCTCGTCATCCTCATGCTCTTAACAATGAACAATGATTTCTTGATTGCTTCATTGAATGTTTCCATGCCATGCTTTGATGCTATTCCTGCTATATGGCTTGATTGTTATATAATTCATGCTATGTTTTTTTATGCTATGCCTTTCATGATCCATACTATAATTAAATGCTTATTCATTGCTTGTTTCATTATATCTTGGCTAACACAATTTTGAGTGCAGGAAGAAGCTCTTTGGTCTCACCATCTGGACGTCATTCAGATCCCACGATGCATTATTTCTCATTTCTTAATTCCAACATGCTCATTGCCTTCACCATCTTCCGTGTATGTATTTTTACTATACGTTATTATGCTATTAGATTATATCAAGGACCTTGTGACTTTGGTAAATCTGGAATTTGAATTCCCCTTCATCAAAAATGATGATAATTTCAGAGGAATCTTAGTCGCACGGATAGGCCGTTGAGCCATCCAAGACTGGAGATGATGATTCCCTTTTGTGAATTGGTGCGCGGATAAATGGGCTTCGACTTAGTATCAGCTCACAAATTGGTATCTTGACTCAGTCTCGAAAACTTAACAATATTATCCTTGATTACTTTCTATTTTAATTTATTTTAATTTTCTCTTTAAACCCAGCATACATTCATGTAGGACTTTGAATTAACTTTGAAAATTCATTCCTATAACTCAATTTTGAAGGTCAATTGATCATTAATTTTCAAGATATGAGATATTCCATGCCCAATTGAGTCCTCAGTTTACCTTGTTGCCATTTTGGGCCGTTTCCTTGAAAACTCCTTTGTTTGGATTTCTATCCTCTTATTTCAATCTTTTCCCTTTGATCCACCTTGACTGCAGCACGTCCACATTGGCTGGTAACCGCTCTCCAATGATAAAACTTACAAGTTTGTAACCTGGGGTACTTCCACCGCGCTGAAAGTTGATCGCCTTCTTTTTCCTCTCCTTCGTGCCCGCGTGCACAACTCCTTCCTACATCCAAATAATTGTTGATTTCATTGAACCTTCTTAAGATTGCCTCATCTTGAACTTTGGAACCAATTCCTTTCAAGTGGTGTCAATTGCGTGTCTCATCATACCTTGACATCTACTTTTCAGTTCGCTTCCACTTCATTCCACTCCATTACACTTCATTTCATTCACTTTCACTTCATTCCACTCCGTGTCGCTCCCTTGCAAAGACGCCAAGGCGGGGTAGCTATAGACACACCAAAATTGACATCACCTTGAATACATCTCCTATCACATTGTAATGTCTCAATTTGACCCTCAAATCGACTTCTTTGAGTGATTTTCCTTACTTTTCTAGATTATTCAATTTTTTCATATTTTTCATATTTTTCTATTTTTTCAGGATTTTTTTTTCTAATTTTTTGGGGCCTATTGGAATTAGAGTCAACTCAGTTAACGCCAATTCTTTGAATAAACCACTTCCCAGTCGACACCAATTCTTTCAGTAGAAGCTGTCGCACGTTCATAAAATTTATGTCCACTGCCTGGACGCCCATTCTTTTCAGGTCGACTCACCTCAGCGCACTCATAACATTTGCGTCTAAGCTCTTAACGCCAATTCTTGTTGATAAAGAATCTGCTCCCGTTCGCAAAGGCGCTAATTCTTAATTTTGCGTCCACTTTGTTGACGCTAATTCCTTTCCATATAAATCTCGCCAAAATTCCCATAAAATAAAATTTGTGTCTCTCTACAATGCCGCCAATTCTTGAATATGCGTCCATGACTTGGACGCTAATTCTTTTTACTACAATTTCTTGCCAAAATTCCTATTATTCAGAATCTGCGCCTTTCTGAAAAGGTGTAAATTCTTTGAATTGACGTATGGGCCTTTGACGCACATTCTTTTCCTTATTAAATCCATTGTCGTTTTGAATGAACGCCTTCCAGAAGGTCGCTAATTTCTTGAATTTGCGTCCAGGACTTGGACGCTAATTTCTATTTCTATATTTTGGCCATTTAAATCCTACCAAAATTTGTATTTCTATGTTTTGGCCATTTATTGGAACCTGGACGCTAATTCTTTTCTAATTTTGGCAATTCCAAAACTTTTCATATTTAAAATTGAATTGGCGTCTCCTTCATTGACTTTAATTAATTGGCGACCATTGGGTTGGACCTAATTCTTACAGGATTCCGAATCTGACAGACCTCCTTCCTTCCTCATTTTGACCTCATTTTTCACTTGGGAAAGGGTTCATATGGCTTTCTAAGGTTGAGAGGACACTTGACATATGAATATCTCCTTCCAAATCTAATCAAAACTTGATTTTATATTTTTAATGGAATTAAACATATGATTTTCTCTCCTATAAATAGGACCCCCCCCCCCTCTCCCTTGTTGTTAAGGCTGGTTCTATTCTCTTGGGGGAGGTGCTGCTGGTCTAAAGGCTCAAGGAGAAGCTTCCCAAGCACTTAAAGCTACATCCTCTTGGAGCTTCTTCCTCCATTGAAGATCTTAAAGCCATCTTTGGGAGAAAACCAATAACTCTGTCATCCCCCTTTTATCTCTTTCTTATTTTGCATTTTAATTAGTTCATGCATCATATTCATCTCCTCTTCTATTTATTTTTTAGTCAAACACGTTGAGAGTTTCCTCCAATTGTGCAACACTTGCACCCTCCCTTCTTCATATCATCATTATTTCCTACCCTTTGCATAGGGGTTTAAAGGTCAACACCAACAAGGTGTGTTCATATTCATACTTTGTTATTCATGTTCATTAAGAATTTGATGCTACACACTTGATCTCTAATCCAATCTTTTGTTGGTATTTATTTGTGTTTTGCAAGGGTAATCAATACAAGAAAAGCTCTCTTCATCGGCCGACCGATTTGAAGAGAAGGTGTGCTCACAATCTCCCCTGCTCCTTTTAAGGTATTTATTGTGATCCCTCACTTTTCTTTATTGTTAATATCATTCGAGGCTCGCGAGTCTCTGGCGATCACGATTCCCATTAGCATCCACGCATGCTCCCGTCCCTCCTTTTCCCTTCTCTTCTTTTACTCTTATTAATTAATTTTTAATCTTTGTGGATTTTTTCTAATAATCTACAGTGATGCTTCCTTCCCCGGCTAATGTCTCCTCCGGAGGCCGAGCCTCTCGTGATAACATTGATGTGGATCCCTCGGGGGCAGTTGTCTATTTACTCCGAGGGATCTGGTGGGCTGTCCCGATGCTCTGCCATGAATTGGGCCAGGTGCCCGCAACAGATGAGGCTCTCGATTTCATCCTTGAGCTGCTGGTAGTCACCAGTATGATGGCCATGGTCGTCATGGAACTGGTAGTGCTTTCGACGGTTGCGACGCAGGGAGTTGACCCTCATCGGCTCAGGCTGACGAAGCAACCCCAAGTCTCTAATCTCCTGGTAGATCTCGCAAATGGGAGTGGTCAGAGGAGTATAATGCTCGAACTTCTTGGCCAGCTCCCTCCGGTTGCCCTCCCACTTCCTCCTCTTTCCTTGGCTGGAGGGTTGATCAAATGGGTGCTTCCTCTCCTCCTCCTTCCCTTGTCCGATGCTATCCCGACAGGCAGTTAAGACTTCCTTACACTCTGCGTGGGACAGAGCAAAGGTCACAAGGTTGACAAGGGAGGTGGGAGGATGAGTAACCAATTCTCACCGAAGCCCTTCATCACGAGTTCCCCCGGTCAGTGTGGTGATTGCGGACGCTACGTCGAGTCGGGGGATGCGCATGGCCTCTGCTTTGAAGTGGTTAATATAGGCTCGCAGCTTTTCCCTTAGAGCCTGCTTGAGCGCCAGGATTCCAGCAATCGACCTTGGGGGACCACTCCCGGCAAAACTTTTCTTGAACAATCTTCTAAACTGTCGGAAGCTGGCGATGCTTCTGGGGGCGAGGGCTTGAAACCAGGTTTGAGCCCCTTGCACCAAAGTAGTGGCAAAGGCCCGGCATTTGATCAGGTCCGATGCCCCCTGTAGAGTCATCACGGTGTCGAAACTGTCAAAATGGTCGGTCGGGTCACCCAGGACATCGCAAGACTTAAAGGCCGGGAGTGGGACCCCAGATGACAACCCAACATCTAAAATTTCAAGGAGAATGGGGTTTGCTCCTCGCCCTCCTTATTCACGGAGCTCTGCTACAGAGCTCAGAGTGCTTGCTCTTGTTCTACAAATCGTCGCTCGAAGTCTCGGAGCTGGAGGGTAAGCTCCAGATAGGTACGAGAGAGAACTGGGGGACTCCCAGTGTGCTCTCCTCTTCTCCATGTCGCCGCGTGGCAGGAGCGACAATCGCCGCCAGCGGAGCAGGTTGACGCGCATCGTTCCTCCCCCTCTACGGGTTGGAGGATGCCTCCTATTCCGCAAGTGAGGGCGGGGGGGTGAGAAGGTTCACCCGCCACGCTGCAGAGGATGCGGTCATTTTGGATGATGAAATGGCTTCTCGCCATTCGTCGGGAGGCTTCAACCCGAGGGGAGCCCTAACATGATTGCTGGGACCGCTCCTCCCTAGCCACTTGGGCCCTCATCAAATCGACGAGGGTATCCAGTTTGGCATTGAGGGAACAAAAGGTCTCAGGATCTACCACGGCAGGCTGTCCCCTCTGGGGCAGTGCTGGGGGCGGGGCATTGGCTTGAGTGTTTGGAGCGGGGCTGGTTAACGAGTGTGACAGGACAGGCTTCTGATTTATGACCGCTGGCGCCTTCCCCCTATCGCCAGTCAACCTCCTATTGCTGCTTCTACGCACCATGTTGGCTTCTTGTTCACTTTCCCACAGACGACGTCATATGAAGGGGCGAGATCTCGTGCTGAGTCGTAGACTGTCAGATCTGGGGCAAAGCAGATCCTAGATCAATCGTACGAAGCCACCTCAAGATGGTTTACTGCAAAAGGGAAAGAGGTGATCAAGGGGCCTGGGATTGCTGTCCTAGGGAAAACCCTCCGATGCTTAAGTCAACAAGGGCAAGAGCAGGGTGTGAAGGGAGGCAAAGGAGGTATAGGGCACGAGACTGCTTTTCACTAGTTGAGGAGGTTAGGATTGGCTTACCTGTTTGGAAGGGACTCTTGGTATTAAATAGTTGCAGGCTCCCTCTTCAGAGTAGTGAGAATCTTGAGCGGCCGTAGGATGGGGGCGTTATGTCCACGACATGAACTTTTACCGTTCTGGGACTCTTGCTCTCCCCTTATCCTCATGGACTTCTCACTTCAAATGGTAGCGTAGAGTTCGCTTACAGTTATATGGGATAAGTGCTCGACAGTGGGGAACCCGCTCTGATCTGTCAGAGGGGCGGGGTGCTCCCAGTGAAGGCCGTGCTGATCCATGGGTGGATAAGGGATGTCCCCCATCTAGGTCCGAGTTCCGAGCATGACGTTCTGGCCCCGGGCATCCCTGAGAGAGCATCTTATTCTCCTTTTATTGCTCGGTCAATGGCGCGCTAGGGTTCCTCCCGAGCATGGGGGAGGTTTCCGCATGGGCGACTATGCCAAGACTTGGTGGGCCTCGTTTGGGCCCTTGACCCTTAATTTTATCGTAAGCGAGCCCTTAATGCAGAATTGGACTGTCATTTACTGGGCCACGCAGGCCTTCATGGGCCTTTGAGCTGTGAAATATTGGGCCGCAAATCTTTCCCTCTCCAGACCAGAACAGTAAGGACCTATCGAAAGTCTATTAAGAATCTCCATTAAAAATCTATTGCAATCCATCCAAATAAATCTTCTAGTATAAATTTTAACTTTCAAAATTTGTAGTTTAAGAATTAGATTTTACTCGAGGTGAATAACTTAACTTTGGTGCTCCCAAACTGGGGAGCATCAAATTTAAGTTCAAATTTCCTGCCCAGAGAAAAGGGTGCAGAATGTGTGATAAAAGAGCGAACACCCTTTTGTAGAGTAATATTTGTTGCACACTTTGTTGTATAGCAAGGGATCATCTGCCCCTCATCTATCTCATCGGTCTTAAGTGGACTAATAAAATGGGGGTGTGTGAGAGTTGTTGTACATCTATATTGTTTTATAAATGTCAATGGGTCGGGCCTATTTGAAAGCTAGAGTATAGGCAAGTTTGACTTTAGTTTAAATTGGGCTCCGGCCAAAACAAAGTTTGGACAACAAAAATACCCTGTCCAACCTGTATGCCACATGGGTTGGGCCCGTGCTAGGTCTGGCCTAGACAGTAAGTCCATCGGCTCAACCGTGACCCCGCCACACTCTCTTCACTCCGTTTTGCCATTGGGTCATTTTCTACGTAAAACTATTTAGTGTACACTTGAGAGTTATTACACGCCCTAGGTGTGTATTATGTTTAACTTTTTAATTTTTTAATTCGTGAGATCTAAGTCACCTTAAATTATAATGTAAGTCACACCTCCGTCGGACGGTTCACGAAAATTAAAAAAAAAATCAGATCAAATAAATAGTGTTGGACCCATTTTTATTAGAATCGATTCTTTTTATTTTTATTTTTTTGAGTTGTCGAACGATAGTGTAACTTATACCACAATTTAAGGTGCCTTGAACTTCACGTCACAAAAAAATTTTAAAAAAATGTATAAGAAATGAGACTTAGTTAACCCCGGGCGTGCACTAAATATTACTCTTTTCTACGAGTAATTATCCACGGGAGCTTGCCTTCTAAAGTTGATAACATTTCTAATCGATTCCTTTGCGGACTTCCTCAAGCTGTCGTCACAGAGGAAAGGCAAATGTCGGGATTCCAAGAGTTTACAGCCAAGCCAAA
Source organism: Amorphophallus konjac (assembly GCA_022559845.1). Classification (NCBI taxonomy): domain Eukaryota; kingdom Viridiplantae; phylum Streptophyta; class Magnoliopsida; order Alismatales; family Araceae; genus Amorphophallus; species Amorphophallus konjac. Next base: position 389,991,605 of record CM040123.1, on the reverse strand, counting down.
CACTATTTATGACTTGGAGATCAGTCTCGCGGTGCATGGAAGACTGTCGTTTTGGACCCGAGAAGATCAGACCTGGGGGAGCCTCTTGCGCCATTAGCTGCAGGCTTAAGAGCTCGTCGCGTCAAAACAGGCTACGTCCAAAACATGTGTGGTGTGGGCTATCGCATCTCTCAGTGCGTACGTCGCAGCGTCATCTCCAACGGTGGTCAGCTGCTCCTTTGGCATCCTCCAATGCGTGAGGCAAGTATCTAATCACATGAATAAATTTGGGCCAGGCCGAGCCAAACTAGGCCGACATGTAGAGAGCTGTTTGGGCTGGTCCTGGTTCTCGGTTAGTGAGCCCGCTCTCTATGCTTCTCTGTCCTGGACGGTAGACAGAAATGAGAGACCTATCCTAACGTTTGTTGCACACCTTGGTGGGTGGATAGCAAATAAATATCACACAACTTCCCAATCCTCCTCCAACACAGTACCCTAGCGAGGAAGTAATGAGCTGATCCAAAATTTTATATGTTCCGTCTCCATTTATTTAGTAATTGAATTGAATTTTTTGTTTATCAATTCAAGCTATTTGAACATTTAAATGAGAATCTAAGATCCACTGTCTTCGAGTTTGGCTTCTTGACAAGTGAACTTGACCTGGGGCCAATTTGAATTCTTTGTTGTGCGAGTCATTCTAATTCGTTGAAGACATATTTCCCTTTATTCATACGATAATTAACTGACTTAACTAGATGAGATGTAATGAAATTCTAAACTCTAAATAATCTATTAGACAAACGTAAACGAACTCCTTAGAGAAATATAATGAGCCCTTGTTCAAGCATCTCCACGGACACAAACCAGTTGAGTGTACAATTTCCATCTGACGACTCCGCCATGGACTACACGCTTGACCTTCCTCCACACGCACACACGTCACACCTCTCTCTCTCTCTCTCTCTCTCTCTCTCTCTCTCTCTCACGCACGCACACGCACACGCACACGCACACGCACGCACGCACACGAACCCACGTCCGTGTGGCTGCTGAGTAAGGGGGGGAGGGGACCAAAGGAGATGAATAGGCGGAGGTCTCCGGGAGGCGTGTGCCTCTGCACGGAAAGCTGTGTCCCTCTGCCACAGTCCCCTTTTTCTAGCCAGAAAGTTCTCCAAAGGGATGATCCATCAGGGTCACCCAGCTGGTAGGGCACTGTGAACAACCAGGCATGCTACAAAATCCTCCGCCATAATAAAGAAACACAATTAGGTTACCCCAGAATGTGTTAAGATCAGAGAACGCACAAGTCTTTGTTCCTGCCTTCAGGGACCGATCGTGAAGTCTGGTGCTCCAGGAGAGAAGCACCTGTGCAGTCCCTTCCCCTGTTTTTCAAAAAGAACAAATTTTTCTTTTGCCCATCTTTTCAGGGGATGACAAACGCGCACAAGAGTTCCTCCCCCTCAGGTACAAAGCCCATGCAAAGCGAAAGTTGAAAAGGGGAGAGGGGGTATGGAGCTGGGGACTTGGCTCCTGTTTGTGCCCGGAGGAAGAGGAAGTAAAAGTATTCCCGGCCTCTCCCCACCTCTCTCTGTCTCTCCCTCTCCCCCACACTGTTGCCAAAAGAGGGAGGACCCCACGTGTCAGCGATGGGGCACTTTCACACGCACCTGTTACACTGTGGGCCGCAGCACCCTCCCTTTCAAAGCTTTCATACGCAGCAGTACGCTCTTTTTCTCAAGTGGGAGTAGGGATCTCATAGACACATGGCCTCTCTCACGAGTTGGGCGAAAAAGAGGGCCAGGCCAAGCCATCGTTTTCCTAGCCAGAAAGAGGGGGGCCTGCGTGTGTGTGGGGGAAGCAGCTGCGGTGGGGGGATTCTCGATCGGGGGAATGCATGCATGATGCCAAGCAGAGCCTGTGGCGTCCTGCTTTTTCCTTCCCGTACTGCGGCGCCAGTGCGATGGAGGAGGGAAAAGGAGGCGACGCAGACGAGTCCACCCGTGGGGTCGCTGCCTGCACCGGCTGCCTCTTTTGGGCTATGAAGGGCCACCCGTCGCCATCGTCCGAGTTCCCTCGGCCCCCTTCTTCACTTGGATTTACACGGCAACAGCGAGCGGACCCCGCCCGTGGTGTGCGTGGTGGGTGAACGCTACCAAGTGTTCTTCCGTCTTAAAAAAAGCTGCACGTCCCCCATGAGGGTTGGGGGTGGGTCAGTGAGTCAGCCGTACTGTCGCAAAAATCTGCAGTCTGACTTCGGGAAGAAAAATGATTAGTGGACACCACCTTGCCCACTAAGCAAACTAATTTTCGTGGACGTGTGTTCACTTTTTATTAACTTAATCTTATAAGGCATGCTCTTATTTAACGATTTTAAAAAAATTAAATTTAATAAATAATGTTACACCTAAACTATTTAGCCCCATCCTTTTGATTTTAAAACTTTTGAAATCGTCGAATATAGGTGTGCCTTATACGATAAATTATCGGAACTTAATGAGTTCTACGTCATAATTTTTTTTAAAAATAATTTATTTAGTACACATCCTAAGTGTGTAATTGATCCGGATGTGCAGTAAGCATAACTCCTCGGGAGAGATGGTTTGCTCACAGCTTTGTTATAAGAATTTTAGTTAATTATATAATTTGTTTGATTAATTAAACTAGGTTTTAGAAGAGTGAGATACACCTCTTGTTTAATTGAAATTTTTACATGGATATATCTATAAATATTGGTATTTTTAAATTAGAAACCTCTCATTTAGATTTATTATCATAAATATCCTTGATATATCTTGAATGCTCGTGATTATACCCATGTGATTTCAAGTAGTCTATGCCAGATAAATGTTCAGAGGAATATGCCAATGCATATTCAGGTGACCCTCGTCTCCCCCCACCCTAGTGACCCCCCCACCCTAGCGTCACTCGCATGCCCCCCCCCCTCTCCCACCTTCTCCTTCTTAGACCTCCACGGGCGCCATGTCGAGGAACACCTGCGGCCTCTAAAACTAGTGCAGGAGCAATGTCGCATGTTTGAGGGGAGGTGGGTTGCCTTCTTGCAGGTGCCTGGGAGGATTCAAGCCTAGAAATGGCGATCGCAATGATGGGTGTGTGATGGTGGAGCTGCCGCTGCCATGTGGGGGCGATGGTAAGGGGTTCGAGAGGGTGACAGGGAAGGCTACCAGGCGAGTTCCCTCCTAGCGCAGCTCACAGGCCCCCTCCTCCCACCTCCTCCTTCTCCCTCTCTCTACTCCCTTCTTTTGACGCCGCTTACAAGCCCCCCCTCTCCTCCATCCCTCCCGACATCTCAAACCCTTGCCTCGCGGAGCTCTTTTGTGTGGTCTCCCTCTTTCCCCATCTCGGTGACCCTCCCATGCAGGCACCCCCCTCTCTAGTGACCCTCCCTCTTCCCCCACCCCACCAGCCCGTCCTCCAAGGCCTTCGCGGCTCCAACATTGAGATCCTCTTCGATCCCCCTATATATCCCCCTCCAAACCCTCGCTCAAAACCCTACGGTGGCATCCGACTAGGTCAACATTCTCAATTCTGAGAAGTCGTTGCCAAATCTATTGGCCATTCCAGAGAACGGTGTCGACACTAGAGATGATTGAGGACAATGACGATGACACAGAGTGACCTTGGGTTCCGCCATGGATGGAGAGAGAGAGAGAATACTAATATGAACGTGACTTAGTCATTCTATCTCTTAACTCACATTTCACCTTAATTAAGCAAACATAGATTACGGTGAGGGTATAAGCACAAGTTTAAGATATATCAAGGTTGTCACGTCCCGAGCTTTTAATACAGCGGAAAGAATCGGGAACGTGAACAGCCGACAAGAGAAGCCTCAAGCAAGTAGTAAACAAGAGCGCAAACCATTACACATAGGAGGAATGGACACAATAATTGATCAAAAATCTGACTTTTATTGATAATAACCATCATTAAGTACATACTATTGACTCACTGAACATCTGGACTCAATAAAACAGAAAATTACATAATTGACTCTTGACTAGACCAACTACGGCTTCTCTCGAACCATCAATCACTCTTAGATCCATCACTTGAGAAATTCGAATCCGACCCGCTAGAATTTTCTGAAAAGATTGGAAAAGTAGGGCAATGAGCACACCTGCCCAGTAAGTATCTTCGCATCAACATGAAAGCAATGTTTAAGTAATTATCCTTTTAGCTCTAGAAAGAAATATGATGAAGAAATATGATGAAGAAATACGGTAAAACATGCGATAAAATCAAAGTAACACAAGAACATGGTGCATATAGAGAAAAATGTATGAACATGAACGAACAAGCATGTAGTATGGCCTTTCTTGAACAAGAATGTACTAGCATGTAATGAGAACACACTTTCACTTTTCACTTTTCATAACCATAAAGGTTACACACCAGAACGTAATGTATCAAGCATGTAGCAATAGAGTTCTCATATATTCTCATGGATTTCACTTATTTATAAAGAAAGTACTCCCAGCGCAATACGACGCCAGTAGCATCATACCCCATGGTTTATAGTATGTTTCCGACAATCAGCCGAGGGGACCTGCATAGATATCTTGGACACAATTAGCGCCCGAACTGCATCTTCACGTATAAATCAAGTTACTTCCATGAGTATAACAATAATGTCGGACAATAATTCAATTCCAAGTAACAAGTTTCATGAGCAAGTATCCAAGGCAAGAATGCTTCAATTAAGAACAAGAGATTTCAAGGATGACTTAAATGGACATCATGCTACGGAAGAAATTCGGCAGCATAACGGTACTTTTATTACGTTCCATATCTTTAATATTGACTTACTTAACGTAGGTTGAGACTCCAGATAATCCTAGGATCATCTAGGAACTCAAGAAAACCAACCCCAAACGTCAAACCTCGGGTTAGAATCAATCAGGGAACAAGCGGTCGTTTACTGGACCATTTCTTGAGACAAGCGGTCTAGTGCAGGACCGTTTTTACGTATGAAACAGAAAAGTCGACATAGTAAAATCTCTTAGATCCTAGCGATCACGGTAAAGACCGCTTAGTGACGGTAGCGATCTAGGATATGACCGCAAAGGTCCAGATCTCACAAAACAACGGTAAAAGTACTCTCTAGATAATGGACTTTTATGGTACAACCAGCTCGGCGTCCTAGTGGGAATCCTAGGCTCGCGGAGTCTTACGGAGGTCTTGAAATAAGATTTTCTAGTTTCGTTGGAAGGAATATCCAATGGAGAGGTTACACAACCAGAAAACGCGGGATTTCAGACGGACGTTATCCGTCTCAAATCCGTCTGAAAATCCGTCGCAACACATATTTGTAACGGATTTCCGACGGATTTAAGACCGAACTCGACCGTCTGAAATTCTTAGTCACAAATTTGTGACAGTTAACTTTTCGGTCTGAAATTCCGTCTGAAATTAAGACACAAATAATTTCGGTCATAAATTCCGTCTAAATCTCACACGATAAAATTTCCGTATGTAATTATCAGTCTGAAATGTCCGTCTGTATTTCATACGGTTTTTAAGACGTATTTATTATCCGTTGTAAATACCGTCCGTAATCCGTCTGAAATATTGTCTGAAATCCGTCTCTATTTCTGCCGGATATTACGACGGATTACTTTGTCGTCGTAACTTCCAACGACGGTTCCATATGTTGTTCGTCCTAAATCCGTCGGTGTTTAAAACGTAATTCACGACGGATATAAATTCCGTCTGAAATTACCGTCTCTATTACAAACGTCATTTCAGACGGATTATAAATCCGTCTGAAAAAAAAATATTTTTTTTAAAAAATTTAAGTTTATTTATCTAATAAACCTGTTAAAAAAATTTATTGGAACTAACCACAAAAAAAAACTCAACATCAACATACCCAAATAAATAAACACCACCGAAAAAATCTCAACATAACATAGATGTTCAAATAAATAAACACCACCAATAAAAAAATTCAACACCATGCTGACAAAATAAATACAAAGAAAAACACATTAACCCTGTTGATCCGTCTAAATAACATAAAACAAATATCATTAAACATCAAGAAATATCTGGTACATCGTCAATATCCTCATCATCCATATCGTCACTGCCCTGCTCATCTCCTCTGTCGCTGCCCGCAGAAGGATCCCCCTACATTAAAAAAATAATAACATTCATTCATAGATAAAAAAATTAGTGCGAAGAAATGAGCATAAATATAAATCAAACATATCAAATTGATAACCGCAGATTTTATAGATCAACTACTAGCTTGAAACAATATTTAGACCCCCGGACCTGACCTGGGAGTTCATTTAAGCTAAGTTTATTTTAAAACTGAACTTTGAGTGCCGAGCTCAAACCGGACATCCGATTTGGATTCCGTCAGTTTTGACAAGTCACTTTCATCTCCCCGGTCGCGTTGGAATGATCGGCACGGCCGTCCGACCGGTATTCCCAATTTTAGACCCCCGGACCCGACCTGGTAGTTCATTTAAACTAAGTGTATTTTAAAACTGAGCTTTGAGCGCCGAGCTCAAACCGGACATCCGATTTGGATTCCGTCAGTTCTGACAAGTCACTTTCATCTCCCCGGTCGCGTTGGAATGATCGGCACGGCCGTCCGACTTGTATTTCCAATTTTAGACCCCCGGACCCGACCTGGTAGTTCATTTAAACTAAGTGTATTTTAAAACTGAACTTTGAGCGCCGAGCTCAAACCGGAAATCCGATTTAGATTCCGTCAGTTCTGACAAGTCACTTTCATCTCCCCGGTCGCGTTGGAATGATCGGCACGGCCGTCCGACCGGTATTTCCAATTTTAGACCCCCGGACCCGACCTGGTAGTTCATTTAAACTAAGTGTATTTTAAAACTGAACTTTTAGCGCCGAGCTCAAACCGGGCATCCGATTTAGATTCCGTCAGTTCTGACAAGTCACTTTCATCTCCCCGGTTGTGTTGGAATGATCGGCACGGCCGTCCGACTTGTATTTCAAGTTTTTGACCCCCGGACCTGACCTGGGAGTTCATTTAAGCTAAGTTTATTTTAAAACTGAACTTTGAGTGCCGAGCTCAAACCGGACATCCGATTTAGATTCCGTCAGTTCTGACAAGTCACTTTCATCTCCCCGGTCGCGTTGGAATGATCGGCACGGCCGTCCGACCGGTATTTCCAATTTTAGACCCCCGGACCCGACCTGGTAGTTCATTTAAACTAAGTATATTTTAAAACTGAACTTTGAGCGCCGAGCTCAAACCGGGCATCCGATTTGGATTCCGTCAGTTCTGACAAGTCACTTTCATCTCCCCGGTCGCGTTGGAATGATCGGCATGGCCGTCCGACCGGTATTTCCAATTTTAGACCCCCGGACCCGACCTGGTAGTTCATTTAAACTAAGTGTATTTTAAAACTGAACTTTTAGCGCCGAGCTCAAACCGGACATCCGATTTGGATTCCGTCAGTTCTGACAAGTCACTTTCATCTCCCCGGTCGCGTTGGAATGATCGGCACGGCCGTCCGACCGGTATTTCCAATTTTAGACCCCCGGACCCGACCTGGTAGTTCATTTAAACTAAGTGTATTTTAAAACTGAACTTTTATCGCCGAGCTCAAACCGGGCATCCGATTTGGATTCCGTCAGTTCTGACAAGTCACTTTCATCTCCCCGGTTGTGTTGGAATGATCGGCACGGCCGTCCGACTTGTATTTCAAGTTTTTGACCCCCGGACCTGACCTGGGAGTTCATTTAAGCTAAGTTTATTTTAAAACTGAACTTTTAGCGCCGAGCTCAAACCGGACATCCGATTTGGATTCCGCCAGTTCTGACAAGTCACGTTCATCTCCCCGGCTGTGTTGGAATGATCGGCACGGCCGTCCGACTTGTATTTCCAATTTTAGACCCTCGGACCCGACCTGGTAGTTCATTTAAACTAAGTGTATTTTAAAACTGAACTTTTAGCGCCGAGCTCAAACCGGACATCCGATTTAGATTCCGCCAGTTCTGACAAGTCACTTTCATCTCCCCGGTTGTGTTGGAATGATCGGCACGGCCGTCCGACTTGTATTTCAAGTTTTTGACCCCCGGACCTGACTTGGGAGTTCATTTAAGCTAAGTTTATTTTAAAACTGAACTTTGAGTGCCGAGCTCAAACCGGACATCCGATTTGGATTCCGTCAGTTCTGACAAGTCACTTTCATCTCCCCGGTCGCGTTGGAATGATCGGCACGGCCGTCCGACTTGTATTTCCAATTTTAGACCCCCGGACCCGACCTGGTAGTTCATTTAAACTAAGTGTATTTTAAAACTGAACTTTGAGCGCCGAGCTCAAACCGGGCATCCGATTTGGATTCCGTCAGTTCTGACAAGTCACTTTCATCTCCCCGGTCGCGTTGGAATGATCGGCACAGCCGTCCGACCGGTATTTCTAATTTTAGACCCCCGGACCCGACCTGGTAGTTCATTTAAACTAAGTGTATTTTAAAACTGAACTTTTAGCGCCGAGCTCAAACCGGACATCCGATTTAGATTCCGTCAGTTCTGACAAGTCACTTTCATCTCCCCGGTCGCGTTGGAATGATCGTCACGGCCGTCCGACTTGTATTTCCAATTTTAGACCCCCGGACCCGACCTGGTAGTTCACTTAAACTAAGTGTATTTTAAAACTGAACTTTGAGCGCCGAGCTCAAACCGGGCATCCGATTTGGATTCCGTCAGTTCTGACAAGTCACTTTCATCTCCCCGGTCGCGTTGGAATGATCGGCACGGCCGTCCGACTGGTATTTCTAATTTTAGACCCCCGGACCCGACCTGGTAGTTCATTTAAACTAAGTGTATTTTAAAACTGAACTTTTAGCGCCGAGCTCAAACCGGACATCCGATTTGGATTTCGTCAGTTCTGACAAGTCACTTTCATCTCCCCGGTCGCGTTGGAATGATCGGCATGGCCGTCCGACTTGTATTTCCAATTTTAGACCCCCGGACCCGACCTGGTAGTTCATTTAAACTAAGTGTATTTTAAAACTAAACTTTGAGCGCCGAGCTCAAACCGGGCATCCGATTTGGATTCCGTCAATTCTGACAAGTCACTTTCATCTCCCCGGTCGCGTTGGAATGATCGGCACGGCCGTCCGATCGGTATTTCCAATTTTAGACCCCCGGACCCGACCTGGTAGTTCATTTAAACTAAGTGTATTTTAAAACTGAACTTTTAGCGCCGAGCTCAAACCGGACATCCGATTTGGATTCCGTCAGTTCTGACAAATCACTTTCATCTCCCCGGTCGCGTTGGAATGATCGGCACGGCCGTCCGACCGGTGTTTCCAATTTTAGACCCCCGGACCCGACCTGATAGTTCATTTAAACTAAGTGTATTTTAAAACTGAACTTTGAGCGCCGAGCTCAAACCGGACATCCGATTTGGATTCCGCCAGTTCTGACAAGTCACTTTCATCTCCCCGGCTGTGTTGGAATGATCGGCACGGCCGTCCGACTTGTATTTCCAATTTTAGACCCTCGGACCTGACCTGGTAGTTCATTTAAACTAAGTGTATTTTAAAACTGAACTTTTAGCGCCGAGCTCAAACCGGACATCCGATTTAGATTCCGCCAGTTCTGACAAGTCACTTTCATCTCCCCGGTTGTGTTGGAATGATCGGCATGGCCGTCCGAATTGTATTTCAAGTTTTTGACCCCCGGACCTGACCTGGGAGTTCATTTAAGCTAAGTTTATTTTAAAACTGAACTTTGAGTGCCGAGCTCAAACCGGACATCCGATTTGGATTCCGCTAGTTCTGACAAGTCACTTTCATCTCCCCGGCTGTGTTGGAATGATCGGCACGGCCGTCCGACTTGTATTTCCAATTTTAGACCCTCGGACCCGACCTGGTAGTTCATTTAAACTAAGTGTATTTTAAAACTGAACTTTTAGCGCCGAGCTCAAACCGGACATCCGATTTAGATTCCGCCAGTTCTGACAAGTCACTTTCATCTCCCCGGTTGTGTTGGAATGATCGGCACGGCCGTCCGACTTGTATTTCAAGTTTTTGACCCCCGGACCTGACCTGGGAGTTCATTTAAGCTAAGTTTATTTTAAAACTGAACTTTGAGTGCCGAGCTCAAACCGGACATCCGATTTGGATTCCGTCAGTTCTGACAAGTCACTTTCATCTCCCCGGTCGCGTTGGAATGATCGGCACGGCCGTCCGACTTGTATTTCCAATTTTAGACCCCCGGACCCGACCTAGTAGTTCATTTAAACTAAGTGTATTTTAAAACTGAACTTTGAGCGCCGAGCTCAAACCGGGCATCCGATTTGGATTCCGTCAGTTCTGACAAGTCACTTTCATCTCCCCGGTCGCGTTGGAATGATCGGCACGGCCGTCCGACCGGTATTTCCAATTTTAGACCCCCGGACCCGACCTGGTAGTTCATTTAAACTAAGTGTATTTTAAAACTGAACTTTTAGCGCCGAGCTCAAACCGGACATCCGATTTAGATTTCGTCAGTTCTGACAAGTCACTTTCATCTCCCCGGTCGCGTTGGAATGATCGGCACGGCCGTCCGACTTGTATTTCCAATTTTAGACCCCCGGACCCGACCTGGTAGTTCATTTAAACTAAGTGTATTTTAAAACTGAACTTTGAGCGCCGAGCTCAAACCGGGCATCCGATTTGGATTCCGTCAGTTCTGACAAGTCACTTTCATCTCCCCGGTCGCGTTGGATTGATCGGCATGGCCGTCCGACCGGTATTTCCAATTTTAGACCCCCGGACCCGACCTGGTAGTTCATTTAAACTAAGTGTATTTTAAAACTGAACTTTTAGCGCCGAGCTCAAATCGGACATCCGATTTGGATTTCGTCAGTTCTGACAAGTCACTTTCATCTCCCCGGTCGCGTTGGAATGATCGGCACCGTCCGACTTGTATTTCCAATTTTAGACCCCCGGACCCGACCTGGTAGTTCATTTAAACTAAGTGTATTTTAAAACTAAACTTTGAGCGCCGAGCTCAAACCGGGCATCCGATTTGGATTCCGTCAGTTCTGACAAGTCACTTTCATCTCCCCGGTCGCGTTGGAATGATCGGCACGGCCGTCCGATCGGTATTTCCAATTTTAGACCCCCGGACCCGACCTGGTAGTTCATTTAAACTAAGTGTATTTTAAAACTGAACTTTTAGCGCCGAGCTCAAACCGGACATCCGATTTGGATTCCGTCAGTTCTGACAAGTCACTTTCATCTCCCCGGTCGCGTTGGAATGATCGGCACGGCCGTCCGATCGGTATTTCCAATTTTAGACCCCCGGACCCGACCTGGTAGTTCATTTAAACTAAGTGTATTTTAAAACTGAACTTTGAGCGCCGAGCTCAAACCGGACATCCGATTTGGATTCCGCCAGTTCTGACAAGTCACTTTCATCTCCCCGGCTGTGTTGGAATGATCGGCACGGCCGTCCGACTTGTATTTCCAATTTTAGACCCTCGGACCCGACCTGGTAGTTCATTTAAACTAAGTGTATTTTAAAACTGAACTTTTAGCGCCGAGCTCAAACCGGACATCCGATTTAGATTCCGCCAGTTCTGACAAGTCACTTTCATCTCCCCGGTTGTGTTGGAATGATCGGCACGGCCGTCCGACTTGTATTTCAAGTTTTTGACCCCCGGACCTGACCTGGGAGTTCATTTAAGCTAAGTTTATTTTAAAACTGAACTTTGAGTGCCGAGCTCAAACCGGACATCCGATTTGGATTCCGCCAGTTCTGACAAGTCACTTTCATCTCCCCGGCTGTGTTGGAATGATCGGCACAGCCGTCCGACTTGTATTTCCAATTTTAGACCCTCGGACCCGACCTGGTAGTTCATTTAAACTAAGTGTATTTTAAAACTGAACTTTTAGCGCCGAGCTCAAACCGGACATCCGATTTAGATTCCGCCAGTTCTGACAAGTCACTTTCATCTCCCCGGTTGTGTTGGAATGATCGGCACGGCCGTCCGACTTGTATTTCAAGTTTTTGACCCCCGGACCTGACCTGGGAGTTCATTTAAGCTAAGTTTATTTTAAAACTGAACTTTGAGTGCCGAGCTCAAACCGGACATCCGATTTGGATTCCGTCAGTTCTGACAAGTCACTTTCATCTCTCCGGTCGCGTTGGAATGATCGGCACGGCCGTCCGACTTGTATTTCCAATTTTAGACCCCCGGACCCGACCTGGTAGTTCATTTAAACTAAGTGTATTTTAAAACTGAACTTTTAGCGCCGAGCTCAAACCGGGCATCCGATTTGGATTCCGTCAGTTCTGACAAGTCACTTTCATCTCCCCGGTTGTGTTGGAATGATCGGCACGGCCGTCCGACTTGTATTTCAAGTTTTTGACCCCCGGACCTGACCTGGGAGTTCATTTAAGCTAAGTTTATTTTAAAACTGAACTTTGAGTGCCGAGCTCAAACCAGGCATCCGATTTGGATTCCGTCAGTTCTGACAAGTCACTTTCATCTCCCCGGTCGCGTTGGAATGATCGGCATGGCCGTCCGACTTGTATTTCTAATTTTAGACCCCCGGACCCGACCTGGTAGTTCATTTAAACTAAGTGTATTTTAAAACTGAACTTTTAGCGCCGAGATCAAACTGGGCATCCGATTTGGATTCCGTCAGTTCTGTCAAGTCACTTTCATCTCCCCGGTCGCGTTGGAATGATTGGCACGGCCGTCCGACCGGTATTTCAAATTTTAGACCCCCGGATTTTCTCAATTATTCTGAAGTAAATGAGTTTTAAAATTAATAATGAACATAATTGAGTAATTCCATCAAAATAAAAACTTGGCTAGAGACTCACCTGTGCGGGCTGTGCTGTGGTGGTGGTTGATTTCTGAGGGACCATTCCGCTCTGGGAGAGGAGGCCACTAATTGCCTGCAAG